>VDFB02193867.1:295569637-295751974 GCA_007258455.2 Sequoia sempervirens
CAGAGCCTTCCCTCTCCCATAGTGGCGTCGATTTGTGCTGCTTTGTGAGTTTCCTCTTAAAAAAATTCTTTCAAAATGAGTCTGGGCACACCTCTCCCTCACTTAAGCCGCTGCCTTGCAACCATTTGATTGTTGAGTTTTAGATTGGAATGGTTGATAAATTAATTTTTTTATGACATTTGATACCATTATTAGCATGACATTCGTTAATGTGATTTACTCTCTTTTTGTAATGCTTGGGAAATTCGATGAAAAAATTGATAGCTTTTATTTTTTGAGGTTGTATATCCACCTCTTTCCATGTGCCTTATATCCTGCATTGAAGGGTTGGATTTTACATTGATGACTTTATTTTATACCAATCGATAGTTATATTGGCATGCTATTTTGTTTGGTGTTTAATCAATATGTTGTAAATTCGATGCTTATAGATTAGCTTCAATGCATGCCATAGTGTTGGAGATTTGATTCAAAGGCATTGCAATTGATGATTGATGCGTCTATGTTGCACCCCCTTCCCTGCATGCTGGATGTGCAAAACATTAAGAGATAATAGTCAACATTCCCTTGTATTCGATGCTATGTGTATAAGCGTCCATTTTTTGCTACATTGAATAATTGCTTCTGTATGATTGTGATTTACTTTAAGCGATTTATTTAATGTATGGCGATTCCATTGCATGTATTGCAAATTTCATTTCAATGGATTTATTATGGATTGGAATTCAATTTTCAAACATTATATTTATAGGGCATTCGAATTATATAAACTGCTGATTCTATATTAAATTTGTCCATCGGTTATATGTATTTGATGAATGGTGTGACTGTCATTTGATATTTGGTACTACGTACCATGTTGCTGTATAAAGTATATAAATAATATTCAAAATATATTCGATTTAGATATATATATATTTATGTATGTATATATATAGGTATAACAATATGTTTAGATTTCACATTATAAAATTTGTAATGAAATGAATTGCATTATGTTTTGATGTATATATATATATACATATTTATATATGTATGTATATATATATATATATTTATATATATATGCATGTATATAAATTATGGTGTTAATGAAAGAGAATATTATTATTTTTTAAAATTAAACGACTATGTTAGATAAATAAATTGGGAAGTTAATAAGGGAAAAATTGATTTACTAATAATTAGTTAAAGGGAGAATTTCGGATTAGCTTTAGTCTAAGTAAGTAAATGAGATTATCCTTTTAAATGATAATTTCCTTCATAATCATTCGATAGTTGATTTGATATTACATACAAATTTCATGGTTGCTTTGTTTATTTGTTTGCTTCTTTTGAATAATGTGTTGGATCTAGTGGTATTTGGGTGATATTGGTTATTGTTAAAGGGGGTGTCATTGTAAGTTATTTAGGGTCGATTTCCAGAGGCCTAGGAGGGGGTGTTTATTGTGTGAATAGTTTTTATGAGTGTTTCACTTTGGGAGTGGATTGATAATGTTCTAAGTTACGTGCCTTGTGTTGCTTCTTGTCTTTGTATGGATCCCTGTAATTATGCTGAATGTGCAAGATGGTCAATGCCTTGCTATTTGTTTGGACTCAAGTGATTATGTTAAGTATACAAGAAGGTCAGTGCCTTGCTTGATGTGTAGGGTTTACTAGTTGCAAGTAGGGGGAGTGGCTCTCCATGGGGGCCAGGACCCAAAGTGGTGCCCAGGATAACCCATGGAGGGTTTCTTAATCTAGTGATAACCTTAATAATGAATTAGGGGGATGGGTAGAATTCACTTTAATCAAGATAAGGTGTGGCTCACCCATGGCTCAAGTTCTTGTTTAGGATTTAGATGAGAAGAGAAGGCCTAGAATGGCAAGATCAACTACCTTGTCCTCAAGAAAGACACATTGATTCTGCATGAGTTTGAATGGGGGCCAAGGACCGGTAGAGGCTGCTAGGATAATCCAGGATGAGGCTTGAGATCCTAGGAAGATCAACCAAGATAACTCATATCGAGCTATGTGATGACACTCCTCCCTATTGTAGACTAGCACTCCCTAGTTTTACTTCCTCTTTTTGTTGTGTGTATGTGCCTCTGGAAGTGTTGTAGGTGTTGTATGTGATGCTGGTATTATAACAATGTTGTATTGGAGTCATGTATAGCCCTTGTTTTTGTTAGCCTGTTGTCTTCCTGATTGTTTGTTTGTAGTGGGACCTTGTGTTATCTCCTAGCACGAGGGGTGGACCTTAGGGTTCCACATGGTTAGGAGGTTGGTACTTTTTCCTCCATTGGTTTTCCCTTGCTGCTTGTTCATGTGCATGGAGGTTGTACCTTGTGTAGCAGATTGCAGTTCATGTACCAGTTTGAGAAGATAGTCCTTCATGCTTTTGTACTAAACTTGTATATCGGTTGTACCATTGATTGTAATTTGATGTATTCTTCCCAATTGTATCTGGGGAAGCATTATTGTAAATGATGTAATGATGTAAAAAATTATGATGTATTCCCATGTAATGTAATATATATATATATATATATATATATATATATATATATATTGTTAGTTGTTTATACATAATCTTTAATTTAGTTTAACAGATAACATGTTATGGAATGTATATTGTAGAATCATTTATTGTGGGGGATTAAAATGAACTCTTGATTGTTAGATAGATCATGATTAATGAAATGATTCTAGTTCTTGGTTATGGATGTGTTAGTAGCATAGTCATGGAACCTTAGAGGAATTAGATTTAGATGATATGTTATGTGATGTTATCTATATCATTGTTATTCTTTAAAAAAAAATTGTTTCGTTATTTAGACATGTTTTTTGTTGTCCTCTGGGGTTCCTTTGCGGGGCGTTACATAAATTCCATGAAAATTAGCAATTAAAATAGCTTTAAATTAGCTTAATATATATGTGGAAGAATAAAAACAAGCTTCAAATATTAGTCATAACCCATCCCTAGGCAATAAAGATGATGTAGTTGAAGACCAAGACCTCAAATCAAGGTGTTGATCTTTACAACCTCCACACCAATTCCTCTTCAATCCATTGAAAATTAATTCTCAAAGGAAATAAAGAAGACCCAAAAAGTTTTAACTTGCAAATCATCAAGCATACACATAAGTGCACGTAAAATTGTTGACATATCACTTTTTAGAATCAAATTTGAACATGTAAACATCTTCCATTTTCTTTGAATGCTTATACATAAAGAGCTCCCACCTTCATACACAAGAATACATGTGGGTCTAAATTTATTTGCCTATGCAACCATGCTAAAAATCAAGTTGAAATCTTAGAAAAATCATTTCTGAATGTTGGAAATATTTTGTAGAAAACCTTATAACAGACCACTTTTAAAAAAATAAATTGAGCTTGCAAACAAAATTATTTTCTTCTAAAAAATTGTACAATGAAATATCTCATATTCATATATAGGAATACATGCCTATTATATTTTTTCTACCAACAATACCATGCTAACTTTCAAGCCAAAATCCCAAAAAAACCCATTTTTGGGCACATGAACTATGTTACAGACTTCACCAACAACTCATAACCTTTTCTCTCCTTAGCCATTCTTCTTCTTTTTCATACCTTTGCATCCTTATTTCTTCTTCATTTCTCTTGCAAAATTAATTCCTAGAGTCCATCCCCTTTTGCAACTTGGCATTTTGAAAATTGTAACTCTTGACAACCACTCCTTATGCAACTATTCCACTTCTTGCAACTACCAGGCATAGGATAGAGCATGGCCCAAAATAAGGGCATTAAAATTTTAAAATAGAGCATAATGCAACATTAAATGGACCACTCACATGCTTGGGAGTTGGAATTTTTCCTCCTCCAATTTGGTGAAGCAATATTCATTTTATGAGCCATAAAACACAAAAAAATCAAGCCTTTAGTGTCACCTATTCAATAGGTATTAGAATTTAGTTTTTAATATGTTGGAAATGTGTGAAATGTGCCTTGAAATCATGCTTGAAAAAAAATAAATCACTACAAAATTAAATGAAGAAAAATATACTTTTTTGTGTGATTCAAGATTGCTTGTGCAACCAGATGCTCCTACATTAATAATTTTTTTTTTTTAATACCAAGTAAATAAGAATTCATTGTGGAGATATTAGGTATTGGGGATTGAGGATACTTCATAACCCATACCCAAAAGTCATGTCAAACCAAATAATTTTTTTGCATTGAACTTGTTGAAGAGGTAGAGTAAAGAATATAAGAGATTGGACACAATGCATACTTTATAACTTATGCTAAAGATGGTTAACCATAAAGGGGAACTCTAAAAACCTGATCTTGATGAAGGTATAAAGTATCATATATGAGGAATTAGAGATTGGGTGAACCACATACCAATTTCCTAAATATTAGGCTATCAAGAAAGACTTTGACAACATGAAATATTTAAGATGATAAGATAAATTTTATTGGGAGTTAGAAATCGAAATAACCATCTACACAGTAAAAAAATTGTAGGAAAAACATAAAAAACGTGATCTTGTAAGTTTAATAAGTGAAGGCATTAGGGATTAGGGATTAGGAATATTGCATAATGTCAAGGGTAGGTTAGGGGTAATTCCATATGCGATTTCCAATATCAATACATTATATATTTTATTCTAGTCATGTCAAGATGACTAGCTTTGAGAGTCTGACAAGGGTGACACATTAAACCAATGCTAACCAATGGGGATTGAGGTGTTATGGATTAATTTATAGTCATACTAAGATGACTTATGTTTTTGATAGGATTAGCAAGGTTTTGAAAGGGCCCAAAACCTTGTACAAAGTGAAGATAAGGAAACTACCAAACACCAAAGTATCAAAATTTTCCAACAAAAATAAGAAGCAGACACAACAGAAACACCACAGTAACACAAAAAAATAACTACTAAAACCTATCCACCAAATAACGAGGAGCGATAGAACACTCAGAACAAACAATAGTCCTAAGCCAAAGACATAATAATATAGAAGGCTGTGAGCTTGATAAAACTTAAAAATGCAACCACATGATGCGGATCCAAGATCCCATCACCAATCTTAGACCCGATCTCAAAAGGAGACAAGAAAGGGAAAATAAAACCAAGGTAGTAACCACACCCAAAAACAACTCCAGCTTCCCAAATCTCTTCACCTCAATACAAGAGTATGATGACAAAGTAGAGCATAAGACAACAAAAATCCCATAGTAGCACCACCAAGCCCCACTAGCCAAACCAATCTCTACCTCAATAAGAGATAACTCCACCTCCATAGGAGAAGCTAGAAAGGGGGCCATTTGAAAATTATTACTACTTTAAACTAGATCCAAAAACTCCACCTCAATAGAATTCACAAAATGAGGAAACAAGAAGAAAGTAAGAATAGAAAAATAGGTAGCAACATTATCCATTAACCTCAAACCCACCTGGGTAGTGAGAAAAAACAAGATTTCCAAAGGATCTTTAAATACAACTTGTAGACACGCAAAATATGCATACAGGTCAATCCAATGGTTTAATCAAATAATAACATTTCATCTCTCATAAATCATTCAACCTTTATCTTGCATCATCCATTTAATTAAATAAATCAGGACTTTATTTAATTGAAATCCAATTCATATTTCTCCTTTTCTAATTTAAATAAATCAAATATCTAAGTCAAAAAGGTCAAACATCCTAATCATCATCCTAGCTAATTAACCATGATTAAATGCTAATCCTAACCACTTGCATTCTCTAGATTTTGCCACTTGCACAAATAAATCAATTTATTGATTTATTAAAATCATCATTTTCACTCAACATGGCATTTATGGGGAATATTCCCTCAAGTTTGAAAAATATGACAAGTTGATTTGTCCCTCCAACATTGCATTTATTTCTCATTTTCTTGTCCCCCTCTCAAAATTTACTACCCAAATTTGAATTTGAAACTCCCTCTCATGGGCACATTTCCCAAATCTTGCACATGCATCAACCACTCACATGATGACAAGTGTCCTCATCCCATTGGCTTAATCTTTAGTCCCACATCCTCCATGTTGAGCACTCTTAGCATTTGAAAATCTATAAAATAGAGGCATCATTCTTTAGAAAATCCTCCACAATCTGATACAAGGTTAATCTCTTCAATAGGGAGCTAATCTTGTCCACACCATCTTCATATCATATTCATATCAATTTCATCATCAAGCTTAAGCAAAGATTGGGAAAGGGCTTCTTTCCATAGAAGCACCAATCCAATATGAGATAGAATTGACATCATGCTTTTATGTGCTTTTGTTTTAATCATCTTGTTATTTATTTGCATTTCAAAACATGATTGGATTATCTCATATGGATGTGAAGATTTGCTTTGTTGCTAATGTTGTGTGTTGAAATTTTAGTCAAATGCAGATTTAGCATCCTACAATTGGCACTAGAAGGAGGGCCGATTTTGCTAACCATTTGTAGATTTAACTATTTGTAGATTTTGAAAACATGATTTGTTTAAAGTTTACTGTTGAAAGCAATAGCTGATGCGGCTTTGATATCATTGTAAATGGCTTAGATAGATTGGACGGTGCAAAATCGCCCATTTCTATGACTGTCATTACCGTAAAGTTTTTGAATACACATTTTTTCATTGCACTTACTTTTGTGGACATTCTATCATCTTGGCTCTTCAAAAAAAAAAAAAACTTAATTGTTGAGCTTCTAGCTTTACTGATTGCTCTGTAGATACCATTATACCATCTGTAGGCATCAAAATTTTAGAGCTTTTATTACTGGACATTTCAACAATGCTCTTATTCTATATTTGTTATTATTATTTTCTTTTTCTCTATGCTTGAGAAAGATTGGATAACATCTAGATGTTGACATGTCTTTATCACCTGCTGCTTTAGGACTTCGCACATTACCTCCTCTGAATCAATACCTATAGGGCCTTCTGCTCGTTCTGATAGTTTCCCTTCAAAAGCTTTAGTGTTACCTTTTGCAGCAAGAGCAATCCAAATTAGAATTTGATTCCCCTCCATACATGCATATTTGTCTCACCTCGAGCGATGCATTCCACTCTTCCTCACCATCCGCATAGGGCATTGAAAAGTTTATGTTTCCCATTTTCAAAATGGTGTTGGTATTAGATAATGACACTATGATCTTCATCAATATTTGTTTCTAACATTTTCTTTGATGATTCTTTGATTGCTGTCGACAGGTACAAGTGGAAGCTGATGCATTGTGTTTTTTCTTATCGCTGGTGAGCTTGGATTGTCATTGGATGTTGATACATTTGCATTAGGTGGAGGTTGAGAATGATTTGATTTCTTGAAATTTTGGCTTGCACAAAATCTTTATCAGTATCTCTATGAATAACGATTTGATTTCCTGATATCTGCTCATAAATGATTTCCTGGTATTTTGACTTCTGGTCATAAATGATTTCAAGTGATATGAATTTAGTACCTCACATCATCAATACATCCATCCACTATTCTTGATATTGGATGCTAGTGAAAAGCTGCGGAACTTATTTTTGCACCTGCCATGCACATTTACTTCGAATGCCTTTCAAATAACTTCTATATACGTCCTTTACACCTGCTAGCTGCAGTAAATGAACGTTGTTGTGTGTTTTCTTCAAGTGCAGGAGAGATGCATGAAGGGTTGGGTGGTGCCACTACAAGGGGGTTGTAGAAGGTAACCAAAGGTCTAAGCCTCTAGAAGGCTTCCTTCTGCCCACGTCATCCGCCAGCAAATTATATTGGAGAAAAACGAGTAAAGAAGGTTGACATTATTGGCAAGAAGGTTTCATATCCGGATGTAATGAATGGATGCACAAGGACACCAAAAAAGAAGAAGAAGAAATAATATTGTTAACGGTCTTTGTATATGTTATTGCTATTTAATCTCAATATTTGATGTTTTTTTACATTAATATTGTTATATATATGGTTTGAGTGCTCATGATTTGAAGTTTTTGCAAATAACAAAATAGTCTTCTTTGGGGGGAAAAATTAGCAAACTATCATTTTTTAACATTTGTTCTCTTGGGGAAATCTGTTTTCTTAAATGCTTCTTAAACATGTTGATTTATGATTTACAAATTTGAACATGTTGATAATTGATTTGCAGAAGATGATGGAGTAGCAAGACGAAAGATCCAAGAACATAACAAGCAAATTTGAGCTAGAGAAGTTGACATTGAACTTCAAACCTAGAAAGAGAATTTTTTAATGCTTTTTATTGCTTAGAGCATCCTATTACTATGCTTGTTTTCTATTTTATGCCAACTCACTATTTGTTAATTTCTTCAAGTTGGGTTAAAATGGAACCTTAGAAATCTACTAGGTTTCAATTTGGGTTAAAATTGAACAAGCAATCTTCATCTTTCCTTTGGTGCTTAAAAAAAATCAAATCATTTCTTTGAAGGATAAAATGAATGTGTGCCTTTATTGTTTTGTAATTATTTACACAAAGTAATATCATCAAAAGACGTATGCACTTCTCTCGCGCCTCATGATGATCTTGAGAATCAAAAGGATTTTGGTGACATTAAGTTGCATAAATAATTGCCCATACACACTTCGATTTGGGCTTAAAAATTGAACAAAATACTTTGCGAGTGTGAGTTAGGTATATCGCGTGTGTTCTCCCTTTGTTTCTAAATGAAGGTCAATGAACTATAGATGTGCTTGCTCGCTATTGTTTACCTTTAGAGGGGCTTGCCTAAAAGACACATCCAAAAGGAGAACTCGAAGGTGACTCCAACCGGTTTTTCATTCGGGCAGGTATACAAATGGATAAGACTAAACTGTCAAGTCCTCATGGTATGTAGGCCTTAGCTGTACATTGTCTTTTAGAATAGGGTACTATCGTAAAACGTATAAGAGCCCCTAGTAGGATTGATTAAAGCCTTTAGTGGCTTGCTGGACGCTCGCAAGGTGCCATGTCCCCAATGTTGTGTCATTAAGAACCTTGTTTGTAGTTTCCAACTAGTCCATCCAACGAGTTTATCAAAGTGGTGCATTGGAACTTGGATTCCAAGAAGTTACTTGCCATGTCCGATCTTGGTTGAAATATAGAGGTTAAGACTTCATTCTTAACATACTTTATATTTTGTCCTTGGTTGCATGTAAAGTCATCTCTTCTACTATGAAGGGCATGAGGCAAGCCCACCAAGAAAAACGTACCAATTGAGCTAGGATGTCATATTACTTGTGGTTTGAAAATACAATGCTTTAATCAAAAACATTGGAAAACCAACATTCAACGAATCATCAAAATTGCAAACCCTTTAGGAGAGGCAAATATCCTTGAACAAATTCACATGTTATTGCTTGCCCTTGGGATTCGTGTCCTTAGAGGCATCTAAACATTTGGATTTCATCTCAATTTGCTTCTACTAAAGTCAACTTTAGGTAACTCTTGCCTCAAATTTCCTTGGTTTCCGCATAATACACTTTGTGGGATAAGGGGAAAGTTGAGACATTAGACATCTAGATTCAAAATCTAACCAAGAGTGTGTTTGTGGTAAAAAGAATCCATTAATCAAAGATTAAATCAATTGGACCCCACACATGTTCTTGGCATCCTTTGGTCATATGGTTTTCATGAAAACATGGGTCTTTTTGGTTTGAATTACTCTTAGAGAAATGAATGTTCTTCACTATCTTGATCTAGTAAACAAGTCCTTCCTAGGTTCATTTAGGATCACATCAAACATTTCACCCATCCCAAACACTTATCAAAATCCATCCCACCAAACAACTTTAGAGCTTTGGAAACACCATTCTAGACTTGGGTAAATCATCAAAATCAAAATCACTTGTTTAGTTAGGTGTGTGAGAATGCATCCTTTCTCATACATTTAATTAAATTAGCAATCCTTTTGAACAAATTTCATCCTAAGATCACATCTAACATCTTAGGGTTTTGCAAGTTTATTACCCAAATCAAACCAATCAAAATCAAACCCTAAGTCTAGCATTGATCCAAAGTTCCTAAACGTTCAACACTCATATCATTTACACCTTTCATCTTTCATCTCGTCATTAGTCCTAAGAACCTTAGAGGTCACTTTTTCAACAAGGTCAAAACACAAGAGGAGCATGGAATATAAAATTGATCCATACATCATGAGTAATCCAAGTCAACTAAGCTATCAAAGCCTTACAACACCGATTGATTATCAACACTCACATCTATACAAATCAGACATGGGATCATTACCTTCGACAAATTTCAATGGCACAACAAGTGTGAGTATTCCCACATCAAATATTGGAACACATTTCCTGATGGTAGATCTAAATCCAAACCTACAAGTCTTCCAACCAAACAATCAATGCATGAGCCTTCAAACGAACAACGTCATCCCACCAAATCCCTACATGCCAAATGAGAATGTACCAAGTACAAGCTTTCCAAACATGAATCCAACAAACTTTGGTATGGAAACATTTGCAAATCATATGAATATTCCAAACATGAACAATGGTCAATTTCAACCTATCATGCCAAATCTGAGTGTCATCCCAAATCAGAACATTGTCCAAAATCAAACACAAGTACACACTCCAAGTCTGCTTAAACAAAATCCATATCAACTATATCAAGGGAGTCAAGATCAAAATCAAGAACAAATTTGGCAAGATCAAATTGCTACACTTACCAAAATAGTTGAGTCATTGTGCCAAGAGACATCTCCACCACCATTACCCATACCAACATCATTCCTTGGTTTAGGGATTCTCCCTTTACCTAGCACCAATCACTCCATCCAAATCAATCCACCTAACACCAATCAAGCCATCACATCAAATAGTTTCAATTTACCATCGACATTGCACCAACAGATGGTATCTAATCAAATGAAAACATCAATCCTAAAAAATCAAAACATGGTCTCACAAGGACCTATTACCTTGGTCATTCTGACCATTCCTATCACCTCGATCACTCCCACTCTCACACCCATCATATCTCAACCCCTCACTACCACGATCACTCCAAGTGTATCTCAACAACTTGGCACTACATCCAACACAATTCCAAATCCATCACCACTACCACCTAAACCAAATGTAGCAAGACAATATGACATTGCACTAAAATCTCACCAAGCCTACCAAAGGGCCATCCAACAATATCTATCCACGCAACAAGCAAGACAAGCTCAACAAGTGCAACAAGCCTCTCAAGCTGCCCAACAAACGCAAGCACAAACACAAAAAATGACAACTGTTGAGAGCAAGGATCAAGATCAATCCATCACTAAGCACCTTGAAGCTATGTCTACTTCATCCAATGATCAAATCAATGTATGTTAAGAGTCACTTTTCAATCATCATCAAAATCCACCAACAATACCCAACAATGATCCAATTCAAGAAACACCAACATCATTTGACCCTATGGTTAAAGACATTGGAAATCCCTCAACCACAATTGTTGAAAACAATGATCAAGATCTGTCCTTTGATGAGCACCTTGGAGATGTTTCCACCCCATCCGATGATCAACTCACCATACATCAAGAGCCACTTTTTAGTGATCTCTTTCAAGGAGTGTTAGGATTATTTGATCCTATTGACATAATGCATGATCCATCAACCAATGATCATGACGAAAATGTCTCTACATCGCCTTATGAGTTAGAGGACATATCTCAAGAATTTATTCCAAAGCATGATCAACATCTTTCACTAAGGTCTAGCAATGGTCCTTTCGAAGACATGTTGAACCCCTTTGACCTCATGGTTATAGATACTGAAGGAACCTTGAACTCGACCCTTGAGGATATTGAACCACTTACCATGTCTAATGATGACATTTGAGAACCCTTTGAAAGCAATCCATTCTTTGAAACTGATCCATGTCAAGAACTTGATCTAAAGCATGTCAAAACAAACTCTGAAATCATTCAGGATCAAGAATTTGTATCTTCAAGATACTACAATAATCTAATGGAAACTCTCCTATCTATGCAAGATGATCATATCCATGTGGCACATACTCCTCCATCTACCCATGAGATGCTTTCTATGGATGGACATGTTGATGCTTTTCATTCAGAATAGGATTCCTTTACTCCTGACATTACAACACAAAAGGAGAAGGTTATGGACAGTCAAATAGAGTTGTCAACATCAAGATCAAATATGTCCCAAAGTTAGACTAAGGACATCATGAATAAAGATATCCAACATTATCCGCTCAAGGAAACAAGTCAGACATAACAATATAATTCAAAGCTAGCAGAGCAACAAGTTGAACTAACGTCATCTATAGTAGCTATTTATCAAAGAAATCATTCTAAACAAGAGCTCTCGAAATAGGTGGAATCAAATCATGAAGGTACTACAACCACCATACTAGGGGCAACTTCGTCTCAAGAAAATGTCAACATAGGAAGCACAAAGAATCCTTATGATGAAACTAGTGTCAATACTACAACCAACCACGTCATGAATCTTCATCCACCCATCACCCCATCCACAAATTGGGACCAATGTCAAAATAAAGATTTGAATCAAAGCACAAAGAACGTTATCAAAGAAAAAGAAGTTGGAAAGCATATTGGACAAATCAAATACACATGGATACCAAAACATATAAATAAAGATTATCCCTATCAAACTCCATCAGTCAAAGAAACTATGGGGCAAAATAAAAAAGGGAAAAGTATCCATCAAGGATGTCCAAAAAAGAAAAACCAGGATTTTCAAGTGACGTACAAAGTGTATCAAGCAGTTGTTCCTAATTCCATCCACACTTTCGTATCCACCCATCATTGCTCATCTTCCCAAGTTTGGAGAGTCAAAGGTTCCAAACTGTCAACCAATCCATCTCCTATCCCTAAATACACTCCATCCCCGCCTCCACGCATGATATACAATTCTCACATCAACCGTGTATTGGAAATGACCCTTCATCATAAGGATTCTAAAGGCACTCTATCGCGATGTACGCACAGGGACAGAGTTAACCCCGATGTCAATAAAGCAAATCAGGAATCCCAAAATCTGCAATCAAGTTCACGTATCTTAGCAAAGCAACTTCTTTAGGTAGGATACTGATGGCACATTATGACAGGGTCATCTACATCAACAACACCTTGTGATTTAGCGTGAGCATGAATCTTTCAGAAAAAAGTCAAAAATAAAAATAAAAAATGAAAATCCAAAAAAATTAGAAAAAGGATTGAAAACAGTAAAGAAAAAAATCATCCTCTAGTGAAAACCGCATGAGCGGCGCTTTGGGCAAGACCATGATGAAAACCTGGCAAACATGCATCATGTGTAGAATCGAGCATCTATGTGTGTCACTTCAGGTGAAAGCATCTTATCCCATCCATAATAAAGCCAACATTCCATCTATCTCATCCATAATAAATCCATCCATCCATAAACCATTTATCCAATCCATTTTCATCCATCTGCAGCCATCATCCAAGTTATCTTGATCTTGATGAAAGTTTGGGGCACACTTTATGCTTGCTTATGGTAAACATCTTGACATGGGTCATTTTCATTGATCCTATCCTATCCAACGTTATATGATCCATGAAGCATTAACCAAATGAGCATTCTTTATCTAAGCACCTTATCTTATCATAAGATGATCCATATCCATCCATCCATACACCTATCCAGGCATCCACACATGACATTCCATACATTGCTAGACATTGGGGGTAGATATGCACATCCTGCTTCGAGAATAAATCTTGATATATATCCTCCAACTTATATGGTGATCCGAACATTGGAAAACGTAAAACTAGATTGGTCAAAGCATTTGTGATCCAAAATCCAAATCACTAGCCCATGGCACATTTTGACGAGAAGATGTTCCCTATCAAGCTTCATCTTTCATTAAACATCAATCAAAATAATTGATATCAGTCACATCTAATTTGCACTTCAAGTGTCACATCAAATCATCCAAACATCTTTTGTTCCAAACCAAGCTTCAACAATCCTGATCAATCGAATCCAATCAATCCATAATCTTGGGATATCCTTCCTGATCATTGTGTTGCTTAACACTATCCTTGCATTGTTGTGCATCCTCAACAATGTTATAATCATCAATCCTAATCAATCCTGATCAATCCAATCCTTGCATTGTTGTGTATCCTCAACAATGTTATCATCATCATCAATCCATCGATTCAATCAGTCAACCTTAGCTTGGTTTTCAACAAAATCCTAAACAAAGCACTGATATCATCACAAATCCAAATCGTCAAAATCATGCGAAAAATCCAAAAACATCAGAAAATCAAAAAATTCAAAAACATTCAAAATCACATCAAAATCCAAAAACATTTCAAAAATCAAAAGTCAAAACATTTGAAAAATCTCGAAAAACACCAAAAATAGCCTCAAAACATTTCAAAACGTCAAAAACATTCAAATATTTGAAAAAATCCATCCGTCTCATTTCGCTTTCACCCAAAATAATCAATCATCCATAATAAACTGATCATCATCTTCACCCTTTGGAAACATAAACAATCATAGCAGTCAGCAATAGCAAGCTTCAATTGTAAAATCAAAATCGAAACAACAAACCTTTAAATGAAAAATCAAACTCTTGATTATTCACAAACATGTCAATCAACTTTATATCAACAACCTATCAATCAGCTTATCAAACCATCATCATCCTATACAATGCATGTCCTAGGATATATCGTTCAGACAATGGGCATCATTTTGGATATCATTTTGGATTCTTATCCTATCAAAACACATCCCTCTGGCTCGAGATATGAAGAACATTGGCTTGTTTGAATACTTGATCTTTTCTTTTAATTTATCTTATTGCACTCATTCCAAGGACCTCTCGATGATATCCGAACGAAGGATTTAGAGAGATAGGAATGGGGCAATGATCATTATTCTTTTGTCTGCTGTGCTTGTTGGACGTTCTTGTAAAATAACTTGGCGAATACTTGCTTTGTTAGGTACGTCCTATCAAGGTTTCCGTATGTCAAGTGTGAACAAGGATACTCCTATCTGTTTGTTGAGTCAAAGTCCATCGCACTAGGTACAACACCATCCTGGTTCTTTCTACCTTGATGCATCATGCCTATGTGTGTTATCAAACATAAGGTAAGTAGCCCTTTTAAAATCTTAATCCTTAATAAGCAAGTCATCCATCTATCATCATCTATCATCATCATCTCTAATAAAGTCTCATCAGATCATGGACTTGTTGGATCCTCTTGTCATCATCTCATTTCCGCACTAACATCATCATCACTAATGCATCCATCATGCATCCATCCTGCATCCAGAAAACTATCAGCATACCACATATCATTCATATCATATATAATAGGAAACATCGATCATTTCACATACATTGCATTTGCATCATCATCATAATATAGATTTGTTAGTCTAAGCATCTGCATAAATCATCCATCACATAATCACAGCATATCGCATCATCAATCTCATCCATCTCACATCATATCATCATTTAAGTTGTTTAAGATAATATAGATTTGTTATTCTAAGCATCTTAAAACCATATCATTTGCATCATCATCCATAACCATCCATTTTGAACCTCTTTATCATGAGATCGACCCTCAAATTGAATCTTTTCGCTCGATCTCTCGAAGGGGCAATGTACCAATGTACTTCTTTCCGCTGGGGCATCCAAAAAATTAGAATTTTTTTGAATTTTGATCACGGCAAGTTTATTCTTTGAACCAATGCAACAAGTACATTGCTTCAAAGAGGGGATAAATGTAGACACACAAAATATGCATACAGGTCAATCCAATGGTTTAATCAAATAATAACATTTCATCTCTCATAAATCATTCAACCTTTATCTTGCATCATCCATTTAATTAAATAAATTAGGACTTTATTTAATTTAAATCCAATTCATATTTCTCCTTTTCTGATTTAAATAAATCAAATATCTAAGTGAAAAAGGTCAAACATCCTAATCATCATCCTAGCTAATTAACCATGATTAAATGCTAATCTGATTTAAATAAATCAAATATCTAAGTCAAAAAGGTCAAACATCCTAATCATCATCCTAGCTAATTAACCATGATTAAATGCTAATCCTAACCACTTGCATTCTCTAGATTTTTCCACTTGCACAAATAAATCAATTTATTGATTTATTAAAATCATCATTTTCACTCAACATGGCATTTATGGGGAATATTCCCTCAAGTTTGAAAAATATGAGAAGTTGATTTGTCCCTCCAACATTGCATTTATTTCTCATTTTCTTGTCCCCCTCTCAAAATTTATTGCCCAAATTTGAATTTGAAACTCCCTCTCATGGGCACATTTCCCAAATCTTGCACATGCATCAACCACTCACATGATGACAAGTGTCCTCATCCCATTGGCTTAATCTTTAGTCTCACATCCTCCATGTTGAGCACTTTTAGCATTTGAAAATCTATAAAATAGAGGCATCATTCTTTAGCAAATCCTCCACAATCTGATACAAGGTTAATCTCTTCAATAGGGAGCTAATCTTGTCCACACCATCTTCATATCATATTCATATCAATTTCATCATCAAGCTTAAGCAAGGATTGGGAAAGGGCTTCTTTCCATAGAAGCACCAATCCAATATGAGATAGAATTGACATCATGCCTTTATGTGCTTTTGTTTTAATCATCTTGTTATTTATTTGCATTTCAAAACATGATTGGATTATCTCATATGGATGTGAAGATTTGCTTTGTTGCTAATGTTGTGTGTTGAAATTTTAGTCAAATGCA
Source organism: Sequoia sempervirens (assembly GCA_007258455.2). Classification (NCBI taxonomy): domain Eukaryota; kingdom Viridiplantae; phylum Streptophyta; class Pinopsida; order Cupressales; family Cupressaceae; genus Sequoia; species Sequoia sempervirens. Next base: position 295,586,409 of record VDFB02193867.1, read on the forward strand.
GATTTAGCATCCTACACAACCCCCATAAAACACATTTGCAATAGGGAACCAACAGAACAAATCTACAAGCCCACACCAACCAAGACCACACAAATGGAAAACCCCTATCTCCCCTGAAGAAAATAAGAGATGTCCTCACAAATCTTCAAACCAAAGAATGCTGCAATCACGGGTGATCACGAAGCAAGCCAAAAAAGACAACAACCAACCACAAACACAAGCAAAGATCTTGACATCTAACAAACCCCCAAAGTGTCTAAGGAACCACCTCCTTTGTAGTAGTTGAACTTGCAGCTAACAATATCATGGAAAGCCATAAAAACTTCCACAACCCAAAACAAAGAAGCAACCACCAATGAACAACACTTCCCATAACAACCAAAAAATCTCCACATCAACTTAGCACCATAGAGAATGACATAAAAGGAACTAACCCACAACACCAAACAAACATCCCAAGTCACCTAGTGCACCCCCCAAGCCAGACTTATGTGGCCAGAGAAAGGAGAAAGACTGACAGGGTGATAACCAACAAAATAAATCTACAAGCCCACACCAACCAACACCACACAAATGGAAAAACCCTATCTCCCCTGAAGAAAATAAGAGATTTCCTCACAAATATTTAGACCAAAGAACGCTACAACCACGGGTGATCACGAAGCAAGCCAAAAAAGATAGCAACTAGCCACAAACAAAAGTAAAGATCTTGACATCTAACAAACCCCCAAAGTGTCTGAGGAACCACCTCCTCTGTAGTAGTTGAATTTGTAGATAACAATATCATGGAAATCCATAGAAACTTCCACAACCCAAAACAAAGAAGCAACCACCGATGAACAACACTTCCCCATCCCAAGTCACCCAGTGCACCCCCCAAGCCAGACTTATGTGGCTAGAGAAAGGAGAAAGACTGACAGGGTGATAACCAACAAAATAAATCTACAAGCCCACACCAACCAACACCACACAAATGGAAAAACCCTATCTCCCCTGAAGAAAATAAGAGATGTCCTCACAAATATTTAGACCAAATAACGCTACAACCATGGGTGATCAGAAGCAAGCCAAAAAAGACAACAACTAGCCACAAACAAAAGCAAAGATCTTGACATCTAACAAACCCCCAAAGTGTCTGAGGAACCACCTCCTCTGTAGTAGTTGAATTTGTAGATAACAATATCATGGAAAGCCATAGAAACTTCCACAACCCAAAACAAAGAAGCAACCACCAATGAACAACACTTCCCCATCCCAAGTCACCCAGTGTACCCCCCAAGCCAGACTTATGTGGCCAGAGAAAGGAGAAAGACTGACAGGGTGATAACCAAAAAAATAAATCTACAAGCCCACACCAGCCAACACCACACAAATGGAAAAACCCTATCTCCCTTGAAGAAAATAAGAGATGTCCTCACAAATATTTAGACCAAAGAACGCTACAACCACGGGTGATCACGAAGCAAGCCAAAAAAGATAGCAACTAGCCACAAACAAAAGCAAAGATCTTGACATCTAACAAACCCCCAAAGTGTCTGAGGAACCACCTCCTCTGTAGTAGTTGAATTTGTAGATAACAATATCATGGAAAGCCATAGAAACTTCCACAACCCAAAACAAAGAAGCAACCACCGATGAACAACACTTCCCCATAGCCAACCAAAAACTCTCCACATTAACTTAGAACCATAGAGAATTACATCAAAGGAACTAACCCACAACACCAAACAAACATCCCAATTCACCCAATGCACCCCCCAATCCAGACTTATGTGGCTAGAGAAAGGAGAAATACTGACAGGGTGAGAAGAAGCGCCCAAAATAAATGCATCGACAACTAAGAAACTAATGAAAGTAGACCATAGGATCACACAATAAGAGGATGGTGTAGGTCCAACCAATACAATCCCCAAACCCACAAGAACACCACCCCAATGGATTCGAGCAAGAGAATGAAGTAGGGTAGGAAGAATTGAACCAACAACATAGGGAAAAACATTGACAAGAATGGCATGGGGAGAGCCAAACCCTCCCTCAAACATCTAGAAGGAAGAAAGCCGAACAAAATCCCTCACAAAGCCAAGATGCATCAAAATCTTCATTCGAGACAAAACTGACAATGCCATCTCCTTCAATTTTTTTTTGAAATTGTAGACCTGCTCCCTTTCCCAGAAGCCACATTTGGAGCCTAAGAAGATGCCCTAGGCTAGCCAGACCCATCACTCCCACAAGAAAAGAAGCTCATCACCACCACATGCACAAAAGGACAACCACCAACACTCATGGCCTGAGCAACTAATAACCATTCTCCATCCTCTGCAACTTTCAAACCTCCATCTCTACTCCTTTTCCCACCCAACGCTTGCTCCTTTATTTTGTTATGATGATTTATGTTACACCCTGTTGTGTTACTATTTATTTAATTTTACCTAGTTGGATGAAAATTCTTTACATGAGTGAATTTAAGCTTTATTTGTTTTGGAAATATGAAGAATAAATGTTGATTCAATTTGATGTTATGAAATGATTTTTATTGTGAAAATATATGATGTAGCTAGATGTATTGTTTTCATCTAACTACCATTAAATTTTTTAAGTTGGATGCAAAAATTAAATCAAGCCTCCTAAAGAGAGGGGAAGTATCACTCAGTGAAAAGAATTTGGTTTGGTAACCTCTGATAAAGACCTTTAAACCAAGCTTTCACACACACTCTTCTATTTTGGTTAATTCGAGAAAATAGATGAGGGAATAGTAAGTTATCTTTAGTCTTTCTTGTGTTTATAATAGTGAATGTTCTTGCTTAGGAGTTTAAGTAATGAGTCTCTTTGATATATGTGAGTTCTACCTTGTGTGTTTATATTTGATTGATCGAATATATATATATATATATATATATATATATATATATATATATATATATATATATATGCATGTGTCAATGAAAAAATCATATACATGAGTAAATATGTGCATAAGAATACATAGATAGACATATCTACACATGCTCATGTATGGATTACCCATATGCATGGGAATGTCATTTGGACAAGGAAACAAATACATACACATATATATACATACCATGTATATATGTTAGTCGATATGACTATGTATATATGTGATTAAATATAAGGTGTGATATATATGTATATAAATAGTATATAAGAATATACATATACATATTAACCTACAAGTATGTATTGACGAAAAGGATATGCCCATACTAGTATGTTAATATATATACATAGATACACACACTTACATAAATATGTGAATGTGTATTTGATTATCGAATAATGTGTTATATAAACTTATGAATCGAGATATACATATAAATATAAATATATATAAATATATATAAATATATATAAATATATATAAATATATATACATACATACATAAATAATCATTATGTATATTTGATAATGATAACGCTAGAATAACCAACACAACATTTAAAGTATAGTTTATGTAAAGTAATGCACACAACATTATAACAAAGGGTTAAGCACCATGAAACAATGCATATATATGTATTACCAAGTGATGCTTAACATATTTAAAGTGCTATAATGTGAAATAATTAGAGTGCTATGAATAAACACTAAAGTTATCAATGCTTCCAATGTGTAATCTTGGCTGCCAAGAATTTGTCAAAGCAAAACAATAGTAAGTAACCATGCATAGGAAAAGTGTCAACCAAGTCAAACAATGAACATCGAACCATATAATGTGACACAAATACTAAAATGTGGTGCCAACTAATAAATCATGAATCAAATATAATTCTATTTATTAATATGAATTTCTAGAATGTGAAGCATTTTGTAAAATGCAGAAATAGTCAAGCACTCAACTGTGCCAAGTAATTCGATATGTAGAAGGAAACTGCCTTGCATTTCTAATCATTATTCTTTCTGTCTATCTTAGTGTGCACTCATTCATTTTTTCTGCATATGTGTTTGCTATGCAACAAATTTAGTTGCCACCTTTCCTTTTGATTGCTGAGTTGAACCTCTTGAGATGAAAAGTGTCATTCTTAATGCCCTATTTCTAGCCCTTAGTTGCTGATTTTAGTGTATAAATAGAGGATCTATCTACCTCACTTGGGGACACATGTTTGCATTCTTGCTATGATATTTTTGAGTTGTTTTATCTGATTTTTTGGGTTGAGGGAGTTTGAGAGTTGTGGGATTAATTTGTGAGTGAGAATTAGTGAAGAGGGATAAAGTTTATTTGGGGATTTTCATACTAATTTAAGGATAGTTAAGAAAGGAATCCAATTCGATCAATTGGAGCATTGCGTAAATAGGCATGCTGATTTCTATTCTCCTATACTTTTTATGCTTGAAAGAATTGTGTGACTTTTCTTGTCTTGTATGGAAAAATAAATCAATTTATTTATAGGGAAAAGATAATTTAGTCTTATGTGCAAGAGAAAGATTGCTTGATATACTTAGAGTAAGGAACTTTTTTTTTGAAGTGTTTGTATATATTCCATATTAAGGAATAGGTGGTTATAGAGGAATAATTACTATATTGGGGAAATAGCTTACGTAGCTAATGGTTAACCAAGTTAAGATCCAGAGTCAATTTGATTTACTTATAGAAGTATCATAATTTAACACTGAGGTTATAGGTTATTCCTGGGGTTAAGGTTACTCGATGGCATAATGGAATAGCCTATGCATAGGTATGAATGGTCAATATAAATCTCATTGGGAAGGTAGGTGAATTTTTATGATGTCCACTCTAAATCTTGGGTGAAGAATACTTTGGCTAAGTAGTGTAAGTTGCCATTGTTTACACCGTCATTCACTATGATCTAGGTTTACATACTAGGTAGAGGAATTCCATATGTGTTGTAGCCATTGTGTGACAAATCTAGATATGTTAGACATGACACCATGCTCGGGAAAGGTCAATTTTTATTATGAGATTATCAAACCAAACTTTTTGTCGAAGGATAAGGCCATCTATTAGATTGATAGATGTGTGGGGGATCATAGTTAGTCCAAGGTTTGTGGAAAAGTGCTTGAGATGATTCTCCTCAGTAGTAGGTGACCAATATTTGAATGGAGGATTTCTAGGACTATTCATACATTTATTTACAGTAACTCTATAAATTCTTTTTATGTATCTTGTATCCATTTCTATTGAAATATTGTAAAATAGAAATGTTATCATGTTAACATGAATTATGTACAATCATTTTGGAAAAGTTGTAATACTTTGATATAATACAATGGAAAAGTTTGGAAAGATATTTATTTTAAGTGTGCATGCTATCTTAATAGTTTTGGAAAAGAAAAAATTTATTGCTCATATTGTTTAGATGCTTAAACTTTTTACTTGAGGTTAAAATTAAGAAGTTTAATGTGTAGAGCAATGGGCATGTTACACGTGGTATCAGAGCTATGAGGTTAAGCTTTGTAACCTATGTGCTCACTATGTTTTCCCTTCCAACATTATGAGTTTAATGTTTGGAAAATTCTTGTGCCAGGATAGTGTGTCTCTAGTTAACTGCAAGAAAGTTAGTGATTAGAAATGAGTGCTACCTACAGTCCAAGAAGGAAAAAGAAGACCTTGTTCATACCATTGAGGGAATCAACTATGTAAATTCCATATGGCTAAGTGATACCGAGACAATCAATCACACTATATCACATATTAGTCAAGAGAAAAAGATGAGAGAAGAAGCCAATTTCAATAATTTACCATCTATTTCTTCAGCTAGATCAGACTCATTATTACTTTCCAGGGATATGCCCTCAAAATGTAGTGTTAGTCCAACATTGATATTTAGGAATCCTTGAGTAGTACCTTTGGCTGAAGTAATTGTTATAGCCTTTAGTGGTGAATCAAAGGGATACATTCCCTAAAATTATGTATCGAAAGATAAATTTGAGGGTTACTATCCTTTTTGGCATAGAGAAGAGAAAATGAGAGATGAGAAAAATTATGAGGGGTATACCCCATTGAGTTATGTGTTTGAAAGTGAATCCAATGGATACTCTCATATTGACTATTTAAATAGTTGATCTATGTAAAATAAAGGATATTGAAATCATTATGAATAAATGAAAGATTATATTTTAATCAAAATTTATGTATGGAAACCTCAATGAAACTTTGTATATGTTTATTTTCTCTTTTTGAAATTTTTTCTATATATTTAGTAAACCATGAAAGGATCTAATTAAAGATGAACCTCTAGGTGTAATTATACTTAAAAAAGTGATTAAAACAAGAACTAATTCTAGAGGGATTCAAGAAGTTGGACAAGGTCTAGATAATGTTGAAGCCAAATTATATCGACTTCTAGCAATCATGGATAAACTAATGCAAGGATAGGAAAACTTGAGCAAGAAGTGAGGGGAAAATAAAGGGTGGAAGATGATGAAATCCCACACAATGAAGAAGATGAAGAAGTTCCCGACAATGAGGAAGAAGGGGGAGATTCTAGAAGCCATACTAAATCTAGAGATAAAGAAAGTGGTAGGAAACAATAAAACTCTAATGGAACGAAGAGAAAGCATATGGGAATTGAATTGTCTAGGGATATGAGAAAGATTACTCTTAAATTTGAGGGAAGCACCAGTGGAGAAGAATTTGAGGCATGGTTAATTCAAATGGAGAAGTATTTTGAAATAAGAAATTACTTTGAGGTCACCAAAGCTATGTGGGGAGCATTCCAATTAGTTGGAGAAGCCTATAACTGGTGGATGAACAAGAAGATGAAACTTGGAATCAGTTCCTTAAAGCTGACTTGGAATGAGTTGAGATTTTTTGAAAGAGGTGGTTAACCCAACTCTTTTTCAATCAAAAGCTCATTGACTTCTAGAATCTTAAGCAAGGAGAAATATCAGTGAAAGAATACTGGGAGAATTTCACTCATCTTTTGAGGTATGTGCCAATATACCAAAAGGATGAGTAATTTTGAATTAGGAAGTTCATCATGGGAATAAATGGAAAAATAGGTGGAGAGGGGGATGTACATGGTCCAACCACTATGGATCTAGTATATGAGAAGGAAATCATGTAAGAGAAAAATCTCAAATCCATCTCAATCTACTGAGAGAAGAAGAATTGAAAGATTTATGGAGGATGTCAACCTTATTAAGCTCCAAATAAATTTAATGAGGGGAAGGAATCTCAAAGGAAATGGGATAAGGTATTTTGAAATAATTGGAATGAGCTGAGGAAGGATCGTCAAGGAAAAACTACAACAATGGAAACTATAACAAAGCTAGAGGGAATGGTGGTAATTTTGATAGGCCAGTGAAAAGAAGAGGACTAGTAAGAGGATGTTTTACATGTGGAGGGGATCATTTTTCTAGTAAATGTCCCAACAAACTATCAAGTTCAAAATGACATGGTAATTCACTTCCTCCTCAATGGGTTGTGTTTTGATAAAGGATCCATGTAGTAGTGGATAATCGACAATATGAATACCAAATCACCTTGGTGGAAACTCTAGGTACTTTGTTTGGTCTGCTTATTTCCATAATTATTGATACTGGAACCACATAAAATTTTGTTTCACTGAGTAGCTAATCATATTTCTAGGAAGGCTAGTTTTATGGAAAAATATTGGGTTGTAGAATATGTGAAACAGGCAAGAACAATGATGAACCAATGCTTATTTGATCCAAGGGTTGAACTTCCAAGTTTCTTGACAAAAGAAAACTTGTATGTAGCACCCTTAGGATCTTATGATGTCATCTTAGGTATGAATTGGCTATGGAAGCATAGAGATAAAGTGGATTGTCATGCTAGAATCGTAGAATGTCTTGACAATCTAGGCAATCTAGTATCTTTTCAAGGAACACCTAGAGAAGTGAAACAATGATAGATATTGACTATGCAAATGCATAGGTTGAAAAAAAAAGGTTGGAAAATATTTGCAGTTAAAATGGATAAACTAGAAGAATTAAAGGAAGTCACTCCTCAAGATAATGATAAGAATGGTGATATGCAATATTTTCAAGAGATTGAAGAAGGAGAAGTGGTAGGATCTAGATAAATAGATATGAATAAGTATCCCATCTTATAGAAATTTATGGATGTCTTTCTAGAAGAACTACTTGGACTACCTCCAAAAAAAGTATTTGAATTCTCTATTAATCTAGTACCAAGATTGGAACCTGTATCTAAAGTACCCTGTAGGATGAATATAATGACATTAATGGAGCTTAATGCACAATTGGAAGAGTTGTTATCCAAGGGATTGATAAGACCCAATGTTTCACCTCGGTGAGTGCTAGTGATATTCGTAAAGAAGAAGGATGGTACCCTACACTTGTGTATAGATTATTGGATGCTTAACAAAGCTACAATAAATAATAAGTACCCATTGCCATGTATTGAAGATATTTTCAATTAGATGTGAGGTGCAACAATGTTTTCAAATATTGATATGTGATTCGGTTATTACCAACTAAGGATCAAAGATGAAGACAATTTCAAAACTACTTTTAGGACTAGATAGGGTCATTACGAGTTCACACTCCTACCCTTTGGACTTACGAATGCACATGCAATATTCATGAACATGATGAATAATGTATTTAGATATTGCTTGGATAGGTTTGTATTAGTATTCCTAGATGATATCTTAATCTATTCCAAGAATGAAGAGGAACATTGTAAACATTTAGAGATTAGTCTTCAATGGTTAAGAGAGCACAAGCTATAAGGAAAACTCTCTAAGTGTACATTCTTTCAAAAAGAAGTGCAGTACCTAGGTCACATAATTTAGGAGAAAGAGATTGTAGTTGATCCAACTAAGATAAAGGCAGTGCTTGAATGGCCAATTCCCAAAAGTGTACCAGAGGTTAGAAGTTTTCTGGGTTTGGCTGGTTACTATAGAAAGTTTGTTGCCAAATTTTCTAAGATAACCTTTCCTATTACTTCATTGCAAAGGAAGGGTAAGAAATTTGAGTGGATGGAAAAGTGTCAAGAAACATTTGACCTACTCAAGGAGAAGTTGAATATTGCACCAATACTGAAGGTACCTGATCTAAAAATTAACTTTATTGTCATAACAAACACATTAGGAGAAGGTTTAGGAGGAGTTTTGATGCAAGAAGGATAAGTCATAGCATATGAATCTAGGAAGTTGAAGCCCTACAAACAAAATTATGCAACGCATGATTTGGAGTTAGAAGTAATTGTTCATCCATTGTAGATGTGGAGACACTATCTGATGGGAAATACTTTTGAGTTAAAGACCAATCATCATAGATTGAAGTATTTATTTACTCAATCCAATCTGAATGCACAAAAAACGAGGTGGTTGGAGTTGATATCAGACTATGAATTCAATATCAACTACATCAAGGGAAAAGATAATTGAGTAGTTGATGCCTTGATTCGAAGAAGGTATATCACATCAATGGTAGCAATTCAAACTAAATTTAAGGGACAGGTGTTGCAAGAATCCATGGGTGACGAATTCTACATACAAGTTAAGCAAGCACTCACAAATAATCCACAAGATGCAAGTTACAAAGGTTTTCACTTTGAACCAAATGGATTGATAAGGTTTAAAGGAAGAGTACATGTCCCTAATTCAGAGGAGTTAAGGAACCTTGTGTAGAAAGAAGTTCATGAAGCACCATACTCTGGAAATCCTGGTGTGACAAAAATGTTGGTGGATGTGAAGTTGCTATTTTTTTGGAAGGGTATGAATGGGGATGCTGCAAGATGCTTTGAGTGCCAAAGAGTAAAATCATAACATCATCACCCTATAGGTCTTTTGTATCTGCATGATATACTTGAAAGTAAGTGGAAAGTCATTAGTATGGACTTTGTGCAAGGTCTACCTATGTCAAGAAATAAGCACAATGCCATTCTAGTGGTGGTGGATAAGTTAACTAAGGTGACACATTTTATTCTGGGAAATATAACTGATGGAGCTACTGTCATAACTTAGAAATTTATTCAAGAGGTGTTTAGATTGCATGAGATTCTTGAAAAGGTTATTTTGGATAGGGATGCTTGTGTGACATCTAGATTTTGGAAAACCTCATTTTATTCACTTGGAACTAAGTTAAATATAAGTTCAACTTATCATCCAGAGATAGATGGAAAAATAGAAAGAGTAAACCAAGTGCTTGAAGATCTACTAAGAATGTATTGCATGGATCAATAAAACAAGTGGGAAGATTACTGCCATTAGTGAAATTTGCATACAATAATTCTTTTCATTCAATAATAAAGATGGCTCCATTCAAAGCATTGTAGGGCTAAAATTTTTGAACTATTATAAGGTGAGATAAGCTAGAGGGTAGGATAAGTCTTGGGACAAAAATATTATAAAAAACAAAGGAGCAAGTGGGAGTTATTAAGAAAAGGCTAGTTGAAGCCAATGATAGGCAAAAAACTTATGTAGATTCTAAGTTGGTACCCATTAATTTTGTAGTAGGGGAAAAGATTTTTTTAAGGTTTAAACCTCATAAGAGTTTCATCAAGTTTGGAAAGTCATCCAAACTAACTCTGTGTTATCTAGGTTTGTTCGAGGTTCTTGAGGAAATAATCCCAATTGCTTACCTAATTGTGTTTCCACCAACTCTTTCCAGGATGCACAATGCCTTTCACATCTCATATCTTAAAAAGTATATACCAGGGGATAACCATGTTATTGATTGGAATGATTTATAGGCACATGACCCAGAAGTGGTAACAATCGATCCTCTCATGCTGCTTGGAACACGTAAACTTTGCTTACACAATAAAGAGGTTTTTCAATACAAAGTCCAATGGGACTAGTATACAGAAGATTCAACCACTTGGGAAGACTATGCTGAAATTAAGCAAAAGTTTCCTCATGTCTTACATGCTTTCGAGAGTTCTTGAAAAAAATTATGTTATGTAATGCTTATAGTTTATATCTATGTTTGTTACTTAAAATCATCAAGGACGATGATTCACAAGGGGGGGATATGTTACACTTCGTTGTGTTACTACTTATTTACTTTTACCTAGATGGGTGAAAATGCTTTACATGAGTGTATTTATGCTTTATGTGTTTTGGAAATATGAAGAATAAATGTTGATTCAATTTGATGTTATGAAATGATTCTGATTGTGAAAATATATGATGTAAATGGATATTTTTTTTTTAGATTTAACTACCATTGCAAAGTGTAAGTTGGATGCAGGAATTAAATCAAGCCCCCTGAAAAGGGGAAATATCACTCAAGGAGAAGAATTTGGTTTGCTAACCTTTGATAAAGACCTAAACTGAGTTTTCACACACACACTTCTAGTTTGGTCAAGTTGGGAAAATAGATGGGGGAATAGTAAGTTATCTTTAGTCTTGCTTGCATTTATAATAGTGAATGTTCTTGCTTAGGAGTCTAAGTAGTGAGTCTCTTTCATATATGTGAGTTCTACCTTGTATGTTTATATTTTATCAATGGAATATTATACATAATAGGTATATATATGTGTATAGGCATGTGTCAATGGAAAACTCATACACATGAGTAAATACATGCATAAGAATACATAGATAGACATATCTATGGATGCTCATGTACGAATTACCCATATACGTGGGAATGTCATTTGGACAAGGAAACATATACATACATATATATACATACCATGTAAATATGTCAATTGATATGACTATGTATAAATGTGCTTAAATATAAGATGTGATATATATATATATTGTTGGAATCAAGGAACACTAAGAGGGGGGGTTAATCAATGTTCTACAAAATTTAACTTTATTAACCTGATCTTTAAACCACTTATAACATTGAAGCAAAAGAAAGATGCAAGAAAAAAAAGGAATCAACCACAACACCTTAACACAAGGATTTTTTTTATGTGGAAACCGTGTTAGGGGAAAATCCACGGTGGAGGTCAATCCACAATATGAGTATACTCAATATAAGTGTCTACAAAAGGGGGATGCACATGCATTCAGGAACACTGCCTAGAGCTCACTACTGAGATAAAAAAAGGAAGACTCACTATCTTAAAAAACATTTTGATTACATCCAAAAGATTTGAACTGAGAGAATAGCATCTACTAATGCTTGATTATAGTTCTGGTTAAGCTTGTTTGCAACATTCTTCACACTCTATTTGATTCTGCACTTGAAGCTCTGTTTGCCTTAATTCAAATTGCTAATATTCTTTCTACTCAAATGAAACTACACACAAATAATCCTTCTTACTCTCGCATCTTATCACAACATACGCCAAAATGATATAAACAATCACTTATATATATATTTGCGGCTAGAGATTAAATCAAATACATGTTGACTTCAACAAAATATAAAACATATACAAACTGTTGGCTCAATCCATAAATAATTTTCAATGCAAATCAACCAAAGTCAGCCAAAACATAGTGAGGGCCCAAAATAACATCTTCAAACATGAAACACATCAAACAATTACTCCTCGAATATTCACAACACGCTACATTCACTTAGTTAGCTTTCTTGCACTATTAAACAAAAAATCAACAAACCAAATTTTCTAACTTGCACATTAATCAATACAAGGCTCTATGATTCAAGTATAAGATAGATTATACATTGAAAAACCTTCCTTGAGATCCAAAAGACAAAATGATAATAGATAATTGCATATGAATCGGTATACACAACTCTATCAGATGCTCTATTCTAACTTTTACAGTTAATCACAAAAAATCAATCTGACTTCTAGTACAAGAAAATACTAAGGTGTAGATAGGATAACTGACTAGGGTTTCCATCAATGACAACACAAGATGACATGTGCAGTGTCTCTTGCCAACAATCTCCCCCTTTGGCATTGATGGTGACACTTAGTGAAAAATTACTAAGTGTCAAAATCATTACCAACATGAATACACCACCAACCTTCAAAACTTCAAAAAAAAACTCCCCCTAAGATGAATAAGGAATTTTTCACTATCCCACACTCCCCCTTTGACATCAATGAAAACTATGAGAAATCTACATACAAAAAATCATACAAAATTGCTATGAACTAACTGCATATGTACAAACTTGCTTCTCTAACTTACATGAACTGGAATATATTTACACAATTATTCTTCAACAGGATCAAAATAGTGTCCCAACCATTTTTGAGACTCTCCAAAATAGTCATGTGACCACAAAAAAGATAAGATTGCATCTCTGCTGACTCAATATTTTTTGAATCACTGACAACCATAGCATCTTGTGCTTCCTTCAATGCACTAAGCATTGTCTCCATATTAGGAGCGATTAGTCCTCTAAGCTCACATACCCTTTCAACAATTTTTCCTTTTTCATTCTTCAAAATTTTTATTTTTTCAAGCAGGGATATGACTTGACCTTCTTGCTTACTCATTGAAATGGTTAGAGGATCAAATGCTTGAGAAATATCTGCTAATTGTTTCTCATACTCTATTTTATTCTCAACGACCTCAGTGAATTTAGATAATGATAAGCATGACTTGTAAATATTTCCACTTTCAGATAATGCATTTTGAATGTTCTTTACATAGGTAGCTAACAAATATTTTTCATTAGCAATCATACCTTCAATCTACTGAACCTATTTGCATCAAATTCTTTCTGAACCTTATCCACAACTAACTTTTCAAGAGACTCAAAGTGAGTACTTACAGAGTTGATAAGCTTCTTCAGCTGACTGGATGGAGAATTAGATGAATCCTTCACATATGTAGGCATGATCTTCTCCAAGATACCAGATGCAAGACTTAACAACTTACTATCTTCAATGTGAGATTTCAATATCTCCTCCCTTGCCTTGGCTTGAGAAAATGATGCTACCTTCAACTTCTGAATAGGAGATAGAGTGGCCAAGTTGATAGGACTTTCAACTAATTCAGGGTCAAACTCCTTTATTGCCTTTGTAGTGTCTCTTGCTTCCAAAACAAGCTCCTTTGTCTCAACCTTCTTTTCTTTAATCACAGATTCCTACTTGGCTTTAGGAATCTCTACTTCTTCAACTGACACAACTTTAGGAGCTTCAGTCTCCATAGGAATTTTAGTATCTTGCATGTCAAGAGGATTCAAAGTATCCTCAACTATATCTTCTTTCCTTTCTTCAATTACAGGACCAGATGGAGCATCTTCATCATGAGTTGCTTCATAAACAACATTGTATCTGTTCTTTAACATAATTGCCTTTAGAATTTTCTTAGTATATTTTGCAACTTCCTCAGTCTGTCTGATCATCAAATTATTCACCCTTTTTTTACTCTTAAAATCCCTTTTGGCATCATTGAGGATCTTTTTCATTTCATCTATTGACATTACTAGACATAGATCAACAAGTATCCATTCTCTCATTTGTTCTTCTTCAGTTCTTGCATTTACTCTCCTCATTTCTAAGACTTCATATAACCCTTTAGGTAAATATGACATTATTTCTATGAGTCATATTGAAATTATTCAAGTATTTTATTATGGATTCCTCAAGAGTTCTTTGACTGGCACTATCAAAAGTGTCATACCATTGAGAAAGTGATTACCATCCTTAATCAAATATTTTTCCACTTCTTCTACAGACATACCTGATCTATCAATTTTCACCTTTTTCTTTGCTTTCTCTTCACTAAAGGGCTTGTCCTTAGAGGATTTTGATGCTTTTGTGCCATTTTTCTAAATTTCTCTTACTTCTTCATCAGATTGAGTTTCTTCATCCTCTTCAACTACAACATAGACTTGTGATTTTATCCTTCTTTCTCTTTCCTTCTCTCCCAGATGTATTGACTTGAGCTTTTATAGGGCTTGATTTCTTTGCAGGATCAGATGAGAGTGTAGAGATCCTTGTGGATCTAGATCTAGTAAAGGATGCTGCCGGACTAGTAGACCCAATTCTAGCAGGCTTTCCTTCTTTAGCTTGTTCTCTTTTCCTCCTATCTTCCCTCACTGCTTCAGTTGATATGCCCATACTTTCTATAAAAGCTTCAACTTCCTTTCATACCTTCGAGACTATCATAGGCTTCTTCAATTGTTCATGTATTTTCATATCCTTCTCTTCAAAGGTACCAAACCTTTCTTCTATCAGATCTTGAGGTTTACTCAATAGGTGTTGAGCATACAACTCCAAAATGTGTTCTTCAACCTCATAACCCATAGGCATTATCCAAACTATTCTAGGTTCTGCAACTTCCATCAAACACTGATCAATATAAACCATGAAGCAAATAGTGTCTTTATACATTTCCACAATAGATGTAGGAATCCTTTCCCTAACTTGCATTTCACTTTGAAAACTTTTGAAATAACCCCATATAGCAGTTTTCCTTGCTTTGTTGTCACCAATTCCATACAAGATGTCTCTGATTTGAAAAACTACCAGTTTATCACCTTGCCATTTCACTTTACCAACTCCTAGAACTTCATTCATGAAGTAGAAGAATAGACACAATAGTAGATTACCATACTTGAAAGAATTCTTCTTATCCTTCTTGATTTTTCCAAGATTCTCAATTAGTTGGCTTCAAAGTAACTCACATAGGTCATATTCTGCATTTTCCTTGACCATCTGATAAGCTACATAGATTGTAGTATCGGATACAGAGTTATCATGGATGGAGTGATAGATTTTATATCCAATAACCATAGAGGAAAATCTCAGATCTACTTCAATGATGTCATTGATTGTCATGACTTTTTTGTCGAAAACTGAACCAGTTTCCTTAGTGACTGTTTAGTTCTTCATAGATTTCAATGTCAGCAACCCACTGGATGAATTCAGACTAGTAACAATCCTTATGGCTTCCTTTGTGATCTTGAAAGGATAACTTAACCACATGAACTTGACATGCACTCGACTCAATATGTACCGAACCCATTCATTTTCATTGAACACATGAAATTTCACTACTTGTGTGAACTTCTCCTCCAAAGTTTTAAATTAAAATTTTACACATATATCTTCTCTCGCAATGTGATTTGTATACAGATTTAACAATTGGGAGCTTCCTAATCTTTCAACATTCGCATGAATTTATGCCCTAATATCTTTTATATGAAAAAAACCATATGGAACAGAAGACAATGAACCTAACGGTTTTGTCTCAATAGATTTGAACGGATGCCATTTGAATTTTGGATGGGGTCTATCCTTGATATCAACAACCAATGAAGTAGCTATTTTTATAAATTTCAAGTTCACAAGTTCACAAATAAATACCTTTTGTTCGATTAGGGTTTGATCACCAATTTTACTTTAGACTTGAATCTTGTCAAAGTTCGCTTGTAGAGCTCTCCAAACTTCTTCTCAAAATGCAACGTGACAAATGAGGAATAGAAATAACCTTTTTATTAGTAGCAAACCTGACTTCTTGTCGCAATAAATGCTTTTTCCCTAGGTCTTCCAGATACCTTGTTTTCATAGTCTGTGAAAGAAAATTCTTCTTTGGACCTCCAATATTGCATAAGTTTCCTCCACAAGAGATCCCAAAACATCTGTAGATTAACAATGAAATGGTTCCAATCTACCACATTTCGGTACCAACTACCAGTGGGGGGTTAAAATATTTTCTTGAGAACTCCCCCTAGGCCAAAGGCCTTAAACTAATTCCCAAAGGAATTTCCAATGCTAGATTCTAGTGTGGAATCATTTCCTACATCAAAAGCACTCTTCTTCACCCATGTGTTCTTCATTTGCTTCCTAATCTTATTTTTAGTAACTTTTCCTTTTCCCTTTTCATCCTTCTGCATTTTTTTCCCTTTGTTTACCAGACCCTTCCCACTTTTGCATAATCTTGCAATATGACCAGATTTGTTACAATTGTAGCACACAATTTTTTTTTCCAGACTAGTTATTCCATAGATTTTCTCTTGATCTGCACTAGTTAGCAATATGGCCAAATTTATTGTAGGCATAACATATGCCATCTCTATTGAAAAATTTGTTTGACACATTTCTTCATTCAATTGACTTATGAACATACTTATTGCAATTGAAACACTGACCTGAGAATGATGGACCACTTGGATTCATTCTACTTCTACATTGAGTAGCCATATGACCAAATTTATTGCAAACAAAATAGTATCCATTGAAATTTTGAGCATTGGGTTGTCTTACCAGATACCTTCTAGCTTTGCTTGTCTGATTTCCTTGCCTAAATCTCCTTTGAACAGATCCAGAGCTTTCCCCTTTCTCATATCCAATACCTTGCTTGTCACTTCCAGTCCTCTAATTTTGAATTAGTTCATCAAGCTTAGCTAAGCTAATCTTGAACTTCTCCTTGTATTCATTTTTAGTAGAAAATTCATCTCTCAGGGTAACAATCTGTCTTTCAAGCTCTTCTTCATTGTTTCTAGATTGTTGCAATTCAAGCTCCAATTGATTGAATCCATTAGTAATTCTGCTACATTCTTCAAATTTCTCTTTCAAGGATTGAGCAAGATTCTCTTCATTCTTCTTTCTATCTTCAATCTCCTTGGTCATCCTCATCACAATAGATTCCATCTCATGTTTCAGGACAACATTATTACTGGTAAGCTTTTTACATTCTTCTGTCTTTTCCTTCAAGGCTTGACTTAGGTATTCATCTTCCATGCTTTCACTTTCTTTCTGCTTGATCTAATCATAGAGTTCCTTTCTCTTTTCCCTTGAATTATTTATTTTATCTTTCAATGATTTCACAAATTTCTCAACATTCATGAGGCTTTCTTGCAATTCCTAAACTTCAGCCTTGGACTAATCAAGATCATCTAGCGCCACCAAAATTTGTTGTTGAAGACTATCAGAATCCATTGAATCACTTTCCCAGATCTTCCCCAAGCTATTAAACTTCTTCTGAGGAACTAGGATCTGATACCAATTGTTAGAATCAAGGAACACTGAGAGGGGAGTGAATCAGTGTTCTGCAAAATTTAACTTTATTAACTTGATCTTTAAACCACTTATAGCATTGAAGCAAAATAAAGATGCAAGAACACAAAGCAATCAATCACAACACCATAACACAAGGGTTTTTTTTAAGTGGAAACCCTGTTAGGGGAAAAACCACAGTGGAGGTCAATCCACAATATGAGTATACTCAATATAAGTGTTTACAAAAGGGGAATGCACATGCATTTAGGCACACTGCCTAGAGCTCACTGCTTAGATACAAAAAGGAAGACTCACTGTCTTACAAAACATTTGGATTACATATAGAAGATTTGAACTGAGAGAATAGCATCTACTAATGCTTGATTACAGTTTTGGTTAAGCTCATTTGCAACATTCTTCACACTTTGTCTGATTCTACACTTGAAACTCTATCTGCCTTAATTTGAATCGCTAATCTTCTTTATGCTCAAATGAAACTATGCACAAATAATCCTTCTTACTCTCGCATCTTATCATAACATACACCAAAATGATATAAATAATCGCTTATATATATCCACGACTAGAGATTGAATCAAATATATGTTAGCTTCAACAAAATATAAAACATATACAAACTTTTGGCTCAATGCATAAATAATCTTCAATGCGAATCAACCAAAGTTTTCCAAAACATAGTGAGGACCCAAAATAACATATTCAAACATGAAACATATCAAACAATTACTCCTTGAATATCCACAACATGCTATATTCACTTAGTTGGCCTTGCACTGTTAAACAAAAAATCAACAAACCAGATCTTCTAACTTGCACACCAATCAATACAAGGCTCTATGATTCAAGGATAAGATAGATTATACATCGAAAAACCTTCCTTGAGCTCCAAAAGACAAGATGATAACAAATAATTGTATATGAATTGATATACACAACTCTGTCAGATGCTCTATTCTAACTTTGACAGTTAATCACAAAACTTCAATCTGACTTTTGGTACGAGCAAATATTGAGGTGTGGATAGGATCACTGACTAGGGTTTCCATCAATGACAACACAAGATGACATGTGTAGTGTCTCTTGCCAACATATATAGTATATAAGAATATACATATACATATTAACCTAAGAGTATGTATTGACAAAAAAGATAAACCCATACTAGTATGTTAATATATATACATATACACACACACTTGCATTAATATGTAAATATGTATTTTATTATCAAATAATGTGTTATATAAACTTATGAATCAATATATATATACATATACACACACACTTGCATTAATATGTGAATATGTATTTGATTATCAAATAATGTGTTATATAAACTTATGAATCAATATATATATATATACATATATATTCATATATATATGTATATATATGTATGTATATATATGTATATATATGTATATATTGTAACGCCCCGCCACGCAACCCTTGGGGAAGTTGCAATTTACTGCACACATGAACTTTTTTTTTTTTTTAAGGACAAATAGAACAATTAACATGCAAGTTAACTAACCATTGCCAACCAATCCCCTAAGGTTATGAGACTGATTTACTTAAACCAAAATAAGAAACATGAATTAAATTCATAACATTTAAATACTTAAGGAAATAAGAATGCATACATTCCATGCAAGATAATTTACATCATAGAATATGAAATACCACTGGATTCCAATATTATAGTTTACAACATAATTACAACACTCATTCCCCGAATGAGATAAATCCAATAATCAAGATTACATATTACAAATTCCACATCGATCACAATGAGGGGTAATAAATACAATAACCAACTGAAAGGATAAAGCATGACATGAAACTGGAACCCACGAGCTCTCCAACTGGAAGTCTCATCCACATGAACAAGAAGAAAACCAACAGATTAAGGTGCACGTTCCACCCAACCGTGTGATACCCAAAGGCTCACCCCCCATGCTAGGAGATAGTAACAAGGATTTCTGGTCAAGACCAACTACCTCTAGACAAAGGCTAAACATAACTGAACCGACTCAAATACCAAACAACATCACTTAACATAGTACGAAAACTCACAAGACAATACATTACTTCCAAGTTACATAGGACAAGTACACCATTGTACAACACACAATAACTAACTAACTGTTGATGTAGGGAGAGTTTCATACATAAATTGCCATGAGTTACCCTAGCTCAACCTTCCTAGGCTACCGGACCCCCATCATGGGTAACCCTGGCTTGCCTCTACTGGCCGCCAGACCCTCATGCAAAACTATGCATCCCATCTCATCTCGAGCCTTATCATTCACTTGCTTCATGAGAGATGCATTCCTTATCTTTATTAGTGTGAAAGATCCCCATTAATTCTTTTAGGTTATCACTTGGTTAAACCCTAGGTGAGATACCCTGGTGCCCCTTTGTGTGCCGGACCCCCACAAAGAGTCACTCTCCTAGTGACAACACACACTGTACAATACCACAATTCAATGGGTAGACTAGACAAAACGACCTCTCCAATCCAAGGAGGCAAAAAACAAGGAATTCACTCCAATCACTGGAGGCAACAAGGTCAAAGCCCTCTCCAAACACTGGAGGAAACCAAAATACAAAACCCACTCCTTCCAAAGGAGCACAAATTACATAACCCTCTCCTAATCCCAAGGAGGCTCAAATCCCCATTCATGGAAATCGGGTACAACAACATAATACAACTCTACACAATTCCCAAGGTGATTCACAAATTGAACCTCTACACAAAACATCCCATCCTAGAGAATTCCTCTGGAAGACTTAGACAGTTAACCCCAAAACATAGTAGACAGTTCTATCTGGAAGACTTACAAAATCTGACTCAAATTCCAACAAGAATGGATGCCCAATGACAAAAAGAGGCTTGCAAACAATATAAGGTAATCTACATTAGGATTTCGTAAAACCAATCATTCATCGCATTAGTACACTTAATCAAATTAAATAAACTATGTTCTTACACAATCGCATAAGAGTTTGACTATTCGTCAGTTTAATTTCCGCTTATACAAATGGGATGATCATTTTAGAGTTCCTATTTTAAATGTTAAGACATCATTTAAACATATGCTTCTAAACATTTTTTTTTTATATTCTAATATTTCCTGATTATCCATAAACATCAAAAATGAAATTTCTAAATAGCGACATTTGATTATCAATCAACTTTATCCAATCATCATTAAGTTATTTAAAGTTCACTTGGCACCATTAAGGTATCAAATTTAATATTTTTTTTAATTCTGTTTGCTCAATCCTAGATAAGGATTAAAATAACCTCTTTTTTTTTTTTAAATAACATTATTCATTAAAATAACGATTCCATTCCAATTATATCAATGCCATAATTTATTTAAAACAATCTCCATTTAAAATAATTTAAACATCTTTTAAATGCCTAAATTAACAAAATATATCACTATAATCCATTTGATTAAACTTTAATACCATATTATTCCATATTATTAAATATTAAATATTAAATATATTATATTAAATATTATATATATACTATTATTTATTAAATATTAAATATATAATATTAATATTATACATACAATATAAAATATGATATAAATTATAACCATAAAACTTAAAAAAAATGAATTTCCTTTTTTTTTAAAAAAGGGCCAAAGCCTTGGCCGTCCCCTCGCAGTGGTGGTTGTGTGCAAAGCACACAGCGCTGCCTCTTGCCGGGCGGTAGAGCCTATGTGCAAAGCACACAGTGTCGCCTCCCTGCGAGCGGCGGCCGCGGCAGTGGTGGTGGTGGGGGTTGGTTTCCCCACCCCACAAACAATAAACTTTTATATATATATTTTTTAAAACAAAAACTTTCATTTCCCCTATTTTGGTAAAAACCAGAATGAAAATTTTAACAAGGAAAGAAAACAAAACATTTTCCTTTGAATAGGGAAAATTTCAATAAACATTTCCAGCTCAAATTGAGAAAAAGAGCAATACATTTTGCAAAACTCAAACAAATTTTCCCAAATAACAAAAAGGGTTAAAAGATTCAATATAAAAAGGAAATTTTCATTGGATTCACCATGTGTTGTTCAAACAATTTCTGATGAAAACCTTGATAATACCAAGTTTAATCTCTAAATTTTCACACTATCTTGAGAGTTTTTGATTCAAGGTTTGAATGCAATTTCTTGATGGGTTTTTCCTTTCATTCATAGTTTTAAATCTTCTAATAATTTGAACAACTTCTAAATCATTTTCAAAATAAAGAAATTGCTCAAAATTTAAACAATAACCTTGTGTTTTCTCCAAGCTTGAAGTCTTTCAATGGAGGTTTTGCCCTTGCTTTGCAATTCAACTTTACCAATTTTCAATCTTCCCTTCACTAATTTTTCAAAAATCCCATCCAAGCTTGCTCTCCAATTTTCCAATTCTCCACCAAAATTCAAAATTAAAATTAAAAAATAAAATGAATTACCTTATGCAAATTTTCCCCTAAATTTGTCAAACCCCTAAAATGGACTCACCCACCAAATTTATTGCTAAAACAAGATATTTTATTTTTGCAATTTCATAAAACAATTTCCATTTCCAAGTGTAATTTGCACAATATTAATTTAAAACAAAGATCTATTTTTGCAACCCAAATGATAATTAAATTTTCTTTCTTCAACAAAATTGAATTTACCAATTTACATTTAAAATCATTTTTTTTAATTTTATTTCAAAAAGGAATGCAAGGCAATTTCTATTTTGATTTGATCTCAAAATTTAATAATGCTAACACAAATATTTTAATTTAATTTATCAATAAATAAATCTAATCCATGATTAGATTATTTTATTGATTGAATTAAATTAACTAATTAATTAATAGTCACTCATTTATTTATTTTGACAATGCAATTAAATAAATCAAGCACCCTTTATCTTGCAAATTTAAATACGCAGCAAGGAGAGAAGAGGCAACAAAGAAAATAACTTATCCCAACTAACAACCTGATGACACACTATGGCTAGGGTGATGTCACGACACAAAAAACCTAGCTACTATCTCCCAATCGTTTTCCATTGGACAAGGGACATGCTCAGACTTGTAGAACCAGGTGGAGTCGATGTCCTGTACCTACATCCTACACACAATACGAGTGTCGAACATGCATATAATATATTAAAAACACACCGTGAAGAGGAAATTGTGGAATCACAGGGTGCTCGCACGCGAGTGATGTGATCCAGTCCCATTCACCAATACAACATCGCTAACTGACGCATCTAATCATCAATGATATGATCATAAGCATAACATCATTAAATCAAATATCTTCTAAGTTAATCCAAAACATGCCATAAAGGCAACATCAGAATAAAATAACATCACATCAAAATATAATGTTCACATCACTTAATAAATAGCGGTCAAAAGCAACCAAGTTCCAAAGTCAAAGCATAGTCAAACACAATCTTAACAAGGAAGAACACTGCCAATCCAAAGAGCCAAAACGGAGGGGTGTTACATCCTCCCCCCTAGGGTCAGGCTTACTCCTGGAAGCCTGTAAGCACCCCTAGTACAAAATCCATAAGATCACACATAAACAATGGTTCTAAAACTGAACCACACCTTACCTCAACATTAAAACCACAACAACCCGTGCTATAATCAACCTAACCAAGCACACTGTCAATCTACACAATCAACATGGTGAAGCAACCACCAACCAAAATTCCAAAATACATATCCAAGGATTAACATACAAATTACACATATGCACTAATACACATCACCGAGAATCATCACAAGGCCACACATAGTGCGATATCATTACAATGTTTACTCAAGACAAGGTATGCAACATTATCACTTCAATATTCATTTAACATTTTTCATTTTGAATCCACGTACAATACTCTAACATCTACATGATTTCTTAAGACTCAACAATAAAGTTGGAGACCATAGGCCTCACCAGCAAGATGCACCTATTATGCAATTATCATTAACATACAATGGTTTCACTAATCCCTTTTCTCTAATTTTTTTTTCTTACTGCAAAATGATTTCCAATTCATATTATACATTTTCCATGATTATGAATGCAACTTGGGGACTTAGGTCCTTTACCCAAGGTTCGATCTAATAAATCAACCTTCATGAATACATAAGCATTTCCTCATAAGATATAACATACCATGGTTTCAATACACCACACACTCAAGGACAGGCATCTTCGTTTAACCAATGGGAAGAGAGAGAAGACAAGAGATATTTACAGTTCTAGCATAAGCACAAATGCAATCATGGTTTCATTATCACACAATCACTCTCACACAAATGCATCAATCATAAGAGAGTATGCACAAATCTCTATGAAATAACAACATGGTCATTCATTTTCTATTATCATATTTCATAATTCCTATACAATATAACATGCAAAAGTAACCACAAAACCACATAGGGTCAATCAAGTAGTCACTTGCACAAAGAGGTAAAGCACAAGAAGACATGCAAGGGGCAGAAATAACAACCAAATTGGTTGTCATCCACCACACACAACACACCAAATTTACACACTACACAATTGTCCATAATGCATTCTTCCAGTAGGAAGGATATCAGTGCATTGTACACTACACCAAGGATCCTATCCCTTCCACTAGTTTCCTGCACCATTGGACCTACACCATGTAACAACAACTTCTGGGCAAACAAGAGAAATCAACCCAAAAAGGAAAACAACCCGAAAGAGTAAAACAATGAGGTCAATACAATGGGCTCATAGTGCCCAAGGTATAAACCTACACAACTTACAACATAATGGGTTCAACATAATCCCAGAGTACCCAGTGTTTAAACCTAGGCTCTGATACCATGTGTAACACCCCGCCACACAAACCTTGAGGAAGTTGCAATTTACTACACAAACGAACTATTTTTTTTTTTTAAGGACAAATAGAACAATTAACATGCAAGTTAACTAACCATTGCCAACCAATCCCCTAAGGTTACGAGACTGAGTTACTTAAACCCAAACAAGAAACATGAATTAAATTCATAACATTTAAATACTTAAGGAAATAAGAACACATACATTCCATGCAAGATAATTTACATCATAGAATATGAAATACCACTGGATTCCAATATTACAGTTTACAACATAATTACAACACTCATTCCCTAAATGAGATAAATCCAATAATCAAGATTACATATTACAAATTCCACCTCGATCACAATGAGGGGTAATAAATACAATAACCAGCTGAAAGGATAAAGCATGACATGAAACTAGAACCCACGAGCTCTCCAACTGGAAGTCTCATCCACACGAACAAGAAGAAAACCAATGGATTAAGGTGCACGTTCCACCCAACCGTGTGATACCCAAAGGCCCACCCCCGTGTTAGGAGATAGTAACAAGGATTTCTTGTCAAGACCAACTACCTCTAGACAAAGGCTAAACCTAACTGAACTGACTCAAATACCAAACAACATCACTTAACATAGTACAAAAACTCACAAGATAATACATTGCTTCTAGGTTACATAGGACAAGTACACCATTGTACAACACACAATAACTGACTAACTGTTGATGTAGGGAGAGTGTCATACATAAATTTCCATGAGTTACCCTAGCTCAACCTTCCTAGGCTACCAGACCCCCATCATGGGTTACCCTGGCTTGCCTCTACTGGCCGTCGGACCCTCATGCAAAACTATGGGTCCCATCTCATCTCGAGCCTTATCATTCACTTGCTTCACGAGAGATGCATTCCTTATCTTTATTAGTGTGAAAGATCCCCATTAATTCTTTTAGGTTATCACTTGGTTAAACCCTAGGTGAGTTACCCTGGCACCCCTTTGTGTGTCGGACCCCCACAAAGAGCCACTCTCCTATGGACAACACACACTGTACAATACCACAATTTAATGGGTAGACTAGACAAAATGACCTCTCCAATCTAAGGAGGCAACAAACAAGGAATTCACTCCAATCACTGGAGGCAACAAGGTCAAATCCCTCTCCAAACACTGGAGGAAACCAAAATACAAAACCCACTCCTTCCAAAGGAGCACAAATTACATAACCCTCTCCTAATCCCAAGGAGGCTCAAATCCCTGTTCATGGAAACTGGGTACAACAACATAATACAACTCTACACAATTCCCAAGGCGATTCACAAATTGAACCTCTACACAAAACATCCCATCCTAGAGAATTCCTCTGGAAGACTTACTTAGATAGTTAACCCCAAAACATAGTAGACGGTTCTATTTGGAAGACTTACAAAATCTGACTCAAATTCCAACAAGAATGGACGCCCAAAGACGAAAAGAGGCTTGCAAACAATATAAGGTAATCTACATTAGGATTTCGTAAATCCAATCATTCATCGCATTAGTACACTTAATTAAATTAAATAAACTGTGTTCTTACACAATCGCATAAGAGTTTGACTATTCATCAGTTTAATTTCCGCTTATACAAATGGGATGATCATTTCAGAGTTCCTATTTTAAATGTTAAGACATCATTTAAACATATGCTTCTAAACATTATTTTTTTTATATTCTAATATTTCCTGATTATCCATAAACATCAAAAATGAAATTTCTAAATAGCGACATTTGATTATCAATCAACTTTATCCAATCATCGTTAAGTTATTTAAAGTTCACTTGGCACCATTAAGGTATCAAATTTAATATATATTTTTATTTTGTTTGCTCAATCCTAGATAAGGATTAAAATAACCTCTTTTTTTTTTTAAATAACATTATTCATTAAAATAACGATTCCATTCCAATTATATCAATGCTATAATTTATTTAAAACAATCTCCATTTAAAATAATTTAAACATCTTTTAAATGCCTAAATTAACAAAATATATCACTATAATCCATTTGATTAAACTTTAATACCATATTATTCCATATTATAAAATATTAAATATTATATATATAATATTATTTATTAAATATTAAATATATAATATTAATATTATACATACAATATAAAATATGATATAAATTATAACCATAAAACTTAAAAAAAATGAATTTCTTTTTTTTTAAAAAGGCCGAAGCCCTAAGGGCACGCAGCCTTGGCCGTCCCCTGGCGGTGGTGGTTGTGTGCAAAGCACACAACACTGCCTCCCGCCGGGCGGCGGAGCCTGTGTGCAAAGCACACAGTGCCGCCTCCCTACGGGCGGTGGTGGATGTGTGTTTGGTGGTGGGGGTTGGTTTCCCCACCCCACAAACAATAAACTTTATATATATTTTTTTAAAACAAAAACTTTCATTTCCCCTATTTTGGTAAAAACCAGAATGAAAATTTTAACAAGGAAAGAAAACAAAACATTTTCCTTTGAATAGGGAAATTTTCAATAAACATTTCCAGCTCAAATTGAGAAAAAGAGCAATACATTTTGCAAAACTCAAACAAATTTTCCCAAATAACAAAAAGGGTTTAAAGATTCAATTTAAAAAGGAGATTTTCATTGGATTCAGCATGTGTTGTTCAAACAATTTCTGATGAAAACCTTGATAATACCAAGTTTAATCTCTAAATTTTCACACTATCTTGAGAGTTTTTGATTCAAGGTTTGAATGCAATTTCTTGATGGGTTTTTTCCTTTTATTCATAGTTTTAAATCTTCTAACAATTTGAACATCTTCTAAATCATTTTCAAAATAAAGAAATTGCTCAAAATTTAAACAATAACCTTGCGTTTTCTCCAAGCTTGAATTCTTTCAATGGAGGTTTTTCCCTTGCTTTGCAATTCAACTTTACCAATTTTCGATCTTCCCTTCACTAATTTTTCAAAAATCCCATCCAAGCTTGCTCTCCAATTTTCCAATTCTCCACCAAAATTCAAAATTAAAATTAAAAAATAAAACGAATTACCTTATGCAATTTTTCCCCTAAATTTGTCAAACCCCTAAAATGGACTCACCCACCAAATTTATTGCTAAAACAAGATATTTTATTTTTGCAATTTCATAAAACAATTTCCATTTCCAAGTGTAATTTGCACAATATTAATTTAAAACAAAGATCTATTTTTGCAACCCAAATGATAATTAAATTTTATTTCTTCAACAAAATTGAATTTACCAATTTACATTTAAAATCATTTTTTTAATTTTATTTCAAAAAGGAATGCAAGGCAATTTCTATTTTGATTTGATCTCAAAATTTAATAATGCTAACACAAATATTTTAATTTAATTTATCAATAAATAAATCTAATCCATGATTAGATTATTTTATTGATTGAATTAAATTAACTAATTAATTAATAGTCACTCATTTATTTATTTTGACAATGCAATTAAATAAATCAAGCACCCTTTATCTTGCAAATTTAAATACGCAGCAAGGAGAGAAGAGGCAACAAAGAAAATAACTTATCCCAACTAACAACCTGATGACACACTATGGCTAGGGTGATGTCACGACACATAAAACCTAGCTACTATCTCCTAATCGTTTTCTGTTGGACAAGGGACACGCTCAAACCTGTAGAACCAGGTGGAGTCGATGTCCTGTACCTGCATCCTGCACACAATACAAGTGTTGAACATGCATATAATATATTAAAACACACCGTGAAGAGGAAATCGTGGAATCACAAGGCGCTTGCACGCGAGTGCTGTGATCCCGTCCCCTTCACCAATACAACATCGCTAACTAACGCATCTAATCATCAATGATATGATCATAAGCATAACATCATTAAATCAAATATCTTATAAGTTAATCCAAAACATGCCATAAAGACAACATCATAATAAAATAACATCACATCAAAATATAATGTTCACATCGCTTAATAAATAGCGGTCAAAAGCAACCAAGTTCCAAAGTCAAAGCATAGTCAAACACAATCTTAACAAGGAAGAACACTGCCGATCCAAAGAGCCAAAACGGAGGGGTGTTACATATATATATATGTATGTATATATATATACATATATATATATATATGTATATATATATATATATGTATATATATATATATATAAATATATGTATATACATATATAAAAATATATATACATATATATTATATATATAAATAATCATTATGTATATTTGATAATGATAATGCTAGAATAATCAGCCCATAGCATTTAAATTATAGTTTATGTAAAGTAATATGTACAACATTATAACAAAGGGTTAAGTGCTATGAAACAAAACGTATATATATTACCAAGTGATGCTTAAAACATATAAAGTGTCATAATGTGAAATACTCATAGTGCTATAAATAAGCACTAAAGTTATCAATGCTTCCAACGTGTTATCTTGGTTGCCAAGACTTTGTCAAGGAAAAACAATAGTAAGTAACTATGCACATGAAAAGTGTCGAGCAAGTCAAATAGTGAACATCGACCCATATAATGTGGCTGGAATACTAAAATGTGGTGCCGACTGATAAAGGCATGAATCGAGAATAGAAGTCTATTTCTCAATATGAATTTCTAGAATGTGAAACATTATGTAAAATGCAGAAATAGTCAAGCACTCAGCTGTGCCAAATAAGTTGACCTGTAGGAGGCAATTTCCTTGCATTTCTGATCATTATTCTTGCTGTCTATCTTAGTGTCGACTCATTCATTTTTGCTGCATATGTGTTTTCTATGCAATGAATTTAGTTGCCACCTTTCCTTTTGATTGTTGAGTCAAACCTCTTAAGCTAAAAAGTGTCATTCTTAATGCCTTGTTTCTAGCCCTTAGTTGCTGATTTTTCTGTATAAATAGAGGAGCAATCTACCTCATTTGGGGACACATATTTGCATTCTTTCTATGATATTTCTGAGTTGTCTTATCTAATTTTATGAGTTGAGGGAGTTTGAGAGTTGTGAAAGAAATTTTTTAGTGAGAAATAGTCAAGAGAGAGAATGTTTATTTGGGGATTCCCATACTGATTTAAGGATAGCTGAGAAAGGAATCCAGTTCAATCAATTGGAGCATTGCGTAAATAGGCATGCTGATTTATATTCTCCTATACTTTTTATGTTTGAAAGAATTATGTGACTTTTCTTGTCTTGTATGGAAAAATAGATCAATTGCTTTCTAGGGAAAAGTTAATTTAGTCTTATGTGCAAGAGAAAGGTTGCTTGATATACCTAGAGTAAGGAACTATTTTGTTTGAAGTGTTTGTATATATTCCATATTAAGGAATAGGTGGTTATAAAGGGAATAAGTACTATATTGGGGAAATAACTTACGTAGCTAATGGTTAACCAAGTTAAGGCCTAGGGTCAATTTGATTTACTTATAGAAGTGTCATAATTTAACATTGAGGTTATAGGTTATTCCTAGGGTTAAGGTTACTCCATGGCATAAGGGAACAACCTATGCATAGGTATGAATGGTTAATGTAGATCTCATTGGGAATGTGGGAAAAGTTTTATGATGTCCACTCTAAATGGGTGAAGAATACTTTGGCCAAAGTAGTGTAAGTTGACACTTTTTACCCTATCATTCGCTATGATCCAAGTTTACATACTAGGTAGAGGAATGTCATATGTGTAGGTTATAGCCACTTTGTGACAGATCTAGATATGTAGGAAACAATACCATGGTCAAGAAAGGTCAATTTTATTATGAGGTTATAAAACCAAACTCTTTGTTGAAGGGTAGGGCCATCTATTAGATTGATAGATGTGTGGGGGACCACAGTTAGTCCAAGGTTGGAGATTATTTTATTATAATTTTTCTATGATATGTTATGGCATGTTGATGACATCCTACATGATCATTTATTTGGTTGGTGGAATTTTTAAAGAAAAGGGAGGAGGAAGTGTTGGGTATTATTTCCAATCATTTGATTTATGAAGATTAATGGCCTTAAACCCCAACGGTAAGAGATTGGTTACTCACCAGGCACAAGCTTAGTGGTAGCCATTATTTTACATAATAACTCAAAGGAAATTCCCAAGCCTATGCTAAATGGAAAATTTCTACAAGGAATGACCCAATAAAAAACTTAGCCATAAATCCCCTATTTGAAAAAGGGTGTTGTACACCTTAAGCACAATAAAGTATTATTTAATTATACCAAATAAATATTTATTTGTGGTGCATCTTTAAAAGATATATTTAGCTACATTAAATACTTATTTGGGTCCATTGTAAATTTATATCTAATATTGGTTAGACATTTTATGTGTGGATTGCACATTAGAAAAATATTTAATTTGGGAAAACATAGTACCAAAAATCAAATGATGGAGTCAATGATTTTGTGAACTCATGGTTTTGAGGTACATGGCTTTATCTTTCCACTTGGTTATTTTGTGCGAGCTTGATTCTACAAAAGAAAGCACATGTTTAGTGTTTGGTTTTGGTTGGTTGGTTGTTTTATCTTGGCTATATAATTGTATTGAACTCTCTTGTTAAGTGCATATATGAAGCATGCCATGGGATGTGTTGTTACATACTTGGACACATGGAGGATGCATTGGAGGAGCTTGATGTTTCAAAATTATTCATGGAGAATCTACAAGTGTATTGTAATTATTTCAAAATTGTGTAATAAATTGAATGTGGATGATTTTGGAGGATGGGTTTTTTCATTTGAGAGTTTTTAGGGTATATATTTTATAATCTCATGGTATGTTTGATCTTTGCATTATTGTTATTTTGTCATATTGTATACATGCTTTTATGTTTTGGAGTTATGTAGAATTAGTTTGATCAACTTGATAATTTTTTAACAAGTGGTCTTAGAGCTATGGTTATGCTTGAGGGAGGTGAGAGATCCTTATATTTTTAACCCTTTTTTGAATCAATTTGATGAAAAATTGAAACCATGGCAATGTGGGAGAGATTTTAGATATTTAAAGGTATGAGATGTGTTGTGCAAGTTGTGAGAATACATATTTGTGATTTTGGGATTTACAATTTTTGGTTATTTTTGTAGATATAAGGTTTAAAAAATGAGTTGGAAAATAGATTCTTTTTGGGTGTTCCCCTTGAGGATTTTATGGGGGAAGTTTCATAAATAACCCTTTGGGATAAAGTGGGCCTTGCTACTAGATCTAAGAGGCTTGAGAGATAAATTTTGACATACAATTTGGCCATTATAGCCTCTAGGGCCCAAGGGAAAAAATTGCCTCCTCCCCCCTTTAGGTCATATGACTATACAATCCTTGTTGTAGAAAATAAAATCCTAAAACTTGTATAAATGTTTTAAAAAAAATTAAATAAAAAAATTACTAGGGGTTGGGGTCCCCAGACCCCCATAACCCTATTCATTGACAACACTAGTGATTAGTGTACCGACCAATAGGCCAGTATACGGTTGCCAAACCTAATAATGATTGTTGGCCCCTAGCTGTAGGCCTTTGACCCATAGTCCTACCCCTAATTGGATGAGGCCTAAAGCTAGCCCCCATAGGCCTTTACAATTTATTTTATTTAAAAAAAAAAACAAATTAATTATTATTTAAAAAAAACACTCCATTTGGATTTAATAATTAAGTGCCACTTGTGTATCCTCAATGGATCACTAAATGTTTCCTAGCCACCACCCTAGTGGCACCAGTATCACTCGTTCACTCTAACTATTGATGGGGCTATCCAAAGGCTACTAGCCAACCACTACCATAGTGGTGCCACTAGTACTCATGCATTGTCATTACTAACAATGCTACCAAAAGGCTGCTAGCCTCCCACCAACCTATATTTTCTAGCCTAATAGAGAAATTTTATTCCAAGGGGCATAAACTTCACCTAAAGTATCAAATTTTTGACTTTTTTATATTTATCAAAAATCTCTCTTCGATCACTACAAAGTGGTATAAGTTTGATTTTCAAAATTTGATAACATGAAGCTAGCATTTCTCTAGAATGGTTAATAGGTCATATTTTTAACATACAAAATTATATTTTTGATTTTGACTAGGTGATGGAGAGAATTTATAGTATATTTAAAAAATGTTTAGGGGATTTTTCACTTGGATAGAAGAGAGAGGATTATACCTTTTTGAGCACTTATATGAGCCTAAGATTTAGGCTGTAATTCTTTTGAGCATCCAAATGAATTGAAGAGAAAATTATGAAAGCGCATGTTTTTATGAACTTATGGTATGATGGCATGAATGGTTTTTATATTGATTGCTTCTTGATAAAGTTTGACAAGTATTTTAAAGTATGGACTTTGATAGAGATAGGTACACATATTTTCTTCTATTTTGAGGACACAATTGGTATGTGTGTGAGACTTGGAGTCTTGGTTTAGTGAGAGTTGAGTATAGATACAAAGTTGGTGATGAGTATGTTGTCATGGATGTTCATGTACATTTGAGTATTGGCACATCCTTATCATGTATGTGGTTGACAAGTGGTCATGTGGTTTAGTGGTATGAGTTTGTTGTTATGTCCTAAATGCTTGTTTGGTTCCTTAGCTATAGTTACTCAATTGTGGATTTTTTGGGTGAATCCAATCTATAGTTGATCTATTGTTTGAGTCTTTAAATCTATAAAATATCTTCTTGGCTAGCTCAAGTTGTAGATTACTAATGTGATGGTGAGTTATGTATTTTTTTGGGTTGGAAATCCATTTGGTTGTAGTGGGATGACTTAGATGTTGAATTTCTATAGCCTTAGGTTTTTTAGTGTTGTTTCAAATTCAACTAGTTTACCTTGTTTGTGGTCATTTTTATGATAGTATGTTGCATTGAGATGAGAGGATGGATGAGTAAAATGCATGTGTAATTGATGTTGGGACTTGTAGCATATTTTTTTATCATGATTTTATGGATAGCTTGGTTACAAAATTTAGTGGGAGCTTCTGATAGTGATGTTTTAGTGGTGTTTTTATTTTCTTTTCTTCAAAATATTTGTTCTACTTATTCTCTAGAGCTAATAGTACTATAGTTGACTATGTGTGGACCATAGGTGATATTCATTTACGAGATGGTTATCATAATGTTATGGATAACTTGACATCATAGTTTAGTGGGATCTTCGAAAATGATGCGGATTTATCACTTGGTGATGGATGATATTTTATAGTGGTTTTTAGTGTCATGGAGGAGATCTTAGATCCTATTTGATACAATGAGATTTCTTCAAAATCTTGAGTTTCATTAATAAGAAATGTTTATTTTCATGTGATTGGAGATGTTGAAATCTTAGTTAGTCATGAATTTATTTTGGAGTTTTTGGTTAAAGTGTCAATTTGTGAATCTTCAATTTTGATAGGTGATCATTAGTTAAGAGTATGGTTTGGTATAATGTCATGTTGGAATCTTGATTATGCATTAGAGTATTGTCATGAAATATCTAGATCATGATGCCATGATGTTTTCTTGATTATGTGGTTAGAGATTTGTGTTGCAATTATGAGTGAGTTTGGTGGTGTTGTCAATGATGTTGTCAATGATGTCAACATAGTATAGATTGTTGCAGAGAAAGGAATCAAGTGATTGCAGGTGGTACATGTATATTTGAGATACTATAGAGATGTTGTGATTACATAGAGCTATCTTTATGGTGCTGCAGGGTGCTGATACGATGAGTTACCAAGTGCTTTTGAGGAATAATGAAGACAAAATTATGTGTGTGTTCAGAATGTGCTCCGGTTTGTGCTCCACATTTCTTCTGTGTTGATCCTATGCTTGTGCAGATCTGAAGTATTGTTTATGGAAATCTTTGGGTGATATATCCTAGACTGTAGCTTATGGTTTGATGAAGAGTGAAAGTTGTGTTCATTGGTATGACAAGGTTGTTTTTTCTATGGATTGGGAGAAATGTATCTACTCTATAGTCCTCCATTGGTTTTTTAGGTCTCGCAGATCTAGTAGAAGTCATGTAATGGTGTTATCTATATTACATCAAAGGCGTTTGTGGTTTGGTGCTCTAGAAGATGAGGTTTAGAGTTACTGTGTGTGTTTGTATAGTCTTGATGGATTGATGGAAGTGTTTTGTGTATGAAGGATGTTGCATTTGTTGTGGATGAATCTGAAGGAATCTAAGATGTGTTCTAGTGTATGGTAAAGAATGTTATGTGGTCCACATGTTATTTTCTTGTTGTGGAAGCATGTAATTCAAAGTTCATTTGTATTTTCATTAGGTTTGAATGACCTGGTGTCTACATGTCATGCAAAGGATAAGTATCAATTAAGGAAGCGTGTGATTGTTCCAAGATTTTTTTTGGGTCTTGGTTAAGTGTTGGTTTGGTCTGCTCTCATTCTCTTCCATTGCAAAAATGTTGAGTTTCCAACCTAATTTAAATTTGTAATATTAAGTGTGTGTAGTTGACCTTGGAGAAAGTTTCTAAGGTTGAAGAAGGTATAAATATATGACAAGTTGAGATGTTATGAATCAAGAATCGAACATGCCACAAGTGTGAGAAGCAAGAGTGTGTGAAAGTGAATTAAGGTAGTAGTACTTTAATGTGCCAGATTATTGAAAGCAGTGAGTTGATGGTATCTACAATTCTCTGATCATGGCTGCATAAGTGTGTACTTTGCTATGGTAGATTTTCTGTTATCTTTTTGTATCAATAGGAAGTGAGCCTCCCTTGTTGGACAGTAAGTCCTATCTGTAGGAAGTGAGCCTTTTTCTAGTGAGCTTCTTTGTAATTAGTTTTGCTATTACTTTATATTGTGAGCTAATCCTCACCATGGTTTTTTCCTTATTGATTTTTCCATGTAAATCAGGTGTTTCTTGTGTTGATATTGATTTCTATTATTTGCATTTCATGTTCATACTTAATAACAAAATAAAGTGGATGTGAAGTTGATAATTGTTTGAAATTTGTAATTGTGATTGCAAACAACTGATTCATCCCCCTATTAGTTGTCTTGTGCCTTTCAATAATTGGTATCAAAGCTTTGGTTCCTCAGAGAAGAGCTTAACTACTTGAGGTAGATTTGATGGCGCACAAATTGTCAATCCCTGTGTTTGATGGATCTGACTACAATGACTGGAAAGTGCCGATGAGAGGTTACTTGATCTCTCTTGGTTACAAGACTTGGAAAGATGTTGAGACAAAATATGTTGCACCAGCAAGTGGTCCTTCTTCTGCAAATGATATTTTTCCAATGAGGAAAATGAAAAAGCAAGGTATGCAATCTATAGTGCTTTATCTAAGATTGAGTGGAAAAAAGTTATTTCTTTGGACACTGCTTATGAAGTTTGGAAAAAGTTGGAAGATATCTTTGAAGGAAATGATAGAGTCAAATTGTCAAAGAAGTTAACAAATAAGTGCATATATGAGAACTTGAAAATAGAAGAAGGTGAAGATATTACAAGCTATTTTTAGAGGGTTGATAATGCAGTAAATGAAGTCAAAAATCAAGGTGGTACTCTGATAGATGAAGATGTGATGGAGAAGATTTTGATGACCCTACCAGAGAGTTATAGTGATAAGGTCTTAGCTATTGAGGAAGTGTATGATCCTAAGAAGTTCACTAAAGAACAACTATTTGGCACCTTGAACACATTTGAAATGAGGAAATTTGGAAAAGAAAAGGAGAAAACAAAATCAGCCTTTAAAGCCACTAAGGCAGAAGATGATTTGGATAGTGAAGGTTCATAGGAGTTGGAAGCTAATTTTACAAGGAAGTTGAAGAAAGGTACCAGTGAGTACAAATATATGTTACCTTTTAAATGTTTCAGTTGTGGAAATATTGGTCGCTATGCTTCAAGATGTCCAAATAGAACTATACACAAGAAGAATAGAGATAATAAAGACAAAAAGGATAAGAAGTTCAAGAGATTGTACTATGTTAGAGAAGATCCTATTATTTCTGATGATGAGTCTAATTTTGAGGATGATAATGATGAATGCTTGTTTCTAGCCTTAGAGAATAAATTAGTATCTACTGACCATGGAAGATGTGCAAGGGAAAGTGGTCCCGAGAAAAAGAATGAAGAGATGGAAGGTACTCTGGTTACTGCCTTTCATGCTAGATAAGATGAAGATTATTGGGTGATTGATAGTGGCTACTCAAATCACATGACTAGAGACAAAAGTAAGTTTACTAAACTTGAAAAGTATGATGGTGGATTAGTCATGTTTGGAGATGATTCTGGTACAAAGATTGTTTGAAAAGGAACAATTACTTTTGATGGAAAACATTGTACTGATGATGTCTATTATGTTAAGGGCTTAAGGCATAATATTTTGAGTGTTGGAAAAATGTGTAGCAAAGGATTTAAGGTTGTGTTTCAGAATAATATTTGCAAGATTAGAAAAGGGTTCGAAACTATGGTAGCTATAGGAAGAAGAACATATGGAAACATTTATCAGCTTAAGGGTGTTGATGGTCAGTGTTTTGTATCTCAAGTTAATGAAAGTTGGCTATGGCACTAGAGGATGGGACATGTAAAAATTGATAACTTGATCAGGATCAGTTAAAGAGAAGTTGTTTGGGATCTTCCTAAAATCACAAAGCCTACCAATACTATTTGCAGAAGTTGTCAGTTGGGAAAACAAACAAGATGCAGCTTTAAAGGACAATAACAATCAACTGTTAGAATGTTGGAATTGATTCATATAGACCTCTCTGGTCCCACAAGAACAATAATTCTTAATGGTGACATATTTAAAGTGTTCAAGGCTAGGGTAGAGAATGAAGTGAACCTGAGAATAAAGTGTTTAAGGTCTGATAGAGGTGGAGAATTCACTTCCAGTGAGTTTAATACATCTTGTGAAGAGCATGGCATACATTTTTCTGCTCCTAGAACTCCTCAAAAGAATGGAGTTGTAGAAAGGAAGAACCAAAATTTCAAGAGGCTGCAAGGACTATGATGAAAGAAGCAAATGTACCTGATGTATGATGGAGAGAGGAAATCCACACTACTGTTTATATTCTTAACAAATTTTAGATCAAAGGAAACAACACAAAGACTCCTTCTAAGTAGTGGATTGGAAAAATTCCTACTGTTAAGTACTTTAAGGTGTTTGGAAGCAAGTGTTATATTAGAAGAGATGATGAGAACCTTGGAAAGTTTGATGCAAGATGCGATGAAGGTATTTTCCTTAGATATTCAACTAGTATCAAAGCTTATCGATGCTTCAATAAAATATTGAGGAATTTTGTTGAGAGTGCAAATGTAAAAGTTGATGAAGATATGCACAGACCAGTTGAAATAAGTGAAGTTGAACCAAATGAACCTATCTACAGACAAGTACAAGAAGAGAATAAGGAAGAAGAAGAACATATTGAAGAAGAAGAAGAAGAAGAATCTTTGAAACTTGCTCCTAATACCCCAAAATATGTACAAAAAAATCATCCTGAAGAATAGATAACTAGAGATAAAAGTGAAGGTGTAAAGATAAGAAGCAAAGTGGTGGAAGCTGAGGTAAATCTATGTTTACTTTCAAAAATAGAACCTAAATTAGTATGTGAAGCGTGCAAAGATGAGAATTGGGTTAGAGCAATGAAAGAGGAATTGCAATAGATAGAGAAAAATCAGACATGGGAATTGGTTTCTAGACCTGTAAACAAGAACATAATTGGTACAAAGTGGGTGTTCAAGAATAAGTTGAATGATAGTGGTGAAGTTGTAAGAAAAATATCAAGACTTGTATGTAAAGGTTATTCACAGGTTGAAGGAATAGACTTTAAGGAGACATTTTCCTTGGTGGAAAGAATGGAGGCTATTCGGATGTTTTTGGCATTTTTTGCTCACAAAATTTTCAAGGTATATCAGATGGATGTTAAGTCTACATTCCTGAATGGAGAATTGGAAAAAGAGGTGTACATGGAACAACCAGAGGGATTTTAGTTATTAGATAAACCGAACATGGTCTATAAGTTGAAAAAGGCACTATATGGACTTAAACAAGCTCCTAGAGCATGGTATGCAAGGTTGGAAAAATATTTGACATAGCAAAGGTTCAACAAGGCTCTATAGACAATAATCTCTATTTCAAGGTTGAAGGAAACAAAATGTTGATAATAGTTGTGTATGTTGATGATATTATCTTTGGAGGAAATGAAGGTATGTGCAAGAAATTTGCAGAGGAGATGAAAAAGGAGTTTGAAATGTCTATGATTGGTGAGTTTAATTTTTTTCTTGGACTTCAAGTGAATCAAAGTATGTTAAAGAGTTGTTGAAGAATTTTGGAATGGATTACTCTAAACTAGTCTATACCCCTATGGTGACTGGATGCAAACTGAGTAAAGATAATTCTCCTAAAGTTGATTAGAGCATGTACAAATTTATGATGGTGGGCTGTTATATCTTACTGCTACTAGACCAGATATCATGCATGCAATATGTTTGGTTGTCATATTTCAAGCAGAACCTAAAGAAGCACATGCAATGGCTGTGAAAAGGATATTCAGATATCTAAAAGGAACTTTGGATTATGGCTTGTGGTATCCTAAGGATATTGATTTCACTTTGAATGCTTACACTAATGCAGATTGGGCTGGTTGTGTGGATGTCCAGAAGAGTACAAGTGGTGGTGCATTCTTTCTTGAAGGAAGATTAGTTTCATGGCTAAGCAAGAAACATGATTCAATGTCTTTATCCAATGTAGAAGCTGAGTACATTGCTACAACATCTTGCTACACAAATGTATTATGGGTGAAGAAAACTTTGAAGGACATAGGAGTGATGTGTGATGAACCTATCCCTATCTTTTATGATAATACAAGTGCAATAAATATTTCAAAGAATCCAGTAATGCATTCAAGGACAAAGCACATATCTATCATATATCATTTCTTAAGAGAGAAGGTGTTGGAGAATGAAGTTAGATTGGAGTATGTTCCTACAAAGGATAAGATTGTTGATATATTTACTAAGGCTCTTTCGAAGGATACTTTTGAGTATCTTCGGGAGAATTCGGGGGTTACTACCCCTCCTTCTTCAAACTAGGTGCACATGGAGGTGCATCAGTCCAATGGATCTATAGATTCTTCATTTGTATGGACTGATGATTGGGGTCTACTCCTCAGGGGGAGTAGGAAGTATCATTGTTGTAGTATGAGATGTATGGGTGCACTCCTAAGGGGGAGTGATCAGAATCATGTTCTTTGCCATTGATGTCAAAGGGGGAGAGAGAGTTATGTGAAAAAGAAAAAATTGAAAGAAGGAAAGAGTGTAGGAATTTTTTGTAGGTTGTCTAATCTAGAAAATAAAGGAGAGTTTGCATTGTGTATTTGGTGGTTTTTCACATCATGTGTTGCCATCAATGACAAAGGGGGAGATTGTTGCAAGTATGGGTGAGTTTGGTGGTGTTGTCATTGATGTTAACACAGTAAAGATTATTTTTGATTAACGAAAAAACAAGTTTTGAAGGGTACTTGAAAACTTGAACAAAAAGGAACAATGGTAGAAAAGATGAAACAATGGACTACCCACCCAACACAACAAAAACAAGCTAATTACCAGAACATTAGTAGACCATCAGCGAAAAGAAATAATTAAAAAAAAAATTAGAGCAAAAAAAATGACCATTAGAGAAGTTCTTTGAGCATCTTTTTTGCTTCCATATCCTTAGACACCATCCTATCATGTATCTCCATGATATCCTCAACATCTCATCCAGGGACCATTTTTCACTTCTTGGTTTTACTCCCAGTACATATACTCAGTCTAGCACCCAAATCCATGGTATGCATTTCCATGAAAAAACTCTCCCCTCTATCCTTGATCACATGTTCTTCAAATAGTCCTCTGCCTGTCCATTCCTTAGCCTTCTAGTTAAGGAAGACCATACCTTCAGTTGAAGCCTCCAACTTTTCCTTGATAATATTAATAATCATGTCCCTGTCCTTACAAAGCTGCCTATTTTGCTTTTCCAGCAACACCAGCCTCAGTCCATAATATTTCTTTAGAGTAGCCAACTCGTCCACCACATAGCCGATATTGGAATTTAATGACCTGGTCAACTCGAAGATGGAGTCCTCCTTAAGATTGTGTAAAGTGAAAATGTTGCAACAAGAAATAGTTTCATGGTTATTGTGGAGGTCTTGCACCTCTTGAACCAACCACATCAGTAAATTAAAAGAAATATCAACCAATTCTTTCACCAAACCAGATGCCTACGAAAAATCCATAGCCCCCCAAAACACTCCCCTGCCCTATTGCAAACCAATAGGAGGACCCTCATCTTGAGACACATCAAGGAAAATCTTGGCCTTGCCCCTGTCCTTGGATGTTGACACCTGAGTAGAATCATACACATTGACCATAGAATTCTCCTTACCAGTAGTAGGGGACCCACTATTGCCATCATTCCCCATCCAATCAACCTGGATATCCTCCGCTACCTCCTGAAATTTATCCCCCACATCCTTAGAATGGCCCTTGGCCTTCTTACCACTACAAAGTACCTCCTCTACACCCTCCACGAAAGCATCCTTGAGTTTGTGTTTAACATGTGGGAGGGAAGATTTTTCCTTGGAAGTTGAGGGTTTCATCCCTCCAAATGAGGGTGTGTAATCAAGGTTAGTGTCATACCCATTAGAACAACCCTTCGATTCCTCTTCACTTTCCATTCCCTCATTCTCCAAAATCTCCTCAATCTGACATTTCCCACTCCCTTTCCTCTTCTTTTTTGAAACAAGGGATTGGGGAGCTCCAACACTATAGTTAGCTTTAATAAAATATACAATGAGCAACACAAACCCTCATATAGAAAAGGGTTTCTATGGTTCTTCCTGAAACTCGAAATTCCTTCCTCCAAATACATCAAAAGGTAAAATGGGAAGGACACAAGCTTACCATGTCAAAAGTGATTCAACCACACAAAATGGTGACCATAAAACACCATGTATCTACCGTTGAGGGTGAAGTACCGTATCAATGCCATAGCCACATCCTACCAAATAGGTTTAACATTGGTCTTGTCATACCCCCCATAGTCCAATCTAACCATTTTAGCTTGTTCTCTGTCCTAGAGAAAAATTTTCCTAGCCGACTGTGAGAGATTCTTCCTTGTAGAATTTCCTGCCTTCCATTGACATACCCATCACTTCTATAATGAAATCTTCATTGATCATAGTTTCCCTACCAAACATGTTGAGCACACATCCATGCCAAGCATCAATGAAATCTTTGGACACACTGGCCTTAAAGCCATGCAACCTCTCCATGAAAGGGGTCATGCCACCCCTTTGCAGAATAGCCTAGATGTCAACATTGGATTTGATGTCTTCACAAGATAGAGGCTTTGTTCTACACCTATCCCCACCCATCATCCGAGCACTTGTAGAGAGAAACCACACATAAAGATAGAAAAACAAAGAGTTGATGAACATCCAAAAAGTGTGTGCATTTGCTAGGGACGGTACTGATAGCAATAATGAAGAAGAGGCTCATATAACTCAGATTTGAATGACCACAAATTCCAATAAGCATCATTTGCGTGAAGAGTATAATCAACTAGAAAACTCCATAATTCCCACACATTCCAAAAGTTGAGGAGGTGGCCAAAACCAATGAGCTAAGGTGTGTCATTATGAATTAGAGTGCTTAATTCAATAGGAAGGACGTCATTCGCTTCCCAAAACCTTGTCGACGTAACCCCAAAATTCACCAACCAATCAGCCACAAAATTTTTCTCTCCATAAGCATGAGAAATATAAATTCGGTTAAACTCTCAACTTAAAGTAAGGGTGTCCAGTATGAAATTTTTAATATTCCAAGAGGGGGGGACCCTTTCCTTAGACAATTAACAATATTTAGGGAATCCCATTTGATCTAGAGCTTAGAGATCCCCTTGTCTCTGGCCAACTTGATGCTATGATAGGCTACAACAACATAATATAGATTATTGTAGAGAAAGGAATCAAGTGATTGCAAGTGGTACATGTATATTTAAGATATTGTAGAGATGTTGTGAGTACATGGAGCTATCTTTATGGTGTTGTAGGTGTGCTGATATGATGAGTTACCAAGTGCTTTTGAGGAGTAGTGAAGATAGAATTATGTGTGTGTTCAGAATGTGCTTCGGTTTGTGCTCCACATTATTTTGTGTTGATCCTATGCTTGTGTGGATCTGAAGTATTTTTTTATGGACATATTTGGGTGATATATCCTAGATTGTAGCTTCTAGTTTGATGAAGAGTGAAGGTTGTGTTCTCCAGTGTGTGAAATGGTCTGGCAGGGTTGTTTTTATGTGGACTAGGAGAAATGTATCTTCTCCACAGTCCTCCACTAGTTTGTTTCAGGTCTTGTGGATCTGGTAGAAGGCTTGTAATGGTGTTATCTATGTTACATCAAAGGTGTTCATGGTTTGGTGCTTTGGAAGACAAGTTTCAGAGTTACTATGTGTGTCTATATAGTCTGGATGGACTGATGGAAAGTGTTCTATGTATGAAGGATG
This sequence comes from Sequoia sempervirens, assembly GCA_007258455.2. Taxonomy (NCBI): domain Eukaryota; kingdom Viridiplantae; phylum Streptophyta; class Pinopsida; order Cupressales; family Cupressaceae; genus Sequoia; species Sequoia sempervirens. The sequence continues at coordinate 295,629,559 of VDFB02193867.1, forward strand.
TTGCATTTGTTGTAGATGAATATGAAGGAATCTAAGATGTTTTCTAGTGTATGGTGAAGCATGTTATGTGGTCCACATGTTATCTTCTTGTTGCATAAGTGCGTACTTCAAATTTCATTTGTGTTTTCATTAGGTTTGGTTGACCTGGTGTCTACACATCATGTGAAGGATAAGTATCAATTAAGGAAGCATGTGATTGATCTGAGATGTTGTTTTGGGTCTTGGTTAAGTGTTGGTTTGGTCCGCTCTCATTCTCTTCCACTATGGGAATGTTGATTTTCTAACCTAATTTGAATTTGTAATATGAAGTATGTGTAGCCTACCCTGGAGAAAGTTTCTAAGGTTAAAGATGGTACATATATGACAAGATGAGATGTTATGAATTGAGAATAAAACATGCCACAAGTATGAGAAGCAAGAGTGTGCAAAAGAAAATTAAGGAAACAATACTTTAATGTGTCAAATTCCTAAAAGCAGCGAGTTGATGATATCAGCAATTCTCTGATCAAGGCTGCGGAAGTGTGTACTTTGTTGAGGTGGATTTTCTGTTATCTTTTTGTATCTATAGGCAGTGATCCTCCCTTGTTGGATAGTGAGTCCTATATGTAGGAAGTGAGCCTTATATCTTGGGCAGTGATCCCTTTGGCAGTGAGCCTCTTTGTAATTGGTTTTTCTATTAATTTATATTGTGAATTAATCCTCACTGTGGCTTTTCCCTTATTGGGTTTTCCATGTAAATCTAGTGTTTCTTGTGTTGATATTGCATTTTGTTATTTGCTTTTCATGTTCATACTTAATAATATAATAAAGTGGATGTGAAGTTGATAGTTGTTTGAAATTTGTAATTGTGACTGGAGACAACTGATTAACCCCCCCTCTCAGTTGTCTTGTGCCTTTCAACAATTTGATAGTGATATGATTAATTCTCTTAGTATTGAATACATTGATCATGTGCTTTGGAGCTTCATGAGAGTGCAATTTTACATTTGGAGTTTAGCATGGATTCATTAGTTGTAGGTGATCATGGATACTTAGAGACTTGGGTGAGGCTATATTTCTCTTGAGTTTAGAGACATTTTTTGAGATAGTTACTCTTTGATGAGATTTTAGTATGACGTTTGAGGAGCCTTCACCTAGATATGGGAATGAGTTCATGTTGAAATAGTTGACATCATGAACATGATGGTGTATGGTGTTGTCATTGATGTAAACCCAAAGTAGTATTGATGGTGTATTAGTGTGTATTTATTCCAGAGAAGACCAAGTGTTTTTGGGAAATTGGCTAAGTACCAAACTGAGATAGTGCATTTTCAATGTAATAGGGGAACAATTTTATAGTTCACATTATTTCTCTTTGCATTATCTTTTCATGTGATTTTGAGGTAATAATGGTATGTATTGAAGGAGTGCATATCCAATGTCTCAAGTTTTACGTCCTCTACAACAAAAGATATTAATGACAGAGCATTAGAGTAAGTTGTGACAAAGTTACAGGTATAGAGTTCATTTTGGAATGCTCTGCATTCCACCGTGGATGATCATTATGTATTGAAAATTTTAGGAAGTGTTTGGATATGTCAGATGTGTGTGCACTCCAAGTTTCAAGTGGTTTGGTGATCCAAACATTAAGTTTTGGATGAATAGTTGGTTCTTTCAGTTATTGTTTTATCAGTTTGTTTGCATGGTGACGACCTAAGGGTTTTGGGGTCGTGCGAAACTAAATTATGTAAGAAGCATAATCATGGGAGTATCTATAGGTCATTCCAACCTATTTTGGTGAATAACATGCTTTGGTTCCTTCTGTAAGGTATGTGTGTTGGAGTTTTGAGCCGAATGGGTCACACATTTCATTCATTTTAAAGGTTGACCTAGTTGATGATATGAATGTTTGCAAAAGATATATATGTATAAAGAAGGATAATTTAGAGTGTGTAATGCAAAGAGTAATGTGTGTTTTGTAATGTGATGTAATATTGTGCATGCAATAAGAGTGATAATGAAGGATGAATTTTGCAAAGTAAGTTTTTTGAGTAGAACAAGGAACTATGTTTTTAGCATAGAGCAAATGCATTATAAATAGTTCAAACTCTGGAAGTGAGCCATTTTTGTATGTCTATTTTTAATTTAGGAAGAAGTGATCTTACTTTGGTAGTGAGCCCTCCCATTTTATGGATAGTGAGTCCTTGGATAGTGAATCCTTTAAGTTGTAATTTATTGTAACTAGTTATGATATATAGTGAGTTAATCCTCACCATGCTTTTTCCCTTTACAGGGTTTTCCACGTAAAATCTAGTGAGTCTTTTGTTGATTGTTTTTGTGCACGATTTAATTTTTTATTTCCATTTATGCAAGGTTAATGAGATGCTTTATAATGCATTTTAAGTTTATTGAATTTCAGGGAATACTATTCACCCCCCCTCTCAGTATTCTAGGTGTTCAACAATTGGCATTAGAGCAAGGTTCCTTCAATTATCCTAACAATTGAGGTAGATCTTGGAGATTGAAAACATGTCAACTAGGAGGTATCCTACTCCTCTGGAAGAACTTATAATGGAAGAAGACTATGAAGTTGATATGGAAGGAGAATCCATATCTAATCTTGATAACCTAGATAAAGCAAAATGTGAGAATAGAGATCTAAAAGAAAATATAAGGAAGCTAATGAGTATATCAAGAAGTTGAGGAATCAAATGAGTAACTCAAGCAATCAAATAATATAATCACTACTCTGAAAGTGTAGGTTGAAGGAGGAAAAAGAGTTGAAAAATTCTTGAATGCCAAATTGAAAGACAAGTTTGCAAAATGTTCAAAGCTTGAAGAAGAGATTGTGTTTTTGAGGAAAGATATGGAGAAAGAAAAGAGTCAAGAAGACAAATTCAAGAAGAGATCCACCTTTCTTGATGATATGATTGCTAGTCAAAAATCTCATAAGGATAAAGGAGGATTAGGGTTTGAAAAATGAGAAAGCTTAAAGTAAAATTAGAGTCCAAACAATGTTTAGAAGAACAATAATAAACAAATGGCTCGATTGGAGATAAGAAGAGCAATGTAAAACATGTATGGAACTAGAAGAAAGATTTCAAGAGACCTCATCTCAGACAACCAATTGCACAAAGGTATCCATATTTTAATGGTTACTTTTATTCTTGCTATAAATTTGGGCATAGAGTTGGAGAATGTAAAAGTAGGATGAATGCAAAAATTTTAATCATTTTTTGGTCAATGCTATGCATGCAATAGATTTGGTCATATGGATAGTGAATGCAAAAGATAGATGATGAATGGTTACAATAATGGCATGGTATTTTAATCTTTCCATGGTCACTCTTACTCATGCAATAGGTTTGGGTGTAATTCTTGTGAATGCAAATCTAAAATGGCAAGAATTAAATTTTCTCTGTAACAAGGTGTCATATGCTACAAATGTAATAAACTAGGACACATAGCTTAGTTTTTATAGAGGAAAGAATGTGAAAGCCTTGGTTCTACAAAAGAATATTGATCTGATTGAGGAAAAGAAGAAGATGAACAAGATCTAGAAGAAAAGAGAGAGAATGATGTGAAGAATGAATCTATGCCAAATTTAGGTGCAGATGTTTCTTCTAGAAACTAGATAGGAAGCATTGGCTCAGGGGGAGTTTCAGCAGAAAAATTTCTAGACCCCTACCAAAGATGATATCCTGATGTCTTCATCATACTAGTTCATGAATAGGTTGATATGATTGATCCATTGGTGAAATGTCCAGTGAGAAGTCTCTTGATGTAGATATTTTCAGAGTGTTTAGAAGTGCTTGTGATGATACAAAGAAAGCTTGACAAATTTTTACCTAAATTTTTGTTATTGCATTTAATGCATATTTTAGGTCATGGGTAAAGTGTTTATATTTAATTTTGCATATTCAAAAGGTATTTATGTTCAAGAAATTGAAATAGGAGAGTAGAGAAAACACAATCTGAAGTAACTCTGGAGTGTTGAATGAAACCCTACCGGTGAATTTCCACAAGGAATTTATAACCTATTGCAAACCCTAGTTCAGTGAAGTTCATAATGTTTACTCCTTAAGTTTTTGATGTAGTTGAGAGGCCAAGAACTAAGTTTAAGAAGCACCCACACAAATCAATGGAAATGGATAAGGAAGGTGCATTTTCTAGGGTTACTATAAATGTGCTACACATAGATGTGTGAATTTATATTCAATTGAATATGGATAAATATAATCACTCAAAGCTATCAAATTTTAGGGACAAAGAGCTAACTGGAGATGATTTCCAATTGAAACCAAGGTATACCAGATTGTTGGAGAAGAAGTTGGATGTATGGACATTTTTCCCAACTTTTCTTTTGAGGACGATTGGGTGAAGTTTGTTCTATGAAAAATTCATAATGAATTCATGTGGCTAGACATGCCACACATGATCAACAAAGAAGCAATTAGAATTGTTACTGGTTTTAGCTCCATAAGACCTATCTTGGCAATGAAGGCTGTAAAGTATGAAGTGGTGATGAAGCTTACTGAATCCAAGTTTGACAAATGTTCCCTAACAATGGATGATATCAAAGATCCAATGATCAAATATGCTTCAATGATGATTTCCTAGAAAATATTCTATACAAACAGAGTGGGCTCTACCACTACCACCATGATTCACATGGTGTATCAAATGGTGAAGGAAGGAAAATAATTTGACCTATGTGAGCTCTTGTAATGGTAGTTGTTGGAAAATTTGCAAAGGACAAAGGAGAAAAGGTACCCTTTCCGGTATGGTACTCTCATCACTTGCTTAATGTTTTACTTTCTTAATGAATTGCTTGGAGCTAAGAATGTAGTATGGCAAGATAACATCCCTATAACTATTCAAATTAGGGATCATTTGAGGATATTTATATATGTTAAGTCTTGTGATTCAATGTTGTGGGGATTATTCAAACCATTTCAATCATAGGTGTAAGAGAGATTAATAATTCCTTATAAAGTTGTGAAGAAGTATAAGAATGAAATAACATTTATGGTGAGAAGAGATAACTACTACATGGAAGTAGTTGAACCCAAGATTGTTTGAGTTATAGAGCTACCTTATGAGGTAGTTGAATTTGATTGGATTGGACTTGTAGAGGTTATGTTGAGAAAGCCTAGATATCCAACAATAGGAAGGTTTGGTACTGTAATGTCGCAAAATTGCACGTAGAGGCAATTGCACATTCTTACATTTTTGTCTAGCATTTATGACACCTTGGAACACTAATGAAAAAATACCATGGGTCAGAATTTCATGATTCTGACTCCATACAGACTTTTGGATTAGTGAAAGAAGCCTGGTGACGCACTTCCCAAGAATTTAGGCTCTAAACACATGCGTGGTGCACAGACATTTGTGTGGCGTGCTAGCGTCCTGACAGTTTTCTGAGTTAGAAATGAGGAATCTAGAATACTAACCCTTGAGACACATGTCCTAGTGGTTACATTTTAGAAGTAACAGCTCTTTGCCACCCTTGAAAGCAACAAAAACCCCTTCTTGGCTCTCATTTGGGGGTTGGAAGACATTCACTTAAGATTTCTTGCTACTTACTCCAATTTTGAGTTATCCTCATCTTTGATAGCAATGCTCTCTCAAGCAAAGCCATGCTATACTGAAGTCCTCCCAGTAGTAGCAACAACTCTCAAGCAAGCACTCAACGATGCATCCATGTGCTCCAGAGAGGGTGTAGGCCCATGGGTAATGCTCTCTCTCTTAGTTTCCTTTCCTACTTGTTCATTTACTATCTTGTGGTGCAGGTTATACTCCTGAGCATATTTTTCTTTCACCACACGCTTCTTGTGGTGCGGGTTCTACTCTTGAGTGGGTTTTTCTTTCACCACATGCTTTGTTTACTTCATTAGCATTCCTTTCCAACTTGGCTGTCCATGGAGGTGGGAACACCAAAATGGGGGTTTGACTGAGATAGGCCCCTATATAGCCCCAAAATTTTCCCCTCATTCTTTTATGTGTAGGTCACGAAAAGGAGCTTGGAGTGAAGGTTTAGATGTTTAGAAAAAGTTAAGCTTTCTTCAAGCCTCCTTGCATTCATTTCAATTTTTGGTTTCCTAACTAGTTATTTCGTTCAATACACTTTAGACCTGAGCCTAGAAGTAAAGATTGTTTTTATCCATTTGAGTTCCTGAGCCCTCTGTTGCTTAGGACACTAGTACATCCTTTAGATGACAACGCGCTACACTAGCATCCTGAAACTGTGCTAGTGTGTTTTGGTTGAGAGCTCCCTCTTATGAGACAAAAATCTCTTGGTTTTTCTCTCTTAGGGCCTGTGATAGTTTTCTTGAAACATAACTAAATCCTATTTGTTTATTCGTTTATTCTAAGGTTTATAAGGGAAGTTCATTCCCTGGTGATCTCTTGAGAAAGGAGAGACCCATGTGCAGTGAATCCCTCTTATATCACATTTTGGTGAACCTGACATGAACGCTGTATTTTTCTTCGCGATGTTGCACATTCTTGATAATGAATTTTCTAAGGAAGAGTTTGATATGTTGGAAGACACTCTAGATGACTCCTTAGAAGTGTTCTACCCTATCTGCAAATCTCCCAAATAAATTTCCTTTGGGTAGGCTGAGGAGTCAATAAATGTGGTTGTGGTCTATGTGGCTCCTTCGAGCCCTAAGAAACCCATCATTTATGTGACCTTGATTGACTCTTCTATCTACTGAATTTCATGTGGTAGCAATTCATCAGACTTATATTCAATGTTCATGAAAGCTACAAACTCTACTTATAATGTTGTCAGGCACACATAACCTATAAGGAGAAATAAACAAAACTTGGATCAACAAACTTCCATCCCTACATCACAACTGTTTGTTCCTACTTATTCACCACCTTCTCAACCAAGCCTTCCTTCAACACCTAAACTTGCAATAAAAGCACCAAGTGATTATGATCTTGTCGAGCAACTCCACATTACTTCAGCTAAGATCTCGCTTTGGGACTTGCTTCAGGCTGCTCTAGTTTATCAAGAGATGCTTTAGGAAGCTTTACAAAATATTCTATTGCCTACCTCTGCTAGGCCTACATATGTTAATGCGTCGTTCACTCATATTTGTGTGGATTCGCTGAATATCACATTCCACCATCAAGAAATCTCGCCTTTGGATGTGCAGAAGCAAGCAAATCCCTTGATGATTATAATTAATGTTAACAATATTGATATTAGGTGTACTCTCATTGACACCAATTCATCTCTCAACGTTTGTGGTATAGACCTATTACCTAAGATTAAAATCTATTCATCCTCTTTAGTGTCTTCCTCTTTGTACATTCGAGGATTCGATAACTCCGATCGCCAAGCTCTAGGTACAATAATACTACCTTTGCATCTAGGTCCCATTACCTTATCTACGTTGGTCTATGTGATGCCTAGCCCGTTACCATACAACCTCCTCTTGGGGAGACCTTGGATCCATGCTATGGGTGCGGTGATTTCTACTTTACACCATTCTTTGAAGTTTGTTGCAAATAATCAAGTAGTTACAGCTAAAGAAAATCCAAAAGCTGTTCACCTTTGTGAGCTGGTAGCTACCATTCATGCTTCAGTTGTATCTACTCTCAAGAATTGTATTCCATCTTTGATCGCCGATCCTATGGCATGTTCTTCATCGATACCCTCTATGGAAGTTGTTCCTAGAGCAAGTGTTGGAAATGAAGAACCACCTAAAGTAGAGGACCCTAAGTCTCCCTCATCTACCTCTCAAATGAATGCTTTCCTTGGTGATGATTGGGACTGCTTGAATTTATCCAAGTTATTTGTCATAGAATACAAGGTGAACCCCTCTTGCATAGACCTTCCAGATACCCTTGAAACAAAGGTGGATGATACTCTTGCTAAGGAGGAGAAGTGTGATCCTATTTAGGAGGTCACTCCTTCCTTTGTTGAGGAGAAAAATCCCACTCTTGCAAAAGAGGTTAACATTTATGATCCTTGTAAAGAAGGTGGGAATACTCCCATAGAAATGTTCGACATCCATTGGTGGAATGAAACACTCTACGTGGAGCCGCCACCTCCTGAGGTTTTTTAAACTCGTTATAGGTTTAGATATGATCTCGCTTCTCAATATGGATACAAGTAGAAAGGCCTAGGGTGTATCAAGCAAGGAATTCAGGTCCCTATCTAATTCAAGCCATGAAAATGCTATCTGGGTTTAGGATACTCTATAGAATAGCCCAAGCAAAAGCCTTGGTGGAGTGTTAATATGATTTTAGCTGAGCCATTGAGCCTGGTTCATCCTGAGTTAATAGAGGAAAGGGGGTAGGATGAGAAGGTTCCTCTAGATGTCTTCTCTTTGGATGAAGCTCTAGATTAATTTCTAGGTGCTTATTCCTTGTTTCCTCCTTATCATCACAAGAAATGATTCCCGTATTGCTTGCATAGATAAGCATACTTTAGAGAGTTTATTTTGAGTATTGATGAGGAAGACCCTCTATCTAACTTTGGTGATGATGTCATGATATCCCATCCTGAAGACTGTAGTTCCCTTCTTAAAGGAGATACTATTCAAGTTTCTATGGATCCTAAATCCCTAGAAAAAGTGATCAAGATTGAGAAGTGTCTCTCTTCGCAAGAAGTAGACGAACACTCCGATCTCTTGCATTCTCATCTTGATATCTTCGCTTGGACATACGAGGATATTCCTGGTATGGATGAATCTATAGTGGTTCACAATATCATACTATGTCCCGATGCCAAGCCAGTTAAGCAGAAAATATGAAAGATCAATCCCAGGGTGGCATTGATAATCAAGACTTAGAAAAATTGTTGAAAGCAGGCTTTATCCATCCGATTGACTATTCCCCCTAGATTTTGAATATAATTACCATTAGCAAGCTTGATGGCTATATTCGTATATGTATTGAATTTCACGATCTTAATAAGGCTTCTCTTAAGGATAATTTTCTATTGCCTAATATTGAAATGATTGTAGATTCGACTACAGGCCATGCATTACTATCTTTCATGGATGGCTTCTCAGGTTACAATCAGATATGTATTAACCAAGATGATCAATACAAGATAACCTTCACTACCCCGTGGGGTACTTTCTATTATGTGGTCATGCCCCTTGGATTAAAGAATGCAAGGGAAATTTACCAATGGGAAATGACCTTGATATTTCATGATTTTATCCATAAGATCTTAAAAGATTACGTTGATATATTGGAAAAATTGATAACCCATCAAGATCATGTAAAGAACCTTAGTCTTATCTTTGAAAGGATTTGACTCTATAAGATGAGACTAAATCCTCATAAGTGTGTCTTCAGTGTTGACACTGACAAAATTTTAGGGTTTATAGTTTCTCATCGTGGAATCGAGGTTGACACAAATAATATTGATGCCATTGTTAACATGCCTCCACCGAGGAATATCACTGAGTCACAAAGTTTACAAGAGAAGATTCAGGAAATTAATAGATTTATATATTAATTGGCTGATCATACCCTTCCTTTCACTTGTTTATTGAAAAAGGACCTTTGCTTCATATGGGATGGAGAGTGCCAGAAAGCCTTTGAGTCAATCAAAGTCTACTTGGCCAATCCTCTCGTATTGATGCCGGCTATGCAAGATAGACCCTTTCTGCTTTACCTTGCTGCATCACCCTATGCTTTGGCAGCTCTTTTGGCTCAATATGATGACACAGGGAAGGAGAGATCGGTCTATTACATTAGCCACATTCTAGTTGACTATGAAACCTATTATTCCTCCATGGAGAAGCAATGCCTTGCTCTCATCTTCGCTACATAGAAGTTGAGACACTATATTCTCCATGTTGAAATGCACGTCATAGTAAAAATGGATCTCTTAAAACATTTGTTCTTTAGCGCTAACCTGGCTGGAAGATTAGTGAAATGGGTTATGTTTCTTTTTGAGTTCAACATAAAGTTCATTACTCACAAGTCAATAAAGGGTTAAGTGGTTGCAAATCAATTGGCAGGCGCTCCCTCATCTTGCTCCTTTCTAGGATTGGACTTGTTTCCTGATGAAAATATTTTTCTAATTAATCATGACCTCGAATGGAAAATGTATTTTGATGGATCAAGGTGTCAAATTGGTTCCAGAGTTGGTGTGGTTCTGATATCCCCCGATGGTAAACTATTTCCTCTATCCTTTCAACTAGATTTTCCTTGCAACAATAATATCGCTAAGTATGAAGCCCTTATTGCTGGCTTACATGTCGTGATTGCGCTAAGAATCAAATGTCTTCGTATTCTAGGTGATTTTGAACTTATCATGAACCAAATAATGGGAACCTATCAAGCCACGAAAAGTAAGTTGTCCCGATATCGAGACCTTTCCTTGTGCTTGCTTAAACAGTTCTCCTCTTTCACAATAGACAATGTCCCTAGGAGAGAAAATAGACATGTTGATGCCATGGCAAGCATTGCTTCCTTGGTACCTTTAAAAGAAGATACAAAAGAATACCACTTTGTGGTTCATGTCTTGCAGAACCCCACGGTTCTCGACCAACCTGAAGCCGAGTCCCTTGTGTGTTCTCATATGGACTCTGGAGAATGGTTTTCTAATATCTATAACTACCTAAAGATTGTAAACTTTCTCGATAATATGACAAAGAATAATCAAACTTGTATAAGAAATCTTTCAACATGTTATGTTATTCTATTTGATGTTCTTTATCAAAAATCCTATAACGGCTTGCTTCTCAAGTGTCTCACTAAAGTAAAAATACCCCTTGCCCTTAAGGAAGCCCATTCGGGCTCGGGGAATGGACACTTTGGTGGTAGATCCTTGGCAAGAAGACTAATACACATGGGGTACTATTGGAAAATGATGGAACAAGATTCCTTTTTTTTGTTGTTAAGAAGCGCTTTCAATATTAGCAACACAGTCATCTTATTCATGCACCTACCCAAGAATTACAAAATAAAACTTCTCCTTGGCTGTTCACAAAATGGGGGTTGGATATTACTGGAAAAATATCACCTCCTTCTTCCAAGGGACATACCTTTATCATTACTCCTACAAATTACTTGATGAAATGGGTCGAAGCTATTCCACTCCGATCCACAAACGCTGAAGCTATTTGTAGTTTCCTAATGAATAACATCATTTCTCAATTTGGATTTCCCACTACACTTGTTTCTGACAATGGTACACCATTTAAGAAAAATGAAGTGAAGCAATTCCTTGAGAAATTTCATATTCAACATAGGTTTTCCACACTGTACTATCCACAATCCAATGGTCAAGCTGAAGCGTCTAACAAAACTATTGAGCTTATTCTCTATAAAACAATTAATAAGCATGGTAAATATTGGCATATTCAATTAACATATGCTTTGTGGGCCTATCGTACGAGTGTTCATATGACTACAAGAATGATGCCTTACAACCTCGTGTATGGTGCCGAAGCTATCATGCCTTTGGAGTTGGAAATTTTGTCTTACGGGTTTCCCTTAAAGGGTTAATTGATGATGAAACCTACTGAGTTAACCATTTGCATCATCTAGAGATGCTCGATGAGTGCCATTTATAGGCCCTCGATCATCTTAAATATTATCAACGGTTGTTATCAAGATAGTATAATCAGAGCGTGCTTCCTAGGACCTTTAAATTAGGAGATCTGGTTCTTTGTGGAAACCAGAGAAATGTAAATGCGCCACCTAATTAGAGAGGAAAGTTCAATCCTAATTGGTTAGGCCCTTACATTGTGATCTCCGTATATGGCTCAGGTGCCTATGGATTATCATCTACGGATGGAGCACCTTTAAAAGATCCCATTAATGCAATGCATCTTTGTTGATACTATGCATAGTGTTCTATGTGTCATCTGTGTGGTGTTCTCTTTGTAGAAGGGTAGTAGCACTACATATGTTGACATTATTCATTAAGAAATTATGATTTTTTTTGTGTTATGATACAACCACGTGTGTGTGTGACCATGCATCACATTACATCTTTTAAACTAATTAGATCATCATTGTATTTAATTAACATTCAACCATGCATGTTTATTAAATCATATTAGCATATAATGTAAGTATACATCCATATGAGTGTATAACATCCATAGCATAAACATGCATGAAAAATAAAGAACATACATATCCAAATGAACAATACCATGAAATCAGAATTGATGTATCTATATATATATATACGCATGTATGTATCAAATATCATGTACATGTATCGAGCCACTACTATAAAAAATAAGTGGCTGTTGAATATGTTTCTATACAACATATCTACAAGTATATATATATATATGTGTATGCATCTTGCTACAAAAATGATATGAAAAATTGATGATGAGCCTCTATCACTATGGTGCATGGCTCCCAGAGCCTTCCTGCTTTGGCGGATGTTTTGGTACCCTCAGAAGGGGCTAAATGGTGGTCATGGAGTGTGATTGGTGTGAGCATGATACAAAAAAAGCTACTCACATCCCTCTAATCTCTCCCTAGAAGGAGGATATAGTCAACTTCGCTTGCCTCAACTCCTCCCGTAGCCACTAAACATCTGTCGGGATCACAACTATCAGTAACCCATTGAGGTCATTGAGATGGCTTTGGAGGGCATCATGCATCTACTTGGTGACATTAGCCTTGCTCATTTGTGTCTCGCTTGGAAAATGCCATCTGCAACTCCCCCAATAGCTGGTCATGTTGTCCCTAACAGTCGTCAACTCCATAGTAAGCTAGACAATCTCCATGCCCTACTCCTTGTAGGCCGTCCTCAAGCACACAACTAGCTCAAAACTGGGGGCATGTTGTCCTACAGATGCTAGTTGGGAAGCCTCAAGGACTGACCCTTGATTCAACACGGTAGGGGAAACCTCTGAAATACACTGAGCTATAAGCCCAGTCCATCCTTGTGAGTCCTCTGCAACCACATAGAAAGAAAAAAGGTATCAGTATCACATGGCATGTATATACATATATTATAAACAAAAAATTGAAAGCAAAGAAACATAAACAACATATATCGTATACCTGGGTCCCTTGGCTTCCATGTCCCAGGTCAGGATGAGGATTAGTGCTGGGACCTGCACCACTAGAATCGATGGCCACTCCTAGTGATGCTAAAGTTGTTGCCACTACTATAGTGGAAGTTGGTGGTGTCGAAGAAACAGGGGTAGATAGTGGGGGGTCTAACCTCCTCTGTTGCCTCGGTCTAGTGGTGCCGCCTCCTCCTCCCCGTTGGCCTACTGCCGACCTCTCCGCCTATCCTATAGGGTTTGGGGTGGAAAGTCCTCATGTGGACTAGGATCCCCCCTTGCGGCACCCTCGTCAAACATAGGAGTAGGACGATGCCTCTCCCACCACCATGCAAAATTAGCTGCTACTCCAACATTATTGCCACCATTATGGGCAGCTGATCATGATCGGACTCATCATCATCATTTGAGGGGACAATATCAGTAATGGTGGGGTGAGGGTGATCCCCAACCCTTGCTGCACTCCTATAGGCCCTAGTATAGGTGGGCACATCTGCTAGAATAGTCTGAGGTCGGCCATGCTACCACATGACCTGACTCCAATAGTAAGGTACTATAATATAATCTCGACAATTGATAAAAAAATGTCCTACTGCAGGTTCCTCAAGTGCCTGTCATCATCCACCCATCTGAAAAAGCAGTGGGGTCTCCACTGAACCCCATCTATAGTAAGAGTGTCAAACTATAAGTGCCAAAACTATAGGTCCTTGAATCTCCACTAGCCTGTCATGTCATACTAGTGGGCCATGGGAATGTGATATGTCCATCGTTGGGGAAAATTGACTAGCCAGGTGCACATGATGTGGGCGAAGGTCCACACCTGCAAAAGTGTGCACGCTGTAAGGCTACGATACTTATAATGCACATACCGACCTAGCTCCTGGTAGAGGTGCGCTAGCATGCTGCATCCCCAGACAAAAAAGGTCCTATGCTCTACCATCTCTTTGATAGTATGGATGAGGCCCCCATGAAGGTGCAAGCCTGGCCCATCAATTGTGATCCAAAAGGCCACAATCACGACCATAAATTAGTGGAGCAATGGTGAAGTGGTCCTCGCATGGTCATACCAGTGCGTATAAATATGGCCCATGCCATTGCTACCATCAGTCCTCCCTGTGTAGTAGAGGACACCCCCTGCTCCTACGTCAATCAAGTATCATCAAGAGCCACCCGCTATCCATGGATGGGTAGCTCGAGGATCCAATAGAAATCCTTGAGTGTGATGGTCATCTCTCCACAAGGTAGATGGGAAGATGATGTGGTGGCATCCCACCACTCCATAAGGGCCGTTAACATCCTCTCGTGGTACCTCATCTCTGGCATGATAAACACATGCCAGAGACTGACTTGCTAAAGATGTGTGACCTCATCCTCTGAAAGATGATCCCTTTTCTCATGAACGAGTCAAAATGTTCACCTTGCTGGATGCTCTCAAATATTCAGGTACTCCTATAAGAAGTGAAAAAAGTCTAAGTTAGAACATCGAATTTTAGTATGAAAACAAAAAATTAATTAAGACCTATGTGTGTCGCGCATTCATCCCTACCACCATGACCACCTAGGAGACGACAATGCGGAGTTAGGATCTTGATGCTTATGATGGAAAAAAATGTGAATATGGGACACATGCATAGAAAACAAATGCCTGGGCACCTTGTTGACTAAAAACATGCTAAAAATGAGCTAAAAATCATGAAAAATGAGGCTTAGAGACCTACTTGGTCCACCTTGTGGCCCTAGACAATGTCCTAGCTACTCTAACCTTGGCACCTCAAACTCCCTCCTGCTAGGCATTTTGTTGGATTTTCTCTCACAAAAGTCAACAATTTGCTCACAGTGAATAGTGAAAATGACCCTTCTAGGGGCCCACCTAGATATAAATAGGCCCCCAGGGCCCATTTTTCCTAGAGTTTGTGGTCCCCCGGTTTCTCCTGAATTTTCCCAACCCAGCTGGGGGAAATCTCATGAGGAAGCAGAAGGTCATCTCTTGATCATATTTTTCTTCCGAATCAATGACTTTTTTCTTGATCATTCCTCTCTCCATAGTAGCTTTCTTCTGATTTTTTGAAGCTGACCCAAAATTTGAGTTTTGCAAGTTAAAGCTTTGAACAATTTTTCACAACCATTCTGACATTGTTTGTTGAGCCTAGATGCTGGGGACACCTTGAGTACCAATTAGCTTGACTTCGGTGGCTGCTAATATGGTCTCTCTCTTTTGGCACACAAATTCGTAAAATTTAAAATTTTGATAAAATTTTTCTTTTCTACTTTAGTGAGGTTGATTTTTTCAAAATCAATCCCACTAAAGTGGGGGAAAAATGTAATGTCATAAAATTGCACCTAGAGGCACTTCCACATTCTTGCATTTTTGTCTAGCATTTATGATGCCTTGGAACATTAATGCCAAAATCCCATGGGTTAGAATTTTGTGATTCTGACTCCATGCAAACTTGTGGCTAAGCGATAGAAGCAGGTGGTGACATGTTTCTTGAGAATCTAGGCTCTAGAAACACATGCAACACATAGACATCTGTGCGGCATGCTAGCATCCTGGCAATTTCCTAAGTTAGAAATGGGGAATCTGGAATACTAACCCTTGAGACACATGTCCTAGCGGTTACATTTTGGAAGTAAGGACTCTTTGCTGCCCTTGCAAGCATCAAAAACCCTTCTTGGCTCTCATTTGGGGGTTGGAAGACATTCACTCAAGCTTTCTTGCTACTTGCTCCAATTTTGAGTTCTCCTCATCTTTGATAGTAGTGCTCTCTAAAGCGAAGCCATGCTAGACTGAGGTCATCCTAGCAGTAGTAGTAGCTCTCAAGAAAACACTCAACAGTGCGTCCATGTGCTCTAGAGAGGGTCTAGGCCTATGGGTAATACTCTCTCTCTTACTTTCCTACTTGTTCATTTACTATCTTGTGGCATGGGTTCTACTCCTAAGTGGGTTTTGCTGTCACCACATGCTTTGTTTACTTCATTAGCATTCCTTTCCAACTTGGTTTTTCATGGAGGTGGGAACAACAAAACGAGGGTCTAAGGAAGGACCCTATATAGCCCCAACATTTTTCCCTCGTTCTTTTATGTGTAGGTTACGAAAAGGAGCTTCGAGTGAAGGTTTAGATGTCTAAAGAAAGGTAAAATTTCTTCAAGCCTCCTTGCATTCATTTCAATTTTTGGTTTCTTGACTAGTTATTTTGTTCAATACACTTTAGACCTGAGCCTAGAAGTAAAGCTTGTTTCTATCCATTCGAGTTCTTGAGCCCTCTGTTGCTTAGGACACTAGCACATCCTTTAGATGACAACGCGCCCTGTTAGCGTCCTGAAACTGCATTGATGTCTTTTGGCCGAGAGCTCCCTCTTCTAAGACAAAAATCTCTTGGTTTTTCTCTCTCAAGGTCTATGATAGTTTTTCCCGAAACATAACTGAATCCTATTTCTTTATCCATTTATTCTGAGGTGTATAAGGGTAGTTCATTCCCTAGTGATCTCTCAAGAAAGGAGAGACCCGTGTGCAATGAATCCATCTTATATATCACAGGTACATATGAGGAGATAACAAAGAAAGAGAACTTGGAAAACAAAAAGAAGGATATTGAGGAAAAGGTTGGAAAAGGAACATTTGTTCCTCTATAGACCATACAATAATCAAGAAGGTCAACCTCCACACCTACTTTTACAAAGTCCTTCAAAAAAAACCTACAAGTGGATTTAAGAAGATAGACACATCTAGCCTATAGGAACAACAAAAGGCTTCAAAGAGAAGAAAGAAAGAAAGACAAAACTAGCCTTTTAGAGCAACAAAAGGCTTCAAAGAGAATAAAGAAAGAGAAAAAATGGATAAGTATGTTAGTATAGAAGAAGAAGAAGAAGAGGAAGAGGAAGCTCAAAAGAAATAAAATTGGTCCAAAAAAGGAAATCCAAAGTCTCTGAGGAAGAGACCAATACAAAGAAGGGAAAGAAGAAAGAGAAGACCCCTCTAGTCCTTGAGCATAGTCCTACATGAAGCTTGATGTATTTTTCAGTGCCATTGTAGAGTTTGGAATTCTGAAGGACACAACTAAAATGTATTTGTATGCCAATGATGCAAATAAGGCAACAATTGAGGAGGCCATTGTCAAATACATGGTGACATTTAATGTTGGCATAGGTGAGATAGTGGAAATTTTTTGGGATGAGCTGAAAGAAGTATTGAGTCAAGAATACAAGAGGCAATTATAAAAGATACAAAGATGAAATATTTTTCCTTGGAGAAGATTGACTCCTCATTAACTCACGAGGAAAAAAAAGTTGTCTCAATTGCAAGTTCAAGAATTCAAAATAAAGAAAAGAGTAAATACTCTTATGGGAAAGGATAAGGATGATATAGAGAAGTTAAGGGAAGAAACAATAAAATCAACTGAAAGAATTCTTAAGGAATTGGGAACCTCTCTCAGTGATGAAGATGAAATGTAACAAGAAACATCCCTCTCAGAAATCAATGAGCTAGACAAAGAGCAACATGAGCATGAGCATGAGTAAGAACAAATGTTGATAGATAACACCCCTCTAGATGGGTATACAACTACAGAGTAGATCAAAGAAGATGAGCAAGGAGTCCTAGAGAATACTGAAGCCCAAAAGGAACAAACTATATCTCCTCCAAAAGTGGAGAAGACTGAAACTCAAAAGGAACAAACATTGTCTCCTCCAAAAGTTTAAAATCTTACAAAAAAGTGTTTTGATGATGGAGAAAAGGAGAAGAATGATAAGAATGTAGAGGAAAGCACTAAAAAAGGACATGAATCCTCTAGACCTTCTGGATATTCATTCAAAGATCTTCTAGATATATGCAAATGCAGTTCCAACTAGTGGTGTCTACACAAATTCTACAAATTCCAATGCAACAAGGTCAAGTGGACATGGACAAGATTTCCCCTCTTCATAAGTTGTAGTTTGGTGATGCTTTTCATGCCTCCGCAAGAAAGGAGATACTACAAACTCACCAGAAAGGCACAAAGTTAGTTGATGAGGCTATCAAGGTGTTGCAAGAAATCCTTCTCGGATCCATTGATACTTCTTTGACATGTGTACAATAGTTAATGTTATTGCTAGATTCTTTTAAGGAGTACTCTGTAGGTTTTGAAGAGAAGAAAAAGAAGGAAGTGAAAAAGAGATTGAGTGATAAGAGGCTAACTGATGCCTTAGATAAATGTGCTACTACACATACCAAGTTGCAAGGCAACTTGGAGGATGTTCAAGAGTGTTTGGAGGAAGCAAAACTATTGTTCCATTTTTTTTTGAATTGGCTAGTGGACCTACAAAAAGAATAAAGGATTAGATGGACTTAATTGAGTCCCAAATTTCTCAAGCCTTAGGTGTGTATGATCCAGTAAATGATGGGGATGGAGAAACTAGAGTGATCATTGAAAATCTACAAATCCAATTCTTCTTACTACATGAAAAAAAAGAGAAAATCATAAAGTAGTACAAACAACTTCGAGACATGGTAAGTATAAGGCTTACATCCTTTTAACTAAAGCTTTGGTGACCAGTGCAAAAAAAATTGTGCAAAAGACAATAGTGCCTAACTCTCTAAAAGAATGATAAGACCTATATGTACAATTTGAAAACTAGGGCTACATGCTTGCTTTTTCCAAGAAGGATTGGGAGTCACCAAGAAGGATTGGGAGGCACACCTTGCAAAATAATTTAAGCTACATTATCCAATTAAGGTTTATGTTTTGTTTTGAATTGTATAAGACAATTTTTTATCTCAACATGTACATTTACATAGATAGTAGATAGTGTTGTATAATTTTTTTCTTTTGGTGATGGATAAAAAAGTTAGGGGGAGCTATTCTCATGTAGATATATCAGTAAGGGGATGTAATGCTGGTGTACTACCCTTTTCCCTTGATGTCAAAGGGGGAGTGAAGGAGAGAAGTGTGTTTCCATCAATGACAAAGGGGGAGATTGTTGGAAACATGAGCATGATGGTGTATGGTGTTTTCATTGATGTCAATCCACTATAATATTGATGGTGTATCAATATGTATTTAGTTCAGAGAAGACCAATTGTTTTTGGGAAATTGGCTAAGTCCCATACCGAGATAGTACATTTTCAATGTAACAAGAGAATTTTTTTTTGGTCTACATGATGGTGTATGGTGTTTTCATTCATGTCAACCCACTATAATATTGATGGTGTATCAATATGTATTTAGTTCAGATAAGACCAAGTGTTTTTGGGAAATTGGCTAAGTCCCATATCGAGATAGTACATTTTCAATGTAACAAGAGAATTTTTTTTTGGTCTACATTGTTTTTCTTTGCATTATATTGTCATGCATTTTTGAGGTAATAATGGTATGTATTGAAGGAGTCCATATCCAAATTTTCAAGTTTTATGCCCTCCATAATAGAAGATATTAATGACAGAGTATTAGATTAAGTTGTGACAAAGTTATAGGTGCAGAGTTCATGTTGGAATACTCCAAATTCCACCATGGATGATCATTATGCTTTGTGGACTTTAGGAAGTTTTTGGAGATGTCATATGTGTGTGCACTTTGATTTTCAAGTGGTTTGATGATCCACATGCCAAGTTTTGGATAAACAATTGGTTCTTTTAGTTATTGCTCTATTGGTTTGTTTGTACGATGTTGAATTAAGGGTTTTGGGGTTATACATAACTAAAATATGTAAGAAGAAGAATCATGGGAGTATCTATAGGTCATTCTAACCTATTTTGCTGAAGAAAACACTTTGGTTACTTTCGTAAGGTATGTTTGTCGGATTTTTGAGCCAACAGGTTTTTGGGTCACACGTTTCATTCATTTAGGTCGACCTAGTTGGGGATATGAATGTTTGGGGAAGGTATATATGTATAGAGAAGGATAATTTAGAGTGTAATGCATAGAGTAATGTGTGTTCTAATGTGATGTAGTCTTGTGCATGCACATAAGTGACAGTGAAGGATGAAGTGTGTAAAGTTAGTTTTTCAAGTAGAACAAGGAATTCAATTTTTAGCATAGAGAAGATACATTGTAAATAGTTCAAACTTTGGTAGTGAGCCATTTTTTATATCCATTTATAATTGAGAAAGAAGTGATCTTCCTTGGGAAGTGAGCCCTCTCATTTTTTGGACAACGAGTCCTTTGAGTTGTGAATTATTGTAACCGGTTATGATATATAGTGAGTTAATCCTCATCATGGTTTTTCCCTTTCAAGGATTTTCCATGTAAAATATAGTGTTCTTATGTTGATTGTTGTTGTGCATGCTTTACTTGTTTCTTTTCATTTTTGCAAGGCTAATGAGATGAAGTTATTGAATTTCAGGGAATACTGATTCACCCCCCCTCTCAGTATTTTGGGTGTTCAACATAAACTATCAAGGAGATTGTTCTTAGAGAGAGTCATTGTGGTTTGGTTTATCCTAGAGGAACAATTTCATTATGCACTCTTGGTCTACTTGGTAGATATTCATCTGATAGGTATTCTTCACCTTATTTTTTAGATGCATTATTTTTTATGTCGTGTATTATCATGAATATGGATATTGAGCTATGATTCTTAGCTCTAGAGGATTCATTTGAGGAATGATTTACATGTTTATATCCTCAAGCATATGATTTTGATTTATGTCATTTACTCGAGGAGTTCACAAGATGCTATTAGGATTATTGTTAGGTTTGGGAATAGTTTTGAGTTTGATCTTCCTTGGTTAGAGAGGCTTAAATCCATGTTGGTTATATGGGATATATGTGTGTGTGTGTGTTTTTTTTTTGTTATATGAAATTGAATGGATGGGTGTTATTAAGGATTTTTCAGTCAGGGTTGTGAAGAAGATCTTAGTTGACATAGTAAATAATACTTTAAGGTGTTAGTAGAAGGACATGCCATGTGATATGATTTATAGGTTCTCTCTCTTTATTCTATAGTTAATTATTGAAGGTTCATGTTCACATGGTTTGGTGTGGTAGAATTCAGAGAGTTATGGTGACTTGTTGTGAGAGATCATGCATCAATTTTTGTGGCATGTGTGAATAATTGTGATTGTTCTTATTACATGATCTAACTATTAGCCACACCTTAGTTTGGGTATTGATTGGTTGAATTTGTATGCCTTGATCTATTTTAGATTTGACATTACTCATGCAATGGGAGTTATTACATGTGTATGTTGTTCATTGGTATATTTTATACATGGAGCTTGTGATTACAATTTGTGGGTTGGATATGTTGTTGGAATGAGTTCTACTGATATTTTATACCTTTAGAGATATGGATGATTAGATAGATTATCAATTTTTATGGTTTATGTTTCTATTCATGTGGTTTTTTATTCATTTGATAACATCTTGGAGCCTTTGTTATCACTTTTTTTTATGCTTTCTTTCCTTGGATTAGTGCATTTTCACCTTAGCTTGTTCCTTTTCTTTCATAGGTGGCATGTTGGAGGGCGAGATGAGTTCTTTCTTGAGATGGTGGTCATTGCGGATGTTATTGTAGGTATCGATGGAGCATGAGAGAATGCCACAAATTCATGTAGTTTCATGGATGACTATAATGGATTAGTTCATTGATTGAACCTTATGCAATGTATACAATACGTGAGAGAATCTTAGGAAAAGGGTGTTGTACACCTTACACAAGAAAGCATTATTTAATTATGTAAAATATTTGTTTATTTATGGTGTATCTTTAGAAAATATGTTTAACCACATTAAATATTTATTCAGGTTCACTTGTAAAGTTGTTCGTGCATTGGTTAAATATTTTATGTTCGGTTGCACATGGGGAAAACATTTAATAATGGAAAAACTTATAACTAAAAAGTCAATGTTGGGGTCAATGGTTTTGTGTACTCATAGTTTTGGGACATATGGTTTTGTCTTGCCACATGGTTGTTTTGTGTGAACTTGATTCTATAAAAGAAAACACATGTTTAATGGTTGGGGTTTATTGGTTGATTTTTTTGACTCAAGGTTGTCATTGTATTGATCCCTCTTGTTGAGTGCGCATATGTGATGCATGTCATGTGATGTGTGGTTTACATGCTTGGATGCATGGAGGATGCATTGGATGCTCTTGATGTTTCAAAAGTATTCATGAAGACTCTATAAGTGTATCATAATAATTTTTATTGCTAAATAACACATTGAGTGTGGATGCTTTTAGAGGTTGTATTTTTCCCTCTTGATGGATTTCCTAGGGTATATCATATTATGGAATGTACTTTGGTCTTTCCATTTGGATATTCTCTAAGATTGCATTGCACACTTTTCTCTCATGGGGTTATGTAGGAAATGGTTTGATCAACCTGATAATTTCCTAACATCCCCACCAAAGAATTTATGGCTTGTCAATATATTTGAAATTTAGGACAAATTAAGAAGATATTAGATTAAAAAGATTAACTTGTTGGTGACATAGTTGAGAACCCAACCAACCACTTTGAAAATATAGACATGCACCCATCTATCTCTTAAAAATTTAGTACACATGACCAATTTTCCATATAGATTTGAGAAATCCAACCATCCCATTAGTAATTTCAAGTGGTGGCATGCACCAAATAGGGAATATGCATAGATATTATAGGGAGTGATCATCCTCCCATTAGTTGTGAAGATTAAATCCAATCTTCTAATAGATCATTAATTTAGCCACTATTTAGACTTCTCTATTTTCATGTTTGCTTTCTCTCCTTTTCCCTTTTTTCGATGCATATATGGGAATTACTTACTCAAGGCTTGGGATGGAATTTTGCATGCTTTGTTTCTAGTCTTATATGTTGTTTTATCAATTGGTTTTCTTTCTTTTGTTTGCTATGTTTGAGTGCTCGAACCTTGTTCCATGTTTCCAAGGAACTCAAGATTTCAAGCCTCCTTATGTATGTGGATTTGTATCTTCATGAACATAGATACAAACAACTATGACCAATTACTCTTTGCCATGTATTTGTGTTATGTGAATGAATGTTCTTTTAATCCGTGTTTATTGAGATGTTCTTATACTTTCTTTCTATTGATTATCAATTCTTATGTCTATTGATAATAGATTTTCTTAACAATATGATGACAATCAATCAAGCTCTACATAAGATATATTATACTCTACACTTTATTTTATATTTTTAATTCGAATTATATGAAAACATTTTTTATATTTAATAATTTTAAAAAAAATATAATATATTTCTATTTTCTATTTTTTAAAGCTGTTATAAAAAATATAAATATATTTAATTATAAATTATGATACCTAAATAAGTTTAATTATCAACCTAGAACTATCCATGCACTTTTTTTAAATCAATACAAATTATTATGTTTTAACAACCCATTTTTTTTTAGCATTTGACAAAGTGCGCACTATAAAATGGTCTGTTGAAAAGTTGCTACCCTGGTCAAGGTGAAGAAATTGCAGCTAAAAGATAGTCAGCCTCTCCAACCGGCACTACTGGCTGAATGAATTTCCACAAGAGGCAGAACGGGAGAATGTATTAGGACAAGGAAAGGATCAAAAAACATTCAATGGCGGCTGTTATTATCATTTGCCAACTTGAAAACTGGGTTGGATATATTCAACTTGAATGAGACGTGGACGAAAATATGTCAGAATAATTATGTTGTCTGTTGCCTTGCATGAGTGTATTGCAGTGAAGACCAGTCGTAAAAAGTATGAATATGTTTAGGACATGTCAGACCTATCCAGAGTCCACATACCGAGGATGATATCATCGATCTACAGGTTAGAGATGAAGATGTGAAACCCAGTGTTCACTTTATTTTTTCCAGCTGTCTGGTCAAGTTGATGGTCTAGGGTAACCATTACAGGCCTTGAGGGAGCACTAGACTGATAATACAAGAACCCATTACTCAGTCTTGACAAAATATCCTGAAAATTTTGATTCTAAGCTAACCCATGATATATGAGTATTTTTTTAGGTAGTAGAAGCAATTTCAAGATATATAAAAAATAATTTTTCAAATGATCTTTCAACCAGGAAAAAACAAAGAGAAGGCCCAGCACTCTGGAAAAAATGATTCAAAGGCAACCCATTACGTGAAAGGAGTGATATGTCTACCTATGGTAGATCAATAAATTAACAGCTGACAATGCTCTCTTACGGTTTTGAGTATTGTATATTTACAAAAATTATAATTTTCTTTTCAGTCTTAAGTCCGAAGAAGTTTCAGTTTAAAGTTTGTGTTCTCATTGTGGATAATATATTCTTAACTTCTTTCAGTCTTTAGTTTTTGTCGAAGAAGTTTCAGCTTAAAGTTTGTGTTCTTATATCAGATAGTAAAACGATCTTGTGGATAATATAATCATAATGTCCTTCAGACTTTAGTTTTTAGTCGAAGAAGTTTCAGCCTAAAATTTGTGTTCACATATCAGATAGCAAAACGATCTTGTTAATAGTATAATCATAACTCTCTTCAGTTTTTAGTTTTTAGGCAAAGAAGTTTCAGCCTAAAGTTTGTGTTCACATATCAGATAGGAAAACGATCATGTGGATAATATAATCATAACTCCCTTCAGTCTTTAATTTTTAGTTGAAGAAGTTTCAGTCTAAAATTTGCATTCTCATATCAAATAACAAAATGATCTTGTGAATGATAAAAATCTGTGTCAATTCAGATTCAATTTGAATATATAACGGTTATTGCCACTATTTTTTGAATTGTGATACTTCTCGTCTTCTGAAAGATTTTCAGAAATTTTCCATGAGAATGTGGAGAATAAGAAAAATAAAAGATGTAGGATAGAATATATTAGTAATTGTGTTGAGCTAAAAAAAAATATACACCAAATATCTGATCTACTGGAGAACTACTCTCCGTCTGATTGATCCTTTACACTATTATATTATTATCTTTTCCTCTTATAGTCTAGATCTCTCTAATATCTCCTCATTTACATTGAAACTCAGAAACCCCCAACTTTTAAAACTCTGTATATATATATATATATATATGTACAGATATATATAGTACTCCAGAGAGACATATAGTAATGTACAACAGACTCCATGCTCCAGACACAGTACAGGATATCAGAAATCTGCAAGGCGTTTATACCGGCGGCCAGCGTGAATTTTCAGTTTGGGCTTTTCTTTCTGTTGACGCCGCTGTCTACCATTATCAGAAATAAACAAACCAGAGTTCTCTTCACCCTCTTCTCTTGTCTGCACCGGTTTTAGCCCATCATTATTGGAATTACTGTTACCACCTTCCCTTTCGGCCATTTGTGTGCCCCGGCACCATTCGCAAGAAAAACAATCCAGGTCTACATTTGGGTACAAGCTGCTGCAGTACCTGCAATACCAACATTGCAATTATGATAAAAAAGGATAAAAAAATGAAATGTTAGCGAAGGAAAAAACTGAAAATGGGTTTCTGTTAATCTAAATCTAATTGGAGCTCTGGAAAAAGGGAAGAAAACTTAAAAATACTTGTGCTGATATCTGAAAGAACAGGAGGTGCATTTGAAGAGCTGCTTCTCAAAACCCACATCACCACACATGCAACAGTCGTTGGAAACAATCTCCGATTCACAGTTATTGGCACTGTTTTTGTTGGAATTTTTCGCCAGAGTTTCCATGAAATGCAATTCTTGTTCTACTGCTTTGAAACGTTAATGGAAACTGTAAATTTGAAACATTAGGGGAAACTCTTAATCTGAAATACTAGGAGGAAAAATGTTAAATTTTACTGAATAGAGTAGTTTCTGGTTGTTAAGACAAAGGTTGTAGAATCCGTGTTAATCACGTTTGCTTTGGTGAATTTGGTACATTCCACGCGCTTCTCTACCGGAGATGGAAAAAAAGTCGATATTGTTCCCTGTATTGTCCTTTCTGCTTAATCATCAATTGCTTTTCAAGGCACATTTTTCATTTTGAAAATATGTGCAATGATGTCTGTAACCGATATTTATGGCAAGAAGAAAATGTAGTCCCCACAGAATGGGACACTAGAAAGGAGAAAAGTACGTTTTCTCTCCTCAAAATTCACGTATAAGTCTAACATGTTTTCTAATGTACATCTTTCCCATCTTTTAGTACCAGTCAAATTATATTTCTTAAATAGATTGTTTTTATATTTTTTATTTAACTGTCTGATTTATTATTATTATTATTTTTTAAAGCAAAAGTGGCAAGTCACTGTAATTTATTATATTTAAATAAAATATTATAAAACTTGGTTCAAAAAAGCATACCAGCGGAAAAGAACCCAGAAGAAAACTTACGTTTAAATGCAAAACATTCTTTCAAAATCATCCCAATAATAGGGACCTATAGCAAAATTTTACAAAGTCATTAAAGCAAGAACCGACCAAAATGATAGCCAACTGAGATTATTGAACACTACAATATATGTCATATATCAATCTTCTTAGTGTAAGGTAATATACTATGTTAAATCGACATTTTATCAATAAAAATTAGGATTGATAAAGACATTGAATCAAATTTTTAGAATTAAAATAAATAAGTTAAGATATATATTTTTTTGTTTGATGCAGAGCTTGATTTTGTTAGGATTTTTAAATTAATTTATTTTTATATGCATGGTTCTTGTTGATTCATTGATTAATCAATTAATGTATATTCATTAAGCACATCAAAATCAATAATATTTTGTTTCTTTATTTAATCACTTTCATAAATATGAATTTACTCTATGCAATAATGTAATTAATTATGTGGTCATAAATTGGACCTATGATAGCTCATAGTCTTAGAAGTGGTTCATCTATATTTTTGAACTTACATAAAAACTTGGTTGTGTGATAAGGGGTTTCCACATGACAAAGGTAGTTTCTCCCTTGTGTCAAACTCCATAAGGATGTTGAATCAATAACTTTGAACAATGATTGAAGACAACAAGCAATCAAGTCATGTTGATGTAATGATAATTTTTTTAATACTTCTTGATGTGTGCAAGAGGAGTTTATTTCATAGATATGTTGGATGTTCTAAAAGAATTAGAGTTAGTCTTTAAATACCATGCCAAGGGTGCAAGAAAAAATTTTTGTACTTCAAGGCATACATAACAACTAATTAAGAGAAAAGAGTGGAATTGAAATAACAAAATTGAATTTAAAAGATCCAAGGAGGTGACATCACAATAATATGTCCCATTTCTTTTTGTATTTTGGACCATTAAAATCATGTTTTTTAAACTTTTGTCACATTTTATCAAAATCTCAAACAAGCTATCAAGAATTTAAGGACAATTTAAACTAATGATTCATGAATTTTTTAATGTAGATTTGACTTACATTTATTTTAAATTTTATATAATAAATTTTCTATCACATTTGGTTAGTTTTCAATAAAATGTATTATATTTCTAGCATTTTTTATTGAATATTAATTTTATAGCACATAACTTGAATTACAAATAAAAATAGTTTATGATTTCTCGATCATAGATCAATAACTTCAATATCTAGTTTATAGACATTTTTTTGATAATTTTATTGAATAAATATTATTATTAATTTTTAATTTGTACTTACTAAAATTTATATGTATATATTTTCCCATAAGTTTTTTCTCTTTGCATTCTATTCATACAAAGACATTGATTTAGAGTGGAGTGTGATTTTTTACGATTTTTTTAAAATCATTTATTATTTTTTCCAATGTCTCAAATAGAGGCATTTTTGGTGATGTACCTATGATGATTATAGACCTTTTAAAAATATAATAATAAAATAATATGAATTAGTTTTTAAAAATTTAATAATTTGTATGAATTTTTTACTCCCAAAAAAAACAAAATGGTAAAGTTTAGCTTCTTAATTGATGTATGTAGCTTGACAAAAAATGGTACCAAAGAATATTTAAGGGATACATATATGTAAATGGTAAGGATGCTATCTAAAATGAACTTATTTTTTTGTCTCACAAGTGGGACATGCATACATGGGTGAATTAGCACATGTGCCATTAGTGGGACACACTCTTATACTTTAGTTGTACTTTGTTATTTTTTACAACTTTTTTACATCTAACAAAGATAAATAGGCAACTATGGATCTAATATTGGTTGAGAAAATGATAAATTTAAGGAGAATAATTTATTCCTAGGGGTGAGTGTATATGGGAATAGATATGGGTCAAGCTATCTTCCAACTTTTAGAATAAAAATGCCACTTGTATATTTTTTTATATTTTTTTATTGTTAGGAAATATGTTTCAACTTTGTTCCTAGTGTTGAAATTATAAGCAATATAATTTTTGGTATAAAAATTTAATTTCTATGTTATACAGTTGATTTTGGTCAAAATAAATATTTTAAGTTGTTTAACATTACCTCTAAATGTGTATATGGAATAGGTCTCTTACAAATATACAATTAAAAAACGGGCCCAATTAGCCCCCCAATCAAAACTTATGGCATCTAGAAGTTTGCATAGGAAATGTAAAAATATGTTGGATACATAAAATAGTTCTAAGGGGGAGTTAAAATTGTTAACCAAATTATGATGTGCATTATGATGCATCATAAGACATATTTAGTATGAGATAATAGAACCAAAAATAAAACTAATAGGATAAATCAAATAAGTATGTTAAATAGATATTTTATAGGATTGATAAATACATTGAATTAAATTTTTAGAATTAAAATTAAATTAAGGTATATATATTTTTGTTTGATATAGAATTTGAATTTGTTAGTGGATTTTTAATTAATTAAGGTGTATTATTTAAGTGCATCAAATTAGTAATATTTTGTTTCTTTATTTAGTCACTTTTACAAATATGAATTTACTAGCTATGAAATAATAGAATTGATTTTATAATCACAAATTTGGTCTATGATAGATAATAGCCTTAGAAGTGGTTCACCTATATTTCTAAACCTACATAAAAACTTGGTTGTGTGACAAGGGGTTTAAATTTGACAAAGATAGTGTCTCCCTAATGTCAATCTTCATAAGGATGTCGAATCAACAACTTTGAACAATGATTGAAGACATGTAATTATGTCATGTTTTTGATTAGAGGTAAAATACGGGTTTTGAAGGGGCACAAAACCCTTTACATTAGAAAGTATTTGAAACTAAAGAAAACAACACTAAGCAAAAAACAACCCAACAACAACGACCCAACAACAAAAAATCAACCAAAAAGGAGGACCCCAACCAACAACACTACATATTTTTCAGAATATTTGTCGCTTCCATGTCGCTTGTTGCAACCTTCTGAGCATCATCCAAAAAATCATAAATTTCTTTACCAGACACCCCAACTTGAGCTTTAGTCTTGTTCCTAGTCCTAGCACTAGGACCATTTGTATTCACCTTAGTAATCAAAACAATATCTTTCTCCCCACCCTTCCCAGTAGCACCCTCCTCTCTCATCAACTTACTAGCAACACCAATCTCTTCAACATGAGCACTATCTTTACGCTTCTTGGTAGTAACCACAGGAGAGATCACGCCAGTAGAATCAAATTTACCAATAGATTTAGAAACCTCCCCACCTCTCATCATAGTATCTCAAATTTTCCCCATTTTATCCTCAAGGGTGAGGATTCTGCCTTCAAGATTTTGTTTCATCTTAAAATTTTCCTCTACCACAGTGTTTAAGGAATCAAAAAAATCATCAATTTGGTTTTGGACAAAGGACTCCTCAACCTTACTCATTACACCCCTAACTTTGACATTAGTTTTATTGAGTTCATGAAAAGACCATTTAAACAGTTTAAACAAAACAATGGAACCCTCATGAGCAGTTCCCAGAACATCAAACATTTCCTCTCTATCAATATTAAAAACCCCCTTCCCCAAAACATCTTCCTCCTTAGAGGAGCTAACCTTATCCTGATTAGCAGAGATTTCCTTACCTTTCCTAGCAACAACCAGAGTCTTGATTTTGCAGATGGAGCTTGCAATCTCCTCCACCACAACCTTTCTCTTCTTTAGCCTCTTTAATTCCACATCTTAGGTTTCCACAACAACATCAACAACCCAAAACTTACCTTTCTATTGCACATTCGGCTTAACACTCGGGGAATCATCAACAATGAGGCCACCCACAATAGTGAGAGGAGAGTCCCTCTCTAATAATTGATTCACAATCCTCAGAACCCATTTCTTCCTGCTTCCCTCCTCTGGCTCCTTCCTCTACTTGGAAATAGGGGGCGACGAGGAATCCTCACTATACAAATCAATTTTCTCCTTTACACCCCTACTCGACAAATTAATAGCCACCTCATCACTACAAGTCACATAACCCTTGCTAGCACATGACTCCCCTTTTTTCATCTTTTCTGTAGTAGGGGATTGGGGATCCACCTCCATAGAAGCAAGTGAATCTAGAAAAAAGTCTACATCCCCCTTCGAATTTGACTCTTTTTCCAAAATCAATTTCCTTTTCTTCACTTTTTTGCAAGTCGGTTCCTCTTTAGAAGCAATCTCATACTCCTTTGCAGGCTTAGACTATTTACCCTTCAGGGTAACAATTGGCATGGCCACCTCAAAGGTCTTCACATAATAAGAGATAAGAAGGATTAACCCCACATGCAAAATGATATTTTTAGGGTTTTTCTTATGATCCTTAAGACCTGAATCCAAAGACATCAAGATATAATATGGAAAGGAAATCCTCTTCTTATGTCGGAAGTGATTGAGCAAGATGAAGTGGTAGGCATTAACCATTGAGAAGCGACCTTCCAGGGTTATGAAATGCATTAGCTCTTCCTCAACATCTCCCCACAATTCCTTAAGAGAGCTTCTCTGGTAGCCTCCACTCCTCACAGTCCTCAAATCCTTAGCTTCATCTCCCTTGAAGAAAATTTATATTGCATTCTGCGACTCCTTTTTGTCTTTAAAAACTTTCATACCATCCATTGCCAGATCAGTAATAGTAGCTATAAATTCTTCATTGACATCAAACTCAGTTCCATATAGCTTCAACACCCTATCATTCCATCCTTTAGCAAATAATGTTGTAACCTGAGGATTATTGCCATGTAATTTTTCTAGGTAAGGAGTTAACCCTCCTTTCTCCAAAACCTGCAAAATCTCCTTCTTAGCAGCTTCACATGAGAAAGGTTCCGTATGATTTCTATCTCCACCCATATTGACAAAATTAGTAGAAGGTAATAGCTTGAGGGCTCTATACACAGTGCAAGGAAAACTCTGGAAGACAATGCTAAGAACACCTAGAATCCATGTGAGAATTGAAATGAAATATAGGAGATTAAAGAACATTGAGTTTTGTTCCCTATGACATCCAACCCTTGTACCATTCTCTTGATTCAAATATGGCTTACCATCCTTTCTCATAATAATTTTCCACGTGAATAAAGACATGCACACCACCAACCATAATGAGAGCTTAAACAAATTAAAATTGGCCATCATGGTTGATAGTAGCAATAGCCTCTATAGGGAGAGGGTCATTCAGACCCCATTCCCTAACTTCTCTAGCTCCAATATTAGTGAAGATTTCTGCTAGGCCATTACCCTCTATAAAAAAATATGCAAGATGTAACATTCATCAAAAGATTTCAAAATATCATTGGAGTCTCTTAACAAAGACTCAATAGTCCAAGAGGGGGGAGCATAAATTTTCAAATTATTAATGATATTCAAAGAATCCCCTTCCAACCAAACTTTGCTATAGCCTTTGGTTTGTGCCAAATTAAGACCATGATAGGCTACAACCACTTCCACATAGTGGTTTGTCTAGATTCCCAAAGGGAGTGCCACAATAGAGATGAGCCTACCATTAGAGTTTCTGATCACTCCCCCACAACCTGTAGGTCTCAGATTCCCTTTAGCAGCTCCATCAAAATTAACCTTCACCCAGCCATCCATAGGATCTTTCCAAACAACATACTCTCTGGAAATTTTCCTTTTAGTCACCGAGAGGGAAATATCACAAGGCAACTTCCACCTTTGAGTAATAGAGATATCATAGGGGCTAAGATTAATATTTGGCCCATTGTGAAAAGTGATCCCAGCAAGAAAATTCTCTTTAATAGCAGCACATATTTTGTAAGCCACATAGATAATAGGGAGGGAAAAATTCCTAAAAATTCTGTTGTTGCACTCAATTCAAACACCCCACACAATGTGAGGGAGAGAAAGAGACCACAAAATCTGAAGAACGGGATTAGATGTGGGGAAAAGCCATTGAGACCACAACTCTTTGACAGAACTAGGAAACACCCAACTTAAGTTTTAGAGAGAGAGCACATGGGCCCACACCATTCTAACATATCTATAGCCAATCAGGAAATGACAAGCATTTTCAGCTTCCTCTTCACATAGAAAGTGCCTGTTAGGCATCACAAAACCTCTTTTGACCAAGTTATCAGTAATTAATATTTTATTCTGGCAAAAGAGCTAGAAGAAGACATTAACCTTAGGAATTAATCTAGAGGACCAAACAGAAGCCCAAAAGGAGTAGGACCAACAAAGGATTCATTAGAATGAAAATTCAAAGCAATAGAGAAGTTTCCATTAGAGGAAGGCTTCCAAACAAATTTATCTAGAGAGGGGGAAGAAGGAATATGAATCAAAGATATAGCCTTAAAAAGAACCTCTAGACCAGGGTCCACCTCATGCAACTTCTTCCAACAACCTCCCTTAATATAGTCAGCAACAAATTTGTCAAAATTTCGTACACAAAGATCCATGAAAGGTTGAGCCCAAGGTTCATCTTTGAGGGGAATGTTACCAAACCAGTCATCATCCCAGAAAAAAAATATTTCTACCATCCCCCAATTGCCAATACCCTTGGCCACAAGCCTATGGGCCTTTACCATACAATTCCATAGAGCAGAGCCAGATGGAGGAATGAAATCTTGAGATAATAACCCCCTTATACCATCAACACCATGTAAGTATTTTCTCCAATCAATTTTCTCCCATTCACTGTTAGCCAGCATAAGGTTCCACAACTATTTTCCAAGAAGGGCAATATTAAACACTCCAATTTTACAGATTCCAAGCCCACCAGCTTTTTTGGGTCTACAAACATCATCCCAAGAAACCAAATGAATTCTTCTCTTATCCTCAACCCCAGACCAAAGGAATTTTTTCTAAATTCCTTCCAAAGCATCCACAAATTTCTTGGGCATATGGAAAAGACTAAGAGCATAAACAAGAAGATTTTGAAAAGTGGATTTGATCAGCTAAACTTTCCTAACTTGGATAAAAAGTGCACCCTTCTAACCAACCAATTTAGAATTGAATTTATCAATCATATCCCTCCAAAAAGAATTAGGAACTTTAGAGCAGAGGGGAAAACCCAAATAAGAAGCAGGAAGTTCCCCAATCTAGCACTATAGAATTCTAGAAATTTTAGTCTGTCTATGGATCAGAGTGTTAAAATAGAAAATAACACTCTTAGGCAAGCTAACCTTCTACCCCAAAGTAGCCTTGTACTTATTTAAGATAAACTTGATAGCCTTAGCCTCCTTAATGGATGATTGTCCAAGCATAAGAGAGTCATCCACAAACTGTTGATGAGAGAAAATAAGGTTATTGGAAGAAGGGGCTAACCCAAACATAACCCTAGTATTAATAAATCTTTGGATGAGAGGACCTAGGGATTCTACCATAATAATGAATAGAAAAGGAGATATAGGATCCCCTTGCCGCAAACCCCTAGAGCAGTCAAAGAGAGGGAAAGGGGACCCATTGATGAGGATAGAGAATCTCAGAGTAGATATAAGTTGAAGCACAAGAGCCACCACTTTCTTCCCAAAACCAAAAGAAGTTAATATCTTAGATAGAAAACCCCAGTCAACTCTATCATAAGCTTCCATTAATTCAAGCTTCAAAACAAAACCAACATGCTTATTAATTGTAAGAGAGTGTATATTCTCATGAACATAGAGAATATAATCCAAAATTTTCCTACCAGCCACAAAACCATTTTGTTGAGGCGAGATAATAAGAGGCAAAATTCTTTGCAATCTAATCACCAAAACCTTGGAGAAGATCTTATAAACCGAGTTACATAAGCTGATAGGCCGAAACACGTCAAAAGAGGAAGCACTGGGCTTCTTAGGAACCAAAACAATAAAAGAGGAGTTCAATTCCTTCAAAAGAGAGCCAAACCCGAAGAACTCCTTAGTAGTCACAACAACATCCTTAGCAATAATTTCCCAAAAGGACTGAAAAAATAACATAGGAAATCCATCCAAACCTGACGCCTTATTAGCTTCAAAAGAGAAAACAACACTCCTAATTTCATCCGCTAAAGGAATACAGACCAACTGTCTATTAATTTCATCATCTAATATCTAAGGGATATCCCTTAGAAAATCCTCTTGATAGGCCAAATCAAGCTTCCCCCTCCACCAAAAGCAACTGAGAGAAGTAGGAGTAAGTAAGAAACTGCAAATCAACATCCTTCTCCAAAACTTGATTATTGAAATTGATCAATTTATTATGATTATTAGCCCTATGTTTAAGGGTAGAGAGGTGAAAAAACTTAGTATTCCTATCCCCACTTTTCAGCCACATAATCCTTGACCGTTACTTCCATAATTCCTCCTTCGCCATGATATTATGTAATATGGAAAGCAAGATATTTTATTTCAAAATCAAGGCATGTTCATAACCAGACAATTGGATAGATTGTTGCACAACTTGAAGCTCTTTAGAAACACCCTCTTTCTCCAAAATAATATGACCAAAGGAAGTACGATTCCACTTTCTAACATTATCCTTAACATTAGCAAGCTTTTTAACACCTCTAAACATAGCTGAACCATCCACATGAATGTTCCACCAGTCATTAACCAGATTACCTAGGTTAGGATGACACATCTACATTTTCTCAAATATAAACGAAAAAGTTTTTCTTGCCACCCAGAAAATACATCGACAAAGCCAAAGGAAAGTGATCCAATCCCAATCTAGTTAAAGTAGAAAGCACACATGAATAATGAACCAACCACTTAGGGGTGATAAGAGAATGGTCAAGCTTGACCTAGATAAGGGCATTTCCCACTCTTTGATTCGACCATGTAAAGGAAGCACCTTTCAAATCCAAATCAAGAAGAGCAGTATCATTAATAAGATTCATAAGATCATATCTACTATCATCCACCACCTGTGAACCACCCATCTTGTTAGCATCATGCAAAGGAGTATTAAAATCCCCCATAACCAACCAGTTCTCAATATGGTTCATGACTTTGAAGGAACCCAAATTCTCCCATAATTTTTTTCTAGCACTCTTACAGTTCAAAGCATAAATATTAGACAAAGTCCAAGAGAACTTGTCACACAAATGATTGAAGGAAGTAGCCACATAATTACAATCATTGAAAACCTCAATCCCTTGGATCACCCTAAGATTCCAAAAAGTCACAATCCCTCCCGAAGCCCCCATGGCATCATAACAATGCATCCCACAATCCTTAAAAAAAGTTTATTCTTCAACCTAGATAATTTATCCACACCCATTTTAGTTTCTTGAATTAACACAATATCAGGGCGATGATCTCTTACCAAATTAAAAATAAGATCATGCTTGTGAGGGAAA
Organism: Sequoia sempervirens; assembly: GCA_007258455.2. Lineage (NCBI taxonomy): Eukaryota > Viridiplantae > Streptophyta > Pinopsida > Cupressales > Cupressaceae > Sequoia > Sequoia sempervirens. The sequence continues at coordinate 295,665,079 of VDFB02193867.1, forward strand.
TTTAACCCCCTCATATTCTAGGAAATGATCTTCATGAGAACTTATTGGTAGTGCTCTTGGAGCACATATCCAACAGAGTTCTCTAGGTACCGTCAACAATGTCCATTCGACTCTCCTTTTCCATAGAAACATTAGCAGGAGGTCAACCTCTACCACACAACTCAGACCCACAATTTGACCTTTTCCTATTCCTTGTCACTACTCCCGATGAGGGAGAGTGTTTTTTCTTGTTGCACCCACAAACTTGAATGTAAGGAGGGTTTTCCAGATCCTTAGGCTCCCCAATGTCCTTAGCTTCAAGAAAAACCTCCAATCCCTCAACCTTCGAACCATCATCTTGCATTTGAATCACCCCTGAAGGAGGGGACCTTACCCCATCAATCCCTAAGGTCTTAACCTCCTCCACAACATTAGACCTTACTATGTCCATAGTTTCCACAGAGTCACTAACAAGGGAGGACTTATCCTCATCTCCTTGCTCCAAAACCTGATTCATCTCTCCCAAGTTCACTGGCCTTTAGGAATATCAACCTTGTTAGCCACTACTAGGCCCATTTCCATAGGTTCAACCTCCACATTCACACCCAGGGCTAACTCCCCTTTTTCCAAGAGCTCCACATCCTGTTCAAGAGCCTTCTCCTTCTCTCTCCATTATTTAGTCATCTGCTTCAACACTTTGAGAGGATATTTCTTTGCCCAGTGGCCAACTTTTTTACAATGAAAGCAAGCAAAGGGATTCAACTCAAAATCAACTGCTTGCTTCCAAACCCCAAACTTAGAGTTAATCTTTATCATAGTCAGTAAATTAGCTGATTGCTCCACATTTACACAAAATTTGGCATAAACCAACTGCTTCCTGGAAGCTGTCATTTGGTCAATCGACATCAAGCAGCCAAAGTGCTTGCTATCCCTTTAAACATTTCCTCATCCCAGAATTCCATCGGGAGACTAGGAAGTCAAACCCAAACCAGAGCAACCAAAAAAGAGCACAAGTTTGGGTTGAAGCCTGGTTCCCACTTTTTATGCATTATAGACGACTTTCCAATAAACCAAGGGCCACTTGTCAACGTCGTAACCAAATCATCTTCACAGTTAAAAGTGAATGAAAAGAAACCTTTGGCCATAACAACCACATCAATCTGTCCCTTAAGTCTCCAATGATTAAACACAAAATTTTGCACCAACTCAATATGAGGTCGGGGACCAACAAATTTACCCAACAAATCCATATCCATATTAGACATGCTTTTGTCAACAATACAATCTGGGATAGAAATAGAGTACTCTCCAGTCTTCACATTAGCAATAAATGACATAGGTGGAGAAGTACTTTTACTTCTAGGTTTAGCCCTAAACATATTTGTCCACTTAAGAGCTGAGCTCGACAAGAAATCATTCTTAGTCTTATTAGTCCCAAGACCCACAACATTAGGAGTCCCATCAAAAACACTAGATGATAGGCCAAGCCCCTACTTTTTAGTCCTGAGAATCTCCTTTTTAGAGGACATCAGGGAATGCATTGGACACACAATCTTCGAAGCTCCTTTCCCACCAGAAAATTCATTAGCTACTAAAGGGGACCTACTACGCTTACCTGTAGTAAAGGACCCACCTGACATCACCCTTCCATCAGAAAATTGTTCACCATTAACTCTTACAACATCATCAAGAAATCTCGCCTTTTCAAAATTTGAATTTCCACCACCGCCATTGCCACCATCCGAGGAGCTCTCCATTGATGTAACTAAGCCTACAAATTAAAATGACTCAATATTGATGTAATTATGTCATGTTGATGTAATGAGATAATTCTTTTAATACCCCAAGTGATGTGTGCAAGAGGATTTTATTTAATAGATTTGTTAGATGTTTGAAATGAATTAGAGTTAGTCCTTAAATACCATGCCAATGGTGCAAGCAAAATGTGTTTCTACTTCAAGATAGTACATAACAGCTAAATACAGAGAAAATAGTTGACTTGAAATATAAGTTTGAAAATAAAAGATCTAAGGAGGTGACATCACAATACCGTGTCCCATTTTTTTACATTTTGGGCAACTAAAATAATTTTTTTAAATTTTCATCCCATTTTATCAATTATAAAAAACAAGCTATCAAGAATTTCAATTCATAAAATTTTCTATGTAGATTTAATTTAAATTTATTTAAAATTTTATTAAATATATATATTTTTTGTCACATTTGATTTGATTTCAATAAAATATATTATATTTCTACCATTTTTATTAAACAATTTTATTTTTATTTCTTTTGGTAAGCACCACCAAAGGGGGTGGCTCCCTATATTTCTTTTAAATGAAAATATTTTAGCAGATTGTGGTACAAGTGGCTAACACCTTCAACTATTTCTAACAGCCTGATTACATCCTCCTCCGAGACTAGACCTAGATTGGCCTCAAGGAAGGAGAGGAAATCAATTACTTCATTCTTTTGTTCAACATTGATTTTGAACAAGTTTTAGGCTTTTCGTAGTTTGATTTTCTTCCTTTCCTGCTTGATGTTCAAGACTCCCACCATCAGGCTAGATTCAGGTTCACCTTCAACTATTTCCATCATGTTTGTTGCATAGTCCACCAACGCATTGTTTAACAATTGATAAGTGATTTGGTTCCAATTGAACAGTCTGAATAACTGAGAGGGGGGGTGAATAAGTTATCATAAAATAATTATCTTGACTTTAATTAATCTAGAGCAAGCTTATATTAATCAGATAATAATCAAATAGATATGAACATGAAAGCACATAACAACACCATGCACAATGAACACCAAAATTTACATGGAAACCTAAGAAGGGAAAAACCATGGAGAATGCTAATTCTCAATTATAGAACACTGGTCAAGGTGATTTTTACAAAGGGCTCACTACCAAAATGCTCATTGCAGGTAAGGCTCATTGCTAGTGGGCTCACTGCTCGATTAGTACATCTAATTACAAAATAGTCTCACTAAAAAAAGGAATTGATGAAGTTGCATCTACATATGCATGAAGTCAGTTCCAGTTTAGAGCACAGTATCTGTTTGCAATAGATTCTTTCAAGAATCTTCTGTCCACCTTCCTCGCACAACCTCTGCAAAATAGATTACTTCTTCCTGACAATTTCCTCCAAATTTCTTATCGCATAATCCTTCACACCCTTTTATTTGCTTGCACACACCATACATCTTACTTCACCGAACAAAAATCAACTTTTACTTATACCATAATGTCTTCATAATTTTCCTAAGTCAGCCTAGCAAAAACAAGTCGGCATGAAGAACAACCTTGAAATATTCAATAAGGCTTGACGTGCTAGCACTGGACCCAAAAGATAGGTCATACATAAATATCTTCTTACCACATTACCAAGGGACCCATAAATAAGTCATACATAAGATAAGTTCAACACATAACATGATTATCAAAAGATAGGAAAATTTGAATTACATGAAATATATTCCAGAGCTAATGGGAATGCCATGACCAAGACCAAATCTTGATCATCATCAATTTCAGTATCAACTGAAGAAACACAATTAGACATGCCAAAACTTGTAACACGCTACATGAATGTGTAGATAGCAAGGATACCCAAAGTAAGCTTCGAGCACAACAACCAACATCAAAAGATTGATTAGTCTTCATTATTGTACATTTACTGACTTCCATAGATGTCCAAAAAAGAAGTACTACCATATCTGGATCAAGGATAACATCCACACTACGCAACATCATAACACTCGATAGGATAGATCATTTCTCTATATCATCCAGAGCACAATCTTCTTGATCCTAGGTTTTGAAATCAATGAAAAAAATGCTAAATCATCTCAAAAACTTCTCAACAATCTCCCCCTTTGGCATTGATGACAAACAACAAAAAATTGAAAAAACACAAATACTGCAAAAATAAAACTCCAAAAATCCAAGCGCTCCCCCTTTGTCAAGCAATTCAATTCCTCTTTTTTTTTTCTCTTCATTTTCTCACCCTTTTTGCATCAAAGGAAAAGGGCCAAATAAGAATATTCAAGAAATCAAGTGAAAATAACACTTTTCAAACAAAAAATTTCTTGTGCCTTTCTCTCACAAACGGAAGAATCCTCTTCCAAGCTTGCACAATAGAAAACACTCTGGCACACAAACTGTCCAGTAGAGTCAACAACATAAATGAAGATGACTAGTCTGGAGACAAGCACTATGATTCATAATCCTCTGCATTAGAAAGTATCCCAAAGACATGATCCAACTGGACCTCTATAATTTCTTTGACCAACTAGAAATTTCTAACAATATATTCCCTCTATCTCTGAATAGTCAATAACTCAGCTTGCAACTCTCCGAATCTTATTCTTTTTTCTACTTCTTTATCTTTGAAGAAGTCAAAATACTTTCCAATATCATTCATTTAAGATTCAAAAGCTTCAATTTTGCTTCTAAAATTATCAAGAGTAGTAGGCCACCGAAGACAATACCTATAGATGTAATAAATCTCCTTAATACATTCTCTTGTCTCACCAATGTGTTTGGATAATTTTTGTTTGGCTTTGACACACCTTCTTTCAACCATAGCTTGGATCTTATGTCCTTCAAATCCTTCCCGCAACAAATTTTCTTCAACAACTTCCACCAGATCATCTAGTAATGAGTTAGGAACAACTAAAATAGTAATACCCTTTTTGAGCAGATAATCAACTGAGGCATCTTCAATTCTAAGCCTATTGACTAGAGAGCAGGCATACCACATTTCAACAATCTTTTTCATATCACCTTCATCCAACATTGAACGAACTTCATCTAGATCAAAAGAGTCAGATCTAGGAAAATAATTTTCTTCCTTCTCCTTCTATTCTGAGATAGTGATGAAATACTTTGTGTTAATTTTACTCCTTTTAGGTTCTGTAGGGGAACCACCAATGAAAACCTCTAACTCCTTCTTAGTAGAGGAGGAACCCTTCTCAACCTGATTGATAGGCATAGCACTAGACACTATCACACCAGAGCACAAATTCATTTGCAAGGATGAGAAATAAGCTTTGCGTGCACTTGCTTTATTTTCCATACATTCCAAATATCTATAAACTTTCTTTTTGACAGGGATGGTGGACTTCCTCTTAACATTCACATTTGATGGTAGTGAACTCAGAAAGTAAAATACTAAACATATGAGTAGAGACCCAAACTAGAAGGGATAACTCTCAACCAAAGATGTTTTGAAAAATTCTCATTTAGGTTTTCCATTATTAGGCTACACAAGTCAAAATGTTTATTTTCCTTCACCATCTTATGTGCTAGATACACAACAATAGTCGAAGTAGAACCTTCATGATTTCTAAAGTAGATTTTGTAAGTGATACCATAAGCGACATACCTTACTACAAGATTGAAAATGGTATTTATTAGTAGAGCTCGAGGGTCTTTGTCGATACCAGTAAGTTCCTCCACATCTTTGTATTTCACCATTTTCTTCCCAGGGAGGTCACCAACACTACACAATCCAGTAATAGCTTCAATGGATTCCTTAGTGATCAAATAGGGTTTGTCCAAAATGATGCTGCCATCCTTGAATCAACTCAACATGAACAAGATAGACTCTTTGTCGGCAATCTAGGGAAATTCTCACCATAAATCCATACCCAGGGCACTTACATTCTACAATTCATCAGTCTTCAACCCTAGTTCCATTTTCTTCATTTTCCAATGATCAAATTCATCCAAATCTACTCCCTTCAGCAATGTAGATTCCATTGTTGTGCTTAGCTTCTTCAACCCTTTATCACTCAACAAAACCACTTTTCCTTCTTTGCAAATTGTGAGAAATGATTTGAAACTCCACCTTTTATCCTTAATTGATCATGATGACTTTTCTGCCAAAAATTTACATCAATGACGCCATTAATAGTACTTCACTTTTCAATTAGCTGGATTAAGCTTCATCATACATCATAAATCCAGAAATAGGAAAAGCTTGAGTCATTATTTGAAACCGCATCAGCCATTACTTAGGAGGGAACCGTGGGATATGTGACCCACAACCCTCCACGAGGCCCAAAGGCCGGTTGAAACTGAATTTTTGAAGATCTTATCAGGATCAAGTACCATAGAAAGAGCTCTCCACATTTGTTTCCTTTTCTTCCAAACCATGACAATATTCTTCTTAGATTCCCTCGTTGCGCTGTCTTCTTTTTGTTTTAGAATTTTCTAGAGCAACATATCTGCATGTGTTAGTATAATGTCTGGGTTGACTACACTTGTAACATCTTTGTCCTGACTTAATTGAGTGAACCCTAGATCTGCACTGATTAGCTTTGTGACCATAACCATGGCATAAATAACAATTACCATGAAAGAGATTATTCATTCCATTCCTTCTAACTAGATCAGATAATTGATTTCTGCAATTGTAGGAGTTTAGGTGAACTCCTCAAACCCCTTAGAATCACTTGCAAGACAAAACTTCCACAAGAGAGAAATGGCAGAAATATCATGCTATGATTAAGATGCAAGGATGTCAAATTGATTATGACATGACATGATTACAAATGTACAAGATGCCTAAATATATAGGCAAGAGTGAAAACCTAAAATGCATAAGATGTTGCCATGTGTCTTGATCTAACAACATGTGACAACATGTGAACCCTATCTAGATGATCATTAAATGAGGAAATAAGTTCTAGAAGGACAACTCATTTATTTTCTAGAGAAATCTTATCCCACACAAACAAGGAGGAAATATTATCCCATTTATTAAATGTGTGGTGCAACCTAGGACTAAATGATTTATGACCTAAGTTAGCCTTATGCTAGTTAGCTAGTAGTAATTTAATTAATTACACCAACACACCCCATAAGTGAAACTTAGGGAGGAATATGCAATGATTATGTAGAGATGATGATCAATGATGGGTCCCAGCTACGAGGCCATGTTAGGTACCCATGTACATGAAGATGCAGAAAATCTCCCACAACCAGAGAAAAGGGGAAAGCCTTGTGGGAACAAAACCCCTCTCCAAAAAGGAGATGAAAATGCAAAAGGATGTGAGATAGGATGGGAAGGATGGAGGACTCTCAAATACCCCCCAAGTGCACCATCTATCACATGGATACAATATATTAGCCCCCCATAGGGAGGAGATAGAAATGCTTCCGATTCCGGATAAGATTTGAAGGAAGGATGTATGCTGATGATGATGTCTTTGAACTCTACTCAAATGTCTCATTCCCTGAAGATGAAGATGCCACAATCAATGGTAACCAATTCAAAGGCGATCACGAGGAAGCGTGTTGAACAATATCAAGACAAAGATAGCAATGCAGATTTTTTGAAGCGAAAAAATGGCATGCCTATAAAATTTACCTCGGAGGACAAGAAATGCGGCCGGGATGATTTTTGCTACAAATTATCACCGGATAAGTCTGATTGATTTTTACAAACCCTAAAAGTACCTTTGAAGCTCAGTTGATGTATCGATTTTGATGAATGGGCAGGTGATCCTAGGGTTTTGAGGCCTTCTAAAGACAATGGAAATATTGGATCTAACTAAATCTTCTTCAGAAATCAGCTTGGTCCACAGGTGGAATCAAGTAGCCTTCAATGGAAACCTTTAACTTGCAAAGAATCTTGAACACCAACTTTCTTGATCGAGGGTTGATGTTTCATTGGACAAGCTTTCTGATTATGGATGCATAGTCCTTGAAGCTGCAGTCTTCAATGGAGGACCTTTGAAGAACCCAGGGGAAAGATGATCAACCACAAAGAAGTGTTGCAACAATGGAATCTTTGATTAAAGATTCTATTGATAATATGGGTATGATGGAACTTGATATCCCCACAGATGAAGTGTCCTCCAAAGGCCCTACTTTGAAGAAATGTAAAGGCAAATCTAATGGTAGATCTTGAAGAAACCTCAAGTCTAAATGAAATGACAGGGAAGAAGTCTTAGATATGAAATCTCTGAATAGAGGAGTGATGCCCACTCAAGAATGGCCTCCAAACCTATAGAAGTAGCCATGTCAGTGATACCTGAAAAAAAAAGCCATCCTATGATTGCAAGTCTAGAAAAATGAATGTGTCCTAATGAATGATGATGATGGAAGCCTCAATCAATGATTCTGGACAAGGAATCACTGAATGTGAAAGGATACCAACTGTCTCTAATGAAGAAAGCAAGAAAGGAACCTTATCCCAACCTCTTGAGGAAGATCAAGACAATCAACTTCACGCACAATAATATCATCATGGGAACTTGATCTGAAGCATGAATACCTTCACTCGGATGAAGAACTATACCAAACAGATGAGGCAATAAATGGTGGCAGATCCCATCTCGCCATTATTGATAGTTACCCTTGTGCAACATAACCAAAGGAGTATATGCAAGCCCCATAATAAAATTTCTCCAAAAAATACAAAGACACTGACCTTCAACAATAAATAGAAGACTTCCAAAGATGATATGCAATTGAAGTGATGCTACCCAGATCAAAAAATATTTTTCCAAGCTTCAGGATGTCCAAGTTATTGAACAAATGCACCAGAATTGGAAAAAACCAATGCAAAAGTACTTGGAGCTGAAACTGATCAAGGGATCTAGACTGATGAAAAAAGCTCTGAAATATCTCCTGAATGCCGCTAGAATTTCTGGATTTCGACAATCTGATGTGAAGATATTGGCCGTTGAGTCCAATGTGGAGGATTGACTTCAGCTGACTGTGGAATTTTCTGTGAGCAAAATTTCATAGAATAGATGCCACCACTGGAAAGTAGACAAAATTATCTTTCCAACGGTATCTTGATTGTCAATTTTCAATACCATGGCCAAAGGTTATGATTTTTTTAAAAAAAATTGAATTAAGCCTGCAGGAAATGGGTTTTCTAGCCAAAACAAATTCTTTCGATTTGATTTCTGCAAAATCTGTTCACAATATGTGGACAAAAATAGAAACCCAGAAATATTTTTGGAAGCTAAGGAGCTAAAGCCGGAAATATTTTTTGATCCGATAAGCAGAGAAAATGAAAAAATATATTTTTAAAACTTTTAGTTGGAGAAAAATGTAGCGCACCAATTTTTGTTGGAGTGATTTTCTCAGGAGATCAGTCAGAATATCAAAATATAAAAAAGATACCCAGGTTGATTTAGACCATGTCTACAAAATCCAGAAATCATTTTCTTAGGCGAGTGGAGTGGATTTTTGAAACAAAAATAAAAATGGTTTTAAAAAAGCTGCTTGCATCCAGCAAGATTTTCATGCCAAAAAATAATCTCTGATATCTGGGAAGAAGTCTGTAGCACTGGAGCTCTAATACCATGTAGGAGTTTAGGTGAACTCCTCAAACCCCCCAGAATCACCTGCAAGACAAAACTTCCACAAGAGAGAAATGGCAGAAAATATCATGCTATGATTAAGATGCAAGGATGTCAAATTGATTATGACATGACATGATTACAAATGTACAAGATGCCTGAATATATATAGGCATGAGTGAAACCTAAAATGCCAAGATGTTGCCATGTGTCTTGATCTAACAACATGTGACAACATGTGAACCCTATCTAGATGATTATTAAATGTTGAGATAAGTTCTAGAAGGACAACTCATCTTCTAGAAGGAATCTTATCCCACAAAACAAGGAAAATATTATCCCATTTATCAAATGATTGCAACCCTAGGACTAAATGATTTATGACCTAAGTTAACTTATGCTAGTTAATAATAATTAATTAATTACACCAACAACAATGACTTGCTTTATGACCAAACTTGTGATAGTTAAAGCATTGATTACTTGGTTCCTTCTTGCTTCTACACTCTATAGCCTTATGTCCAAAATTTTTGCATAGAAAAAAATAACCATTAAATGATAAGTACCTTTTAGCATTTGGTTTCTTGACCAAAGGTCTTTTTGTAGATGTTCTAGAGTTCCAGACCTTGCTTGTTACAATAGATCTCACTTCAGCTTCAACTACTTTGTCTTTACCCTTAGTATTATAATTTGAGCTTATACCAGAGAAGCCAAGTCCCTTATCCTTGTGGCATTTTTGTAGGGATAAGAGTTGATATAGAATTATGCTACTTTCATATACTCTTGCTTCTGATTTCAACCTTCTTAACTCTTGATCTAACTTCTCATTTTCTTTTGATTTCTATTTGATTGTATCCTTGAGATTTTCCTCAGTCTTCTTCCATTATTCCATTTTCTGTTTGATTGTATCTTTGAGATCTTCTTCAGTATTCTTGCATTCATCCAATCACTTCTTTAAATCCACAATACTTTCCTTTGACTCCTTTAATTCCTGGCTGACCTCTCTATGTCTTGCTTTGAATTTCTAGATTTTCTCCCTTAGCTTTGTGATAGAAATGTTTGCCTCCTTGATGTTTTCTTTCAATTCTCCATTTTCAGATTTTGTGCTTTCCATATCATCTAACATTATCTTCAGTTCTTCCTCAAAGTAATAATCTCTTTCCATCTTCTTCAAGCTACCAAGATCTCCCTCAAGTGGTTAATCTCTATCTGCAAGTGACCATGCTATGATACCAATTGTTGAAAAGTTTGGATAACTAAGTGGGGGGTGAATCAGTTATCATAAAACAATTTTCTTGACTTTAATTAATCTGGAGCAAGCTTATATCAATTAGATAATAATCAAACATATATGAACATGAAAGCACATAACAACACCATGCACAATGAACACCAAAATTTACATGGAAACCCAAGAAGGGAAAAACCATGGAGAATGCTAATTCTCAACTATAGAACACAAGTTAAGGTGATTTTTACAAAAGGATCACTGCCAAAATGCTCACTGCAGGTAAGGCTCACTACCTGATTAATACATCTGATTACAAAATAGTCTCACTAAAAAATATGAGTTGATGAAGCTACATGTACATATGCATGAATTCAGTTCCGATTTAGAGCATAATATCTATCTGCAACAGATCCGGTCAGGAATCTTCTGTCCACCTTCCTCACACAACCTTTTCAAAATAGATTGCTTCTTCCTGAAACTTTCCTTCAACTTTCTTATCACATAATCCTTCGCACCCTTTTATTTGCTCGCACACACCATACATCTTACTTCATCGAACAAAATCAACTTTTACTTATACCACAATGTCTTCATAATTTTCCTAAGTGGGCCTAGCAAAAACATGCCAGCATGAAGAACAACCTTGAAATATTCAATAAGGCTTGGCACGCTAGCACTAGACCCCCACGTTACCAAGGGACCCATAAATAGGTCATACATAAGATAAGTTCATCACATAACATGATTATCAAAATATAGCAAAGTTTGAATTACATGAAACATATTCTAGAGACGATGGGAATGCCACAACCAAGACCAAATCTTGATTGTCATCAATTTTAGTACCAACCAGAGAAACACAGTTAGACATGCCAAAAATTGTAACACACTACATGAATGTCCGTATAGAAAGGATACTCAAAGTAAGATTTGAGCACAACAACCAACCTAAAAATATTGATTAGTCTTCATTATTTTTCATTTAGTGACTTCCACAGGTGTCCCAAAAAGAAGTACTGCCATATCCGGATCGAGGATAACATCCACACTACACAACATCATAGCAGTTGATAGGATAGATCATTTATGTATTTCATTTGGAGAAAAATCTCCCAGATCCTAGGTTTTGACATCAATGACAACAATGCTAAATCATCTCAACAACTTCTTAACAATCTCCTCCTATGAAATTTATGACAAAACAACAAAAACTCAAAAACAAAAACACTGCAAAAACAAAACTCCAAAACTCCAGTGCTCCCCTTTGTCAAGCAATTCAATTCCTCTTTTTTTGTTTTTTTTCTCTTCATTTTTCCCCCTTTTTTCCATCAAGGGAAAAGGGACAAATAAGAACATTTGGAAATCAAGTGAAAATAACACTTTTCCTGCTTTTTCTTGCACCTTTTTAGGAAATCAATTGAAAATATCAGATGAAAGGCACACAAGCATCAATTAGAGGAGTCAACAACATAAATGAAGATAACAGTCCAAAGATAGACACTATCGTTCACAATCCTCTACATCAAAAAGTATCCTAGAGAGATGATCCAATCGGACCTCAACAATTTATTTGATCAACCAGAAAGTTCTAACCAAATCTTCCCTTTGTCTCTGAATAGACAATAACTCAACTTGCAACTCTGCAACTCTTATTCTTTGATTTCCATCTTTATCTTTGAAGAAATTAAAACACTTTCCAATATCATTCATTTAAGATTCAATAGCTTCAATTCTGCTTCTAAAATTATCAACAACAACAAGCCACCAAAGACAATACCTGTAGATGTTAGACATCTCCTTAATGCATTTTGTTGTTTCACCAATTTGTTTGGATAATTTTTGTTTGGATTTGACACAAATAATTTTTGTTTGGCTTTGACAAACCTTATTTCAATCATAGCTTGGATTTTATGTCCTTTAGATCCTTCCCACAATAACCTTTCTTCAACAACTTCCACCAGATCATCCAATAATGAGTCAGAAACAACTGAAACAGTAATACCCTTTTTTAGTAGATAATCAACTAAGGAATCTTCAATTCTAAGCCTACTAATCGAAGAGTAGGCATACCACATTTCACCAATATTTTTCATATCACCTTCATCCAACATCGAATGAACTTTATCTAGATCAAAAGAGTCAGATCTAGGTAGAGACTTTTCTTCCTTCTCCTCTTCTGAGATAGTGATGACATCCTTTGTGTTAATTTTCCTCCTTTTAGGTTTTAGAGGGGAACCTCCAATGACAACCTCTAACTCCTTCTTACTAGAGGAGGAACCCTCCTCAACCCGACTGATAGGCATAACACTAGACACTATCACACGAGAGCACAAATTCATCTGCAAAGATGAGAAATAAGCTTTGCATACACTTGCTTTATCTTCCATACATTCCAAATATCTGTAAACTTGCTTTCTCACAGGGATGGTGAACTTCCTCTTAACATTCGCCTTTGATGGTATCAAACTCAGAAAGTAAAATACTAAAAATATGAGTAGAGACCCAAACTGGAAGGGATAACTCTCAACCAAATACATTCTAACATTCTCAATTAGGTTTTCCATTATAAGGCTACACAAGTCAAACTGTTTATTTTCCTTCACCATCTTATGTGCTAGATACATAACAATAACTGAAGTAGAACCTTCACGATTTATGAAATAGATTTTGTAAGTGATACCGTAAGCAACATACCTTACTACAAGATCAACAATGGTATTTATCAGTAGAGCTTGGGGGTCTTTTTGATACTAGTAAGTTCCTCCACATCTCTGTATTTCACTGTTTTCTTCCCAGGGAGGTTACCAACACTGCACAATCTAGTAATAGCTTCAATGGCTTCCTTAGCGATTAGATAGGGTTTGTCCAAAATGATGCTGCCATCCTTGAATCGACTTAATAGGAACAAGATAGACTCTTTGTCTGCAATCCAGGGAAATTATCACCATAAATCCATACCTAGGGCACTTACATTCTACAATTCATTAGTCTTCAACCCTAGTTCCATTTCCTTCATCTTCTAATGATCAAATTTATCCAACTCTACTCTATTCAGCCTTAGTAGTATACCTCCATTGAGTTCACTGTTAACCAATGTAGATTCCATTGTCGTGCTTAGCTTCTTCAACCCTTTATCACTCAACGAAACTACTTTTCCTTCTTTGCAAATTTTGAGAAATGATTTGAAACTCCACCTTTTATCCTTAATTGATCATATGATTTTTCTGCCAAAAAATTACATCAATGATGCCATTAATAGTACTTCACTTTTCAATTAGCTAGATTAAGCTTCATCATACATCACTAATCAAATCAAACTTATTCATGTTGAAAACACATCAATAGTACTTCGGAGAGGGGGAACCATCAGGATATGTATTACAACACTCCCCCTAAGCCAAGGCAGTTGGCTCAGATTCTGAAAGATCTTGTACTAAGATCTAGTACCATAGAAGAGCTCCCCACACTTGTTTCCTTTTTCTTCCAAACCATGATGTTCTTCTTCTTAGATTCATCTGATTCCATAATCTTCTTTCTATTTTCAGGCTTTTCCAAAGCAACATATCTGCATGTGTTAGCATAATGTCCGGGTTGACTGTACTTGTAACATCTTTGTCCCGACTTAACTGAGTGAACCCTAGTCTTGTATTGATTAGCTTTGTGACCATAACCATGGCATAAATAGCAATTACCATGAGCAAGATTATGCCTTCCATTCCTTCTAGCCAGATCGGATAATTGATTTTTCCAATGACTTGCTTTGTGACCAAACTTTTGATAGTTAAAGCATTGAGTACTTGGTTCCTTCTTGCTTCTACACTCTATAGCCTTATGTCCAAATTTTTTTCATAGAAAACAATAACCATTAAATGATAAGTACCTTTAAGCATTTGGTTTCTTGAGCGGAGGTATTTTTGTAGATGTTCTAGAGTTTCAAACCTTGCTTGTTACAAAAAATCTCACTTTAGCTTCAACTACTTTTTCTTGAACCTTAATATTTTGATTTGAGCTTACACCAGAGAAGCCAAGTCCTCCCTTATCCTTGTGACATTTTTGTATTGGCAAGAGTTGTTCTAGAATTATACTACTCTCACATACTCTTGCTTCCGATTTCAACCTTCTTAACTCTTGATCTAACTTCTCATTTTCTTCTAATTTCTATTTGATGGTATCCTTGAGATTTTCTTCAATCTTCTTCCATTCTTCCATTTTTTGTTTGATGGTATCTTTGAGATATTCTTCAATCTTCTTTCATTCATCCAATCACTTCTTTAAATCCACAATAATTTCCTTTGAATCCTTTAATTCTCGCTTGACCTCTATGTGTCTTTCTTTGAATTTCTAGATTTTCTCCCTTATCTTTGCAATACAAGCATTTGCCTCCTTGATGTTTTCTTTCAATTCTTCATTTTCAAATTCCATGCTTTCCATATCATCTAACATTATCTTCAGTTCTTCCTCAAAGTAATAATCTCTTTCAATCTTCTTCAAGCTACCAAGATCTCCCTCAAGTGGTTAAGCTCTATGTACAAGGGACCAGACTTTGATACCAATTGTTGAACAGTTTGGATAACTAAGAGTGGGGGTGAATCAATTATCACAAAAAAATTTCTTGACTTTAATTAATCTGGAGAAATCTTATGTCAATTAGATAATAATTAAACAGATATGAGCATGAAAGCACATAACAACACCATGCACAATGAACACCAGAATTTACGTGGAAACCCAAGAAGGGAAAAGCCACAGATAATGCTAATTCTCAACTATAGAACACTGGTTAAGGTGATTTTTACAAAGGGATCATTGCCAAAATGCTCATTGCAGGTAAGGCTCACTACTGGTGGGCTCACTACCTGATTAATACATCTGATTACAAAATAGCCTCATTGAAAAAATAAATTGATGAAGTTGCATCTACATATGCATGAAGTCAGTTCCAATTTAGAGAACAATATTTGTCTGCAATAGATTTGGTCAAGAATCTTCTTTCCACCTTCCTCGCACAACCTTTACAAAATAGATTGCTTCTTCCTGACACTTGCCATCAAATTTCTTATCTCATAATCCTTCACACCCTTTTATCTACTCACACACCATACATCTTACTTCATTGAACAAAATCAAATTTTACTTATAACATAATGTCTTCATAATTTTCCTAAGTCATCCTAGCAAAAACACGTCGGCATGAAGAACAACCTTGAAATATTCAATAAGGCTTGGCATGCTAGCACTAGACCCAAAAGATAGGTCACACATAAAAATCTTCTTACCATGTTACCAAGGGACCCATAAGTAGGTCATACATCATATAAGTTCATCACATAACATGATTATCAAAAGATAGCAAAGTTTGAATTACATGAAATATATTCTGGAGCTGATGGGAATGCCACAGCCAAGACCAAATCTTGATCATCATCAATTTCAGTACCAACTAGAGAAACACAATTAGACATGCCAAAACTTGTAACACACTACATGAATGTTCGAATAGCAAGGATACCTGGAGTAAGTTTTGAGCACAATAGCCAACATCAAAATATTGATTAGTCTTCATTTTTATGCATTTATTGACTTCCATGGATGTCCCAAAAAGAAGTACTACCATATCTGGATCAAGGATAACATCCAAAATACACAACATCATAGCACTTGATAGGATAGATCATTTATGTATATTATCTAGAGCACAATCTTCTGGAACCCAAGTTTTGACATCAATGACAACAATGCTAAATCATCTCAACAACTTTTCAATAGTTCCATTAACGAAGTACCTCGTCACCTGGCTGTAAATTACAAAGAATTATTTTAGCACCAGTTTGTCGTGTGCATGGCCATCAACCCAAAAATCAACTCCAATCACCTTCTTCACAACTCGTTTCTCACCAACATCCACCCTTTGAAATAGATATTCAATCTATTCATCGATAGACTCCTGCCTTGGGATACCACCTTCCTCAAAATTACATCTGCATTCAATCCTGAAATCTAGTGCCATCCTCCCACCACTTCACTTAAGAAATATAACACACAACACTAGGGGTACAACATAGTATGGTCACTACCATAGCCCATAAATCTACACCTACCCTCAACCTTAGAATTTACCACCCAGCTAGACCATCATGCGATGAAAAATCTTGAGTACATGAGTCAAAATTTATAGCCCAACCTACCCACAAAAGACCACCACTCGAACCCATTTGACAATAAAAAATCAATTCCAATACTCACAATCACGTCCAGTGAATAAACATATAATCATCCTTAAAAAATTATGCAATATTCATTCAAATTGCCACCACAGGTAACCAAGGCAATGAATCACATACAAAAGCATAGGAACCATGAGCACCTTGTCACAAGTACACTATTCCCCAAGATGAGAACCTATGCCAAGACCAAGCAACAAACAAAAAGACATAAGTGTATCCAAGAATATGTTTGTTAGTGATCCTATTGTACCCGACACCTAGCCTTCACCACCCCGTCAATTGTGATCTTTTGTAGTTCGCTCGATAGAGAAGACTCATCAAAAAGGACTTCCATGCTATCTTGAAGTACCCCCATAGTTTCCAAGTGACCAATCAATGCATTCGTCTCACGATACACATGCTTCAAGGAGAAACACTCAAGCTTATCCAATGCCTCTAAAATTTTATTTATCCATGGTTTTAGGTTCCAATTCTACGAACATTACTTTACCACCACATTAATACAAACCTGTGAATCCCCTTCCACCTCAACTCTCAAGATTCCCTTTTCTAGGCACAGATACAACCCGCATGCCAGTGCCTCCAATTTGAACTCATTATTGGTGGCAACTCCAATCCTTCTAGAAAAAGAAAAAATGCATCTCCTCATATAGTCCCTTATTACGCACCCAACACTCAAACGCCCTAAGTTTCCTTTTGAGGAGCCATCAAAGTTACGTTTAAAAAATCCTGCCTCTAAAAGTGTCCATTTAGCCATGTTCCTCTTTTTGGACATATTCAAGGACAATTGCCCAGGTGACTTCAAAGAGCACCACTCTTTCTATAATCTGGCATCCCACTCTGAAAAGACCGTGGCCTTGCTCGATGGCCCCTTGGCATTGAGCACCTCCACCATCCCAATTCCAATCTTTCTTATGAGTTCACCAACTGACAAACAAGAATTTTTAAATATTCGATGATTCCATTCTTTCCATATATGCCACACTAGAAAAGATGGGGCCACCAGCCAAGCCGTAACCAAAACATTACATCTTTTATAAGTTGGCCAACTCTGAAGGAAATTTATAAGATCACTTTGATGGGGGGTAGACTAATCCAGTGATTTAAGTAACCAATCCCAACAATCTACTGCAAAAGGACAATTGAGTAGTAGATGATTTTTTGTTTCGTTGTCCTTGCAACACATTACACATATGTTTGGTCTGATGAAACCGTAATTCATCAATCTATCACCTGTCAGAATTCTTTGGTGCAAGGCTATCCATAGAAATGAAACTGCCTTAGGAAGAACCTCTTTCTTCCAACACAACTTAACCGGCCAATCAAAATCATTAGAAAGAGTTCTCTGAATCTCATACCCCAACTTGACCAAATACTACCCTGATTTCAATCCGCACCAAACAACCTCGTTAGCCACTTTTGATAGGTTGATTTTTTATGCTTCTAAAAACTCTTTGAGAGGTTGTTTGGCCTCATTTGGTATCCCAAGTGAGTCCACCTGCACCCAATGATACATGGCACCACCCAAACCATCTTCCTTGAGGACATAGTCTGCCACACTCCTACCATTTCTACTAATGATGCCCTCCTACCAACTTGAGTTCTCCAGTAATTCTGTAATGGGAGGGAAGACATCCCAGGAGTCTCTCCAAAAATCCATTCTTCTCCCATTCCCAATCCACCATGTTAAGTGATTAGTGATTAATGGGTGGCTTTCCCAGATAAAGTTCTAGATAGGTGAGCCACCTGGTGAGTTTTTCATTTTGAATATTCTATTCAAATCCAAGCAATTGAGGTACTTTCTTTGTAGGATTTTACATCACATTCTTCCCAACTAACAATACATTTTCCAACCTAATTTTTCTCCTAGAGCTTTATTTTGTTGATCCATTTTGTGAAGAGCTGCACCCCCATACACTTTACCTCTGCAAACTGTTTCCTAGCTTAACACAGTATTCTCCTACCATCCTTACCTCCTTCCCAAAGAAATTTCTTTAGGAAACCTTCCAAATCAATAGACGCCTTATGTGTCAATTTGAAGTAGGACATTACAAAAAATGGAACAACTGATAACACAAATATGATCATTTGGATTCTACTCGCTAGAGAGAGCAAGTTATTTTTCTAGTCTAGCTTTGCTTCTACACCCACCAATTACATCTTTCCAGTGGTTTATTCTAGATATACCTTGGAATAGAGGGGAACCTAAATGCTTTGAGGGAAGTGACACAATTGAAAAACCTAATAGACTAGCGATTCTCCTAGGGACATAAGCCTTTGTATTAAAGAAATATATCTATTTTTTTTCCTTATTTATAATTTTCTTTGATGCATTCACATACAACTCCAAATCCTCCTTTATCACCTTTGCTTCATTGAGTGAGGAGACTTTGAAAAGAATTGTGTTGTCCATGAACTGGGAATGAGTTATGGGTTCCATATCACCTGTGATTCTAATACCTTTCCAACACCTAACCTCCCTTAATTTCCTTATATGCCTCCCCATCACCTCAACCATAATTACAAACAGAAAAGGAGACAAGGGGTACCCTTTTCTGAGGCTGTTTATGGTGTCGAAGAAACCACAAAGAGAATTGTTTACCACTATTGAACACCGTGGGGAAGAAATACACATTTTTATCATATCTAGCCATTCTTTTGAAAATCCAAACTTGTTCATTACAACTGAAAGAAAATGCTAGTCAACACGTTCATACATTTTGATTACATCCAATTTGATTAGCATACCTTTCTTACGCTCTAAAAAAAATGTATGAAAAGTTTATGAAGATGTGATGATGTTGTCCAAAATATCTCTTCCAGGTGTGAATCCACTTTGTTCCTCAAATGTTACACGATCCATTACCACCTTCAGTATGTTCGCTAAATCCTTGGCCAAGATTTTATATACAATGTTGTATAAGGAGATTGGTCAAAAATAAACAAATGACTCACACATTGTCTTCTTGGGTATTAGGGAAACAACAATGTTATTTAAATCCTTTATGAACCTTTTCTTTTTCCAAAAACTTTCTATCAACCTCAATGAATCTGATCCCATAAAATGCCAATAGTTTTGATTTTTTTTTTTTCCATTCCAGCTGGACCAAGAGCTTTATTAGGGTGAAGTACAAAAATCATGCTCTTGATTTCTTCTAGGGAAAAAGGATTGTACAAAAACTTGTTCTGAGCTGCATCTATACATTGGGGAATACAATCTAGGATTGAACAATTCTTAGTCCCCACAATTGAACCTTTAGCTACCAATAGTGATTTAAAATATCTAACAACTTCCCCTTTGATCCCCTCCTGATCCTTAGCTATTGATCCATTTGGGTAGACAATACTATCTATTTGATTACGATCCCTTTGAGCTCTAGAGGAATTATGGAAAACTTAGTGTTTGCATCACCCTCCTTCAACCACAATTCCTTGGCCTTGCCCATCCAAAACACCTCTTCCCTTGCAAGAAGTTTTGAATGCCTAGCCTTTAACTCTTTTTCTCTTTGGTATTCATTAATTGTCATCCCCTTGCACAACACCATCTCATTAAGAACCTATAGATCATGTTCTACCTCAGCTTTCTCCACAAAGATATCTTTTAAAGTGTCTTTGTTCCATTATTTCAATTTATCCTTGACAAATTCCAATCTACGCATAAAGCAAAAGCTCATTGTCCCCTCCAAGATGTTTCCTTCCTGCCACAACTTTTCAATATTTTCTATTAGTTTTGTGTCACACCACCACATATAATCAAAATTAAAGTATCCTCTCATTGGTTTCTCACACAATTTGATCTCTAATTGCATAGGAAAGTGGTAAAATACAAATATAGGTAAGATGCATGAGGTGTAGTTGAAATTCTCATCTAGCTAACCACCACCAACCAAAAATTGATCTAATCGTTTAGAAATATTTGTGAAACCCAATCTCTGAATAGTCCAAGTAAATGTTTCATTCTTAGGCTAGCAATCAACCACTCCCATGGCTGAGAGAAATTCACAAAAGTCTACTATCATTTTTCTTTCCTTTGAGAGTCCTCCACTCTTCTCCTTCAACTCTTGGATTGCATTAAATTCACCACCCAAAACAATCATATTACTGTTTAATGCTTCAACCCTTAATCTATTTTTTTCCCAAGTCAAAGCCTTGTTAACAAATCTTACCAAACCGTATACATTAAAAAGGGGAAAAGCTATATTAGATTTCCGATGATGCACATTACATTGCATCTAGTGAGGCAAAAAAGACTCCAAAATAATGTCCATAGAACTCACCAACCAAAGTATACCCAGACCACTCAAAGCACCAATTGTGCTCATAAAAACACTAGACCATTTTTTACAATATTTTAAAAAATTTCTCCCTTCCTCCTTTCTTATTTTTGTCTCTTGTAGGATTACTATATCCACTGCTAATCTATCAAGGTGACACTTTACTAAGTGTCACTTGTCAGGGGTTGTTAGGCCCCTGACATTCCATGTTATGACCTTCATGGCTTCCCAAGGGAGGCCCTGGCTCCCTTGGTTTCAAATAATTTTTTGATACTAATCAACCCAAAATATTTTGCATCCTCCTCCATCTTTTGCTTCATTGATTTCCTTCCCCTTCCCTTCTTGATTCTACCCAAGAACCTGGCTTCTGATTGGAAGATTCCCTACATACCCAATATGTCTAAGGCATCCTCATTTGGTCCACCTTAGAGCCCAGGTCCACTGGCACCATGTTCTCAAGATTCAGGTTTAGATCTTCAATGGAATTCTCCTTATCTTCCAACTCATCTTCACAGGCCAAACCACCTCCAACCTATTCCTCTACCAATGTTGGAATGCTCGCAGGAGGTGAAGCAACATTTTATTTCTCCTTACTGATCTCTTTTGTGCAACCAATAGTCAGACTTGTCACTAGAAGATCAGAGACCCAGTCCTCCAACACTGGTTCCACCCCTATCAGTGTTTCCCTCACACTTGAGTTCTTACGTTTTGGGCTTGGATTCGTAGTTACTTTATGTGCCATAGAAAATTGGACCCTCTTGAGAAAAGAAATAATTTCTTGCATAATTAGACCCACTTTTGAGTCCCTTCACATCATTTCCCTTTAAAACGATATTTATAGGCCCCTTAAACCTATTAATTTTGATCTAGAGGATCGTTTTACATGAGAAATCACATAAAACTTGACAAACAACATTTAATAACATCATACCCTAACAACCCACCTTCAAATGGTAGTAGTGGGACCCATTCACCACCTTGGGAGAATGAGTCCCCTCTGGTGGGACCCCTTCGCCAAGGGTGGAAAATGAGTCCCCTTTGAGGGAAAATTCAAAATTAAGCGAGAATTTAATCAATTTAACTTTTGTTTTCAGTGAATGTCGACCTCTTAAGTATAATTAATGGGAAAATAAGGTTTTTTTGCTTATACATACACATTTCAAGTCATTTTACACATCTATCTACCATCTTTTATCATCTCTCAAGAGAAAAGTCTTTTACAACAAGTTTCATTAGCAAAAGTTGAAGTTTTAGGACAACAAACTAGGGTTTTGTAGGTTTTGAAGCTCACTTTTTTTGTCAAGATCAAAAATTGAAAATGGTTTATGATGGATGCCTATGGTGAATCATGAAGAAATCTAGGGTGAAGAGGTGCAACTAGCCACCAAATCATGCCTAAGGACTTGGTTTCCTAGTGATTCCATCTTCCATTTTCACTCTATCTCCATATTAAGGTTTGCATTGTGCATGCTTAGCATTTACATGTAATTTTATTCTTATGTCTCATGTGTTGTAAGGTTTCTAGGGTTGAGCTCTTGCATCACTTTAAATACTCTTGCATGTCTTATTTTAGAGCAATAGAATAGGGCCTTTCTTACATTTCATCTTTTCCTAGTCTTTAACACATCTAAGGTTAGGGTTTATGTAGATTTTTCTCTATTCAAGGTTTAATTACCATTCTATGGGTTTGACCAAGGAAAACCCCCCATTAGACCAACTCTTTTAAGCTATTTTGCAGGGATTTTCCAAGATCTAGAATTGGGTTCCCATCAGAAATTATTGTGTAGGTGTCAAGGTACAAATCTGAGTTTTGAGATTGCAGAAATCAGAAAGAGGACTGATTTTCCATGCATGGTGAATGAGTTCACCCTAAGATGCAGATTTGAGTCAGATGTAGTTTCAAATCCCTGACTATTAGAAAATAGGTTTTGTGCAGAAAAGTCCTGATCTAGGATTGATTCGCCCAAGGTGGCGAATGAGTCCCAGTTAGCCCAAGTTCAAATCTCATCAACTTTTTTAAATTGTTCTCCAGTCCTCTACAACTTTCCAGGTACACATATTTTGAGAAACAACTTTCTGTTTGGTTAAAAGTTACATTTTTGTTCATTATTTTAATCTTGTTGCAAACAACATTGTGTTTTCAAACATTACATAAATCTTACCTTTGCATTCATTTTCATTCATCTAGATTAGTCCATTGCATTTATTTAAGTTCATTTACATTAAACAACATTGCATACATCCTAATTTGAGTGATACATTAGCATTTTTGTCTCTATCTCTCTCCTTTTAGGTGAAAAACCCTAGAAGTGCAAGAGTAGTCCATAGGGTCCCAAAAATCTATGTTTCATTTTGGTGAACACAACTTTTAAGCATAACAATATTCTGATTTACATCTAATTGCATCTTCGGTTTTCATTATTTCATGCTTTTGCATTGTTTTAGGATTCTTAAAAGCATTGCATTAGTGAAAGCATTCCTTACTTTCTTTCATTCCATTATCCTACGTCTTTGCATTTTCATTCTATATTTGCATCATGTAGAGTTGAAATTTCATAGAAAATGCTAAAAAATTAGAAAAAAATTAAAAACGTCATCTCTTGGACTCATTCGCCACCTAGGGCGAATCAGTCCCTTTACAGTTTTTCCTTAGCATTTCCATATTTTCATTTCCTGCATTGCATCTTTCTATTTTTGTCTAGTTCTTTCTTTTTTCCTTAGCATAAAGTTTATTTATTTTCATGGAATTTATGGATAGTCTTAGGCTTTTACAAGTTCCATTTTCAGTCATATTTCATAGTCCTTTCCGATCAACTCACATTGAGGAAACTCTAGCAAATATCCAAAACCAATCACACACCACATCCAACGATCCAATTAAACACACGATTCAAGTTAAAAAAACCATCTCATCTAAGCCACTTAGTAGTGATGATGTCGATCAAATAGATGAAGCCCTTAAAAGTGTCATCTCACTCACTTCATCCTTTAATGCTTGTCATGAGAAACCTAACACCCCTAATGATCAATCACTCCTCAAGCCTTTTGATTGTGATGACTTTGATTTGTTAGATGAATCCCTTCAAGACTTCATCTTGAATACATCATCCACTAAGGTTTGTGGTCACCAACTTGATATAACTAACATTCATACCTCTAAATATTTTCTTGAACATCCTAAACTAGTTGATGATTGTTTACCCTTCACACATTTTAGTAGTGATGATATGCATTTGTTAGATGAGTCTCTTTAGGAATTCATCTCATCCAACTCATCCACTATGGTTTGTTGTGATACCTCTAAAATCAAGGACGTTAATGTCATTCAACCTAAACTTATCCTTTACCCACCCTCACATTCGCTTCATCCCTCTAATCAACCACACCACAATTTATACCCACCTAACACTAGTGTATGGTAGCAATATAGTGATGATAATGTTTCTCATACATATAACACATGAAATAACCCAAAACCACCACAACCAACTCCACCATAATTACCTTTACCTAATCCACCTAGTGCTCCTCATTATAACCCACCCGCAAAGGAGTATGATCTTGTTGAACAATTAAAGAATACTCCTACCAAAATTTCTCTTTGGGATTTACTTCAAACTTCACCAAATTACAACACCATTCTTCAAATTTCTTTAAAACAACTCACAATTCCTCTTGGAACCACGCCGAATGATGTGGTAGCTCTTGTTCAAAAGCATAGTCTTGATATTACTTTTCATCAACATGAGCTCCCTCCTTTGGAGTTACGAAAACAACATGATGCCTTTATGATCATTTCTTAATTCCATCGCATAGGTATCAAATGCACTCTCATAGATAATGGTTCTACCCTTAATGTGTGTAGTGTGAGTTTCCTTGATCAATTAAAAGTTGATAGATCACAAATAATACATGATTCTATTTCTATTCAAAGATTTGATAATACAACAGAGCAACCGCTTGTGATAATTACTTTACCTATTACAGTTGGAGTGGTTACTTTGCAGAATCTTATCCATGTCATGCCTTATGATCTTTCATATAATCTTCTTTTAGGCTGACCATGGATTCATGAGATGAATGTAGTCCCTTCCACCCTTCACCGTATAATAAAGTATGTTTATAACAATCGTATATATCAAATTGAAATAGACCCTAAGCCTAAAAGTTGCTTGCACCTTGAAAAAGGGGTTACAAGTCCTTTGAAAACATTGATTCCCACTTCTAACATTGACCCTCTTGAAATTGAACACAACGATATAGAATTGGTCTCTAAATTATTTGGTGATGATTGGGGATCCTTAGAATTCACACCCTCATTTATGGGAAAATACATAATTACATAAAAAAAAGATGAGAAAGATGGACAACCATCAATTATATCCACTCAAAATTTTGAACAATCAACTCAAACATCTATCTCTTACAATATGGATGAAAATGCAACATACACAACAAATTTTGATGAGATGGATTATCAATCCCCACCTACCCCACACAAAATGGAACAAATTTACGGGAAAGGTTATGCCATTTTCAAACAATTAGGCTATACTGGAAAAGGGTTTGGAAAAAATGAACAAGGTATGTGTCCCTATTGAACCTAATACACAAGAAACGAAAACCATATTAGGATATTCTTTTTCTAAAATGACCAATGCTACTCAATGACCATCTTTAAACATTAATGTTATAACATGTCACCCACAACAAAAACTAACAATCAAACATCCTGATTTGCTGGATATAGCCTTACCCCCTTCATTGATGTATGTCGACAACGATGAGGCTTTGAAACAATTGTTAGGTGTTTATGATAGCCCATCCTTCCGTACTTACATGAAACACATTTCCCATGCTTTAAACGTTATCGAGCAAGAAGCAAGTGATATCATTGAAGACTTCTTTGAATCTAAAAGTTCTAAATCCAATGCTCTCCCTTTAGGAGATACAATTGATGTGCTTATGGACATTCATAATAAAAATAAAATTATTAAAATTGGGAAGTGCCTTGATGATGAAGAACAAGAAGATACAACCACTTTACTTCATGATTTTCTAGAATTTTTTTCTTGGAAATATTTTGATATGCCAAGAATTGACCCAAAAATTGTCATGCATAACATTTTCCTCGCTCTAAATGCTAAACCTGTCCATTAAATGATTCACAAAATGCACCCTAATGTAGCCTTGCGTATTAAAGAGGAACTAGAGAAACTTCTTGATGCAAGATTTATTAAACCTATTGATTATTCTCCTTGGATCTCAAACATTGTCACAGTTGCAAAATTTGATAATAGTGTTAGGATATGCACAAAAATTCAAAACTTGAATAAAGCCTCCTTAAAATATTATTTTCTGCTTCCTAATATAGACATGATCGTGGATTCAACTACTGGACATGCTTTGTTGCCATTCATGGATGGATTTTCTGGTTATAATCGAATCCTTATTAATCCTCAAGATCAATACAAAACCACCTTTACAAATTTTTGGGGTACATTTTGTTGGGTTGTGATGCCCTTTAGTTTAAAGAATGTTAGTGCAACTTATCAACATGCAATGACATTAATCTTTCATGATTATGTTCACAAAATTTTAGAAGACTATGTCAATGATATCCTCACTAAATTGTTAACATGACAAGACAATGTGAATGTCCTTCATAAAATCTTTGAACACATAAAACAATACAACATGCGATTAAATCCAAAAAAATGTGTCTTTGGCGTAGATAGTGGTAAACTTCTTGGGTTTGTCATATCTCATAGAGGCATTGAAGTGGAAACAAAGAAAATTGATGCCATCATTGACATGTCACCTCCTCAGAACATTTCTTAGTTGCGTATGTTACAAGGTCGAATTCAAGCTATTTGTCATTTTGTTGCATCTTTAGCCGATCACATAATACCTTTCACACATCTCCTTAAAAAGGGTGTCCCTTTTGATTGGGATGAGGATTGTAAATAAGATTTTGAGAGTCTAAAGGAATATTTAGCCACTCCACCTATTTTATAACTTGTTGTGCCACATCGACCATTTATCTTGTACATCACCGCATCTTCCCATGCTCTTATAACATTGTTGGCTCAACACGATGATTATGGTAAAGAACACCCTGTTTACTACATTAGTTGTACCTTAATTGATTATGAAACACGTTATTCACCAATTGAAAAAAAAAAATTCTCTTGTATTCGCTACTAGTAAGTTGCGACATTATTTACTAACTGTTGAAGTACAAGTTGTCACAAAATTTGATCCTCTTAAATATCTTTTCAACAAAAACAATCTTTCAGGACGCTTAGCTAAGTGGGTGATGTTGTTAACTGAGTTTGATCTTCAATTTGTTTCACAAAAAGCAATCAAAGTTCAAGCCTTAACCAATCACTTAGCTAATGCACCTTCTCCCTTTGCTTTCCCTACTAATGATTCCTTTCTTGATGATCATGTCTTAACTGCTGATATTAAACCATGAGAATTATTTTTCGATGGATCTAAGTTTCAAACACATTTCGATGCCAGAGTGGTCCTAATTTCGCCCAACGGAAAACCTATTCCCTTATCCTATTGTTTAAATTCCCTATGCACAAATAATGCAGCTAAGTATGAGGCATTGATTGCAGGTTTGCAAGCTACTCTATCTCTTCATGCTAAACATATTAAGATCTTTGGCGATTCACAATTAGTCATAAAACAAATCAATGGTTCATATCAAACTAAACATGACAAATTATCATGATACAAGGATCTCATAATAAAATTATTAGAAAAATTTCACTCATTCACCATTGATAACATCCCACACAAAGATAATTGACACGTGGATGCAATGGCGAGTGCAACTTCTCTCATATCCCCACATGATCCTTCTACAAATTTCACATTCATTATTCACCCCATCATGAAACCTTTCATCGATACTCCATTAGAAGACATTTTGGCAAAAAATCAAGCAACTTCGTGTGAATGGTATGAAACAATATACAACTACTTAAGTGATGGTATCATTCTTGAACCTATCACAACCAATACTCGAAAGCGCTTACATAAACTTGCAACTAAATATGTGATTCTTGCCGATGCGTTGTATAGAAGATCTTTCAATGGTCTCCTATTACGTTGTCTTAAAGACTCTCAAATCCCTTTAGCACTCGAACAGGCTCATGTTGGTTCCCGTGGAAGTCATTTTGGAGGTCGTTTGTTAGTGCAAAGACTTATTCGTATGGGTTATTATTGGAGACATATGGAAAAGGATTGTTTTTCCTATGTTAAATGATGTCACAAATGCCAAGAACATAGCAATTTGATTCATGCTCCTACTGCTGAGATCCGTACCAATGTTCCCATTTGGCCATTTTCAATATAGGGGTTAGATCTTATTGGAAAAATTTCACCTCCTTCTGCGGGACATACATTTATCATAACTGCAACTAACTATTTCACAAAATGGGTAGAAGTTATCCCTCTTCGTTCAACAACTGCTGAAGTAATTTGTAGATTCATATTAGAATACATAATTGCTCACTTTGGACTTCCTTCTGAATTGTTTTAGACAATGGAACACCATTTAAGAATAGTGAAATTCAAAAATTTCTTGCAAAATTTAATATTCAACATCATTTCTCTATACTGCATTATCCGCAATCCAATGGACAAGCTGGAAATATTAATAAACTTCTTGAACAGATCCTTAAGAATACTATTCACAATAATCATAAAGATTGGCATACATAACTATCTTACACACTTTGGGCTTATATAACTAATGTTTGATCATCCACAGGAAATACCCCTTATAGCCTTGTTTATGGTATTGATGTGATTATGCCCTTGGAGTTAGAAATTCCTACTTTGCAAGTTGCTCTCCGAAATCTTTTTGACACTAACACTTATATAGAACAACGATTACATCAACTTGAGATGCTTGATGAAAAACACATTAACACTCTCGAACATCTCCAAGCTCATATCAAACAATTACAACACAAACACAACATTCATGTTATCCCTAGATCATTTTCTAAGGGAGATTTTGTTCTTATTGAAAATCAAAGAACTGTTAGTGTTGACAATGAAGGCAATGATAAGTTCAGCCCTAATTGGTTGGGACCTTATGTAGTTGATACCAATTATGGGTCTGGTGCATATCTCTTAATGTAGCTTGATGGAACACCCCTTAGAGAACCTATTAATGTCATGCATTTGTGTCGGTATTATCTCTAATTCCCTTGGAATAGTATGAGTGATATAGCAGTGTTGTTTAAAGCTATTTGATGTTATAACTTTCACATTGCTTTGTTCTTGAAAACTAAATTCATGTCTATCTTGAATACTAAGGTAATTATTTAATTTCATTTTATAATTACTTTAGGATTCATACTATTCACCCTCTTGTTGCATTAAATTAAATCCTTATTGGTGTATTTAATTTAGCATATTCATTTTCATTTATCAATGTTGTATCTATGATAAAACTAAAACATGTTTTATATTAGATCACACCATTCCTGTTAAATCATGAAGCCATTAATTAAATACTTTTTACCATAAGTCATTTAATTAATCACATAGCATTTAACATTTTCATACCAAAAGATACATCATCATAATATCAAAGGTGCTTGTCTATATATATATATATCAAAGTTTTATATACATCTCCGAACCATATACAATATCAAAATGGTCTGTCAGAGCTAGACCCTTCAGGATCTCGCGCTCGCAATCTAGTCCCTAGATGTCGTGAGACAGTAGTGTGTGACCATGATCGTGAACTGACGAGTCTCAGTGCATACTCCAAACCCTATACTCATCCAATGGCTATAAGCTGCTCATCTACCATTTGGTCCCTCTTCGCTCGTGTCTATGCCAACTTTTCCTATAGTCTCTCTACCTCTGTCAAAGTTTGTGTTGATTGTAGTGCACTCTTAGCCCGACAGAGTCACCTCCTCACACTCTCGTATGATGCCCACAACCTCACAAATGGTCTGAGTGACTCTGGATCCTCCTCCATGATTGGTGGGGGCACGTAGTTAGGATCTATCTCATCCTCCTCAAGGGATGCTGGCACTATCTTTGTGGCTACCTAATGATAAAACTCTTGCCAGTCTCTCATCGCTCCTACAAGATAGATCATGTACACAATCAGTAACAAATCATCAAGATATATAGATATATACACCAATACAAAATAAATCACTAAAGGACATGCATCAAATGAAATGGCATCACCTATGTCTCCATATGCATGAGGAATGTCAACCTCCTTGTCTCTGGGGGGCATGGAAGATGTGCTAGCCTCTCTCTAACTGTGCATGATGCTAATGTCTGCTGTAGCTACTGCTTGTGATCTAGTCTTGTAAGTATGTGATGACTCTCCATGCTCATATCGATCCTCAATAGCTACCTCATCACCTTCACTCAAGGGTTGCTCCTCCTCGTAATAGTAATCATCCTCATAATCCTCATCCTCCTCTCCTCCATCCTAGTTCTCATAATCAGGATCGGCCTCAGACTGGTACTCCTCATCGATAATATCTATAAAAATATATGTTGGCTTGTACCGTACCTCCTCTTATCTCTCCTCTGGCTCATCACCCTCATCTACTACTAGCTCTTCATCAACTAGAGGAAAATCCATGGGGAGCATAGAAACTAATCATGCATATGACCATCACTCCTTGTTCTCGTCTGTGCTACTGACATCATCAACATTAGAGACTAGTGGTTGGTCATGATTTGAATCATCGAAATCACTCTCCCAAACATGATCTATCATCAGCCAAATAGTGTCACCTGGCCTCCAAGCACTCTGCACCGATCGTCTAATGAAGGGGTACACCCTCGGTGGGTCTACACCTATCCAAACTATTGCATGACTCGCCCATAATAGAATGGTCATATGACGTAGTCATGCCTCCCTACTAGATATCTATCCATTTGTATCCTCCACAACTATCCAGTGGGATCTGGCCACTGTTGAGTAAGTAGTTAGGGACACCATAGGACCTCATCCTCCTCTGATTGGTCGAATCTCACCCTCCAAAAATATAAATCACCATAATGTCATAGTTGTCACAAAGGATAGCCAAACGATCATGGGTATCCTACTGCTATAGTACAAGAGTATCCAATAGGCCTGGTACATGTGATATGCTCAAGGAACCACACCTGTAGAAGCGTACAATGGACCATACCGTTGATCTCTCGAAATACAAACTGATCAAGATCATAATATAAATGTGCTAGAATGTAGCAACCCTAAATGTGCTAGAATGCAACAACCCCAGACATAGACTGTTCTCTGCTCGTACATCCCCCATATTAGATGTACTAGTCCACCATCCAAGGGTGTCGCTCATCCATCTGGATTGAGAACCAATGCCATTATGTTCATTGTAATCCATCTAACCATAAGATCTTGTGAATATAGCAGCATGGGAAGCTCGATCTATGCTCTAACCCTCTCATCATGTACAGGTCCATCCAAACAATATTGTGTATCTCTCTTCTTCTCCCAGAATGATTGATCCCCCATAAATACACTTATGCTCCCCAAATAAGAACTTAAGGAATATAGTGTACATCCTTGAGTTTGATGATCATTTCCTTGGTTGGAAGATGAAAGGTACAGGTATTTGCATCCCAACACTGGCAGAGAGCCATCAACATGGCATCATGGTATCTCATGGGTTGCATAAGATATGCCCAATAGATACCCACTAACTTTAAATTCTCTACCTCTACCACTGATAGCGCTAGTGCATCATCTCTCAAAAATGTCAACTTTCTTCCCCTAGATGTTGTCACGACCGGGTGGGAACCTATCAAAATCATCACAAAATACTCTAAATTTTATCTAATATTTTCAATTTTCATAATTTTCATCATGCAACTGTGCTA
Source organism: Sequoia sempervirens (assembly GCA_007258455.2). Classification (NCBI taxonomy): domain Eukaryota; kingdom Viridiplantae; phylum Streptophyta; class Pinopsida; order Cupressales; family Cupressaceae; genus Sequoia; species Sequoia sempervirens. Next base: position 295,697,019 of record VDFB02193867.1, read on the forward strand.
AAGCTGATCTAGTGTGCTTGCCTAATGGCCCTAGACACTTTAACACACATTTTTACATTTTTCAAAGCAACAAGGATACTTCACAAAGAAACGAGACACTTTGCGAAAAAAAGGGACACTTTGCAATAAAAGGGGACACTTTGCAATAAAAGGGGACACTTTGCGATTTTTTTTTCCAAGAACCATAAATTAACCTATCCATGCATAAAAATCATTAAATCATCATAAAATCACAAGGAAAACGTTACAAAATCAACTCACCTCATGATACAGATCGTTGTGTGCCACCTGTTCATGAAGATCATCTAGCCGTGAAGGTGTGTAATCTTGTCTGCTCGACATGTTCTTCTATCACTCGTTGCTTTCAAGCTACACAAAGGTAAAATGAATACTAAGTGACAATTTACTTTCTTCCCCTTCTTTTCATCACTTTTTATCTCTTTTTACTTTTATCCATTCACATATAGTTACCATCTTTTCCAAACTTATAATGTAAATATTCTCCAAATCAACATAATTGATGCTAGGGTAATCCATTTTCGACACTGCTTGATGCGTTGGAATCGTGATTCCACACCCAAAATCATCATTTATCTATCATTATGTGGCATGGTTCTTGGAAATTCCCTATGATATGATTTTTATTTCTTGTTTTATGTGGCTAGATTGCTACCTTGATTCCACCTCTGTAAAGCAAGCAAAATCAAGGGGGGGCATACATCTACCCTTGAATTGGATTCCTAAGAGTTACATAAAAATATTTTTGAGCAATTAATGAGTGTGTAGCAGGATGTGGTTCCTAATGTTGTGGTTGTGCAAATAATTATTTTGGGGTCTTCGTTCTTCCGTCCTTTTGAACATGTATCCTTTTATGTAGTAAGGTGCATTGTTTAGAGTCCTTTAGCTTACATATGCACGTAGAGTCATATGGGCACTAAAGTGGGGGCTAAATGGGCGGAAGAAAATTTGACCCTCTTGAGAAAAGAGACAATTTCTCACATAATTAGAGCCACTTTTGAGTCCCTTCACATCGTTTCCCTTCAAAACAACATTTATAGGCCCTTAGACCTATTAATTTTGATCTAGAGGCTCATTTTACATGATAAATCACATAAAACCCAACAAACATCATTTAATAATGTCATACCCTGACAACCCACCTTCAAATGATAGTAGTGGGACCCATTCGCCACCTTGGGAAAATGAGTCTCTTCTGGTAGGACCCATTCACCATGGGTGGCGAATGAGTCCCCTTTGAGGGAAAATTCAAAATTAAGTGGGAATTTAATCAATTTAACTTTTTTTTTCGGTGAATGTCAGCCTCTTAGGTCTAATTAATGGGAAAATAAGTTTTTTTTGCTTATAAATACACATTTCAAGTCATTTTACACATCTATCTACCATCTTTTATCATCTTTTTATCATCTCTCAAGAGCAAAGTCTTTTACAACAAGTTTCATTAGCAAAAGTTGAAGTTTTAGGAAAACAAACTAGGGTTTTTGCAAGTTTTTAAGCTCAATTTTCTTGTCAAGATCAAACATTGCAAAGGGTTGATAATGGATGCATATGGTGAACCATGAATAAATCTAGGGTGAAGAGGTGAAACTAGCCAACAAATCATGCCTAAGGACTTGGTTTCCTATTGATCCCATCTTCCATTTTCACTCTATCTTCAGATTAAGGTTTGCATTGTGTGTGCTTAGCATTTACATGTCATTTTATTCTTATGTCTCATGTGTTGTAAGGTTTCTAGGGTTGAGCTCTTGCATCACTTTAATTACTCTTGCATGTCTTATTCTAGAGCAATAGAATAGGGCCTTTTCTTACATTTCATCTTTTTCTAGTCTTTAACACATCTAAGGGTATGGTTTATGTACATTTTTCTCTATTCAAGGTTTAATTACCAATCTATGGGTTTGACCAAGGAAAACTCCCCATTAGACCAACCCTTTTATGATGTTTTGTAGGGATTTTTTGAGATCCAAAATCGGGTTCCCATCAGAAATTGTTGTGCAGGTGTCAAGGTACAAATTTGAGTTTTGAGATTATAGAAATCAGAAAGAGGACTGATTCACCATGCATGCTAAATGAGTTCACCCTAAGATGTAGATTTGAGTCAGATGCAATTTCATATCCCCAATTGTCAAAAAATAGGTTATGTGTAAAAAAGTCCTGAACTGGGACCAATTCGTCCAAGGTTGCAAATGAGTCCCATTTAGCCCAAGTTCATATTTCATCAGCTTTCCAAGTACACATATTTTGAGAAACAACTTTCTGTTTGGTAAAAAGTTGCATTTTTGTTCATTATTTTAGTCTTTTTGCGAACATTGTGTTTTCGAACATTGTATAAATCTTAGCTTTGCATTCGTTTTCATTCATCTAGATTAGTCCATTGCATTTAGTTAAGTTCATTTACATTAAAAAACATTGTATACATCCTAATTTGAGTGATACATTAGCATTTTTGGCCCTATCTCTCTACTTTTAGGTGAAAAACCCTAGAAGTGCAAGAGTGGTCCATAGGGTCCCAAAAATCTATGTTTCACTTTCCATGTGGAATCTGCTACTGCATCACAAACAGAAGAACATGTCCTCTTCAATTTCAAATGAAATCACCCTGTGACTTTCATAGACACATAACAATATTTATTTAGGATCTTGTAGACTACAACGATCTAGATCCTAAGATATAGGTAAGAGTTCCCATTAATTATCTCTTCATCCAGATTGATTAGGGTTTTTGAGGTTCTTCCCATTTTATCAATGCATTCATCGACCCAATATTCCAATGACAAATTGTATAGACATCCATATGGGCTTGTAGTAGGGTTCCAATTTCATTGAATCAAAATTCAGAGTTCACTTTTGCATATAGATCAGATGACCCTCCATCTTCCAAAGACCCCCTTTCAGAATTTTGTCCTTCTCCTCTAAAGACTTAAAAATGGAAACAAAGAATCCTTTTGACAAAATATTCACTATCTCCATTGATTCCCACCTTCCTGCAAGTCATTTGCAAATTTCCTTCCGATTGAATCTATGTCCAATGATGTGGTAAATTAACACCAACTTGAAAAACACCTGGATATCAATACTGGCCTCCTATTATAAATTGATTTCCAAGTGCTCTTTATGGATCAAATCTATGCAATGATATGCGGTTTCGCTCCCATTCAGCTCACCATCAGAAGCTTCCTTCTCCTCTGCAAATTTTCACTTGCCACCTTTTTGCTCCTTAAAAATGGCTCCTATTGAACAATAATTTTATAACACATAACTTGAATAAAAAAATTATGATTTGTTTGTCATAGATCAATAAATTCAATATTATTTCATGGATATTTTTTGATAATTTTATTGAATAAGTATTATATTTAATTTTTAATTTATAAAAACTAATATATATATATATATATATATTCCCATATAATTATATTTCTCTTTGCATTCCATCCATACAAAGATATTGATTGAGAGTGCAATACAATTTTTAATATTCTTTAACACCATTTGTTAATTTTTTCCAATGTCCCAAATAGAGGATTTTTTTGCGATATACTTATGTTGATTATGAGTTGTTAAAAATATAATATTTAAATAAAAAAATATAAATTAATTTTTACAAAGTTAATAATTTGTATGAATTTTTTGACACCCAAAAATAGGAAAAAAATGTTAAATTTTAGTTTCTTAATTGATGCATGTAGCTTTACAAAAAAATGGTACCATATATTATTTAAGGACCCACATATATACACGGTAAGAATGTTTTTGATTAGATAAGTAGGGTTAGTGCCTTGATCCCTTAAAAAAATGGAAGAAAACAAAATTGACCAAAGAAAACAACATCCAATCAAGAACAACAAAAAGGACAACAAAAACAACACCAAGGAAACAGGCCCACAAATAGATTAATTTTTTCCTATTCCACTTATCATAATGAAAAACATACTAAACCAGCACCAAAGAAACAAACCCACCAAAATATACATTTTTCGCAATCCACGATCATAACAAAAACACATACATAACCAGATGAATCATAACCCCATTCCACTTATCATAGCTAAAAAGCATACTATACCAGCTAAACCATATCCAATGAATAACCAGATTAACAGTATTTAGCAAAGTTTTCATAGAGTTTAAGTATTTATCCATGTAGAGCCAATAACAGTCTTTAATAGATAAACTAAAGATGAAACAAAAAAGGAACATATTCCAAGCATAAAATCCATCACCACATAAAAATACATAGTTTAGGAATCTTCTATTAGGCTCCAACTCACTTGGAGCCCTTCAACATATTCATCCCATCTGTCTTTTCACTCCCTTTCCTTAGACCTAACCACTTCAATCCTTCACCCTTTCTTCTTTTCTTGTTTCCTAATATTGCCTTCACTTGAAATAGCATCCATAACAACCCTCCTCATAACTCCATCCACAACTTTGCACATATTTTTTATGGTAGCTTCCATAGTTTGGAATCTTTGACAGCCATCGATTGCTTCAATATTTTTCACAATTTTCTCCATCCTAGCAGTCAAAGCTCCAATTTTAGAGGTTAATTGCTTGAAATACCCCACTTCCAAGTTTTCCAAAATTTGGGTAGTCTAGATAGGATTTTCCTATTGGTTCATGGCCATAGGGCTTTTGATATTAGCCTCCTCTTCCTCTCCAATAGACACTTTCCCTTCCCCCTTCACATTGTCTTCTCCTAGTTCATTATTTTCCTCATCTTGGTCTTGGTTCTCTTCTTCCTTGTCCTCATTTTAAAATACCTCCTCTTCTTTAGAGAATTTTATTTCTCACAGGCTACCTAGGACATATTCTTCTTCGAAAGATTTAGAATTCTCCCCCTCCATGATGTTTTTACCTTTTTTATTCACCTATTTATCTCTAGAAGTAGCATTTGCTAGAAAATCAACCTTCTACCTCTTGGTGGGACCAAACCATTGTCTAGGCTTGCATCTTTGTCATTAGAGATAGTTATAGTGAGTTGGTCTAGGTGGGTGTCTTTCAGTCCCATCTTTCTGCACTTAACCAAACCAAAGGAGAGGGGTGGAGATTTTTACTTCTCTAGGGTAATTTTCAGGAGATCCTCTAGGGTAGGTTTGACAATATGGGGTAGGGTTTAAGGTAGGCTTGACAATAGTTGGAGAATTTTTTTTCTCTTTTTTCGATTTAGGAGCTTTCGTAGAAGAGTGGGGTTTATTGTTAATTAGCTCAAGGTGGAAAGAGTTATTAGTGGTAAGAAGATATTCAAAAGGGTTCATATCGAGTATTTTTTTATGGAGAGGTGACTAAGGAATATTTGAAGATGGACCTAATGAGACCTTGATGGAGGGGAGGGTTAGCACCATTTTCCATGTTTTGTTGCAGAGAGGATAGAAGGAAAAAAGGAAAGTTAATTTTATCTTGATGACATAAATGATTAAGAATGGGGAAGTGATAGCCATGTATAGAAATAAAATGACCTTCCAAAGTGAAATATTTCATGATGATAAAACTTACATTGTGGTAGGGTGTTTTCAACTTCATCTTGGAGTACCCATTTTTGAACCTCTTCAATTTCTCTTTTTCCTCAAAATTTTTTCTATGTATCGCTAGTAATTTCCAATTCTTTTATTAGCAATTTTTTTACCTTCGCACTTCATACTAGTAGCTTGAGCTATTAGCTTGGTCATAATAGTGAAATGGACCCCTCCAATTTTAACCTCACCATCACTCTAGGAGTTAGCCAATTTGTAGCTAAGAGCTTATTGTATCCTTCCATAGCTTCAAAGAAAGGGGTGAAGCCAACTTTGTGGAAAATTCCCCACAACTATTTGTTCTATTTAAGAGTGTCAAAGTTTCTTGGTTCGGTTCTTTTTCTTGGTCCACCCATTGAATCTTCTCTTATCATAAAATACTTATGAAGCAACAAGTAATCTTTCTCAAAGCCCTTATCATTTGAAAGTAAAATAACAGCAAAGGTTAGCTCTCCAACATTCAAAGTAAAACTTACCTTTTTCATTTGGTATGGATTCTATTTTATCATAGCATCAATAATTAGAGGGGGTAGATATTTAGGGGAATCACAAAAAAAGATCTCGTGCCTAACTCTTGTACCATTTTTGGGAATAATGAAATTCAAATCTTTATAAGGAGGTTTAATGGGGGGGTCATTTCGCATGAGTTTACCAGCAATGAAACCTAAGAAGATTTCATTTTGACTTGTAACCATAGGATTTTTGAAATAGATCTTGGCGGGGGTAATCATTATGTTGTTCATCTTGGGAAGTCTTCCCATAGTATCAACCCTTAGGATTTTGAAATTGTTCTTAGCGATGATGAATAGATTATTATTCATCATGGACTACCACCTCATAGTACCAACGTTTGGGTTATTATTATAATTAGCATCCTTTTCTTTTTTAAAATTCATCACTAAATTCTTGGTACTATGAGTATGAATGTTAGGGTACTCTTTCCTTGTACTAACCATTAAACACCAAATCATGGCAATCCAAATAACCTTTATCCCACTTATTGCCTTGTTGATTAATCGTGTGATCCGTTTTTGAAGAGGGAATAAACAAGCTATATATGAGAACCATCCTTCAACACAAAATTATAGATTGAATCAATTTTTTCCTTATTGTCTATATCGTTAATATGGTTTGGAAGAGAAGAATACTTCTAGTAAGTCTATGTATTAAGTTGTAGGCTTGCATTATCCATAACATCAGCTGCATGGTTCCCTTCTCTGTACAAGTGGTAGATTTTATAATATTGGAAAGTTCAAAGGAGTCTTTTACAATCGTCCATAACATCTCTTAGCTTCCAAGGAATAGTTGTATTCTCCTTTATGTTGTCAATTATTAGTTTAGAGTCCCCTTAAATTATGGTCTTGGTATAACCTTTCTCTTTTAGTCGATTTAACCTGACCCAAACAACCATTTCCTTTGCAACATTATTAGTGGAAATTCCCAAGATTTTTCCATAACCTTCTATGAGATTACCTTGGTGGTTTCTTATGACTCCCCCAACCCCATGCAAGACAAGATTACCTTTGGAGCACCCATCAAAGTTGCATTTGATCCATCCCAGCTCTAGAGGGGACTAGACAATGCTTCTTTTGATTAATTGCCTTGTCCAATTATAGTTTGTTAGGTCCTGTTTTAGCCCCCATGTTTTCTTAATTCAAACTTCTTTATAAGATGGCATATATTTCAAAGAGGCATAATTTCCAGTGTTAAAGTTCTCTTGAATTTGGTGCTTGATAGCCAAAATTAGATCTTTGATATTTTTGGAATAATCCTTGAATATTCTATTATTTTTATCTTTCCATATCCCCCAAGCTACAAAAGGAGGTACTTTTCTCCAAACCTCAACAATTATATTGTGGGTGTAAGAGAAAACATTCCAACATTCCATAAAAACTTTAATTGAGGAGGGCAACACCCATTCAATCATAAGAATTGCTAGAAAGAAAGACCACACCTCACATGAGTAGGGGCATTGGAACATTAAATGCATTATAGACTCCTCAAATTCATTACATAAGTAGCAATTGTTAACAAATTGATACCATCACCTTTTTAAATTATCAGTGGTGGGGATCATCCCATGGGAAATTTCCCACTAGAAGCAGTCCACTTTTGGAATTAAGTGTTTAATCCAAATTAGATTCCATTGGAATTCATCCCTCGGGATCAAAGGCCTTTGCAAAATTTCATAAACAAAATTCATCGTGAGACTTCCTTAGGAGATTTTTGTCCATATCCACTCATCTTTCATATCTTTTGAAAAGAAATCAGTCATTCACACTTTCTAAAGTAGTGTGTGCAAAGCAACTTCCTAGTTATGTTGTCTCCCTCTTAAATTGACACCAATTAGGTAATTTTTAAAGTTAGTCTATTAGGGATTCAAACCATCCCAATTGATATATATTATCATCTATTTACCAATATTTCTTATCAACATGCATTTTATTTTGAGGAGGTTGTTATTAGAGGATAAGTTATGCAATTAGGATGAAGATAAACTCACTCAAACAATCTCATTCAACAAAACTTAACCAATTCTTTCATGTCCATTCAATTAAGACTCTTTTCCCTTCACAAAACCATTGATTTCAAACACTCAAACTACAAAAAAGGCCCAAAACCACTTCTTGATTCCACAAAAAAACTTAGCAACATCAAATGGTCAACCCAAATCCATTCATCAGCTTAAACATCTCAAAAGTGTGAACTTTCAAAAGTTGGTAATCCAAACCAACAATTAGCCATTTAGATCACATAAAACAATCAACTACTAATTACCAAACCCAAATATCTTTAAAAACACCACAAAATAGTGTAATTAAGTTTGTACAAACACATTAGACCATTCCCCAATCTTACTTCATGCTATTTCAACAAACCCTTATACTGAACCTTCATTTTAGACTTCCAAAACATGGTTGTCATAAAACTGCTTTAACAGGTTAGTCAAAACAATGGACTCTAAACCTTTTAATTACTCCAACCCTATTGTAAATGGGATCAAAAAATACATTGTTAGTCTTCTAAAACATAACCTACCATGAAGAAACCAAGCACCATAGTCTAAACCCATAAAATAACACTGTTTACTAATTTTACCAGTCATAATCAACAATTATAGTCCTTGGGCTTATTAATTCTCCATGTTCCAGTGACGAATATCATCGAACATACCTTCAACAATCTTGTTTTGGTCTTCTACAAGCTTATTTTACCTTCAAAATTTCATTTTCATAAACATTTTGATAAACCTTAAGTGCATTCTCCATAAACCCTATTTTACCAGACTGTTACAGAGTTTTTAGTCTGAAACTTCAATCTTTCACACATTTGTCTTTACCTTATGATTTGTAACCTTTGAGATATGGAACTACATGTAACAAGGAGTATCTTCACCAAAAAATGAGAGATTTCACTAAATAAAATGGAAGAAACACAAATTCTTTACTCATTGTTTACCCTAACAAGGGTTTTCCACGGATTTATGAAAAATCACAATATCTTGCTCAATTTTACAACAATTTGCATGAAACCAAGTTTGAATGGAAGGTGATTGAAAATTAATTACACATGAATCAATTAGGAATGAACTCTAGGTCATACTAGGCCGTACCATGAATGAAAACAATTGAAATATGAAGAAAATAACATAAATACAGTGCTTTTCATTGTTCAAAATCAAAACTTCAACCACCCATGAGTTCACAAATGGTTACAAATCCTTTTTAAAGGAAATACATGTTTTTGCAGTTTCTAGCTTCCTCCAAATGAACTAGACCTTTATGACTGTTCATCTTCCATATGTTGCATTGTGCAACTTTACAATTTTTGCCCTTTTACACATTTGTATTGACAACTTTTATATTTTTGCAAAATAGTCACAAAACTTCAACCTTTAACACTCCTAAATACCTAGACATATGAGAAGTGGTCTAAAAGACCTTGTTGCAACATTGAAACACCAAGTTTTAGTCAACCTTCAAGATTTCCTCAATGGAGCAAGATGTTGTAAAAGGTGCTCCTGCACCAGTAAGGGAGTGTCAGAAGCCCACATATCATCCCAAAAATTAGTATCTATACCATTTCCTATTCTCTTTTTGACTCCCATTTTTAGATCCCCCATTATTTTAAGCAAGTTATTCTAGAAAACCATAAGGAAGCTCTTCGTTATTCAGAAAACAACCTTATTTCCTATTTCTTAGATATTTTTCCTTTATGATTTAGACCTAGCCTTTTGCTCCTTCCAGAAGATACCATTCCATTTTAGCCATCGAAACTTTATTAAAAAGCTTCATCCTTCTGATTCAAAGACCTCCATCCCTTTTGATAAACACACCTTGTCCTGGCTCACCAGAGCCATCCTATTTCTCTCATCAATTCTAGACCATAAGAACCTCCTTTATACCCGTTCTAGATTTTCTATAATGAAGACCAGGATGTTGAAGAGGGAAAGATAATCTAGACCAAGATATTTTATAGAGAAGCTTTAAGAAGTTGTAATTTCCTGACTTGGCGTAGAAGTTTCCCTTTCCAACTAGGTAGCTTTTTTTGAACCCTCTCAAGACTATAATTCCAATAGTTTCTATTTGGATTTTTAGATATGAATGGGAGACCAAGGCAAGTAGTAGGGGGAGCAGCTTCTTGGTATCCCAGAAGGTGTATCACCCTTTCTTTGATAAGTTGGTTAGTATTAAAAAAAAAATCTTTCTTTTCTTGTACTTAATGTGCTAACCTGAGACTTTGGCATAACTGTTGAGTATGACCTTCCATTTCCTAGCATTAGTAACCGATGTTACACCCCATTGTGTTGTTACCTATTTACTATTACTTTGATGAGTTAAAATGCTTTAATATATGATTGTGTTTTGAATATTAATCTTGATGGAAAATATGATGGATGAATGTTCAATTCAATTTGATATTTTAAATTTTCTGGAGATGAAAATATATGATGCATGTGAATGTAATGTTATCAAATAACTACTATTGTGTTGGACTAAGCTGGATGTAGGAACAAATCCAAACCTATAGGAGAGGGAGTATCACTTAGGATAACTTGGTCTGGTAACCCTTAATGAGCCTAATTGAGCATACAAAAACTCACATCCTAGTTGGTCTAGTTGAATTAAGATAGTTCGGGAAATGATAATTAATCTTCAGTCATATTTTGATAATTTTTTGTATTGGTTTGTGATTTTAGTCTTTAAATGTTCCTTTTTGGAGATATGTGATCAATTCTTTTTGATAAGTATAAGTTCTTTTTTTTAATTTTGATTTATATTAATCAATGGGTATATACATAGAATGTATGCACATGTCTTTGATACTGGTACATATGAATATATACATACATTCCTATACATAGGTAGACATAAATATATTCATGTACATATATATCATATGCATGGGAGTATCAATTGGACATATGTGACATATATATACATATATTGTATATATGCACTCATCGATGAATATGTAAATATATGTGTTTAAGTATGGATATTAAAATAATGATATATAATATATATGTATATAATTACATTAATATAAATGTATATACATATATATTAATATACATATATATGCATATATCTATAAATATATATATATATATATATATATATATATATATTTGAAAGATTTTTAGAAGAACCTAGAATTTTTATGTGACTTCACAAGACCAATTAAAGAGCATTTCAAGAGCAATTCAAAGGCATTCAAGAGAAGAATTATTATAGATTTATTGCAGCAATCAAGATCCAATTGTCATTTCAAAGTCTTCTTGCATCATGCATATTATTGGAGCTAATATGGTGATGTAGGTTTCATGATCCATTCAAGCATTTAAAGTCATTATTTCAAGCAAGATCCAAGGTTCAAGATCCACATCCATTGAATCCATTTCATGCAAGTTGTAGATTTACATTCCAAGTTTTATGCAAGGTTTTGTTGAGTGGTAACACAAATTTTTTCATTATTCATTCTCTCTTTCATGTTTTTATTTATTTCAAGGTTTGATTACAAAAATGGCGTTTGACCAAGGAAAACCCCCGTTCACCAAAAACAAAAAAAATTCCCTCTTGATTTGTGATTGTAGATTTAGGTGGAAGAAATCTTGAAGATCCTTTGAAGAGAAAAATTTGAAGAAGTTGTCAAAGTTGCAAAAGTTTTCATCTCATGAAAACTCATCTACATAATTTATTTTCAGCTTTCTGAACTTGAAACCTAGAAAAATTGTAAGATTCAGATTAGTAGTAGAGGCTCCCAAAAGTTGTAGAAAAAACCTAACTCAAGACCCATTCGCCCCTGGGCGAATGAGTCCTAGATCAACTTCAGAAATTGACTTTTGGTGACTAGTAAACATTATTCTACCCTTCTCGGATCTTTGATATGTTTTCTGGTTATGCTTATTTTGATATTCATCTAGCTATTCCAAGTGTTGGATTGCATTTTGGTGTTGATTTTCTATTTTTAGTTTTTCTCCTGAAAGTGTTGTTTGACCAGGACCCCCGTCCTTGCACAAAAAGGAAATCTGCAGATTTGCACCTTGATTTAATTCACCTAAGGGTTGATAGTCATTTCATTGTGTGGATTTCATTTCCTAATGAAATAAAGGAGAATAGGTCCATCTACTTATCAATTTGAGGGAACCCCTATTTACCCCCAACCTCTTTTTCTTTGTTTCATTTTGGTGAACCTTACTTTTGAGCATTATATTTTTATGATTTGGAGTCTATTTCAACCCTGGATCTAGATCTTTTATTCATTTTCATTGCATTTCATGGAATTTAATCTCATTTAGGATTGCTTAATTTGCATTAGTTTTCATCTCATTTAGGGTTTTAGGATTGCATTTTTGCATCTTTTAAAATCTAAAAAGTATAAAAAATTTAATCATTTTGTAAAGCATTTACATAACATTGCATTATCATTCTTTTACATTTGAAAATTGAATCAAAATTGCACATCAAATTAGCTCTCCTAAGTTTTCATTTAGTCATATTTTGCATAAGCATTCAAGCTTATTTTCACAAAAATCCAAAACTGTAACTCACTGTCTGAAACTAGAATCTAGAAACCATGAGAATCAACCCTAAAATCTACAAAAACATTTTTCCAAACCATAACCTAGGACCTAATTTCCTAGGAGCAAATTAGTCCCTGATTAGGGCTATTTCCTAAATTTTTGGGTATTAAAATCTTTGTTTATGTATTATGTTTTGTTGTTGGTTAGCTTTCTTTTTTAGTTTGCAGAATTTATGTTACTTGGAATTGATCATATTAAGCTTAATTGGATAAATTTAGTGCATTGTGTGAATTCAAAATTGCATTTACAAGACAACATTTTTTAGGTTTTTACATAGCATAATAAAAAAAATTATCTTGTTTAAAATCTGAAAATTGCTTTTATATATTAGCATTGCACTTTACATCCTAGGTTACTTAATTGCATTTCACCTTCTTTCCATCTTGGGTGTACATTGAGTTGGTGAAACTTGTATGAGCTTCACAACTTGGCGTCCTATTAGCAATACTGTCGGGAGATGTAGTTTGAGACTCATGTCATCCCATGATACATCATTTCTCGTGGATCTTAGGTTTTCCAACTCTTTCACTCATAGTGTTGACACTAGTCAACCCTTTATGGACCATAGATTTCATACCTCATTTCCAATGACTTCCCTACCTACAACTCATGTGCATGATGTCGAAACAATGGTTTCTAATTTCCACAAGATAACATAAGGAGGATAGATGAAGACATAGAGAAATTGGAAAACTTTGCAACTTCTAAAAATATTTCTAGTAGTGTCATTCCTGCTTTACATAATGTGAGGAAAATGCTTGAAAATGAACATGGAATAGACATTGTGTGAAGTATAGCTCATATTGTTGATAAACATGTCCTTACCATGACTAGTTGTGCTCAAGATTTGGGGTATACTAAAATTCAAGGTGGAAATTCAATTCCTCCTTCCACAACCCTTACCTCTATTCCTACATACACTAGTACTCATGTTACTACAACTATCCAACCCACTAGTAATGTCAAAACTTCCTTAGGTATTTCCATTGGGAATCCCTCTAGCTTTGTGCATTCAAATCTCAAATCTCATCATCCATCCCCCCTCACAAATATACAATACACTTTCCCTTCACATACATTCACAACTCCACCTTATTCACCTCCTCCTCACATTAACAACAACATTCCAATCCTTAACACACTTTTGCAAAATGTATCATCCCTTCAACAACAAAACACCACACTAAATCATCAACAAAGGATACTCCAAAATTTGGGTGAAAGGTGATTCTATGAACATTATAAATTATCTACGTGGCACCTATCCTCCGTGTTGGAATGCCAACCATCTTATCAAGGATACAATAATTATGTTGCAATCTTGTGATGAGACCCTAGTCTCTCACGTCTACTGAGAAGGAAACTCATTGGTAGATTTTTTTGCCAACGAGGTTGTTAGCATAAATGAATTTAGTTTGTGGGAGGAGGGATCGATCCTTCCCAAGAAAGCTAGGAGTTATTAAGGAATGATGGCATGGGATGAGGTGTTGAATCATTTATGGCCTTGTACCTGCCTTCAGTTTGCACACTTTGTGGGCAGTTTTCAGCTCTTTGGTCTTTAGTTGAGTTTTTTTTGCAAGGGTTCTATGATTTTCATGGCAGTTACAATGGGTGGTGACATGATTTGAATCGATTCGCACTCTTGCGGTGACATTCAAAGAATGAATAAGCTCTGGAGTATATTGAGCCATGGGAATTTCACTCCATTCTTGGAGAGATTGCACAGGCATGACCTAAATTCATCGATGCAGTTTGTCTCATTCTGGCATAACCGCAAGCTTAAGATTAAAGGTCTAGAGGTGGAGGTCAATGCAGATTTGATTGCCACTATTATGGGTATTCCGAATATGGGTAGGAAGTTTTTTAAGGACAAAAAAAGCAATGAAGAAGTGATGGCTCAATTTTTCAAATATGATGAGAGGAAGCAGTTAATCAAATTGGAGAGTTGGGGTTATGAGAGAACTTCCCTCAAGAAAATCTGGGAGAGAATTGCAGAGGTCATGATGCATTATGTGACCCTGGAAAGGAGATTTAGGGCTATTCTTAGTCACCATATCATGCTCCTCAACCCCTTTCACCATGTTTTGTTCATTTCATTTCCTTTTTTCCTATTATCTTCTTTAGAGGTCTCGGTTTATGCACATCTCAATAATAGGAGGGCCCTTGTCCTCCATGAGGGGCTTATCCTTCTTATTATGGAGCATGTTAAGGCTCTCATCCTAGCTCCAACCATTAAGGGCAAGGAAAAAGTTGCTAGTGATTTGTTTGGGTCGTCGGGGTTAGATTCCTCTTCGAAAGAAGATGAGGAATGGAACGAGGTGGAGAAGAATGCTTCCCCTGCTGCTATGGCTACGTCTTCAAAGAAGAGGAAGGTGGTGAGTGCCAAGTGTAATAGGCTACCTATGTGGTTGGCCCTTTCTGAGAGTGAGGACGTGGAGGTGGGTCAGGTGATTCTTCTCCCAAGTCTATGGAGGTAGGTGGTTGTTGGTGGCGGTTCAGAGGTGGGGACATAGGGTAATGCTGAGGGTTTGGCTGATGAACTGAGGAGGTTGTCAAAGAGAATAACCAATTTGAAGAACAAGGATTTTGAGGTTCTAGTCAAGGACCCTAGAGTGGTTAGTGAGGAAAATGATGCTGATGAAAAGATAGTGGCTATTGAGGACTCTCCCATCCAGGACCTGCACAAGGAAGAATAGGAAGAGGGAATTAGGGGTCTGGGTGAGGAGAATACGGAGAAGAGTAAAGCCAGGTAGGAGCCCTTGAAGTTAAATCCTCTTTCTAAGGAATTTTATTACCTAGACAATGACACTACTTCCATGTTTGATTTACTCGATATGGCTAGGGCTAAGGCCATTGGTACATTTAAATTGGCTAAGTGAACTCTTCAGGAGTTCAATAAAATTAATATTAAAATTAGAGGCTTAAAAGAGAATTTGAAGAATGGTCCGAAAGGGTCTGTGTTGAACATTCTTATTGATAGAATGCTGGACCTTGAGGGTTCTTATCATGATTTTAAGTCTCTGTGTGAGGATAGATTGGTGGCTATGGAAGCCAAGGTTTTAGGCATAAATTCAAAAATTAAAAAGTTAATGCTGACATGCCTGTGATAGGTCGAATATAAGTCTTAGAAAACGAGCATCAAACTAAAGAGTGCAAATAAACACCAAAACAACCTACACCTCAAGATTAGCCTAAGTTGGAAACAACACAAAATAAAAGCAACAAATGGAACTTTATACCTTGTCTTGAATCGATCCTTTGGTTATCCCTTCAATCTTTGATGTGTATGCTCCTTGGATGGCACAAGATGCAAGCTAAATGATGATGTGAGGATGAGTGCAAATGGATGAAAACATGAAAATGGCTAAGTGTAGGTTGAGAAATAAAATTGCAAGAGTTTGGCTAGCAAAATGATCTCTTCCAAAATGAGAGAAAAAATGGGGTATTTATAGGAATTTTGAGAATTCCTAGAAGAAATGGACGATTGAGATTGATCCCAACATGGCCAAGATGTAGGGCTATGGTGAGTTAAGAACTCACAAGCCCTCACATCTTGACATGTGGCAATGGGAGAGGCTCAAGAAAGATGAGGTGGACATGAGGTGTAAGAGAAGTACATGACATGGAGGGGGGGTACAAAGTAACTTGGGATTGGACAAGATCTCCTCATAAAGGAGGTCCTTGTCCCCATGTGGGTGAGAGGACATGTGAGGAATTAAAAAATCCTCAAATATTCTCATGGGGAGATGGGAAAGAATAAAGAATAAGTGAAGGACATGTGGGAAGAAGTGAAGGAATTAAAAATTCCTTTTGAGTGCATTGGGGGATTAAAAGGTGAATTAAAAATTCACATGGCGAAGTGGAGTGCCTTGCCCAAAAGGAGAAAGTATTTAATAAGATTGAATTAAGGACACATTCCATAAATGGGAGGATGATTAGGTTGTACTAACCATATGATTAAGGTTGTGCAAATACTCAATTAGATGGACTAATGATTCATTAGAAGCAAGTGGGAGATTATGGAGGATGTGACCCTAATGATGATTAAGGGTGTGCACATGCTAACCCTAGTTAATTAGAAGAAGATGAAGGAATTAAGATGGATTAGAGACCAACTTGCAAAAGTTAGAGGATGTGACTATGAGAGAGAAAAGAGGAATTAAAAAATGAATTTTAATTCCAAAAGGGGAATATGACTAAATTAAATAAAATGGTGTATTTATTTAATTTAGAGGAGGAAGAGGGGGAAAAATATTTATTAAATTAAATACTTTATGACCTTTATGTAAAATGCAAGGTATTAATTAAACAAATGGTTTAATTAATATTAATAAAGGGGATAAACAATCGGATGACTAAGGAGACGTGTTTGATCATATGGAAGTGATCAAATTGGACGTCTACAATGCCATATCTCGGTTAAGATCAGTGTCAACTCCCTGGAGGTCTTGTTCAGGAAAATTAGTGAGCTCAAGGAGGAGCATGTCTTCTTCTCAGAGCTTATGGAGGCACATGCAACCAAGGGAAAGGGGAAAAAAGTGGCTAAGGATGATGACAAAGGTCTTGTTGGTAGAGGATCAACAGATTGTAAGAAAAATTATGATGTCGAGAAGAAAGAGCTTTTGGATATGGTCGAGAGGCACAAGAACCAGTAGATTGAGGTTGCCAATACTCTGGGTGGCTTGAATTAGTCTTGCTTTTTCTTTCTTTCTTTTTGTTTCCTGCTAGGGGTTAGTTTCTTTTAGGGTGTTTTTCTATTGTGTTGCTATTGGGTGTTGATGGTGGTCTTTTGTCTTACTTTTAGTTTAGCACCCGTTCAGTTGTGTTTTTTGGTTGTTGGGTTGTTGCTGGTGGACATTTGATTTTTCTCTTTGGTAGCATTTTGTATTCTCAGTTGTAAAGGGTTTCAAGTCCCTTCAAAACCTATTTTTCTCATTAATAAAATAATATCCAGCCTTCACAATACATCAAACCAACCCATTATCCTTGGAGATATTGAGAACAAAAATACCACAAGGTATAGAAGTTCCTAGGTTTGAGAAATATGGTGGGAAAGGAGATCATGTTAGCCATGTTTCTGCTTACATAGCCTTATGTATTGACTTCATTTTTGAAGATAAACTCTTGGCTAAACTCTTCCCTAGATCCTTGAAAGATACTACTTTAGAGTGGTATTTCTCTTTATTGAATAATTCAATTAGTTCATTTCATAAACTTATTAATATGTTTTACTACCACTTCCAAATTCACATGGGTCCTAAGATGACCTTAGTTGATTTGATGACATGTAACCAAAAATATGATGAAAAGGTCATTGATTTCATAGCGTGATACTAAATACTTTTTTTCCAAACAAACATTAAGATACCTGATGTTGACCTTCAAAGAATGTTTATTTCCAATTTTCAAGAAAAAATCCAAGCTAAGCTTGAGACGTTAAGGTTTCCTTCCCTCACATAGTTGTGTACAACCCTTCGTGATTATTATAATTCAATTAATAGTCATGAAGTGAAAAATCCCTCTAACCATCTTGAAAATTTTGAATCCACACCTCAAACCAACTACCAATCTTTCAAGAAACAAAATAAGGGATTTCTACAACTCAATCGCCCCCAATCAACTCAAAATGTTGACACCGAAGTGGCTTCTATAAAGATGATAAACCATATGTTTTTGCAGATAGAAATAGATAGTTTATACCCCTACCCGATACCCTTCATAATATCATGTTGCAGCTCTTAGACAAGAATTTGATTTCTTTACCTCTCATTAGAGATCCTAATCCTACTAAGCCTTTACCTTTGAACTATAGAACAAATTCTTATTGTCATTTTCACTGACAAAATGGACATGATATAGAACATTGCAAGCATCTTAAACATCTTGTGCAAGACCTCATTGATTCTAATCATATTCAAATTGGAGGTGTTAATGATCAAGGTAATAAGTCTGTAGCCCCTCCTAATTAAAATTTGAAAATATTTACCAAACCTATGTCAAATCATAATATTTCCTTTATCAAGGCTAGTGAAACAAAGAATGATATGATGAATGTTGGCACAGATGATGATAACACGAATGATAATGATGAATCATCTATATAATCTATGGTTGGATTTATTGATAAACCTCATAAGGGACTAAGTAAGAGCCACTTGACATTGCTTTCTCACAACAAGACATACTTAAACATGCACCTGATGGTCCTCTTTACATAGTTGGAACAATCAATGACAAGCCTACTAATGGTATATTAATTGATCTTGTCTATGTAGATAACATGATTACTAAAGATTCCTATTTGTGCATGAGCTTTATCAAGATACATACAAAAAAATGAAAGCATGGATCAAAAAACATAACAATTTTTCTTGCCCTATAATTGACTCCATAAATATCCCTTTAAAAGTTGGACCAAAAACATTAAGTTTCTAATTTACCATCATCCTGACTTCAAACCAATTTCGTGTGAAGTTAGGCTATCCATAGCTTCAATCCATGAATGTCTTCCCATCGGTTATGCATAAATGCTTAAAGTTTCCATTTGGGAATGAAATATTTGTGGTGCATCATAGTGGTTTTAATCCTATGTCTTCCCATGGAAACTTCTCATTGGATTTATTTTGGCCTAAGCCTATTGAGCCTATTAAGCCCCGTGAGGAATTCTCTTTCCAATCCTACCAAAAGTTTAAGGAAAAGCGCATAACCAAATTAATCCTTACCAATATGGCCCAACCCATGATTGAGCCTCCTATCCTTGATGAAACCATGACTCAACCAAAATCTCCCAAGTAAGCAAGATCAACCTATGAAAAATTCTTTATCTATTTCCTATAAGAGACCATTCATTGTGCCTCCTAAAATCAAACAAGTTTACAAAGCTAAAGAGAAAGTGGTTGAGCAACCTCCCATGATTCCTTCGTTCCTCCCTTACGGGAAGGAAATAAACCTATGGTTGATAAAACCACTCCTACATAATAACAACTTGAAAATCTAATGAAAAGAAATTGAAATGCTAGAGAGCATAGGCATAGACATCATGCTATTGCTTGTTTGTTACAATAAAAAGAATAAAATAACACCATAGAAAATCAAAATACAAACTTGTCTCAAGCAAGGCATGATGCCTCTCCACCTTCACTACAATAGAAAAAACAACAAAATTCTATGGATATTGTCATTAGACCTCCTATTGTGATTAACTTGGATGGTAATCATGAAATTGCAAAACATGACGAAAAAGTGCATAATGAGGTGAATTCATTGTTTTCATCTTCTATGAGCTTAAACAATAATCCTCCCAATAATAGTGTTGAACTTGGTGCTTTTCCTAGTTTGGTACTTGATGTTGCCCCTTTGGCTATTTATCTACTTTCCACTATACTAAACAAGATTGGGATACAAACGACCTGCTATAGGTTGACTCACATGTGCCTTACTAGTCTTGTCTTTATTTTTCTTTTCATGTTCTTTGTGTGATTGCATGCGCATAATGTGATTCCTCGTATTGTTATGTTTGATGCATCTCTCTTCATGTGCATTCCTCTATTTGCACCTACATTATTCTATATGTTGTAACTCCTTTTATTTTTTTACTTGTCTTGTGTTTTTTTTAGGGGTGACGTAAAGCATTGAGACATTTAGGTCTCTTCCATGTTGACCTAAAATATTTTCTTTTTTTTCACTCTATATGTGTCATTCTTCTAGTTCTATGAGTATTTGGGGAATGGTGATGTTTCTGAGCTCTAAAATATCATTGTAGCAAAGACATACCAACCTTGAATCCATGGATCCCTTATGTGTTTTAGATTTCATTTTGGAGGCAACCCCTTTTCATGATGTAGCTTCATTTGGAAACATATGACTTGGCATAGGGCTTTGTGAATAAGCTCTCATGTCTTCTTTATTGTTAGCATTGATTATTTGCTACTTTAAAGTAAATTAATCACAACAATGGTGTTAGAAATTTCTTTAAAGTGGGGGCATACATTAACATTATTATTTTTGAAAATTTTGACTTTCCTTATGTTTCATTGTGTGATTTTCTTTCTTCTTGCACACATCTTTTTCTTGGTGGTGTTAATGGGTTTGATGTCCTCTGAGAGCATGATATTTCTTAGAGTATGAATTTACTCTTAGTGGTGATGCTACATGTTGCATTCCCTAAGTTGTGAATATTTTATCCTTGACTTGTCCTCTCTTGGAGACATTAGGCATGATGTTCCCTAAGAGGATACCTTACATGAACTAAGAAAAATCAATTTGAACATGTTATTTTCATTTTTTCATAAGTGTTTAGCATAATGCAAATTGCTAACCTTATGAAGCTTGAACCCTTTTCAAGGCCACTAAGTATAACAAAACTTTCTTGTCAGTGGAGCCTTACCTTGTTTGTTCATAGGTGCTTAGCATAACATAGCTTGTTAGGCCTTATGAAGCTCAAAGTTTTTATTTTTGTTTTGTGGTGCCTCATTGAAATTGTTGGAGGGATAGCTTTGATATGGTATGGGAGCCTAATAAGGTTCTCTCATTTGCCACCTTTGGGGGCTCACCTAGTGAATAGCTAGAGTTCCATTATCCTAGAGTGAGAATGCACATTGTTTGCATAGTGGACATCAAGTTCTACTTGTGAACATTTTTGGAAAAAATAATTGAGGCATGTTCCACATCGTGTTGGACAACCGAGGATTGATCCACCTTTTTTTAACTTCTCTTTTTAGTCTTTGATGTTGTATGGTTGAGTAATATTGTTGTTGCTACATACATATGTTTTGAATGTCTACTTTAGTGTGAGTTTGACACAAGGTCATCCTCTCACTAAAGTGGGGACTAAATGTAATGTTGAAAAATGTATCCCTCTTACATTTTCACACTTAATTTGGAATTAATGTTAATTTGGACTTAATTGTGCCTTATTTTAGTGTTTTAAAGTGCACCCCTTTACACTTTCACACTTATTTAGGGATCCTTTAATTAATTGAGCTTAATATTACCTTAATTGGCCCTTTCATTCATTTAACAAGCCTATTTTATTACATTTTCCGAAGATGAAACTTGACATTCATTAATGCCTTAATAGAACACTTCTCATTGAGAAATGTGTGTCCTAGGTTAGAGACCTAAGACCCATTCACCCATGGGTGAATGGGTCCTCCCTTAGACCTTGGACCTAAATTTAAATTATGTTTTTGGAAATATTTTAACATATTCAAATCTATATTCAAATGTTGGCTTGTGATATTTGAATTTTGGGAAATTGAGGATACATACCAATAAATATAAGGTTATTTCACTATGTTTCACCTATAATATTTTGAGAAGAACCTAGAATTTTTATGTGACTTCACAAGAGAAATTCAAGAGAATTTGAAGATCAATTCAAAGGCATTCAAGAGAAGAATTATTAGAGATTGATTGCAGCAATCAAGATCCAATTGTCATGTAAAAGTATTCTTGCATCATGCATGTCATTTGAGCTAATATGGTGATGTTAGTTTCATGATCCATTCAAGAATTTAAAGTCATTATTTCAAGCAAGATCCAAGGTTCAAGATCCACATCCATTTCATGAAAGTTACAGATTTACATTTCAAGGTTTATGCAAGGGTTTTTTGAGTGGTAACATAGCTTTATGCATTCTTCATTCCCTCTTTCATGTTTTTATTCATTTCAAGGTTTGATTACTAAAATAGGGTTTGACCAAGGAAAACCACCATTTACCAAAAAAAAAAAAATCCATCTTGATTTGTGATTGCAAATTTAGGTGGAAGAAATCTTGAAGATCCTTTGAAGAGAAAAATTTGAACTTGTCAAAGTTGCAAAAGTTGTCATCTCATGGAAACTCATCTACATAATTTATTTATGGATTTTTGAACCTAAAACCTAGGCAAATTTGAAGATTCAAATCACTAGTAGAGGCTCTCGAAAGTTGCAAAAAAACCTTAACTCAGGACCCATTCGCTCCTGGGCGAATGAGTCCTAGATCAGCTTCAGAACTGACTTTTGGTGACTAGTAAACATCATTCTCCCCTTGTTTAATTTTTGATCTAATTTTTGGTTCTACTTATTTTGAGTTTCATCTAGCTATTTCGAGTGTTGGATTGCATTTTATGTCGATTTGTTATTTTTAGTTTTTTTCCCCAAAGTGTTGTTTGACCAAGACCCCTATCCTTGCACAAAAATGAAATTTGTAGATTCACACCTTGATATGATACATCTAATGGTTGATATTCATTTCATTATGTGGATCTCATTTCCTTATGAAATAAAAGAGAATAGGTCCATTTCTTACCATATTTGGTTCACCCCAATTTTAAGAACCCAATTTTCTTTGTTTCATATTTGAACAATGCATAAAGTATAATACAAATGATGACTCATACGTTGCGAAAATTGTCAAAAACCTATGCATAGAATAGGGCACATAAAGATGAATGATGGAGCCATATTTTGAAGATTTTGGAAACTAAAAGAAGTCTATTTTCTGCACCATAATCCAACACACAACTATTTGAGAAGCATGAGACTTAGTCTCAACCACAAGCTGGCTGAGGTACTTGACTTATATTGCAATAAGGAAACTTGTAGGTTTCATTTTTTGAGTTTAAATCATTTTTTTCACTAAGATATGAGCAACTAATTCTTAACAAAGAAGCTAGACTATATGTGTTTGCAAACTAGTGTTTTAAATAGCCACCTCTCACCTCTTGAGCCTATTCGATGCATTAAAATATGAAGGTGTTGGATTTGGAAACTTATTTGTAGCAGTAAGATGCTCATATTTTAGTATATATAGAGGTATTCTCTCTACCCTTTGTTACAATTATTCATTATGATTTCTTTATCCATCTTTTGTTGTAGTTTTCTGTGCAAGTGTATTTTTGTGAGTTTTTGGTGAGAAATCGAGTTTTTTGTGAATTTTCAATTTTTGAAAGTTCTTTGAGAAGAGGCTAGAGTTTGAATATAGGTTGAGCACAGGAGTAGTAAGCATGTTTATGGAGAATGAGTTTGGAAAGCAGTAATATCAGTTGGAGCTATAATTCCAGGCATGTTGATTTCTATTTCTCTAATCTCTTTATGTTGACATGTTATTTAATGTCATAGTTTGTAGAAAGATGATAGTGAATTCTTGATAAGCTTTCTTTTATGATCTTGGTTTATTTCCTAGTTTTGGATAATCTTGTGTGATTCTTGGTTGAGTCTTGAATTGGTGAAACCCTTTTATTTGGGAATACATATATATACTATATTGGAATTTGTGTGGTTATAATTGTATTAGAACTATACTTAGTTTTTCGAGACTATATGGATGTTGCATGAAAAGTAAAATGTGGAATATGTTGTTGTCTTGTAGTACTTTAATGAAAATGCCATTTTTGAACATGGGTGGTTAGCT
Source organism: Sequoia sempervirens (assembly GCA_007258455.2). NCBI lineage: Eukaryota > Viridiplantae > Streptophyta > Pinopsida > Cupressales > Cupressaceae > Sequoia > Sequoia sempervirens. The sequence goes on from VDFB02193867.1 coordinate 295,721,032, forward strand.
TGGGTATTCCCAGGGTTAGATAATCCATGGGAAAGGGAGTAACCCAGTTAGTCACTTAGTATGTGTGCATGTATGGTTAGCGTGGTTACACTAGGGGTTAGAATAATCCATGGGTAAGGGTGTAACCTAGTTAGTCTATTTTGTTAAAACTTGGTTATTCCCAGGGTTAGGATTATCCATGGGAAAGGGAGTAACCTTGTTGGAAAGTTTTTTATGTCATCACCTTAGATTGAATGTGTGTTATTTTTGTGAATGGTCAGTAACAAATAGAACTAAAGGGTTGGTGAATAGAGGACCTACACTCGAAGTACTAGGTGTTGAATTCTTTGGGAAAATTAGTGTAAGTAGCCACTACTTACACTGTCAATTCACTATGATCCAAGATTGCATACTAGGCAAGCATGTCATACATGTAGGTTGTATCCAATGTATGGTAGCTTTAGATATGTAGGAAACAACACTATTCTTAGGAAGGTCGGGATTATGGGATTACCAAACCAATCTCTTCATCGACGAGTAGGGCCATCTTACAGTCAAGTAGATGTGTGGGGGACCAAGTAATTCTGTGGTTGGTAGAAAAGTGCTTGAGTGATACTCTCCCTCATATAGTTAGCAACTGGGATTTGAGGATGTAAGCACCAGTTTGGGGACACCTATAATGTATGCACTAGTGATGGGGACATCTAGATCATTTTATTTTATTTGTATATCTATATCATTGAGCTCATGGAAGCTATGAATGTAAACATTTATCTCTATTCTTGTTGAGAAATTATAAATGGAAAATGTCATCATGAAATTATGTAATGTGAATTTGTTACTTGAAATATTGTAATGTGTCTTTGTTATGCAATGGGAAAGTTTGAAATGGTTCTCTTTCAAATGTGCATCTTTTTTTTCAAATAGAAAAGAATTTTTTTATTGCCATAAAGTTAGTAGTATAAACTATTCACTTGTGGGTAAAACATAATAAAATCAATGGGTAGAACAATAGGCATGTTACACGTGGTATAAGAGCTACTAGGTTTAGCACTATAACCTATGTCATCACTATGCTTTCATCCAACATTATATGAGTCTAATGTTTGGAATTATTGTGCTAGGGTGCTACATCTCAAGATGACTGCAAGGAAGTCAGTAATCGGTAATGAGTACTACCTAAAGGACATGAAAGAAAGGGAATCCATTATTCAAACCATCACTAGTAGAATTTGGAAAATAAATGACTACATGACTAAAAAATTTAGTCACAATGTTCAACTAAAAATGATTAAATTCTAGTCAGTTTTTGAAACACAACTATAAATTATTAAATAAATGACTAATTTGATCATCGTAAGTGACTAATTTGTTCATCGGGTAAAAAAAGGAGATATTAGTGAAAGACTAAGATTTTTTGGGCATCGACAATGAAAAAAATAATTTTGACTAAGTTTTTTTTTGGGTGCCAAACAATGAAAAAGAGAATTTTCATTCCTTGTGTCTATTGACCCACATAACAAGAGGAAGGTTAGAGGATTTTAAGTGTGTTGGTTGAAATAAGTCTAAAGATTTTTCAAGGGCATGGTGTAGAACTAGTAGTTGGTTGCACCAACATTTATCCACATTGTTGAGTAGACCTGGGATAAAGACATGTTGAGTTTGATCTGAAGAAACATTTCTTTGTTGGATTTGAATTCATCCACATTGCAAAGATTCACGAGGGTTTGAAGACACGTTGCATGCACAAGGATATTGTCTGAGTTTTTGAGGACAAATAACTCCCACGTTGAGTAATATTCAAGTTTTTCCTAGAAGCCTTCATCCTCACATATTTCCAGGTATACTCTATGTCGTTAGGGTTTTTAGTTTTGTTTAAGTTTTGAGGAAGATCTTGCTTGTCTCCTCATGAAGGTTTTATTCTTTTCATAAGCCCAAACTAGGAAGTCAAAGCTCTTATTAGGAAAACAACCAACTTCATGGGTGATACTTTCATATCACAATGTAGATCTTTTGAGAAGATCACAGGTGATGATATGTTTAAGACATGCCAATAGTCTCATTGTTGAAGTGTTAATAGGTTTTACTAGTTATGAGGAGTTTTTTTGGTTATGAATGGAAATATCTATGCCTTTGTAAGGAAAATAATGATGAATAAATGGAAATATGTATGTTTTACTCTCTTGATATCACCAATGTTGACCACCATTAAAATTTAACATTACCTATGGGTGAGAACCACTTCTTTGGCCAATAGGTTTTTGTCCTTGGCCATTTACAAACTAGTAGGGGTTTTATCCTCTAGTTACTAACAATATACGAGGTTTTATCCTCAAATCTATTCATTTGAAAATAAATTATCAAGACAAATCTCATTAGGTTTGATGTGGGTGTTCAAAAGTAACCTACCATTGCATGTTTTCTTTATCTAAATTATTATGACTATAGCTCCTCTTTCTTTTTATCCATCCTTTTCTACCTAAATAAACAAGTGTTTTAGATCTCCCTTATCACCCATTGTCATGTGGCTATAAATATCCCATGAATCCTTCATGATTGATCTTTCATGACTATCATTCATATCAAAAGATGGTAGTTTAAAAGTCTTCAAGATAATTGTGCTCCGTCCTTTCATGTCTTATAAATATTGATAACCATGACTATCCTATTTCAATGAGGTCAATATCAATGCAATTACTTAATATCCACTTATGCTACCATCAACTATGACTAAGATCATATTTACTATCATGTATGAGCTAACTATCCTCATAAAATTTTGTCACTATCTATTGGTTATAGTAACTGTCCCTACTTCTTAATTTTCCCTTAGCTTCATGGTACCTTTCCTATTTATTATAGTCATAGAGAGTGTCTTTTTCATATGAATTTCCCTTATATCCATTGACAACGACCATCATATTTTATGTCTTATAACCATCTTTTATTATTTAAAATTTACCTTTTTATAAATGTTTATACACAAATCATTTCCCTTTGTTAATAGGTCTCCACTATTGAATGCTCAAGGAGACCTTCATGGTGAAATCCTTTTCCATTTGTAACATGAATGTATTTAATAGAGCATTGTCCTCTTCAAAAATCTGCTTTCATGTCTTCATGAACCTCTCATAATCTAAGGTATAGCTAAGAGTTGTCCATGTAGCTTGCACTTGACACTGTCATGGTGATGAATCATATGCAAACTTCTTTTCCTCATTCATCATTGGAATCATTGTCTTTTGGCATAAAAAAAACTTATCATTTCTATATGATCACTTCCCTTGCACAGTCCTTTGAAGTAACATTCATAAGGTTTAGAAAATCTTGACCACTCTCTAGAATAACCCATTAAACATGGGTTGTGCTTCAATGCACTACATAATTGATATAGAACAACCACTATACATATCAACTAGAGTTATAGGCTCTTTATTGCAGCAAGAGGTAATGCTCTTGCATCATGTATCATTACATTATAACCTATTAAACTTGAGTCAAATTGAATGCACCCAATGATGATTGACACCTAGTTGTGATGACAATGATTAATTTGTACATGAATTGTGCTCATATGAGTGCCTCTATTTCTATCACAACATGGCCACATTAAAATTGGGTCACACATGAATGCATTTTGTATTTGTTATAGCACACTCGTGCCACTGACCAATAGAGTTATGGATCACATAATTACAGTCACAAGCATTTGTTCCTCAGTTGTGCTCTTATGGTGATTCCATTACTGTTATGGCATAACCCTTTGGACTTATATTGCTCAAATCCTTACATTGCTTATTTTCTCTTTGGATGGATGGCAATTCAATGGCATGGATTTGTATGGATATATATAAAAGTAAGAACTACATCCAAAGGTGAAGTAGAAGTATCTACAATAGATCATAGATATGAAGTCAAATTTTTACCTCTTATTTCAATTGATCCTTTTTGTATTTCTACTTTTCTATTCTTTCCATCAATTTGGTAATTGACATCTAAAAATTATGAATATCACCTTCATGAGTTGAAGGGCCAAGATCTATCTTATTGATGTTGAAGTCAACTTTGGTGGATTCATCTAAGTTATTCTTTGAAATGGTTTTTGAAACTTCAACATACATATCTCCTGATGAAGAATCTACCACTAATCTTGATGTGACCTTAACCTTTTTTGGTATGAAAGATATTTTGAGTAAATTGGTAATTTCATCCAATTCAAGAATAACTAATTGGGTGAATTTTATTTTCTTCAAAAAGCTTTGTTGAAACCAAGAGGAAGAGGGATTTTGTGAAGATTCTAGGATGTCTATAGATGATGGATAAAGTGAAATAGGTGGAGGGACGAATAGGGAAATAACACTATCAGAGAATGAATTTATGAGTGGTGAAGATGGATTATGTGTCATACGAGGGGAATGAGGTATGCCACAAGCAAGAGATATAATAAGAATTGAAATAGAAATGGTTGGAAAGTGCTCATTATCACAAGAATACTCTTTGGGATCTATAGAATCTCTCCCTTCAACTTCTTGCATAGGATTTAATGATTTCTCTTTCATCTTTAGTATCTTTTTATTAATCATCTCCACATGTACTCTTTAAACTCCTCTTTTAGGAGAATCTTCATTATAATTTCCTCCTTGAATATATTTTTGAGAGTTAGTAATCAAAGGGGGTACTTAAGAATGAGAAGAAGAAGAAGAAGAAGAAATTTCTTAGTTATCATTTCTCTTGAAGAATCATCTTTACTTGAAGGCTTGATAGTTTTTCTTCAATAACTTTCTTTTTCACCCAATATTCTGACCCTCTAAGAATATGATCAATCCTTTCATCAATTTATTTAATGTCTTCATTTTCCCTGATGGGTGGTAAGGGTTGTGTTTGAATATTTTTAAAATAAAGATCAATAAAATCTATCCCATTATATTCAATCCCTTAAACATCCCAAGCTAGTCTAAATTATTTAATTTTATCAAGAGTGAATCTCATCCAATCTCTTTCTTGGACTTGATAAGTCTTAAATCTTTGGAAAATGGTAATACCCAACACCATTATTTAATTTATTTTTATTTAACCTTTATTGTCAAAGGGAAACCTCATGGTGTAAAAAAAAAAGATTCAATTTCACTAATGATAATTCAATGTTTTAAGATTCAAAGGAAGATTTACACATGTTAACAAGGTTTATGAGAAAATGAACACCAATTTCTTTCTTTCTTTACACCTTTTGTTGAGCAGACAAATTTGATTACAAAGTTTTATCAAGACAATTTTATCATCCACATACCTTGGTAGCTTATATAGATAACCGTTAAATCCTCCAACTCATAAATAGTTGAAGCTTGGAAACTAGATGAAATAACATCCATAGTTTCTAATAAGGCTTGTTTCTCCTTAAGATATCATGAGCCTAGTGTTCCCTTGAAGTACTTCTACCATCAACATTATGAGGTCATAATTTATCCAAGTCAAAATATTTCATAAATATGTTCTCATTGCAATTTTGGATAAATTTCATAGATTTGTGTCATATGACATACAATCCTCTAGTAATAAGTCTTTGCCACATCTTCATACTTACAATTACATATAAGAGGTAAGAAGACATGTAAAAATGTTGGTTCAACTCAAATTGAGTCAATTGGTTATACAAATTGTTAGTACTATTACTTCTCTAGTCATTAAATTGATTTTCAATGCACATGCCAAAAAAGAAAAGCTACATACACTTTTCAAAGTAATTTGAATTCTTATTTCCCATCAACCTATGAAGAAAAAAAATTATACTAGAGACATCCTCAATGATGCGAAATTTGTGAAGAAATTGTGGCAATTGGGATTTTCCTCCTTTTAGTAAAAGTAACAAATTCCTTGTGAGGGTGTTGAGGCATTGTCTTTTCTTCTTATTGAAATATTGGTGCACAACCTTTGTGTCTATGTTTGAAAAATGATCTCTAATAAGAAACCTAAGAGATTCCAATAGAAACAACATCTAATCTAGCCACCAATTTGTCATCAATGGTTCTAACCTCCCTTGTTTTGGGGTTATAATATTTCATGCACTTTAAGACCAAATAAAGACATTGAACCACCACAAGAAATTCAATAACATGAGCTAACCCATTTTCAAATATTTTATCTATCACTAATGACCTTTTGCCTTCCTCCATTGTCTTATAAAAATCTTGCAAGCTAATGTGTCCCTATTTTGTGTTCGTAATTTTAGGAAGTGTGGATTCGAGGACTAATAAGAACTCAAACCCTTGGTATCTATATTTCGTGGTGATAAATATGTACTATAAATCAATGTTTATACATATATCTTAGTCTTTGTGGTCTAAAATCTAAGTTATCAAAGTTAAGTAGGCAACTATTGTTAATAAATCACTAATTTCTTGAAAGTATACTGTCAAAATAGTACATGCATCTTATCTTCTTCTTTAGGTTATGTATATCTCTACCAATTTTGTTTTTGATTAGGTAAGAAAGGATTTTGAAAGGGCCCTGACCCTTTTACAACACTAACGATTTAGTAGTTAGTACAACAAGACATGGAACAACAACAAGACGAAACAACAAGACACTGCATAAGAAGCCAACAAAATAGCAAAAGTAGGATAGGAAAAAATGCTACAAGAAGAGGCCAACATGCCAAAACAAGGTTGTAAAACAACAACCAAAAATAATAGTCGCCCCAAGGGTGAAAAAACTAGATGGTCCTCAAGCCTTAACAAGCAGAATAAATGGGACCAAACAACAAAACAGGCCTCATAGCCAGCAAAATAGGCCTATAAGGACCTGAACCACAAATGTTCTTTGAATCAGGCTTCACAACCAACATAACAAGCTCACATGCCACCCTCCTTGCTACCAAAATAGCAGCCTGAAACAATAACCACCCCAAGGGTGGGTAAGACAAACCATATGTCAAACCCTTACTAGAATGATTTAGTAGATCTTGAAAACTAAATCACCAAAAGACAGCTAAGCCCAACAAGACACCTTGAGAGAACCCAAGGCTAAGAGCACACTAACAAAAAAGGCCTGCAAGCCACCCACCAGGTTGTAAAAGCAACAACCCATAACAAAATATACACCAAGGGTGGCCAAGACAACATGAACTTCCAAGTCTCCATAAAATAACACCTTCCAAATAACAACACTTTTAAAATAATAGCTCCTGTAAAAACTCCTATCCTTCACAGAAAGGGGGTCTGCAAGCACAACATAACACAAAGGAACAACAACTAGCTTGAAGCACTCCACTGCCCAACACACCAACTCAATCTCTACCTTAATAAGAGAGATCTCCCCTCTATAGGAGAGGATGAAATGAGAAACAAAACTACAAGAGCCAACAATCTCCTGCCCCAACAGGCTCCACCTCAAAAGGAACCAGTAGAAAGAAAGGGGACAACCCACTACAACTACAACAACCATCTCCACCTCAATAGGAGAGGGATCCACCTACATAGGAGGCCCCAACTATAGCACCTAGTAAGAAGTCGACACTCTAGTAGAATGAAAATCCACCTCATCCCATAGCAACACGAGCAATAGGTACCAAAAGAAGGCAATATGAAGCAACTCAACCAACAAAAAATCTTAAGCTAAAGCACCCTCCAAAGGGAAAGCACCCGTCAACAATAGAAGAACCACTAAGATGGAATTTGAATAAATCCCCATCAATATCAGAATGTGCAAAATCCAAGGATCCTTAGCACCCTTAGCAAATAAATGATCACAACCATTGTAGAAAGTATCTTCCTTGAAAAAACCATACTTGATGGCAGAAAATTCAAAGAAAACAAAACTCCACCAATAGAGTCCAAGCTCATAAGGCATAAATGCAAGAGGACAAAGAGCCTAATAGTAGTCCTCTGAAACAATCATGCCCGAGACCAAAGATAAAACAACCATAGTAACAATGAAGCCCACAAAGTCAAGCATATACAATTCAACAATCCACAACCAAATAGGGATGGAACACCACAACCACCAAAGGAACTTTCTAATAGAGACTAAACACCCCAAACAAAAAGGGAAGGAGGATCTGCAAGAGGGAAACATAGAAATAGGGCACCACCAGCCAGGATAAGCACTAGAGAAAAAAGGTCTAGCATGAGAGAGCATAACAAGGCCCTTAAGTCTAACCAAAAAGAGAAGAGTCCTCAAAGACTACAAACCACCACTTTTCCAATGTCCCCAACACTTTGGAGGACAAAAAAGAGGGGTTGTAGCACCAAATAGGAGCACTCCCACCCAACAGAGGAGAAAGACCAAGAAGAAGCACTCACGAGAAAAAGGAAAGCCCCAAACAAAATAGAGCCTGGCTAGAGAAGAAGCCACTGCCTCAGCGACAACCACTCAACCAAAGAACAAAGTACCACTAAGGCGTTTTCCATGCCTAAATCCAATAACTCAACATAACAACACCCCTCCAAAGCAAAGAACATGCATAAGGAGAGGAAAACACCAACAAAATCCAAGACGATCCCCCCACCAAAGCACAAAGGAAAAAGGTAAGCATCAGGTCCAATGAAATCATCCAAGAAGAAGAGTCACTACACCAAGAAGCCAAGAATTGAGCCCCAATGGTAGCAAAAATCCCCACAAAAACAACCAGGTAGAAAATGAAAAGTGCAACACCCAACAGAAAGGGAAGCCACAGGCACACATGAGCAATGTCATCGAAAGGAACATCTTTGCCAGCGAAAAACACCTTTAGAGCAATATCATCGTTAGGATCATCTTCACCAGTGCCATATTCCTCCTATCCAATGTCTAAAATCATAGAGGAATTCAAATTCCTCCTATTCCCACCCGAACTCACATTCGCCATTCTTCATAATATGCATAGATGTTACAATATATATCTCTACCAATTTTGTTATTCAAAGATCTTTGTGTAGATTCTACTTTTCCTCTTCATGAAATTTTGAAATAGTTTTCATTTTTTGGTTACACCTCCATTTCCTTCATCTACTTCTACAAGATAAATCTCATAAATAATTATTAATAACACTCTTTTTCATGGTTACAAAAGATATTGCATTTGATAGGAAAACATCCTTTGGAACATTTTGGTGAACATTGCACATGCCTAGTCAATGATTCCACAACTTACATGCCTTTATACTAGAGTGTTCTTAAGTCATGTCGATTGCTTTTACTAGAATATTTCAAAAGCACCTTCAACAAATCCATTTTGTACATATCTTATAGATAAAATATCTTATTATGCTTCTACACTTTTCCTGCATATTTGCCAAAACCATTGCAACTATAATATTGACAAGATTTCTTGATTATAAGTCCCTACCTATCTGTAGGTGGAGACTAATGTTTTTGTTGTGTTGTTTTTCCTATTAATGCTTTCTTAGGAGTAAGGTTAGCATGAAAAAAAAAATTTAAGCTATGGTGCCAAAAAAAATTGTTATTGAAATGTGGTTTCAGCTATTTTCCCCAAAAATTTTGATTGGCAGATTTGATTTTACCAATGATTTTTATTTTTTAAGCTACCAATTTTTGCTCTGACCAATAAACAATGGGTGGAGGAAATTTTTTCCTATGTTTCTAATGTTTTCGGTTGTTTTTGTGTCATTGTAATGTCATTTGTTGGTGGGTCAGTGGCATTCTTAAAAGGGGTTCATGTGACTTTCCTCTACTATCATGTTTTGCATGCATGGCTTTTTGAGTGAGTTTGTGTTGTTATACCACCTGGTCCATAAAGAGCTAAATGTTGTGCCTCAAACTATTACCAACATATAGATATAATTGTTCTCCTCAAAACATGAAAATTACTTCCATTGCAATAAAAATCAAATGCAATATTTATTTATTTGTTGTCTTTTGTTTAATTCATATATATTCAATATATTGCTTCATGTGCAACAAATCTATAAGCCTCTTGTGTGCTATGAGAAAGTCACTTCTCTTTTTCTATTATTTTTAACATAGTAATATCCAAGGTGCTCTATGAAATGCCAGTTCAAAGACCTACTTCTCTCCTACATTCAAATATAGGCTTGGCTTTAAATTATCTTTTTTTGTTTATTTAAGTCATTTTAGCATGATTGGGTCTATCTATTTGGAGATCCCTATACTTAGTTAGATTCCTATGTTTCCATTGAACTTGATTTGGATGTTGTTGTGAAGGTTTTTACTGTAACAAGTAACCCTAATTATTTTCTTCCATGGTAAAATAAACCTCAAAGAGAAATTACAGGATCTAGTAAGTTTTAGCTATTTATGTTTTGCAATTGGTCATTGGAATGATGCTCTAGTATAAGTAGTTTAACTCTTCAAATTTTTAGTTTTATTTTTTACTTCTAATTAAACGTTCTATCCTATGACCTTGCAATGCATTTGTCTTGATATTTGTTCATATATTGGAGGTTATAGAGGTTATAGGTTGGCTTCTCCAGTTGTTTCATTTATCAGCTAGTAGTTGCCACCTATACAATAGCCTATTCTAAAACACCAAGATCCTTTTACCTCTATGACATACAATGCTTATGCTTTGTCCTGTCAAGTGACCACTAAGCTAGTCACCAATTTTATTTTTTTTCATCAGAATGTGATTAGGTCCTAGTGTGCTAGAGGGGAATTGTAATATTTTTTCTATTTTGTATCTATATTTGAAGCTAAGAATTTAGAATATATAGTTGAAGGAATCTAACATTTTATATAAAACATTTTCTACCCATATGTTTGCATACATGATAAAGGCTGGAACCATGAGTTGGACATTTCACATATTATCAAAAGCTACCTCAAGTTTAGAAAAGATCTGTACTACCACTACTCATCATAACTGGTCAGGGATTACATAGATTTATTTTGCAAGTGGTAAACATGTGTTTTTTGATAGTTTCTCTATTCTTTAGGGGCCTAAAAATTGATAAAAGGAAGGCCTTTTAATTTGGTTTAGAGGTATCAACTTATTGGATTTATGTTGAATTGTATGAAAGAGGGGCATTCTTTTGTTGCTAGTAGTCTCAATGGAAAATTTTCTCCTTTGATCAACAATAAATTATTTCTCTATTGTATGAGGTGATTCAACAGGAGATGATTGCTTTAATATTTTTCTTATCTTTTGTAGAAAAAGCTTTACACTAAAAGGGATGCAAATTGTTCCTTTTGATGAGGAGTAAATACGATCTCCTATGTGTTCTCCTTTGCTTCTTTGGTCATTTTATTTTAGGGCATGTCAATATTCACAACAATGTATTCTTGGAGGGAGCCTTAATTTTCCTTTCCACATTTAGTGCACATATCAAGCTAATGTGGCTTGTCGTTTATGTTGTTGTTTGATTCACGACAAGAGAAATTGTGCAACTTCTAACTCATGACATGTGCATAGATATCTACTGACTCAATAATGCAAAGGTTGCAAATTTGTTTTACAAAGGATGTTTTTTAAGTGCTAATATTGTTGTCTCTTAGGTTCTTCTTCATAATGGCCTTTAAGTTGATGATACTTTTTTTTCTCTTGATGAGATGAATCTTTATATTCCATGAAAATGAACTGTTTGAAACTTTGAACATGTTGGTATTCTAACACAAAACCTACTACCCTATAAGGTGAGTAATCTATCACAAATTTGTTTTTTCCATTTTAGGAATAAATTCTCTAGATTGACTCTAGAACAAGACTGGTAAATGAATAAATCCTACACCACTAATTTTTAGTAGGGTTCTTCAACCTTGATTTTTCCATTTTACAAGGACTTCAGCTATAGAGCAACACTTGTTATGTTTTAATGAACACCTATATATTGTTAAATTCCTTGCTTGGCTTGATTGGAAGAGATTCCATCAAAGTTTATGGAGTTTAGATTTACACCCACCACTCTCACTTGCCGAGAAATTTCTAAATCCCTTCTCAATAAATCCTTTTTTGCATATTCTTCAATCATTACATTTCAGGCGACAATATTCTTTTTCAAAGCATTTGGTTGAGTAGTTGATCTTTCTTTCTCAATGCTTCCATGGTTTGCAAGCATGTTTACTAGGCTAGTTGTAAATACAATAACAATCAAAACCCTCTTCACATTGCGTATTGATGGACACCAAGGGAGTTTGCAACTAAAGTATATGGAAAAACACCTTTATCTATTATGGACATCCACACATTGTTGCAGTGCTTACATATTAGTACATTTTGATTTCACACCTGCAAAGTAAATCCATTTTATAAGTGTCCTTCAATCATTTCCTTCCATTCAACCACATTTATTTTATGTATTCTATCAATCAATTATAGCTTACCTACACTTTCATGTCTGTTTGTGTAATTATAACTATAAATTCAATTGGATTATCTTGAAATTTTCTAAATCCTTTTTCACAAATTCATTTTGTGGAAACCTGCAATCATTTAAAGAGCTCACACATTGACTATACTTATATAATTTGCATGCAAGGATAGCATAGGATGATGGAAAGAGGTGATTTAATGAAGTTGAGAAAGGTTATATGGCTTTAGAAACTAATCTTGATTTTTTCATTAGTTCAAAATTAGTTATGACCATTTTTGCATCAATTCCTTCATGTAGAAATCGGTGGCTTTTGCATTCAATACTTATCTTGATGTTAATCCAAGTCACTTCACTTCATCAATGCTTTGAAAATGGTTACGAAACATTAGGGTAAACCCACAAAACTGGTTTACAATTCTAGTGAGGAAGGAAAATTGCAAAAATGCTCCTATGATTTTTTTTTTTTGCTTTTTAGGGGTTCACATGAACTAGGGTGTTCGAATGAACCCTGATTCAAGTGAACCCTATTAAATGATGGGACCCATTTTTTTGCATTTTTTTATAATGAAAACAATGGAAAAGTGAATAGAAGGGGGAGGTTCACTCGAACCTAGGTTCATTTGAACCCCCCTTTTCCCCCTTCTCCCCTCTGACACCAGATTTCTTTAGATTTTTTCCCTTCGAATCTTGAGTTGAAGATGAAAATGGAGGAGACTTCATAGACCCAACTGGATGATGGTAGTCCTGAGAACGAGCTATCCGTCAAATATAATTTTAATATGTTTTGGTTTTATTATGTATTTATTTTTTTAGTTTGATTAAACATATGTTTTTCACTGAAAATCAAGCTCTCTATTCTACACATGTGGAAATATAGCATATTATAAAAATAAAATTTTGAAAAATATGTTCAGGCTAGGTATTGATGTCCTTGATCTAGCAAAAAACAAAATTGAATTTCGATACATACAAAAGAAGTTATGTTGTATACGGTCCGCCTATGTCTGAATTGTAATTGGTTTGACTTCGAAACTTGATTAAGAAAAAAATTTAGTAAAACACTATGAAACCAAATTAACTGGTTAGATATCGTGGTTACAAATATAAATTTGAAAAAAATAGAATTTTATCCTTCATAGAAAAAAAGTTATGTTGTATACGGTGAGCATCACTCCTTAAAATGGTGTTTACTGATAAAAACTAGTTTTCGTTCAGGAGATGGAAAAATAAGTTCAATCTGATTCCAAAATTTTTGAAATTTAAATATATTTAGAATCTATAGAAAAAATGTCACAAATAACTAGTTTCAATCATCTTCAAATTCCTCACGGCTTAGCCGCTATAGGTGCCTGAAAGTGAAGATTTAGTTAGAAAAAATCAGTTCAGTGTCTAGTTTGGCCAAAAATTGTAAACTAGTATTGTGGGATCACCCATTACCAAAATCATTGATAACTTTTATTTTATCTTTCATCGGAACTTTGAGTGAAATCCACAACAAATAAACATTTAAAATCAATGCTTTCACTTTCCATGAGCACATATTGGCTTCAAAAGGATTGTGATAATTGGACTTCCAAGTCATCAATGTTCCTTCTACATTACCTTCACCATTGTGAAGATTCTAGGATGTATGTAGATGATGGATAAAGTGAGATAGGTGGAGGAGGGATGAATAGGGAAATAGCACTATCGTAGAATGTATTTATGAGTGGTGAAGATAGATTTTGTGTCATATGAGGGGAATGAGGTATGCCACAAGGAGGAAATATGGTAAGAATTGAAGGAGAAATGGTTGGAAAGTGCTCATTATCAGAAGAATACTCTTTAGGATCTATAAAATCTCTCCCTTAAACTTCTTGTATGGGATTTAATGATTTCTCTTTCATCTTTAATATCTTTTTTTGAATCATCTCCACACATACTCTTTAAACTCTTCTTTTAGGCGAATCTTCATCATCATTTCCTCCTTGAATATCTTTTTGAGTGTTAGTAATCAAAGGAGGAGTTTGAGAAAGAGAAGAAGAAGAAGAACCTTCTTAGTTATCATTTATCTTGAAGAAACATCTTTATTTGAAGGCTTGATAGTTTTTTCTTCAATAACTTTCATTTTCACCCAATCTTTTGACATTGTGAGAATATGAGCAATCCTTTCATCTTGTTCTTTAATTTCTTCATTTTCCCAATTAATGGGTGGTAAGGGTTGTATTTGAATATTTTAATAATAAAGAGTATCGATCAAATCTGGACTAATATATTCAATCCCTTAAACATCCCAACCTAGTCTAAATTATTTAATTTTATTGATCAAGAGTAAATATCATCTAATATCTTTCTTGGACTTCATAATCAACCTCACAATCCTCTGAGAAGTCTTCAATCTTTGGAAAATGACAATACCCAACACCAAGATTCAATTTTTTTCAATGTAACCTTTATTGTCATAGAGAAGCCTCATGGTGTAAAATAAAAAAATTCAATTTCACTACTGATATTTCAATGTTTTAAGCATCAAAGGAAGATTTACACATGTAGTTACAAAGGTTTATGGGAAAATGAACACCAATTTTCTTGCTTTCTTTACACCTTTTGTTGAGTGGAACAATTTATTTAAAAAGCTCTATCAAGACAATTTTATCATCCACATACGTCGGTAGCTTATACACATAACCATCAAATCCGCCAACTCATAAATAGGTGAATCTTAGAAACTAGATGAAATAGCATCCATAGTTTCTAATAAGGCTTGTTGCTTCTTAAGATATCATGAGCCTAGTGAAAAGGTGCATCTGCTTTTCAAAGTAATTTGAATTCTTATTTCCCATCAACCTATGAAGAAACAAAATTATGTTGGAGACATCTTCAATGAAGTGAAATTTGTGTTTAGAACCTTTGGCAATTGGGATTTTTGTCCTTTTAGCACAAGTAACGAATTCCTTGCTAAGGTGTTGAGGCATTGTCTTTTCTTCTTATTGAATTATTGGTGCAAAACCTTTGTACATCTATGTTGAAACAATGATCTCTAATAAGCAACCTAAGAGATTCCAATAGAAGCAACATCTAATCTACCCACCAATTTGTCATCAATAGTTCTAACCTCCCTAGTTTTGGGATTATAATCTTTCATGCACTTTAAGAACAAATCAAGACATTGAACCACCATAAGAAAGCCAGCAACATGAGCTAACCCACTTTCAAATATTTTGTGCAATTGATGACCTTTTTGCCTTCCTCCATTTTCTTATAAAAATCTTGCAAGCTAATCTCTCCCTATTTTGTCCTGGTAATTTTAGGAAGTGTGGGTTCCTCAAACCTTTGGTATATGTATTTCATGATGATAAAGGTGTCCTCTAAATCAATGTCTATACATATAGCTTAGCCTTTGTTGTCTAATATCCAAGTTATCAAAGCTAAGTAGGCAACTATTGTCAATCAATCACTAATTTCTTGAAAAGTATAATGTCAATACAGTTCATGCATCTTATCTTCTTCTTTAGATTCTGCATATCTCTACCAATTTTGTTATTCAAAAGCTCTTTGTGTAGATTCTACTTTTCCTCTTCATGACATTTTGAAATAGTTTGCATTTTTTTTTCTTATATTTCTACAAGCTAAATCTCATAGCTGATCATTAATAACACTCTTTTCATGGTTACAGAAGATATTACATTTGATAGGAAGACATCCTTTGGAACGTTCTGCTGAACATTGCACATGCCTAGTCAGTGAAGACATCCGTTGGAACATTTTGTTAAACATTGCACATGCCTAGTAAGTGGTTCCACATCTTGCATGCCTTTATACCAGAGTGTTCTTAACTCACGTCGATTGCAATTACTGGAATATTTCAAAACCCCTTCAACAGATCCATTTTATACATATCTTATAAATAAAATATCTTCTTATGCTTCTACACTTTGCCTGCATATTTGCCAAAACCATTGCAACGTTAATATTGGCAAGGTTCTTTTATTATTATGTTTTAATGAACACCTATATGTCGTTAAAGATCCCGCTTGGCTCGATTAGAAAAGATGCCATCAAAGTTTATGAAGTTTAGATTTACACCCACCACTCTCATTTGCTTAGAAATTTTTAAAGCCCCTCTCAATAAATCCTTTTTTGCATATTCTCCAATCATTACATTTTAGGCGACAATATTCTTTTGAAGCATTTGGTTAAGTATTTGATCTTTCTTTCTGAATGGTTCCATGGTTTGTAGGCATGTTTACTAGGCTAGTTGTAAATATAATATTTATCAAAATTTCTTCCTATTGTGCATTTATGGTTTAGGAAGAAGATTCAGTATCTAAGCATGTTTCAATAATTGTTATAGCATTTGTTGATTTAATGTTCAATATTTTAAATCATATTAGACCAACAATGGTGACTTTAAAATTGTTAGTGTTGATGACGACTAAGAGAAAGGGGCCCATAGTGGGTAGGGGTCCAATGGTAGGTATAGAAGTAGGCCTGAGTAGTCCCCACAGTGGGTAGGCTTAATATCCAATAAATTTACAATTAATATTCAATTGCAAAACACTTTTATCCATAAAGTACACAAACTGACAAATCATGTAATGTCACATCAGTGCACCAATAATACATGACTTAGTGACCCACTATTAGTCTCACCTTTTTTTTGGGCCATTTTGGATACCTTGACAAAAAGAATGTTGATGTGGCATTGAAACCAATTTTTAGAAGTAGGGAACTTACCAAATAAGCTGCTGTACAAATTTGGGAGTGATTTGAAACTTTCACAAAAGACTTTGAGAAGTGTGAAGTTAGGGTGACCCACTATAGGCCCCTCTCCCTTACCCATAATTGAATGAATGTATTTCTTAGATTTAAAAAACAACAAATCATATGATGCCACATCAGCGCACCAATAAAACATAATTTAGTACACAAGTATCTGTCTCACTTTTTTTGGGCCTTTTTGAACACCTCGACAAAAAACATGTTGATGTGGCACCATATTTGATGATGTGGCCTTGAAACCTTAGTTATAAGTAGGGGACTTGCCAAGTAAGCTGCTGTAAAAAATGGGAGTGATTTGAAATTTCCATGTAAAATTTTGAGAAGTGCAAAGTTAAGGTGCTCAACTACCAGATCCTCTACCCTAAATAGACGTCCACAGATTGTTGCAATGCTTACATTTTAATACATTTTGATTTCACACCTATAAAATAAATCCATTTTATAAGTGTCCTTCAATCATTGCCTTCAATCAATTTGTAGCTTACCTACGCTTTGATGTCTATTTGCGTAGCTATAACTATAAATTTCAATTGGGTTTTCTTGAAATTTTCTAAAACCTATTTCACAAATTCATTTTGTGTAGACCTGCAATCATTTAAAGAGCTCGCGCCTTGACTATACTTATATATTTTGCATGAATGCAAGCATAGCATAGGCTGATGGAAAGAGGTGCTTCAATGAAGTTGATAAAAGGTTGTGTGACTTTGGAAACTATATCTTGATTTTTTCATCGGTTCACAAGTAGTTATAACCATTTTTGCATCAGTTCCTTCACGTAGATATTGATGGCTTCTGCTTTCAATACTTATCTTAACGCTAATCAAAGTCACTTCATTTCATCAACGCTTTGAAAATGGTTTGAAACATTACCAAAATCACTGAAATGAAACATCACCAAAATCATTGATAACTTTTATTTTATCTTTCATCGGCACTTGGAGTGTCAACCACAACAAACAATCATTTAAAATCAGTACTTTGCACCTTCCACGAGCACTTATCGGCTTCAAAACGATTATGATCATTGGCCTTTCAAGTAATCAATATTACTTATACGTTACCATCATCGGCGGTGTTTTAAATGCCATTCACAACCCATAAATAATTTTTGAGTTGTGAATTTGTGCTTTCTCTATTCTTGGTTATGCTTTTAATGATTATACCAAGAGTAAAAATTTATTAATAAGAGGAAATATCATAATGATTCATATTTTTTCAACTTAATTAAACTAGAACTTTTATCAAGTTAATGGATGATAGCTTCAAAACCAAGGTTGCCTATCATCTTCTTATATATATTGAGCATTAAGTTACTAATGTCTCCTTACATGTTAAGATTGGGTGTTTTCTTAATAAGTTTGTATAGTAGTTGATTTTAACATGGGTTTCGAGAAGTGGAAAATGTTTAACTTTATTTCACAAAACTTTATAATTTTTTTTAAACAAATGTATGAACTTGATACTTGCCACATTGTTTTAAATGAGCTCAAGAAAATCCTTGTAAATGATTTTATTCTAGATGTCATAGATTTTCAAATTTAATTTTCTCTATAAGTCCCACCAAATTTCATAATCTCTTCAAGGGTTCTAGTTGGGATAATGAATGATTCTCCTTCAAATTGACATACCTATTATTATTTTGATGTAACCAACTTTCATAACTTAATGAAATACAACATAGTCAAAGATAAATGACTATGATGATTTCCACAAAGAACATATGACACTAAATTGAAATAATTGAGAACTTTTGCTTGATGATGGTGAAATCAATTTTCTCAATTGGGTAAATTGAAAAAATAAAAAGACTTTTCACATGACCTAAAAGACTTCTATGACATGCATGGAGGGAAAGTTGATGACATAGGTTGACTGACAAGCATGAAAAGTTTGAAATATTTTGACTTCAGAAACATAGGCAAGATATCTTAAGTGTGATATTACACCTATTTAATAAGTTTACTTAGTATATTAGGAATACTTAATTTTCCTCATCTAAGTAGCTAATAATGACATGTGCATACCTTGACTTGAGGTATACAGGTACCATCACTACCTCATCAACATCTATTGATCATAGTTAGGTGTCACCTTTATTTAATTAAGGTAACCTTTATCTTCACTAACTTGAGCGAACTTATCCACTAACTGGTAGTTTAGCTCTTGACTCTATAGTTAAATTAAGTGAACTAATCCACTTGCTAATAGTTAAACTCACAACCATTGGGAATTTCTTCTCCTTGATTCATACATCCAAGTGGCCTATTTATGTCTACTTCATCCGTGCTCATTTGATAGTAGATTTAGTTAATTTTGATTTGATAATTTATTCCTTATTTTATAATACCATGTGTTGTCATATATTACATCATTTGTTTTACATGTTCTTGTAGATTTCTAACTTTCTTTATATTTACCTATATTTAGGCTTTTGTAATAAGATTCTCACCAAATATTGCATAGGCTCTTTGTGCTTACCTAAGGCCATAATTTGGGAAAATGTGTCTCAACCTTGCAATTATATGCAGTTTATTGTTGATAGGATGTATATATATATTTTATATATATGTTTCCTAGTTACATCGATAGGTGTATACAATGATAGCATGGAGCAAAATGTGAGCATGTTAACCTTTTCAGGAAACTTCCAGAATGATCGACATATATTAAATAATGATATATTGTAAATCTAGACCATTCATTATTAGGTTTTAGAACTAAAGGAAAATATTTTGTTGGTTTGTCTTGCCCTATAATGTAACTATATTTTATGACGGTGTTGTATTACGACTGTGGTAGAGAGAGACGGTGATGTATTTTGAGAGTCTGATAGCGGTCGTGTTGTCTCTTGATCTCTAAGTGGTGATACTCCTGTGAGAAGCTTTCTCTGCAAGTATATTGTAATCTTTGTGATTTACTGAATAATATATTGGGCGGCTTTTAGAGTGTGGGGTTTTTCTCCTGAAAGCGTTTTCACTGCTAAGGAGGCCCTAAATGTTCATGGAAGACCTAAGGAAAAAATAAAGAAGAATGAGAAGTGTGACAAATCCAAGTCCAGGGGGAGATCTAAATCTCTTAGAAAGTCTAAAGTTATTTGTTGGAACTGCGGTAAGCCTAGGGATGTTTGTAAGGAAAGCAAAGAAGGAAAGAAGAAGAAAAAGAAAAAGTTGATTATGATTTTGAGTCTGAGAAGGAAGATGGAAATGTCATTCATTGCAGCTTTGGAAACTCATGCAAGTAATGATGCATAGTTAATCAACTTAGGTGCATCTTTCCATATGACCTTTAATAGAGATTGGTTTTGTGAATATGAAGAATTTGATGGAGGTAAGGTGAACTTGGGTGATGATTCTCATTTAGACATTGTTGGTTGTGGTAAAGTTAAAATCAGATTTCCTGATGGTAGAATAAAAAGGATTAATGGTGTGTTGCATATCCCTGGATTAGTACAAAATTTATTATTTGTCAGAAAACTAATAGATGCAAGTGTGGAGGTAGTATTTTCTGATGCATGATGCAAGATGGTTAGAGGTTCTATTGTGATTGCAAGAGGTGTCAGATATGACACATTATATAAGCTAGATGCATGCACACTATTGAGTGCAATAGTACTTTTGTGAAAAGTAAGTCTATGGAAGAAGTGAAGGTTTCACCTTCAGCAGATGGTCGTGGATTTTGGGTACCTAAGGGTTCTCTTTCTTTTGAGACAAAGTTACTTGCAAAGAAATCTATGTTATGGCACCAAAGACTTGGCCACATTGGAGAAAAGGGTATAAGCACCTTGAAAAATAAAAACCTTGTTGAAGGTCTCTCTGATTGTAATCTTGAATTTGATTTCTGTGAGCATTGCATTTATGGAAAACAAAACCACATTAAGTTTTACTCGAGTTCTCATAAATCTTGTGGTCTATTAGATATTATTCATTCTAATGTGTTTGGTGCTGTAGATGTTTCTTCATTGGTAAATCCACATATTATGTTTCATTTATTGATGATTATAGTAGGACATGTGTATATTTTCTAAAGAGTAAATTTGAATTTTTAAGTCGATTTAAAGAATTTAAAGCAATGGTTGAGTTGCAGACTAGAAAGAAAATAAAATGTTTAAGGATTGATAATGGCAGTGAATTTAGCTCTAATGATTTTGATAGATTTTGTAAACATTGTGGTATTCATAGATAGAAGACAACTCTATATTCTCCATAACAGAAAGGAGTTGTAGAAAGAATGAATAGGACATTGATGGAGAAGGCTAGGAGTATGTTGAGTGGTGTTGTCCTAAAACAAAGGTTTTGGGCTGAAGTTGTTTCCACTACCTGTTAAACTTGATTAATAGGTCTCCTACATCAACTCTTGTTGATAAGATGCCTATAGAGGCATGGTTGGGTCACAAGCCTTCATTAAGACATGTCTTAGAGTTTTTGGTTGTGAGGCATATGCACATGTGCCAAAGGAGAAGTAACAACTTGGAGAATAAGGTCAAATGTATCTTCATAGATATAGTTATGGTGTGAAAGGATACAAGCTTTGGGGATCATGTTGCACAAAAGGTAATACACATAGTAGAAGTGTTATTTCCTTTTAGAGAAACTAAGCCTTCTTCACAGCATTGCAGCCTAAAAAGTAAATGAAGAAGATGTGATTCAATCTCCTTCTACACCCCGAGAAAGTTGAATCGAGGCCTGCTGATAGACAGAAGGAGGCAGGCCCAGCCCTCGATCTCAAGAGAGGAAGCAAACTCCAACCCATCCTGCCCAAGAGAGACCACAAACATACACAAACCACCCCAGCAACCCATCCACATTTGGTATGGCCTTTCTTTGAACACGGCCATTGAACCTGGGATCCTAGGAAGAAAATTTGTGCATGAAATTTCATTTTAACCAGAAGATTTTGGAAAAGCAACTTAGATACATGGATCTCTCATCATCTCCCAAGCATTCTAAAACACGCTTCCAAAATGCAAGTTCAAAGCAAGGCCTGCCGGTCCATGAAAATACCAGGAAACAAGGCTGGGTCAGGCTGTCATTCTCCAGGTGCTTGATTTTACAGGAGAGATATTCTCTCCATGCACCATATCCATTATCTTTCTTCATTGCTTCATGATTATAGGGTTGACCAAACATTTTGTCCACCTTCCCAGCACTCACTTTGCCTTCACACCCAGACCCTTGGAACTTTATTTGATATTTTGATCTCGATTTTGATTATGAGTGATTCACTGCATGCTTTTATTTACATTGTATGGTGATAATTGATTTCTCGACATGCTTTGATATAGCTTAGATGTTTCCTTCTTACATGTTTTAATTTTATATATGTTTATGATGGACTAATTGTTATTTAAGTTGTCAGTTTGATGTGACGTGTATTGGTGTGGAGAACAGAATAACATCACTCGCTTGCGAGTGCCTTGTGATGTCTGTGATTTTCTCCTCACATCAGTCCACATTAATGGATTTGCCGAGCCTGATTTGCGATCTACATGACCCCAACCCCACCGTCCATCTCAAACGCTGATTGGGAGGAAGCACGGTTCATCCAGCTCGAATTCCCAAACCCGCCCATACATTCGCCTACTAGCCGGAGCCCAGATGGTTCTGTCGGTCTCATTGGATCACCATTTCTAGCAGCAACCTTCCCACCCAACGGAGAAACAGTATTCTCAATTCCATTCATATTTTAAAACCCACCTTAAATAAATGAAGTTTCACATGCTATTTTAATTTAATCAATTAGGTTTACCAGTCAACACTGATCATGAGATTTAAACTTCCAATCAACAACACCGATTTTAAATCAAAACTGTTTCTAAATGTGAACAGATTCAAACTTAAAAACGGTCATTTACTGTTCATTACTCTTTAACTCTGTAAAATAAATCTCTGTGTATCCTGAAAAACTGTGTTCCAGTCTCCTCCGAATTAAATGCATGCAAATCTTGAAAGAATACCGGGAAGTTGTTGAAGATATTTTTCTTCTTCTCGACATGTGTGCCAGTGGGAATTTATTGTTTTTGGTTGAGGAAATTCTCGGAGGTTATTTGGGATCTGGAAAAAATACAGAGGATTCTTCTATTCTTCACGGGAAACATATTAGTGCTCTGTTAAAATTTTTGTTTATGTTTTTTGGTAATATTGTATATTTGTGGAAGTTCTCTGGTTTGCATTTTGGGAATTGGTGTTCGGGAAAGATTTTGGAAGCTACAGGCAACAGAGGCTTTCATCCCCAAATAGATTTTTGAGGCAAAGGAAAAACAGGTATTTCCCTTGTGATTTTTAATTTGTTGTTTTTGAAAAGAATGTCTGAGAAAAGAAAGTTTCATTTTATTAAAATTTCTGTATTAGAACTCAGAAAAAAAATTATTTACTGTACAATTTCTGAAAGGATTTGTAGTTTTTTTTTAAAAACTTCTGAAAATTTCCTTCTCTATGGAAAACATTTGAATTAAATTAGTGAAGGGAAATCATTTTAAGGGGAAAAAGAATTTGAAAACCTCTGGGGTAAATTAGTGTTGATTGGAAATTTTTGTGCGTATTTTTCCAGTAAAACCCTGTTGAAAATTTTACAATTTCCACAATTTCCCCATTGAGATCCTGTAGAAATTTCTTTATTTCTCCATTATGAAACCCTGTGAATTTGTATATAAATATATATATATATATATAACTATATATATATACATATATTTAAACATATATATTATCATATATATATATAAATTGAATTGAGAAAGGAACATTTTATTTTATATGAAAATTTGTATTGAATCGCCGTACGGGCGAAATCGAGGGTTTCATATTTTCTTTGTATATGTTAATGAACATTGAAAAATGTGAATCATATATGCGGATTTCGTTAAGTTTATTTTATTTGTTTTAAAATAAATAATGCATGGTAGAGGGGGCCGCGAGGCTACCCCACAGCCGCCCCCATATGGGGTGACGACTGTGGAGGCAGCCGACGCTGCCCTCACAGGCAGTGCGCAGCTGTCACACAGCCGCCTCCCCATACGGAGAATGCTGCCGACTGTATACAGCCGTGGCTGTAAGTATACAACGATATATGTGAATTTTATAAAACTTGTGTTAAAAATTAAAACAAAAGAAATTTTGAACATCTTTTAATTCGAAAACAATTTCGATTAGGGTTTCAACATATATAATAATATTTATTTATTTATGTATATATATATTATTTATATGTTATTTAAATAAATTTTTGAATTTACATTTATTTAGTATGAAACAAGAAAATCTTTTGAGTATAAACATATGCTAGGAATAACATCAGTTGGATTTATAACAGAAAAGTTGAAAAAGGAAATTTGATAGATATTGATTAGTGAAGTTGTGAAAGTTAAAATTAGAATTAAATCATGTTATTTTCTTTATTGATTGAGAAAAGAATAACAATTAAGTTGCTAATTCTTTTGAATGACTGGATTTAGTAAATCCGAATAGTAGACGTTTATTTTTCTTGATTTGCTTTAATCGTGTTATTTTATTGGGCAAATTGGGAATGTCTTAACTGTACAAGTCTTCTAGACAAATTGTAAAACGTGGGAGTTGTGATTATTTAAATTGAATTTTTGTGTTGGCTAAGGTTGTGTACATGGTATTTGCATGGTGTTTAGATACCTAATTTTGTGAACATAGACTTGATGTTAGTTATGAAAATTGCAGTATTATATGTTGTATGTTTGGGCACCTTGTCTACCTTAGTCAAGAAAACTTAGAATTCCTTTGTTATGTTTAGGGGAGTGGCTCTGTGTAAGGGCCGACACACAAAGTGGTGTCAGGGTAACTTACAAAGAGTTAGCAAGTCAGTGATAACTAAATAACACAATAGTTAGAATTAAAATTCTTAACAAGATGATTATGCCTCACTTATGGACTATTGAGCTAGTTCAATCTTGAGTATAAGATGAGAAGGCCTGGAATGGCAAATTGATATCTTGTTACCTTAAAAGATATTCGATTCTGCAATAGTTTGTAAATGGGGCCGGGTTTCGTAAGAGGTTACCAGGGTAACCCAAGTTGGGGGCCGGAACCTAGGAAGAAACACGTGGGTAACCTTTGCAACTTTGTGATGACACTCCACCTAAAATAACAGTCTACCTTGTGTACTTAGCACATTTGATTGTCTTAAACTCTGGAAGCAATGTAACCATCAGTTAGTTATGTACTTGTGTCTAGGGTTAATAGGTTATGTCTAGGTAACCATATTACTATCTCCTAGCACGGGGGGTGGACCTATGGGTACCACATGGTTGGGTGGAACGTGCACCTTACTCCGTTGGGTCCCCAGTTTATGATCATGGCAACGAGAGCTTCATGGATGGAGAGCTCGTACTTGGATATAGATGCACATTCTTTATTGCATTATTGTAAATCTTGAGTTGTAGCATCCCTCAATTGTTTATGAGGCGAACATTTGTAAATTGTAATTGTAACTATTATTGATCTACCTCATCAGATGAATGAGTATTGTAATATCTTTTCAAATGCAATGTAAGAAATCATATTTGTACTTTATTCTATCTTGAATGAAATTTCAAATGATATGCAATGTTTACTTTTAAAGTTTATGTTATTTAAATATGTGCAATGCTAAATACTAAAGTCGTCTATGGAAACTCAAGTAGTGTAACGTCACGTAACTTAGTGAATGTATGCAACTAATTAACTTAATAATATTACTTTAAAAAAAAATTATTTCACTTTTATACACAATTGCAACATTCCTTAGGTTATAAGACGGGGCATTATAGATTGGTATTAGAGCAAATGTTTCTAACACTGGACGCTTTGGGTAATTGCGAGCCCATTAGGTTGACCTAGTACGTAGTGTCGCTATCTGTTAGCCTTGGTTGATTAGTATCTAAGACTCGTTATTGTTATGTGTAGGAACATGCCTAGACGAGGTGGTAGAGGTCATGGTAGAGGTCGGGGTGGAGGCCGAGGGCCAATCCCTTAGGTTACTCCCCCTCTGAGCCCTCATCAGAGTGATCATGCAGAGCAGTTGGATTAGAGGAATGAGGAACAGAATCCTGAACAGTCAGGAGTGGAGGGTTCATAGATACGTCCTTTATTAGAGGAGGTCCTAGCTCGACTTGGACCTAGACAGGAAGTTGAGCAGGAGGTTGTTAGAGAGCGTGATAGATCTCCAAGGAGAGTAGATGATTCAGTGCATCAGGATGCTATTACTGCAGGACACATGCGGGATTTATTGAGGGCACACCCTCCTACTTTTGATGGTACAGGAGGGGGATTAGAGGCAGAGACTTGGCTATTGGACTTGGGTAGATGCTTCACCATGCACCCTTACGGTAGCAATACCCGAGCAAGATGCGCTATTATGCATATGAGAGGATTCGCCTCTACTTGGTGGCGCCTGGAGGAGCAGAAGCTCCACTTAGATATTGGGTTAGTGTCTTGGGAGATGTTCCTGGAGAGGTTTAGAGCACGGTTCCTATCAGAACATTGGAGGCAACGACGGGCTGACAAGTTTCATGATATATATCAGTTGGCTCTATCTGTTGAGCAATATGAACATAGATTCTATGAACTCAAGCAGTATACTGGTATTGGCGATGATGAGCCTATGTTGGTTCAGCACTTCATCAAGGGTTTGAATGCCCGCATTAGAGGTGGAGTCAGAGTCTTTGAGCCAAAGACTATGGAAGTTGCAGTGGAGAAGGCTCGAATAGTGGAAGAGAATCTTGTTATGGCGTTAGGTGGTCACATAGGAGTACAGATTGGCAGTGCTCCTGTAGTAGGTTTTAGTCCACGGGGTGGACAGGCATAGATAAGGGGTTCCTCTAGGAACCAACAAACACCCTCAAAGGGTGGGCAGCAACAACCATGTACACCTCAAAAGAATAATAATCCACAACCACAACAAGGTAATAGTCCACAAACAGGAAAGGGTCGCAATTGGTCGCACAACAAGCGTAATAGGCAGGATCAGCCTACTCAGAGTCCTCAGTCTACTGTTAGTAGAGGTAGTTTCTAGCAATCCAATGCACCTTCAGGTGGCAGAGGATTTAGTAGAGGCACAGGTTGTTACTCGTGTGGACAGCAGGGACACATTGTTAGGCAGTGTCCGATGAGAGGTTCTACTGGTTTTGGGCCTCGACCTACAGTTTCAGAGCCTACAGTGGGTGATGCAGGACGATCACATACAATTTATGCTGTGGTTAATGACCACCAAGCCGATCACTAGAACACAGTGGTCGAGACTTCAGGTAAGTTACATGGTGTTAGTGTTTCCATTCTTTTTGATTCCGGAGCTACCGACTCCTTTATTTCACCTACCATCATTGAGCGATGTGGTCTTGTGGTGGTAAAGAAAGGCAGTAAGTGGCAGGTAGAATTTGCCTCTGGGGTGAAAGTAGCGGTAAAGAACCTTGTACATAAATGTGAACTTAAAATTGGTATGTTAACTACCTTAGCAGATTTACATGTTACACCTTTAGGATCGTATCACATAGTTTTAGGTATGGATTGGTTAGCATCACATAATGCTGTGATTGATTGTCGACTTAAGATAGTTAGTTGCATTAATGATTTAGGTGCGAAAGTGGAAATCTTAGGTATACAAAGACCTATCTCTTTGCGGATGATATCTGCTATGCAATTAAAGAGATGTCTTCGTCAGGGTTGTCAACTGTTTGCAACAACAGTTACTAATTTGGAAGAAGGTGAGAGTCGAGAGGTATTTCTTGATGATCATCCTATTCTTAGGGAATTCCCAGACGTGTTTCCTGATGATATACCTAGAATGCCACTAAAGAGAGATATTGACTTTAGAGTTGAC
Source organism: Sequoia sempervirens (assembly GCA_007258455.2). Lineage (NCBI taxonomy): Eukaryota > Viridiplantae > Streptophyta > Pinopsida > Cupressales > Cupressaceae > Sequoia > Sequoia sempervirens. The sequence continues at coordinate 295,748,856 of VDFB02193867.1, forward strand.
CTAGTTCTTGGAGCTGAGCCTATATCTAGAGCTCCATATAGAATGACAACTCAGGAGTTAGAGGAACTTCGTATTCAGTTAGAGGAATTATTAGAAAAGGGTTTCATTCGTCCAAGTGTTTCCCCTTGGGGAGCACCTGTCATCTTTGTAAAGAAGAAGGATGGGTCACGGATCGCGCATCGACTATCACAAATTGGAAATTGCGCTACAGAATCATTACCAGAATCGATGATCTTTCAACTAGACTGCGGAGCCAATGTGTTCTCTAAAATTGATTTGAAATTCTTGGTTACTACTCAATTGCATATTGTTGAAGCGTATATCTATAAACTGCATTTTGTACTCGTTATGGGCACTACAAATTCACGGTAGTACTATTTGGGTTAACGAACGCACCATCAGTTTTCATGAGTTTAATGAATGGTGTTTTTCATACATACCTTGATTGCTTTTTCCTTGTATTTCTCGATGATATTTTGATCTATTCAAGAAACATGAAGGAACATGAAGAACACTTGAGATAGGTATTGCACGTTTAAGGAAACCAATTGTATGCTAACCAAGAAGTGCGGGATTTCAACCGGGCGCAAAATTACCTTGGTTACGTGATATTTGGAAAAGGTATTGCTGTGGATCCTTCAAAGATCCAAGCTATTGTAGATTGGCCCGCACCTACTAATGTAGGTGAAGTTCGTAGTTTTATGGGTCTAGCTGGTTATTATAGGTGGTTTGTAGAGGGATTTTCTAGAATTGGTCATCCTATTACTTCTCTTCAGAGAAAAGGGAAGAAGTTTGTTTGGATAGAGCAGTGTCAGTTGGCTTTTCAGACACTTAAAGAAAAGATGACTAATGTGCCTATATTGATTGTTCCTGATCCTACTAAGGATTTTGTAGTTTGCACGGATGCATCCTTAAAGGGCTTGGGAGCAATTCTGATGCAATATGGGCGTGTGATTGCTTATGAGTCTCACAAACTTAAGGATCACAAATTAAACTATCCCACTCATGATTTAGAACTAGCTGCAATTGTGCATGCATTAGTTCGATGGAGGCATTTCTTATTAGGTCATTGTTTCGAACTTCATACTGATCACCGTAGTCTACAATACATTTTCATGCAACCTAATTTGAATGCTAGGTAGAGACGGTGGATGGAGTTCTTGTGTGAGTACGATTTTGAAGTGAGATATGTTCAAGGAAAAGAGAACGTAGTGGTTGATGCTCTTAGTCGTCGTCGACATGAGATCTCTGCTACTACTCTTGAAGTAGATTTGAGAGGTCAAATATTAGTAGCACTTCCTACTGATAGATTGTATGAGGAAGTGAGGTTGGAGATTGAATCTGGTAGATCTTTAGAAGGTCAGTTTGCAGGGTATATCCTTGAACCAGGTGGCATATTACGACATTTAGGTCGTATTTATGTACCACATTTAGAGGGTCTTCGTACATTAATTATGACTGAAGCACATCGAGCTCCGTACTCAGCTCATCCAGGTGTTAAGAAAATGCATGCCAATCTTCGACAATTGTATTTCTGGCCTAGTATGAAACGTGATATTGCTGATTATGTATCTAGATGTCTTCAATGCCAGCGAGTCAAAGCTGAGCATCAACATCCTGCTGGATTATTGCAGCCACATCTCATTCCTGAATGGAAATGGGATATTATATTTGTTGATTTTATTGTAGGGTTACCTACGTCATCATGTTGACATGATGCCATTATGGTAACTGTTGACTGATTGACTAAGGTGGCTCATTTCTCACCAGTACGATCATCTTACAATGCTTCATCCGTAGCTAGGATATTCATGGAGGACATAGTTAGATTGCATGGGATTCCTTGTAGGATTATTTCTGATAGAGATCTCGTATTTACATCAGCTCTATGGACTTCATTACAACATGCTCTAGGTACACAGTTGAACTTTAGTTCAACATATCATCCTCAAACCGATGGACAAACAGAGAGAGTTAATCAAATATTAGAGGATATGCTTAGAATGTACGTAATGGACCAACAGTCACGTTGGGAGGATTATCTGTACTTAGTAGAATTTTCTTACAATAACGGATATCAGAGTTCCATAGGTATGCCACCATTTCAGGGATTATATGGTCATCCTTGTCGAACTCCATTGACTTGGGATCGACTAGAGGATAGAGTATTACTTGGTCCTGAGATGCTTCGAGACATGGAGCAACAGGTTGACCGTATTAGAGAACATTTGATAGCATCACATGATAGGCAAAAGAAATATGCCGATGCGCATAGGATAGACTGATAGTTTGCAGTTGGTGATAGAGTGTTTCTTCGAGTGCGACCGCGAAAGAGTCCAATCCGTTATAGAAAATGCTCTAAGCTTCCGCCTTGTTTCGTTGGGCCATTTGAGATCTTAGAGAGAATTGGTCCTGTGGCGTATCGACCCGCCTTACCACCCAGTTTGTCACATATTCATGATGTTTTTCATGTATCAGTTCTTAAACTATATCATCCCGACATTTCTCATGTACTTGATTGGAATGCGTTACAGGTAGAGGACGGGCAGCTGGCTTTGGAGCCCGTGGCCATTCTACAGCACCGGACGCTTGGTCTCAGGGGTCGAGATGTTGATCGTGTGAGGGTCCAATGGGATTCTGTTTCTATGAGTTTGGGAGGATGCGACACGCATGAGGGAACTTTATCCCTATCTGTTCGCAGGCTTTTAGGAGCAAGCCTGATCCTAGGGGGGGAGGATGTAGTACCCCTCCATTTATGCTTATGTTTTCTCTTTGCATGTTTTCACACTGTTAGACTTTGGAACTTTGGTTTGGATATTTTGATCGCTGATTTTGAGCGACAGTGGATTCACTTTGTGATATGATGATACATTGTATGGTGATAATTGATTTCTGACATGCTTTGATATAGCGTAGATGTTTCCTTCACATGTTTTGCTATATATATGTTTATGACGGACTAATTGTTATTTAATTCGTCAGTCTGATGTGACGTGTATTGGTGTGGAGAATGGAATTGCATCACTCACTTGCGAGTGCCCTGTGATGTCCGTGATTTTCTCCGCACGGTGTGCCTGTACAATGGATTATATAAATATGCATGTTATTTGATTGGTTGC
>VDFB02193867.1:295752074-295771381 GCA_007258455.2 Sequoia sempervirens
TAGACCTAGATTGGCCTCAAGGAAGGAGAGGAAATCAATTACTTCATTCTTTTGTTCAACATTGATTTTGAACAAGTTTTAGGCTTTTCGTAGTTTGATTTTCTTCCTTTCCTGCTTGATGTTCAAGACTCCCACCATCAGGCTAGATTCAGGTTCACCTTCAACTATTTCCATCATGTTTGTTGCATAGTCCACCAACGCATTGTTTAACAATTGATAAGTGATTTGGTTCCAATTGAACAGTCTGAATAACTGAGAGGGGGGGTGAATAAGTTATCATAAAATAATTATCTTGACTTTAATTAATCTAGAGCAAGCTTATATTAATCAGATAATAATCAAATAGATATGAACATGAAAGCACATAACAACACCATGCACAATGAACACCAAAATTTACATGGAAACCTAAGAAGGGAAAAACCATGGAGAATGCTAATTCTCAATTATAGAACACTGGTCAAGGTGATTTTTACAAAGGGCTCACTACCAAAATGCTCATTGCAGGTAAGGCTCATTGCTAGTGGGCTCACTGCTCGATTAGTACATCTAATTACAAAATAGTCTCACTAAAAAAAGGAATTGATGAAGTTGCATCTACATATGCATGAAGTCAGTTCCAGTTTAGAGCACAGTATCTGTTTGCAATAGATTCTTTCAAGAATCTTCTGTCCACCTTCCTCGCACAACCTCTGCAAAATAGATTACTTCTTCCTGACAATTTCCTCCAAATTTCTTATCGCATAATCCTTCACACCCTTTTATTTGCTTGCACACACCATACATCTTACTTCACCGAACAAAAATCAACTTTTACTTATACCATAATGTCTTCATAATTTTCCTAAGTCAGCCTAGCAAAAACAAGTCGGCATGAAGAACAACCTTGAAATATTCAATAAGGCTTGACGTGCTAGCACTGGACCCAAAAGATAGGTCATACATAAATATCTTCTTACCACATTACCAAGGGACCCATAAATAAGTCATACATAAGATAAGTTCAACACATAACATGATTATCAAAAGATAGGAAAATTTGAATTACATGAAATATATTCCAGAGCTAATGGGAATGCCATGACCAAGACCAAATCTTGATCATCATCAATTTCAGTATCAACTGAAGAAACACAATTAGACATGCCAAAACTTGTAACACGCTACATGAATGTGTAGATAGCAAGGATACCCAAAGTAAGCTTCGAGCACAACAACCAACATCAAAAGATTGATTAGTCTTCATTATTGTACATTTACTGACTTCCATAGATGTCCAAAAAAGAAGTACTACCATATCTGGATCAAGGATAACATCCACACTACGCAACATCATAACACTCGATAGGATAGATCATTTCTCTATATCATCCAGAGCACAATCTTCTTGATCCTAGGTTTTGAAATCAATGAAAAAAATGCTAAATCATCTCAAAAACTTCTCAACAATCTCCCCCTTTGGCATTGATGACAAACAACAAAAAATTGAAAAAACACAAATACTGCAAAAATAAAACTCCAAAAATCCAAGCGCTCCCCCTTTGTCAAGCAATTCAATTCCTCTTTTTTTTTTCTCTTCATTTTCTCACCCTTTTTGCATCAAAGGAAAAGGGCCAAATAAGAATATTCAAGAAATCAAGTGAAAATAACACTTTTCAAACAAAAAATTTCTTGTGCCTTTCTCTCACAAACGGAAGAATCCTCTTCCAAGCTTGCACAATAGAAAACACTCTGGCACACAAACTGTCCAGTAGAGTCAACAACATAAATGAAGATGACTAGTCTGGAGACAAGCACTATGATTCATAATCCTCTGCATTAGAAAGTATCCCAAAGACATGATCCAACTGGACCTCTATAATTTCTTTGACCAACTAGAAATTTCTAACAATATATTCCCTCTATCTCTGAATAGTCAATAACTCAGCTTGCAACTCTCCGAATCTTATTCTTTTTTCTACTTCTTTATCTTTGAAGAAGTCAAAATACTTTCCAATATCATTCATTTAAGATTCAAAAGCTTCAATTTTGCTTCTAAAATTATCAAGAGTAGTAGGCCACCGAAGACAATACCTATAGATGTAATAAATCTCCTTAATACATTCTCTTGTCTCACCAATGTGTTTGGATAATTTTTGTTTGGCTTTGACACACCTTCTTTCAACCATAGCTTGGATCTTATGTCCTTCAAATCCTTCCCGCAACAAATTTTCTTCAACAACTTCCACCAGATCATCTAGTAATGAGTTAGGAACAACTAAAATAGTAATACCCTTTTTGAGCAGATAATCAACTGAGGCATCTTCAATTCTAAGCCTATTGACTAGAGAGCAGGCATACCACATTTCAACAATCTTTTTCATATCACCTTCATCCAACATTGAACGAACTTCATCTAGATCAAAAGAGTCAGATCTAGGAAAATAATTTTCTTCCTTCTCCTTCTATTCTGAGATAGTGATGAAATACTTTGTGTTAATTTTACTCCTTTTAGGTTCTGTAGGGGAACCACCAATGAAAACCTCTAACTCCTTCTTAGTAGAGGAGGAACCCTTCTCAACCTGATTGATAGGCATAGCACTAGACACTATCACACCAGAGCACAAATTCATTTGCAAGGATGAGAAATAAGCTTTGCGTGCACTTGCTTTATTTTCCATACATTCCAAATATCTATAAACTTTCTTTTTGACAGGGATGGTGGACTTCCTCTTAACATTCACATTTGATGGTAGTGAACTCAGAAAGTAAAATACTAAACATATGAGTAGAGACCCAAACTAGAAGGGATAACTCTCAACCAAAGATGTTTTGAAAAATTCTCATTTAGGTTTTCCATTATTAGGCTACACAAGTCAAAATGTTTATTTTCCTTCACCATCTTATGTGCTAGATACACAACAATAGTCGAAGTAGAACCTTCATGATTTCTAAAGTAGATTTTGTAAGTGATACCATAAGCGACATACCTTACTACAAGATTGAAAATGGTATTTATTAGTAGAGCTCGAGGGTCTTTGTCGATACCAGTAAGTTCCTCCACATCTTTGTATTTCACCATTTTCTTCCCAGGGAGGTCACCAACACTACACAATCCAGTAATAGCTTCAATGGATTCCTTAGTGATCAAATAGGGTTTGTCCAAAATGATGCTGCCATCCTTGAATCAACTCAACATGAACAAGATAGACTCTTTGTCGGCAATCTAGGGAAATTCTCACCATAAATCCATACCCAGGGCACTTACATTCTACAATTCATCAGTCTTCAACCCTAGTTCCATTTTCTTCATTTTCCAATGATCAAATTCATCCAAATCTACTCCCTTCAGCAATGTAGATTCCATTGTTGTGCTTAGCTTCTTCAACCCTTTATCACTCAACAAAACCACTTTTCCTTCTTTGCAAATTGTGAGAAATGATTTGAAACTCCACCTTTTATCCTTAATTGATCATGATGACTTTTCTGCCAAAAATTTACATCAATGACGCCATTAATAGTACTTCACTTTTCAATTAGCTGGATTAAGCTTCATCATACATCACCAATCGAATCAAACTTAGTCATGTTGAAAACACATCTATATTACTTTGGAGAGGGGGAACCATTAGGATATGCATTACAACACTCCCCTTGAGCCAAGGTAGTTGGCTTAGATTCTAAAACATCTTGTAGTGATATCTAGTACCATAGAAGAGCTCTCCACACTTGTTTCCTTTTTCTTCCAAACCATGAAAATCTTCTTCTTCAAAAACACATCAATATTACTTCAGAGAGGGGGAACCATTAGGATATGCATTACAACACGCCCCTTGAGCCAAGGCAGTTGGCTTAGATTCTGAAAGATCTTGTAGTGAGATCTAGTACCATAGAAGAGCTCTCCACACTTGTTTCCTCTTTCTTCCAAACCATGAAAATATTCTTCTTAGATTCCTCTGATAACGAGTCCAAAGATAGGCACTATCATTCACAATCCTCTACATCAAAAAGTATCCTAGAGAGATGATCCAATTGGACCTCAACAATTTATTTGACCAACCAGAAAGTTCTAACCAAATCTTCCCTCTGTCTCTGAATAGACAATAACTCAACTTGCAACTCTACAACTCTTATTCTTTGATTTCCATCTTTATCTTTGAAGAAATTAAAACACTTTCCAATATCATTCATTTAAGATTCAATAGCTTCAATTCTGCTTCTAAAATTATCAACAACAACAAGCCACCAAAGACAATACCTGTAGATGTCATACATCTCCTTAATGCATTTTGTTGTCTCACCAATGTGTTTGGATAATTTTTGTTTGGCTTTGAAAAACCTTATTTCAATCATAGCTTGGATTTTATGTCCTTTAGATCCTTCCCGCAACAACCTTTCTTCAACAACTTCCACCAGATCATCCAGTAATGAGTCATAAACAACTGAAACAGTAATACCCTTTTTCAGTAGATAATCAACTAAGGAATCTTCAATTCTAAGCCTACTGATGGAAGAGTAGGCATACCACATTTCACCAATATTTTTCATATCACCTTCATCCAACATTGAATGAACTTTATCTAGGTCGAAAGAGTTAGATCTAGGTAGATACTTTTCTTCCTTCTCCTTCTCTTTTGAGATAGTGATGACATCCTTTGTGTTAATTTTCCTCCTTTTAGGTTTTAGAGGGGAACCTCCAATGACAACCACTAACTCCTTCTTACCAGAGGAGGAACCCTCCTCAACCTGACTGATAGGCATAACACTAGAAACTATCACACGAGAGCACAAATTCATCTGCAAAGATGAGAAATAAGCTTTGCATACACTTGCTTTATCTTCCATACATTCCAAATATCTGTAAACTTGCTTTCTCACAGGGGTGGTGAACTTCCTCTTAACATTCGCATTTGATGGTATCGAACTCAGAAAGTAAAATACTAAAAATATGAGTAGAGACCCAAACTAGAAGGGATAACTCTCAATCAAATACATTCTAACATTCTCAATTAGGTTTTCCATTATAAGGCTACACAAGTCAAATTGTTTATTTTCCTTCACCATCTTATGTGCTAGATACATAGCAATAACTGAAGTAGAACCTTCATGATTTATGAAATAGATTTTGTAAGTGATACCGTAACCAACATACCTTACTACAAGATCAACAATGGTATTTATCAGTAGAGCTCTGGGGTCTTTTTTGATACCACTAAGTTCCTCCACTTCTCTGTATTTCACTATTTTCTTCCCAGGGAGGTTACCAAAACTGCACAATCTAGTAATAGCTTCAATGGCTTCCTTAGCGATCAGATAGGGTTTGTCTAAAATGATGCTGCCATCCTTGAATCGACTTAAAGGAACAAGATAGAGTCTTTGTTTGCAATCCAGGGAAATTCTCACCATATATCCATACCCAGGGCACTTACATTCTACAATTCATCAGTCTTCAACCCTAGTTCCATTTCCTTCATCTTCTGATGATCAAATTTATCCAACTCTACTCTCTTCAGCCTTAGCAGTATACCTCCATTGAATTCACTATTAACCAATGTAGATTCCTTTGTCGTGCTTAGCTTCTTCAACCCTTTATCACTCAATGAAACCACTTTTCCTTCTTTTCAAATTGTGAGAAATGATTTGAAACTCCACCTTTTATCCTTAATTGATCATGATGATTTTTCTGCCAAAAAATTACATCAATGATGCCATTAATAGTACTTCACTTTTCAATTAGCTGGATTAAGCTTCATCATACATCACCAATCGAATCAAACTTAGTCATGTTGAAAACACATCAATATTACTTTGGAGAGGGAGAACCATCAGGATATGTATTACAACACTCCCCCTGAGCCAAGGCAGTTGGCTCAGATTCTGAAAGATCTTGTACTAAGATCTAGTACCATAGAAGAGCTCCCCACACTTGTTTCCTTTTTCTTCCAAACCATGACGTTCTTCTTCTTAGATTCATCCGATTCCACAATCTTCTTTCTATTTTCAAGCTTTTCCAAAGCAACATATCTGCATGTGTTAGCATAATGTCTGGGTTGACTATACTTGTAACATCTTTGTCCTGACTTAACTGAGTGAACCCTAGACTTGTAATAATTAGCTTTGTGACCATAACCATCGCATAAATAGCAATTACCATGAGCAAGATTATGCCTTCCATTCCTTCTAGCCAGATCGGATAATTGATTTTTCCAATGACTTGCTTTGTGACCAAACTTTTGATAGTTAAAGCATTGAGTACTTGGTTCCTTCTTGCTTCTACACTCTATAGCCTTATGTCCAATTTTTTTTCATAGAAAACAATAACCATTAAATGATAAGTACCTTTAAGCATTTGGTTTCTTAAGCGGAGGTATTTTTGTAGATGTTCTAGAGTTTCAAACCTTGCTTGCTACAACAAATCTCACTTTAGCTTCAAATACTTTGTCTTTAACCTTAGTATTCTGATTTGAGCTTACACTAGAGAAGCCAAGTCCTCCCTTATCCTTGTGACATTTTTGTATTGGCAAGAGTTGTTCTAGAATTATGATACTCTCACATACTCTTGCTTCCGATTTCAACCTTCTTAACTCTTGATCTAACTTCTCATTTTCTTCTAATTTCTATTTGATGGTATCCTTGAGATTTTATTCAGTCTTCTTCCATTCTTCCATTTTTTGTTTGATTTTATCTTTGAGATATTCTTCAATATTCTTTCATTCATCCAATCACTTCTTTAAATCCACAATAATTTCCTTTGAATCCTTTAATTCTCGCTTGACCTCTCTGTGTCTTGCTTTGAATTTCTAGATTTTCTCCCTTATCTTTGCAATACAAGCATTTTCCTCCTTGATGTTTTCTTTTAATTCTCCATTTTCAAATTCCATGCTTTCCATATCATCTAACATTATCTTTAGTTCTTCCTCAAAGTAATAATCTCTTTCAATCTTCTTCAAGCTACCAAAATCTCCCTCAAGTGGTTAAGCTCTATCTACAAGGGACCAAACTTTGATACCAATTGTTGAACAGTTTGGATAACTAAGAGTGGGGGTGAGTCAATTATCATAAAAAAATTTCTTGACTTTAATTAATCTGGAGCAATCTTATATCAATTAGATAATAATTAAATAGATATGAGCATGAAAGCACATAACAACACCATGCACAATGAACACCAGAATTTACGTGGAAACCCAAGAAGGGAAAAGCCATAGATAATGCTAATTCTCAACTATAGAACACTGGTTAAGGTGATTTTTACAAAGGGATCATTTCCAAAATGCTCACTACAGATAAGGCTCACTACTGGTGGGCTCACTACCTGATTAATACATCTGATTACAAAATAATCTCATTGAAAAAATGAACTGATGAAGTTGCATCTACATATGCATGAAGTCAGTTCCAATTTAGAGAACAATATCTTTCTACAATAGATTTGGTCAAGAATCTTCTGTCCACCTTCCTCGCACAACCTTTGCAAAACAGATTGCTTCTTCCTAACACTTGCCTTCAAATTTCTTATCTCATAATCCTTCACACCCTTTTATCTACTCACACACCATACATCTTACTTCATTGAACAAAATCAACTTTTACTTATAACATAATGTCTTCATAATTCTCCTAAGTCATCCAAGCAAAAACATGTCGGCATGAAGAACAACCTTGAAATATTCAATAAGGCTTGGCATGCTAGCACTAGACCCAAAAGATAGGTCACACATAAAAATCTTCTTACCATGTTACCAAGGGACCCATAAGTAGGTCATACATTAGATAAGTTCATCACATAACATGATTATCAAAAGATAGCAAAGTTTGAATTACATGAAATATATTTTGGAGCTGATGGGAATGCCACAGCCAAGACCAAATCTTGATCATCATCAATTTCAGTACCAACCATAGAAACACAATTAGACATGCCAAAACTTGTAACACACTACATGAATGTTCGAATAGCAAGGATACCTGTAGTAAGTTTTGAGCACAATAGCCAACATCAAAATATTGATTAGTCTTCATTTTTATGCATTTATTGACTTCCATGGATGTCCCAAAAATAAGTACTACCATATCTGGATCAAGGATAACATCCACAGTACAGAACATCATAGCACTTGATAGGATAGATCATTTATGTATATTATCTAGAGCACAATCTTCTGGAACCCAAGTTTTGACATCAATGACAACAATGCTAAATCATCTCAACAACTTTTCAATAGTTCCATTAACAAAGTACCTCGTCACCTAGCTGTAAATTACAAAGAATTATTTTAGCACCAGTCTGTTGTGTGCATGGCCATCAACCCAAAAATCAACTCCAATCACCTTCTTCACAACCCATTTCTCACCAACATCCACCCTTTGAAATAGATAGTCAATCTATTCATTGATAGACTCCTGCCTTGGGATACCACCTTCCTCAAAATTACATCTACATTCAATCTTGAAATCTAGTGCCATCCTCCCACCACTTCACTTAAGAAATATAACACACAACACTAGGGGTGCAACACAGTATGGTCACTACCATAGCCCATAAATCTACACCTACCCTCAACCTTAGAATTTACCACCCAGCTAGACCATCATGCGATGAAAAATATTGAGCACATGAGTCAAAATTTATAGCCCAACCTACCCAAAAAATACCACCACTCCAACCCATTTGACAATAAAAAATCAATTCCAATATTCACAATCACGTCCAGTGAATAAACATATAATCATCCTTAAAAAATTATGCAATATTCATTCAAATTGCCACCATAGGTAACCAAGGTAATGAATCACATACAAAAGCATAGGAACCATGAGCACCTTGTCACAAGTACACTATTCCCCAAGATGAGAACCTATGCCAAGACCAAGCAACAAACAAAAAGACATAAGTGTATCCAAGAATATGTCTATTAGTGATCCTATTGTACCCAACACCTAGCCTTCACCACCTCATCAATTGTGATCTTTTGTAGTTCGCTCGATAGAGAAGACTCATCAAAAAGGACTTCCATGCTATCTTGAAGTACCCCCATAGTTTCCAAGTGACCAATCAATGCATTCATCTCACGATACACATGCTTCAAGGAGAAACACTCAAGCTTATCCAATGCCTCTAAAATTTTATTTATCTATGGTTTTAGGTTCCAATTATATGAACATTACTTTACCACCACATTAATACAAACCTGTGAATCCCCTTCCACCTCAACTCTCAATATTCCCTTTTCCAGGCATAGATACAACCCGCATGCCAGTGCCTCCAATTCGAACTCATTATTGGTGGCAACTCCAATCCTTCTAGAAAAATAAAAAATGCATATCCCCATATAGTCCCTTATTATGCACCCAATACTCAAACATCCTAGGTTTCCTTTTGAGGAGCCATCAAAGTTACGTCTATAAAATCCTGCCTCTAAAAGTGTCCATTTAGCCATGTTCCTCTTTTTGGACATATTCAAGGACAATTGCCTAGGTGGCTTCAAAGAGCACCACTCTTTCTATAATCTAGCATCCCACTCTAAAAATACCGTGGCCTTGCTCGATGGCCCCTTGGCATTAAGCACCTCCACCATCCCAATTTCAATCTTTCTTATGAGTTCACCAACCAACAAACAAGAATTTTTAAATATTCGATGATTCCATTCTTTCCATATATGCTACACTAGAAAAGATGGGGCCACTAGCCAAGCCGTAACCAAAACATTACATCTTTTATAAGTTGGCCAACTCTGAAGGAAATTTATAAGATCACTTTGATGGGGGGTAGACTAATCCAGTGATTTAAGTAACCAATCCCAACAATCTACTGCAAAAGGACAATTGAGTAGTAGATTATTTTTTGTTTCATTGTCCTTGCAACACATTACACATATGTTTGGTCTGATGAAACCGTAATTCATCAACCTATCACCTATTAGAATTCTTTGGTGCAAGGCTATCCATAGAAATGAAACTTCCTTAGGAAGAACCTCTTTCTTCCAACACAACTTAACCGGCCAATCAAAATCATTAGAATGAGTTCTCTGAATCTCATACCCCAACTTGACCAAGTACTACCCTGATTTCAATCCGCACCAAACAACCTCGTTAGCCACTTTTGATAGGTTGATTTTTTATGCTTCTAAAAAATCTTTGAGAGGTTGTTTGGCCTCATTTGGTATCCCAAGTGAGTCCACCTACACCCAATGATACATGGCACCACCCAAACCATCTTCCTTGAGGACATAGTCTGCCACACTCCTACCATGTCTACTAACGATGCCCTCCTACCAACCTGAGTTCTCCAGTAATTATGTGATGGGAGGGAAGACATCCCAGGAGTCTCTCCAAAAATCCATTCTTCTCCCATTCCCAATCCACGATGTTAAGTGATTAGTGATTAATGGGTGGCTTTCCTAGATAAAGTTCTAGATAGGTGAGCCACCTGGTGAGTTTTTCATTGTGAGTATTCTATTCAAATCCAAGCAATTGAGGTACTTTCTTTGTAGGATTTTACATCACATTCTTCCCAACTAATGATAGATTTTCCAACCTAATTTTTCTCCTAAGTTCATTACAACTGAAAGAAAATTCTAGTCAACATGTTCATACATTTTGATTACATCCAATTTGATTAACATACCTTTCTTACGCTCTAAAAAAATCGTATGCAAAGTTTATGAAGATGTGATGATGTTGTCCAAAATATCTCTTCCAGGTGTGAATCCACTTTGTTCCTCAAATGTTACATGATCCATTACCACCTTCAGTATGTTCACTAAATCCTTGGCCAAGATTTTATATAAAGTGTTGTATAAGGAGATTGGTCGAAAATAAACAAATGACTCACACATTGTCTTCTTGGGTATTAGGGAAACAACAATGTTATTTAAATCCTATATGAACCTTTTCTTTTTCCAAAATCTTTCTATCAACCTCAACAAATCTGATCCCATAAAATGCCAATAGTTTTGATTTTTTTTTGTCATTCCATCTAGACCAAGAGCTTTATTAGGGAGAAGTACAAAAATAACGCTCTTGATTTCTTCTAGGGAAAAAGGATTGCACAAAAACTTGTTCTAAGTTGCATCTATACATTGGGGAATACAATCTAGGATCAAACAATTCTTAGTCCCCACAACTAAACCTTTAGCTGCCAATAGTGATTTAAAATATCTAACAACTTCCCCTTTGATCCCCTCCTGATCCTTAGCTATCAATCCATTTGGGTAGACAATATTATCTATTCGATTACGATCCCTTTGAGCTCTGGAGGAATTATGGAAAACTTAGTGTTTGCATCACCCTCCTTCAACCACAATTCCTTGGCCTTGTCCCTCCAAAACACCTCTTCCCTTGCAAGAAGTCTTGAATGCCTAGCCTTTAACTCTTTTTCTCTTTGGTATTCATTAATTTTCATCCCCTTGCACAACACCATCTCATTAAGAACCTATAAATCACGTTCTACCTCAACTTTCTCCACAAAGATATCTTTGAAAGTGTCTTTGTTCCATTATTTCAGTTTATCCTTGAAAAATTCCAATCTACGCATAAAGTAGAAGCTCACTGTCCCCTCCAAGATGTTTCCTTCTTGCCACAACTTTTCAATATTTTCTATTATTTTTGTGTCACACCACCACATATAATCAAAATTAAAGTATCCTCGCATTGGTTTCTCACACAATTTGATCTCTAATTGCATAGGAAAGTGGTCAGATACAAATATAGGTAAGATGCATGAGGTGCAGTTGAAATTCTCATCTAGCCAACCACCACCAACCAAAAATTGATCTAATCGTTTAGAAATATTTGTGAAACCCAATCTCTGAATAGTCCAAGTAAATGTTTCTTTCTTAGGCTAGCAATCAACCACTCCTAGGGTTGAGAGAAATTCACAAAAGTCTACTATCATTTTTCTTTCCTTTGAGAGTCCTCCACTCTTCTCCTTCAAGTCTAGGATTGCATTAAAGTCACCACCCAAAACAATCATATTACTGTTTAATGCTTCAACCCTTAATCTATTTTTTTCCCAAGTCAAAGCCTTATTAACAAATCTTACCAAACCGTATACATTAAAAAGGGGAAAAGCTATATTAGATTTTTAATGATGCACATTACATTGAATCTAGTGAGGCAAAAAAGAATCCAAAATAATGTCGATAGAACTTGCCAACCAAAGTATACCCAGACCACTCAAAGCACCAATTATGCTCATAAAAACACTAGACCATTTTTTACAATATTTAAAAAAAATTCTCCCTTCCTCCTTGCTTATTTTTGTCTCTTGTAGGATTACTATATCCATTGCTAATCTATCAAGGTGACACTTTACTAAGCGTCACTTGTCAGGGGTTGTTAGGCCCCTGACATTCCATGTTATGACCTTCATGGCTTCCCAAGGGAGGCCCTGGCTCCCTTGGTTTCAAAGAAATTTTTGATACTAATCAACCCAAAATATTTTGCATCCTCCTCCCTCTTTTGATTCATTAATTTCCTTCCCCTTCCCTT
This sequence comes from Sequoia sempervirens, assembly GCA_007258455.2. Lineage (NCBI taxonomy): Eukaryota > Viridiplantae > Streptophyta > Pinopsida > Cupressales > Cupressaceae > Sequoia > Sequoia sempervirens. The sequence continues at coordinate 295,764,546 of VDFB02193867.1, forward strand.
CTTGATTCTACCCAAGAACTTGGCTTCTGATTGGAAGATTCCCTACATACCCACTATGTCTAAGGCATCCTCATCTGGTCCACTGGCACCATGTTCTCAGGATTTGGATTTAGATCTTCAATGGAATTCTCCTTATCTTCCAACTCATCTTCACGGGCCAAACCACCTCCAACCTATTCCTCTACCAATGTTGGAATGCTCGCAGGAGGTGATCAACATTTTATTTCTCCTTATTGATCTCTTTTGTGCAACCAATAGTCAAACTTGTCACTAGAAGATCAGAGACCCGGTCCTCCAACACTGGTTCCACCCCTATCAGTGTTCCCCTCACACTTGAGTTCTTACGTTTTGGGCTTGGATTTGTAGTTACTTTATGTGCCATAGAAAATTGGACCCTCTTGAGAAAAGAGACAATTCTTGCATAATTAGACCCACTTTTGAGTCCCTTCACATCATTTCCCTTTAAAACGACATTTATAGGCCCCTTAAACCTATTAATTTTGATCTAGAGGACTGTTTTACATGAGAAATCACATAAAACCTGACAAACAACATTTAATAACATCATACCCTAACAACCCACCTTCAAATGGTAGTAGTGGGACCCATTCTCCACCTTGGGAGAATGAGTCCCCTCTGGTGGGACCCCTTCGCCAAGGGTGGCGAGTGAGTCCCCTTTGAGGGAAAATTCAAAATTAAGCGAGAATTTAATCAATTTAACTTTTGTTTTCAATGAATGTCGACCTCTTAAGTCTAATTAATAGGAAAATAAGGTTTTTTTGCTTATAAATACACATTTCAAGTCATTTTACACATCTATCTACCATCTTTTATCATCTTTTTATCATCTCTCAAGAGAAAAGTCTTTTACAACAAGTCTCATTAGCAAAAGTTGAAGTTTTAGGACAACAGACTAGGGTTTTTGCAGGTTTTGAAGCTCACTTTTCTTGTCAAGATCAAAATTTGAAAAGGGTTTATGATGGATGCCTATGGTGAATCATGAAGAAATCTAGGGTGAAGAGGTGCAACTAGCCACCAAATCATGCCTAAGGACTTGGTTTCCTAGTGATTCCATCTTCCATTTTCACTCTATCTTAATATTAAGGTTTGTATTGTGCATGCTTAGCATTTACATGTCATTTTATTCTTATGTCTCATGTGTTGTAAGGTTTCTATGGTTGAGCTCTTGCATCACTTTAATTACTCTTGCATGTCTTATTTTAGAGCAATAGAATAGGGCCTTTCTTACATTTCATCTTTTCCTAGTCTTTAACACATCTAGGGCTAGGGTTTATGTAGATTTTTCTCTATTCAAGGTTTAATTACCAATCTAGGAGTTTGACCAAGGAAAACCCCCCATTAGACCAATTCTTTTAAGCTATTTTGTAAGGATTTTCCAAGATCTAGAATTGGGTTCCCATCATAAATTGTTGTGCAGGTGTCAAGGTACAAATCTAAGTTTTGAGATTACAGAAATCGGAAAGAGGACTGATTCGCCATGCATGGTGAATGAGTTCACCCTAAGATGCAGATTTGAGTTAGATGTAGTTTCAAATCCCCGACTGTTAGAAAATAGGTTTTATGCAGAAAACTCCTGATTTGGGATTGATTCGCCCAAGGTGGCGAATGAGTCCCAGTAAGCCCAAGTTCAGATCTCATCAACTTTTTTAGATTGTTCTCCAGTCCTCTACAACTTTCCAAGTACACATATTTTGAGAAACAACTTTCTGTTTGGTTAAAGGTTGCATTTTTGTTCATTATTTTAATCTTGTTGCAAACAACACTATGTTTTCAAGCATTATATAAATCTTACCTTTGCATTCATTTTAATTCATCTAGATTAGTCCATTGCATTTAGTTAAGTTTATTTACATTAAACAACATTGCATACATCCTAATTTGAGTGATACATTAGCATTTTTGTCTCTATCTCTCTCCTTTTAGGTGAAAAACCCTAGAAGTGCAAGAGTAGTCCATATGATCCCAAAAATCTATGTTTCATTTTGGTGAACACAACTTTTGAGCATAACAATATTCTGATTTACATCTAATTGCATCTTAGGTTTTCATTATTTCATGATTTTGCATTGTTTTAGGATTCCTAAAAGCATTGCATTAGTGAAAGCATTCCTTACTTTCTTTCATTCCATTATCCTACATCTTTGCATTTGCATTCTATATTTCCATCATGTAGAGTTGAAATTTCATAGAAAATGCTAAAAAATTAGAAAAAATTAAAAAAATGTCATCTCTTGGACTCATTCGCCACCTAGGGAAAATCAGTCCCTTTACAGTTTTTCCTTAGCATTTCCATATTTTCATTTCCTGCATTGCATCTTTCTATTTTTTGTCATTTCCTTTCTATTTTTTTCTAGTTCTTTCTTTTTTCCTTAGCATAAATTTTATTTATTTTCATGGAATTGATGGATAGTCTTAGGCTTTTACAAGTTCCATTTTCAGTCATATATCATAGTCCTTTCCGATCAGCTCACATTGAGGAAACTCTAGCAAATATCCAACACCAATCACACACCACATCCAGCGATCCAATTAAACACATGATTCAAGTTCAAAAAACTATCTCATCTAAGCCACTTAGTAGTGATGATGTCGATCAGTTAGATGAAGCCCTTAAAAGTGTTGTCTCACTCACTTCATCCTTTAATGCTTGTCATGAGAAACCTAACACCCCTAATGATCAATCACTCCTCAAGCCTTTTGATTGTGATGACTTTGATTTGTTAGATGAATCCCTTCAAGACTTCATCTTGAATACATCATCCACTAAGGTTTGTGGTCACCAACTTGATATAACTAACATTCATACCTCTAATTATTTTCTTGAACATCCTAAACTAGTTGACGATTGTTTACCCTTCACACCTTTTAGTAGTGATGATATGCATTTGTTAGATGAGTCTCTTTAGGACTTCATCTCATCCAACTCATCCACTATGGTTTGTTGTGATACCTCTAAAATCAAGGAAGTTAATGTCATTCAACCTAAACTTATCCTTTACCCACCCTCACATTCGCTTCATCCCTCTAATCAACCACACCACACTTTATACCCACCTAACACTAGTGTATCGTAGCAATCTAGTGATGATAATGTTGCTCATACATATAACACACGAAATAACCCACAACCACCACAACCAACTCCACCATAATTACCTTTAACTAATCCGCCTAGTGCTCCTCATTATAACCCACCCGCAAAGGAGTGTGATCTTGTTAAACAATTAAAAAATACTCCTACCAAAATTTATCTTTGGGATTTACTTCAAACTTCACCAAATTACAACACCATTCTTCAAATTTCTTTAAAACAACTCACAATTCCTCTTGGAACCATGCCGAATGATGTGGTAGCTCTTGTTCAAAAGCATAGTCTTGATATTACTTTTCAACAACATGAGCTCCCTCCTTTGGAGTTATGAAAACAACATGATGCCTTTATGATCATTTCTTAATTCCATCTCATAGGTATCAAATGCACTCTCATAGATAATGGTTCTACCCTTAATGTGTGTAGTGTGAGTTTCCTTGATCGATTAAAAGTTGATAGATCACAAATATTACATGATTCTATTTCTATTCAAAGATTTGATAATACAACAGAGCAACCGCTTGTGATAATTACTTTACCTATTACAGTCGGAGTGGTTACTTTGCAGAATGCTATCCATGTCATGCCTTATGATCTTTCATATAATCTTCTTTTAGGCTGACTATGGATTCATGAGATGAATGTAGTCCCTTCCACCCTTCACTGTATAATAAAGTATGTTTATAACAATCGTATATATCAAATTGAAATAGACCCTGAGCCTAAAAGTTGCTTGCACCTTGAAAAAGGGGTTACAAGTCCTTTGAAAACATTGATTCCCACTTCTAACATTGACCCTCTTGAAATTGAACACAACGATACATAACCGGTCTCTAAATTATTTGGTGATGATTGGGGATCCTTAGAATTCACACCCTCATTTATGGGCGAATACATAATTACACAAAAAAAAGATGAGAAAGGTGGACAACCATCAATTATATCCACTCAAAATTTTGAACAATCAACTCAAACGTCTATCTCTTACAATATGGATGAAAATGCAACATACACAACAAATTTTGATGAGATAGATTATCAATCCCCACCTACCCCACACAAAATGGAACAAATTTACAGGAAAGGTTATAACATTTTCAAACAATTAGGCTATACTGGAAAAGGGTTTGGAAAACATGAACAAGGTATTCATGTCCCTATTGAACCTAATACGCAAGAAACAAAAACCATATTAGGATATTCTTTTTCTAAAATGACCAATGCTACTAAATGACCATCTTTAAACATTAACGTTATAAAATGTCACCCGCAACAAAAACTAACAATCAAACATCTTGATTTGCTGGATATAGCCTTACCCCCTTCATTGATGTATGTTGACAACGATGAGGCTTTGAAACAATTGTTAGGTGTTTATGATATCCCATCCTTGCGTACTTACATGAAACACATTTCCCATGCTTTAAACATTATCAAGCAAGAAGCAAGTGATATCACTGAAGAATTCTCTGAATCTAAAAGTTCTAAATCCAATGCTCTCCCTTTAGGAGATACAATTGATGTGCTTATGGACATTCATAATAAAGATAAAATTATTAAAATTGGGAAGTGCCTTGATGATGAAGAACAAGAAGATACGATCACTTTACTTTATGATTTTCCAGAATTTTTTTCTTGGAAATATTTTGATATGCCAAGAATTGACCCAAAAATTGTGATGCATAACATTGTCCTCGCTCTAAATGCTAAACCCATCCATTAAAAGATTCACAAAATGCACCCTAATGTAGCCTTGCATGTTAAAGAGGAACTAGAGAAAATTCTTGATGCAAGATTTATTAAACCTATTGATTATTCTCCTTGGATCTCAAACATTGTCACAGTTGCAAAATTCAATAATAGTATTAGGATATGCACAAAAATTTGAAACTTGAATAAAGCCTCCTTAAAATATTATTTTTCACTTCCTAATATAGACATGATCGTGGATTCAACTACTGGACATGCTTTGTTGCCATTCATGGATGGATTTTCTGGTTATAATCAAATCCTTATTAATCCTCAAGATCAATACAAAACCACCTTTACAACTTTTTGGGGTACATTTTTTTGGGTTGTGATGCCCTTCAGTTTAAAGAATGTCGGTGCAACTTATCAACGTGCAATGACATTAATCTTTCATGATTATATTCACAAAATTTTAGAAGACTATGTCGATGATATCCTCGCTAAATTGTTAACATGACAAGACAATGTGAATGTCCTTCATAAAATCTTTGAACACATAAAACAATACATGCGATTAAATCCAAAAAAATGTGTCTTTGGTGTAGATAGTGGTAAACTTCTTGGCTTTGTCATATCTCATAGAGGCATTGAAGTGGAAAGAAAGAAAATTGATGCCATCATTGACATGCCACCTCCTCGGAACATTTCTCAGTTGCGTATGTTACAAGGTCGAATTCAAGCTATTTGTCATTTTGTTGCATCTTTAGCCAATCACATAATACCTTTCACACATTTCCTTAAAAAGGGTGTCCCTTTTGATTGGGATGAGGATTGTAAATAAGATTTTGAGAGTCTAAAGGAATATTTAGCCACTCCACCTATTTTACAACTTGTTGTGCCACATCGACCATTTATCTTGTACATTGCCACATCTTCCCATGCTCTTATAACATTTTTGGCTCAACACGATGATCATGGTAAAGAACACCCTGTTTACTACATTAGTTGTACCTTAATTGATTATGAAACACGTTATTCACCAATTGAATTTTTTTTTTTCTCTTATATTCGCTCCTAGTAAGTTGCGACATTATTTACTAACTATTGAAGTACAAGTTGTCACAAAATTTGATCCTCTTAAATATCTTTTCAACAAAAACAATCTTTCAGGACGCTTAGCTAAGTGGGTGATGTTAACTGAGTTTGATCTTCAATTTGTTTCACAAAAAGCAATCAAAGTTCAAGCCTTAACCAATCACTTAGCTAATGCACCTTCTCCCTTTGCTTTCCCTACTAATGATTCGTTTCTTGATGATCATGTATTAACTATTGATATTAAACCATGAGAATTATTTTTTGATGGATCTAAGTTTCAAACACATTTCAGTGCCAAAGTGGTCCTAATTTTCCTTGACAGAAAAACTATTCCCTTATCCTATTGTTTAAACTCCCTATGCACAAATAATGCAGCTGAGTATGAGGCATTGATTGCAGGTTTGCAAGCTACTCTATCTCTTCATGCTAAACATATTAAGATCTTTGGTGATTCACAATTATTCATAAAACAAATCAATGGTTCATATCAAACTAAACATGAAAAATTATCATGATACAAGGATCTCATAATAAAATTATTAGAAAAATTTCACTCATTCACCATTGATAACACCCACACAAAGATAATTGACACGTGGATGCAATGGTGAGTGCAACTTCTCTCATATCCCCACATGATCCTTCTACAAATTTCACATTTGTTATTCACCCCATCATGAAACCTTTCAACGATACTCCATTAGAAGACATTTCGGCAAAAAATCAAGCAACTTCGTGTGAATGGTATGATGCAATATACAACTGCTTAAGTGATGGTACCATTCCTGAACCTATCACAACCAATACTCGAAAGCGCTTACATAAACTTGCAACTAAATATGTGATTCTTGCCGATGCGTTGTATAGAAGATCTTTCAATGGTCTCCTATTACGTTGTCTTAAAGACTCTCAAATCCCTTTAGCGCTCAAACAGGCTCAT
>VDFB02193867.1:295771481-295783252 GCA_007258455.2 Sequoia sempervirens
GGAGGTTGACATTCCTCATGCATATGGAGACATAGGTGATGCCATTTCATTTGATGCATGTCCTTTAGTGATTTATTTTGTATTGGTGTATATATCTATATATCTTGATGATTTGTTACTGATTGTGTACATGATCTATCTTGTAGGAGCGATGAGAGACTGGCAAGAGTTTTATCATTAGGTAGCCACAAAGATAGTGCCAGCATCCCTTGAGGAGGATGAGATAGATCCTAACTACGTGCCCCCACCAATCATGGAGGAGGATCCAGAGTCACTCAGACCATTTGTGAGGTTGTGGGCATCATACGAGAGTGTGAGGAGGTGACTCTGTCGGGCTAAGAGTGCACTACAATCAACACAAACTTTGACAGAGGTAGAGAGACTATAGGAAAAGTTGGCATAGACACGAGCGAAGAGGGACCAAATGGTAGATGAGCAGCTTATAGCCATTGGATGAGTATAGGGTTTGGAGTATGCACTGAGACTCGTCAGTTCACGATCATGGTCACACACTACTGTCTCACGACATCTAGGGACTAGATTGCGAGCGCGAGATCCTGAAGGGTCTAGCTCTGACAGACCATTTTGATATTGTATATGGTTCGGAGATGTATATAAAACTTTGATATATATATATATAGACAAGCACCTTTGATATTATGATGATGTATCTTTTGGTATGAAAATGTTAAATGCTATGTGATTAATTAAATGACTTATGGTAAAAAGTATTTAATTAATGGCTTCATGATTTAACAGGAATGGTGTGATCTAATATAAAACATGTTTTAGTTTTATCATAGATACAACATTGATAAATGAAAATGAATATGCTAAATTAAATACACCAATAAGGATTTAATTTAATGCAACAAGAGGGTGAATAGTATGAATCCTAAAGTAATTATAAAATGAAATTAAATAATTACCTTAGTATTCAAGATAGACATGAATTTAGTTTTCAAGAACAAAGCAATGTGAAAGTTATAACATCAAATAGCTTTAAACAACACTGCTATATCACTCATACTATTCCAAGGGAATTAGAGATAATACCGACACAAATGCATGACATTAATAGGTTCTCTAAGGGGTGTTCCATCAAGCTACATTAAGAGATATGCACCAGACCCATAATTGGTATCAACTACATAAGGTCCCAACCAATTAGGGCTGAACTTATCATTGCCTTCATTGTCAACACTAACAGTTCTTTGATTTTCAATAAGAACAAAATCTCCCTTAGAAAATGATCTAGGGATAACATGAATGTTGTGTTTGTGTTGTAATTGTTTGATATGAGCTTGGAGATGTTCGAGAGTGTTAATGTGTTTTTCATCAAGCATCTCAAGTTGATGTAATCGTTGTTCTATATAAGTGTTAGTGTCAAAAAGATTTCGGAGAGCAACTTGCAAAGTAGGAATTTCTAACTCCAAGGGCATAATCACATCAATACCATAAACAAGGCTATAAGGGGTATTTCCTGTGGATGATCAAACATTAGTTATATAAGCCCAAAGTGTGTAAGATAGTTATGTATGCCAATCTTTATGATTATTGTGAATAGTATTCTTAAGGATCTGTTCAAGAAGTTTATTAATATTTCCAGCTTGTCCATTGGATTGCGGATAATGCAGTATAGAGAAATGATGTTGAATATTAAATTTTGCAAGAAATTTTTGAATTTCACTATTCTTAAATGGTGTTCCATTGTCTAAAACAATTCAGAAGGAAGTCCAAAGTGAGCAATTATGTATTCTAATATGAATCTACAAATTACTTCAGCAGTTGTTGAACGAAGAGGGATAACTTCTACCCATTTTGTGAAATAGTTAGTTGCAGTTATGATAAATGTATGTCCCGCAGAAGGAGGTGAAATTTTTCCAATAAGATCTAACCCCTATATTGAAAATGGCCAAATGGGAACATTGGTACGGATCTCAGCAGTAGGAGCATGAATCAAATTGCTATGTTCTTGGCATTTGTGACATCATTTAACATAGGAAAAACAATCCTTTTCCATATGTCTCCAATAATAACCCATACGAATAAGTCTTTGCACTAACAAACGACCTCGAAAATGACTTCCACAGGAACCAGCATGAGCCTGTTTGAGCGCTAAAGGGATTTGAGAGTCTTTAAGACAACGTAATAGGAGACCATTGAAAGATCTTCTATACAACGCATCGGCAAGAATCACATATTTAGTTGCAAGTTTATGTAAGCGCTTTCGAGTATTGGTTGTGATAGGTTCAAGAATGATACCATCACTTAAGTAGTTGTATATTGTTTCATACCATTCACACGAAGTTGCTTGATTTTTTGCCAAAATGTCTTCTAATGGAGTATCGATGAAAGGTTTCATGATGGGGTGAATAATGAATGTGAAATTTGTAGAAGGATCATGTGGGGATATGAGAGAAGTTGCACTCGCCATTGCATCCACGTGTCAATTATCTTTGTGTGGGATGTTATCAATGGTGAATGAGTGAAATTTTTCTAATAATTTTATTATGAGATCCTTGTATCATGATAATTTGTCATGTTTAGTTTGATATGAACCATTGATTTGTTTTATGACTAATTGTGAATCGCCAAAGATCTTAATATGTTTAGCATGAAGAGATAGAGTAGCTTGCAAACCTGCAATCAATGCCTCATACTTAGCTGCATTATTTGTGCATAGGGAATTTAAACAATAGGATAAGGGAATAGGTTTTCCGTTGGGCGAAATTAGGACCACTCTGGCATCGAAATGTGTTTGAAACTTAGATCCATCGAAAAATAATTCTCATGGTTTAATATCAGCAGTTAAGACATGATCATCAAGAAAGGAATCATTAGTAGGGAAAGCAAAGGGAGAAGGTGCATTAGCTAAGTGATTGGTTAAGGCTTGAACTTTGATTGCTTTTTGTGAAACAAATTGAAGATCAAACTCAGTTAACAACATCACCCACTTAGCTAAGCGTCCTGAAAGATTGTTTTTGTTGAAAAGATATTTAAGAGGATCAAATTTTGTGACAACTTGTACTTCAACAGTTAGTAAATAATGTCGCAACTTACTAGTAGCGAATACAAGAGAATTTTTTTTTTTCAATTGGTGAATAACGTGTTTCATAATCAATTAAGGTACAACTAATGTAGTAAACAGGGTGTTCTTTACCATAATCATCGTGTTGAGCCAACAATGTTATAAGAGCATGGGAAGATGCGGTGATGTACAAGATAAATGGTCGATGTGGCACAACAAGTTATAAAATAGGTGGAGTGGCTAAATATTCCTTTAGACTCTCAAAATCTTATTTACAATCCTCATCCCAATCAAAAGGGACACCCTTTTTAAGGAGATGTGTGAAAGGTATTATGTGATCGGCTAAAGATGCAACAAAATGACAAATAGCTTGAATTCGACCTTGTAACATACGCAACTAAGAAATGTTCTGAGGAGGTGACATGTCAATGATGGCATCAATTTTCTTTGTTTCCACTTCAATGCCTCTATGAGATATGACAAACCCAAGAAGTTTACCACTATCTACGCCAAAGACACATTTTTTTGGATTTAATCGCATGTTGTATTGTTTTATGTGTTCAAAGATTTTATGAAGGACATTCACATTGTCTTGTCATGTTAACAATTTAGTGAGGATATCATTGACATAGTCTTCTAAAATTTTGTGAACATAATCATGAAAGATTAATGTCATTGCATGTTGATAAGTTGCACTAACATTCTTTAAACTAAAGGGCATCACAACCCAACAAAATGTACCCCAAAAATTTGTAAAGGTGGTTTTGTATTGATCTTGAGGATTAATAAGGATTCGATTATAACCAGAAAATCCATCCATGAATGGCAACAAAGCATGTCCAGTAGTTGAATCCACGATCATGTCTATATTAGGAAGCAGAAAATAATATTTTAAGGAGGCTTTATTCAAGTTTTGAATTTTTGTGCATATCCTAACACTATTATCAAATTTTGCAACTGTGACAATGTTTGAGATCCAAGGAGAATAATCAATAGGTTTAATAAATCTTGCATCAAGAAGTTTCTCTAGTTCCTCTTTAATACGCAAGGCTACATTAGGGTGCATTTTGTGAATCATTTAATGGACAGGTTTAGCATTTAGAGCGAGGAAAATGTTATGCATGACAATTTTTGGGTCAATTCTTGGCATATCAAAATATTTCCAAGAAAAAAATTCTAGAAAATCATGAAGTAAAGTGGTTGTATCTTCTTGTTCTTCATCATCAAGGCACTTCCCAATTTTAATAATTTTATTTTTATTATGAATGTCCATAAGCACATCAATTGTATCTCCTAAAGGGAGAGCATTGGATTTAGAACTTTTAGATTCAAAGAAGTCTTCAATGATATCACTTGCTTCTTGCTCGATAACGTTTAAAGCATGGGAAATGTGTTTCATGTAAGTACGGAAGGATGGGCTATCATAAACACCTAACAATTGTTTCAAAGCCTCATCGTTGTCGACATACATCAATGAAGGGGGTAAGGCTATATCCAGCAAATCAGGATGTTTGATTGTTAGTTTTTGTTGTGGGTGACATGTTATAACATTAATGTTTAAAGATGGTCATTGAGTAGCATTGGTCATTTTAGAAAAAGAATATCCTAATATGGTTTTCGTTTCTTGTGTATTAGGTTCAATAGGGACACATACCTTGTTCATTTTTTCCAAACCCTTTTCCAGTATAGCCTAATTGTTTGAAAATGGCATAACCTTTCCCGTAAATTTGTTCCATTTTGTGTGGGGTAGGTGGGGATTGATAATCCATCTCATCAAAATTTGTTGTGTATGTTGCATTTTCATCCATATTGTAAGAGATAGATGTTTGAGTTGATTGTTCAAAATTTTGAGTGGATATAATTGATGGTTGTCCATCTTTCTCATCTTTTTTTTATGTAATTATGTATTTTCCCATAAATGAGGGTGTGAATTCTAAGGATCCCCAATCATCACCAAATAATTTAGAGACCAATTCTATATCGTTGTGTTCAATTTCAAGAGGGTCAATGTTAGAAGTGGGAATCAATGTTTTCAAAGGACTTGTAACCCCTTTTTCAAGGTGCAAGCAACTTTTAGGCTTAGGGTCTATTTCAATTTGATATATACGATTGTTATAAACATACTTTATTATACGGTGAAGGGTGGAAGGGACTACATTCATCTCATGAATCCATGGTCAGCCTAAAAGAAGATTATATGAAAGATCATAAGGCATGACATGGATAAGATTCTGCAAAGTAACCACTCCAACTGTAATAGGTAAAGTAATTATCACAAGCGGTTGCTCTGTTGTATTATCAAATCTTTGAATAGAAATAGAATCATGTATTATTTGTGATCTATCAACTTTTAATTGATCAAGGAAACTCACACTACACACATTAAGGGTAGAACCATTATCTATGAGAGTGCATTTGATACCTATGCGATGGAATTAAGAAATGATCATAAAGGCATCATGTTGTTTTCGTAACTCCAAAGGAGGGAGCTCATGTTGATGAAAAGTAATATCAAGACTATGCTTTTGAACAAGAGCTACCACATCATTCGGCGTGGTTCCAAGAGGAATTGTGAGTTGTTTTAAAGAAATTTGAAGAATGGTGTTGTAATTTGGTGAAGTTTGAAGTAAATCCCAAAGAGAAATTTTGGTAGGAGTATTCTTTAATTGTTCAACAAGATCATACTCCTTTGCGGGTGGGTTATAATGAGGAGCACTAGGTGGATTAGGTAAAGGTAATTATGGTGGAGTTGGTTGTGGTGGTTTTGGGTTATTTCATGTGTTATATGTATGAGAAACATTATCATCACTATATTGCTACCATACACTAGTGTTAGGTGGGTATAAATTGTGGTGTGGTTGATTAGAGGGATGAAGCGAATGTGAGGGTGGGTAAAGGATAAGTTTAGGTTGAATGACATTAACGTCCTTGATTTTAGAGGTATCACAACAAACCATAGTGGATGAGTTGGATGAGATGAATTCCTAAAGAGACTCATCTAACAAATGCATATCATCACTACTAAAATGTGTGAAGGGTAAACAATCATCAACTAGTTTAGGATGTTCAAGAAAATATTTAGAGGTATGAATGTTAGTTATATCAAGTTGGTGACCACAAACCTTAGTGGATGATGTATTCAAGATGAAGTCTTGAAGGGATTCATCTAACAAATCAAAGTCATCACAATCAAAAGGCTTGAGGAGTGATTGATCATTAGGGGTGTTAGGTTTCTCATGACAAGCATTAAAGGATGAAGTGAGTGAGATGACACTTTTAAGGGCTTCATCTATTTGATCGACATCATCACTACTAAGTGGCTTAGATGAGATGGTTTTTTTAACTTGAATCGTGTGTTTAATTGGATCTGTAGACACCTAAAAATGACCTAGGCACGCAAGCTTCATTTTACACTTTCGTCCTACCATAATTATGACATTTAATTATGTTCTTGGTCCACATTCGACTATTCATTAAATAATTCATTATTATTTAATTAATTCATGTCTTTGTATTCTTCATGATTATTAAATAAATAAATTTTATTTATTTATTAAATACGTCATTAATTGTCTAAGTCTTCCCGTAATTAAATAAATTTCTTAATTTATTTAATTACCCTCCGTCATATATTTCTTCCTGATTATTAAATAAATAAGTTTTATTTGTTTATTTAATATGTCACTAATTGTCACAATTAAATAAATTTATTAATTTATTTAATTATTCAGTCTTATCTTCCAAATTAAATAATTATTTCTAATTATTTAATTACTAATTTCATTTTTCTCTCATTTTGAATAAATGAAAATATTTAAAATGATTTCATTTTATTAACTTTCACTCTTTTTGGTAAATAATCTGAAAAAGATTATTTACTTGTCTCTAAAATCATCATTTTTGAATTATTTAATTTCAAAAGTTTTATTCTTCAAAAATCAGAAGTAATGGTGGCAGATTTCTTGATTTTCCAAATCGAATCTTCAGTTCAAATCTTATCTTCTTGATTTTTCGAATCTCACAAATCAGGCAATCTTATCTTCTTGATTTTTCAAAAATCTTTATTTCTTTAATTCATTTATCTCATTTATTCTCCACCATCGATCTGATTATCTGAGATATTATCTTGACCGTTCGATTAATGAATTTTCCCTAACCCTAATTAGGGATTCTCAGACTTAATCTGGACCTCTCATTTTAGGTTCTTGTCGTCAATTAATCTCGTTCATCCATTCAAAATGACATTTTCTATAAAATGTCATTTTCGTCTCACTTTTTGACTACGTACAGACATATTACATTTTAGGCATTTTGCATACTTAGTTTTCATAGCAATTTCAATACTTATTATCTTTGTTTGATCAAATCTTAGTATATTTAGGCATTATCAATCATGGTCATAGGCATAGTCATTAGGCATATTTAAATCCTTCAAAGCTTGGTGTAGGACTTAGACATTTGCAGATTGCTCACACGACGAATCTGAGGGCAACATCATCCAGCAAGCAAGAAGGCATTACAAAAGTGAATCATGGAGGTATCGACGATCAGGTATAATTGTTCTGTGTTTTACTTCCTTTGTGTTTTGTAAGATCTTTGGGTTTCATTGTCATTTATTGATTTGTTGCTAACAACTTGAATCGAACCTAAAAGAAATCTGTTGATTACATTGGTGAACCCGACTCCATTTTTCTGGTTATTTCCGTACGTTTTTTTTTATTTTCTGTTGTTTTGCAGGTACAGGTACGAAGCGACACAACCATTTTTTTTTAAATCGTGACGCATTGGCAAAGTAAAAAGCCACAATCGCTCTAATAAGCCGCAATCGATAACTTTAATGACGCATCTGATCTGTCGTGCCGCATTCGAAGTCCTGAACGACGCATCTGCTCTGTCGTGCCGCATCTGACTGGTAAATATTTTCTTTCATTTTTGACATTCGGATTTTTGAATTTTAGGGTTTTCTAATTGCTGGTTTCTTTTTGGTTTTTCTGGTCTTTTGATTTCCTAGTTTTTCATTTCTGCATGTTAGCTAGCTTAGGGTTTTGTGTTACTAATCTCTGTTTGTAGCATGTGGCGGTAACTATTCGTGTGTCGAAGATCATTTAGTAAAGAAACTACTAATACCTTGTCTGCAGATTCGAATGTCGAAGATGGAATAAAACAAGCATTGTACTTGTTTTTCATAGATTAGCAAACATTTAACTTTGGTGCACATAAAAAGAACACTCATGTCTTCTTTGCTTGATTGTGTTTGCAAGATGGTAGGTGAGTATGCTCTCACTTGGTGAAAACCTCGTGATCAGAAAACTAGACCCATCTTTATTTGTTATTACCCTGACTTGGTATATCGGAGTATCCTCTCCCCTCATGCTTTTGAGCGATCTTGGGTGTAAAGGCTGGTTACCAACTCTAGAAATTGGGCTACAGGATTTCATCACTAGCAAGATTCAAACCAACTTAGCGGAGCTAAAGCCAAGCTACCCTCGGCCCAGAGTATATAAATGCGGCACTTAAGGAAAACCAAAGGTTGCTTGTCGGATGTCATAACTTGACTGAAGTTGTACTCCTTAAATACTGTTGAGCTTAACCTCTTAGGTTTGGAGTGCCACCTTAATGGTGATTAATCTCTTGCCCCATGTATGGCCCACTCGAGCGGGGTCCTATTTAAAACTCTTGTATAGAAAGCCAAAATCCTTCTATTTGCTAGCCCGATTCGGTGTGAAGGCATCCACACTTACATGATTTGTAGTAGAGGTGATTGAAAACGCCATGGGAGTTTCATGGGGTTTGGAAGCTTGGTTGGCTTTGAGGAAGAGAGTGCACTATAAAGGGGAGCCGGTATGGCAGGAATGGAATTCTGCGCTCTGAGATATGCGGTTGGGGAAACCCATGTGGAATCTAGTGAATACTGTCATGGCCTAACCTAGGATTGTGCTTATCTGATGTGTGTTTGGTTACTTTTCAAAACACTATGTTTGTCAAGTGCTTTCTGGTTTCACCACAGCTCCAAACAAAACATTCAACACCAAACATATCAAATTTGCAATCAAAATGACAAGAAAATCAATTTGAAACAAAACTCTGTTGCATCTGTCGAACTGCAATTGATTTTTTGAACCGCAATTGCTCTATTAAACCACATTTGATACTCAAAACACCACATTTGTATGCGTCGTGATGCATCTGAACACTCCAGAGCCGCATGTGTAAAACTAAAATGCAACTAACTATCATCGAGTCGCATCTGATAAACTGAGTCACACTTGTCTATTTCCAAGTCGCATTTGCTAAACTTGAGCCGCATTCACAAAACCATGATGCAACTGACATCTCAAATGACGCATTTTCCTGTCACTGTTTAAAACTTCATCCAAAGTCAAATCCAAAGTCTTCGTCTTGTTAATAATCTGTCAAACACTGTTTCCTAGAAGATTCTATCAGAAACCAAACTTGAAATTGCTCAAAGTCTTGACCACTAGTTTGCATTCATTGCCATAGGTTGCATCCTTCATTATTTTAGTTGCATACATTTGACATTAGGTTGTCCCTAGGTTCACATTTTTTGCATCTTTAGGATTAGGTAAACCTCATCACAACTTGCAACATCATTGTTTTCGAAACTAGGCTCTTTTGGACTAAGTTATCAAACCCTTTCCAGTCATTGTCCTCTTTTGTGGATGTTCCAACTCAAAAGTCTAGTTAGGAAAATTCACTAGTCATTTTGACATTGTCACCTTGTCATTTTCAACAAAGTCCTCTAGTAACCAAAATTGAAAACAAAGTTCAAGCTTAGATGTGCTTAGATACCCTTGTCTTACATTACATTTTAGGTCTACACATTGCATATCCTATTCGCAAAAAAATCCAAAACAGTAGTCATCCTAGTCATCATTTTGAACTTAGATCTTGCATAATATCACCATTATTAGTTGTCATTCCCATTTGAGCAATCTCATTTATGGTGGAAACCAGATTTCAAAAACAACAACGACAAATGGAAAACTCTCGGCAAGACACCATGTCTACTTTCGATAATCCAAATTGGACCTTTTACGATCCATTTTCCAATCCAAACGATCCACCTCCAATGACAACACAATCCTCATCAAACAGTACATTTGAACTCTACTTGTAAAGAGATGAATATGGTCAAATATTTTAGGAAAACATAGAGGCAATAGTACAAAACCCAGAGGCCTCTCACTTCGTTGAAACAATGGTCTGTCACGACAGAGACAGATTCTTGGCTATCCTCTTGAGTGAAGGAGCCAAATTACCTCAAGGATTTGACATTAACATGATAAATGTGACACCTCCTGACCCTAATAACAACAATGTACATAACATGTCACATAGTGGTCAACCTCCAAACACTACAAGCAATACTCTTATTGACACTACAACGACAGTGCATGCCACTTCCAACATTCCAAACACCTCCAACATCATAAATACCATGACAGAAAATGCCACGACAGTAAATGCCATGGGGGCATCATCAAGTCACAATAATCCCCCCTTGATAGCTTCATCTACTACCACGAGTACACCTTTGACGCATCCGCTCAGTGGTATTTCACAAAATCCTTTGGGAGGGGGCAAGGGACGCATTTTTATCCAAGGACAACAACCAAACGTTAACACGACAACACAGTCACATGTCATTGCCTCCCAAGGTACAAATACAAACATTCCCCTTGTGCAAAACCAACAATTCGCACAAGGTGGCCAAGTAACACAACCCATGGTACCATTAACGCATCATAACATCCATGGTCATCACATTCCCCAAATAACGACACACATGACTGGGGGACACATCCCAACCTACTCATCTAACATTCATACTCATCAACATACACCCAATCATAACTTCCAATATCAACAACACGTCAATCCGCATACATCATACATATCACAACAATCCACACCGCCACAATAGAACAACATTCACGCACAACAAACAGGGACCTATGGTGTACTAGGCAATCCAACGTATGGAAACATAAATGACCCTATTGTAGACGCCCTCCAAACAAGAGTGAGGGGTTTAGAGAAAACCATCCAAAACATATACATTTTAGGTCAGAAATCGGAAGTATCATATGACCTAAATGTATAACCATTTGACATGAGTTTATACATGCCTCCATTTCCTCCAGGATATGTGTCACCCAATTTCACAAAATACAGAGGCAAGACAAACCCCATTGAACATGTTCAGGAATTTGCAACCAATTGTATGGACATCGCCTATGAACAAACATACTTGATGAGACTTTTTTCTAAAAGTTTGGTGGGTCAGGCCCTTGAATGGTTTTCCACTCAAAAGGATATCCAAACATGGGACGAGCTTAAAATAAAATTCATAAAAAATTACGCGTACAACATTGACATGGATACCTCTATCACTAGCTTGTGCAATCTCACACAAGAGGATGCTGGTGAGACTTTCATCCCATTCTTTCAGAAATGGAGAAGTCTAGCTAGTAGATGTCATATTGATATACCCGAAAGGAAAAGGTCAACATGTTCGTGCAAACACTTCTTGGGCCCCTAAAATATGCATTACAAGTACATTGTTGCACAAACTTCACAGACTTAGTTGAAAAAGGGGTCCAAATTTAGAAAGCCCTTATTGCAAAGGGAGAACTAAGATACGGTCCCAAAAACACAAATGTCAATCCACCCACCGACAAAAACAAATATTGTGTTAAAAATAAACACGTTACAAATG
>VDFB02193867.1:295783352-295833132 GCA_007258455.2 Sequoia sempervirens
GAGTGATCATCCTCCCATTAGTTG
The DNA here is from genome assembly GCA_007258455.2 of Sequoia sempervirens. Classification (NCBI taxonomy): domain Eukaryota; kingdom Viridiplantae; phylum Streptophyta; class Pinopsida; order Cupressales; family Cupressaceae; genus Sequoia; species Sequoia sempervirens. The sequence goes on from VDFB02193867.1 coordinate 295,783,377, forward strand.
TGAAGATTAAATCCAATCTTCTAATAGATCATTAATTTAGCCACTATTTAGACTTCTCTATTTTCATGTTTGCTTTCTCTCCTTTTCCCTTTTTTCGATGCATATATGGGAATTACTTACTCAAGGCTTGGGATGGAATTTTGCATGCTTTGTTTCTAGTCTTATATGTTGTTTTATCAATTGGTTTTCTTTCTTTTGTTTGCTATGTTTGAGTGCTCGAACCTTGTTCCATGTTTCCAAGGAACTCAAGATTTCAAGCCTCCTTATGTATGTGGATTTGTATCTTCATGAACATAGATACAAACAACTATGACCAATTACTCTTTGCCATGTATTTGTGTTATGTGAATGAATGTTCTTTTAATCCGTGTTTATTGAGATGTTCTTATACTTTCTTTCTATTGATTATCAATTCTTATGTCTATTGATAATAGATTTTCTTAACAATATGATGACAATCAATCAAGCTCTACATAAGATATATTATACTCTACACTTTATTTTGTATTTTTATTTCGAATTATATGACAACATTTTTTATATTTAATATTTTTTAAAAAAATATAATATATTTCTATTTTCTATTTTTTAAAGCTGTTATAAAAAATATAAATATATTTAATTATAAATTATGATACCTAAATAAGTTTAATTATCAACCTAGAACTATCCATGCACTTTTTTTAAATCAATACAAATTATTATGTTTTAACAACCCATTTTTTTTTAGCATTTGACAAAGTGCGCACTATAAAATGGTCTGTTGAAAAGTTGCTACCCTGGTCAAGGTGAAGAAATTGCAGCTAAAAGATAGTCAGCCTCTCCAACCGGCACTACTGGCTGAATGAATTTCCACAAGAGGCAGAACGGGAGAATGTATTAGGACAAGGAAAGGATCAAAAAACATTCAATGGCGGCTGTTATTATCATTTGCCAACTTGAAAACTGGGTTGGATATATTCAACTTGAATGAGACGTGGACGAAAATATGTCAGAATAATTATGTTGTCTGTTGCCTTGCATGAGTGTATTGCAGTGAAGACCAGTCGTAAAAAGTATGAATATGTTTAGGACATGTCAGACCTATCCAGAGTCCACATACCGAGGATGATATCATCGATCTACAGGTTAGAGATGAAGATGTGAAACCCAGTGTTCACTTTATTTTTTCCAGCTGTCTGGTCAAGTTGATGGTCTAGGGTAACCATTACAGGCCTTGAGGGAGCACTAGACTGATAATACAAGAACCCATTACTCAGTCTTGACAAAATATCCTGAAAATTTTGATTCTAAGCTAACCCATGATATATGAGTATTTTTTTAGGTAGTAGAAGCAATTTCAAGATATATAAAAAATAATTTTTCAAATGATCTTTCAACCAGGAAAAAACAAAGAGAAGGCCCAGCACTCTGGAAAAAATGATTCAAAGGCAACCCATTACGTGAAAGGAGTGATATGTCTACCTATGGTAGATCAATAAATTAACAGCTGACAATGCTCTCTTACGGTTTTGAGTATTGTATATTTACAAAAATTATAATTTTCTTTTCAGTCTTAAGTCCGAAGAAGTTTCAGTTTAAAGTTTGTGTTCTCATTGTGGATAATATATTCTTAACTTCTTTCAGTCTTTAGTTTTTGTCGAAGAAGTTTCAGCTTAAAGTTTGTGTTCTTATATCAGATAGTAAAACGATCTTGTGGATAATATAATCATAATGTCCTTCAGACTTTAGTTTTTAGTCGAAGAAGTTTCAGCCTAAAATTTGTGTTCACATATCAGATAGCAAAACGATCTTGTTAATAGTATAATCATAACTCTCTTCAGTTTTTAGTTTTTAGGCAAAGAAGTTTCAGCCTAAAGTTTGTGTTCACATATCAGATAGGAAAACGATCATGTGGATAATATAATCATAACTCCCTTCAGTCTTTAATTTTTAGTTGAAGAAGTTTCAGTCTAAAATTTGCATTCTCATATCAAATAACAAAATGATCTTGTGAATGATAAAAATCTGTGTCAATTCAGATTCAATTTGAATATATAACGGTTATTGCCACTATTTTTTGAATTGTGATACTTCTCGTCTTCTGAAAGATTTTCAGAAATTTTCCATGAGAATGTGGAGAATAAGAAAAATAAAAGATGTAGGATAGAATATATTAGTAATTGTGTTGAGCTAAAAAAAAATATACACCAAATATCTGATCTACTGGAGAACTACTCTCCGTCTGATTGATCCTTTACACTATTATATTATTATCTTTTCCTCTTATAGTCTAGATCTCTCTAATATCTCCTCATTTACATTGAAACTCAGAAACCCCCAACTTTTAAAACTCTGTATATATATATATATATATATGTACAGATATATATAGTACTCCAGAGAGACATATAGTAATGTACAACAGACTCCATGCTCCAGACACAGTACAGGATATCAGAAATCTGCAAGGCGTTTATACCGGCGGCCAGCGTGAATTTTCAGTTTGGGCTTTTCTTTCTGTTGACGCCGCTGTCTACCATTATCAGAAATAAACAAACCAGAGTTCTCTTCACCCTCTTCTCTTGTCTGCACCGGTTTTAGCCCATCATTATTGGAATTACTGTTACCACCTTCCCTTTCGGCCATTTGTGTGCCCCGGCACCATTCGCAAGAAAAACAATCCAGGTCTACATTTGGGTACAAGCTGCTGCAGTACCTGCAATACCAACATTGCAATTATGATAAAAAAGGATAAAAAAATGAAATGTTAGCGAAGGAAAAAACTGAAAATGGGTTTCTGTTAATCTAAATCTAATTGGAGCTCTGGAAAAAGGGAAGAAAACTGTGCTGATATCTGAAGGAACAGGATGTGCATTTGAAGAGCTGCTTCTCAAAACCCACATCACCACACATGCAACACTCGTTGGAAACAATCTCCGATTCACAGTTATGGGCACTGTTTTTGTTGGAATTTTTCGCCAGAGTTTCCATGAAATGCAATTATTGTTCTACTGCTTTGAAACGTTGATGGAAACTGTAAATTTGAAACATTAGGGGAAACTCTTAATCTGAAATACTAGGAGGAAAAATGTTAAATTTTGCTGAATAGAGTAGTTTCTGGTTTTTAAGACAAAGGTTGTAGAATCCGTGTTAATCACGTTTGCTTTGGTGAATTTGGTACATTCCACGCGCTTCTCTACCGGAGATGGAAAAAAAGACGATATTGTTCCCTGTATTGTCCTTTCTGCTTAATCATCAATTGCTTTTCAAGGCACATTTTTCATTTTGAAAATATGTGCAATGATGTCTGTAACCGATATTTATGGCAAGAAGAAAATGTAGTCCCCACAGAATGGGACACTAGAAAGGAGAAAAGTACGTTTTCTCTCCTCAAAATTCACGTATAAGTCTAACATGTTTTCTAATGTACATCTTTCCCATCTTTTAGTACCAGTCAAATTATATTTCTTAAATAGATTGTTTTTATATTTTTTATTTAACTGTCTGATTTATTATTATTATTATTTTTTAAAGCAAAAGTGGCAAGTCACTGTAATTTATTATATTTAAATAAAATATTATAAAACTTGGTTCAAAAAAGCATACCAGCGGAAAAGAACCCAGAAGAAAACTTACGTTTAAATGCAAAACATTCTTTCAAAATCATCCCAATAATAGGGACCTATAGCAAAATTTTACAAAGTCATTAAAGCAAGAACCGACCAAAATGATAGCCAACCGAGATTATTGAACACTACAATATATGTCATATATCAATCTTCTTAGTGTAAGGTAATATACTATGTTAAATCGACATTTTATCAATAAAAATTAGGATTGATAAAGACATTGAATCAAATTTTTAGAATTAAAATAAATAAGTTAAGATATATATTTTTTTGTTTGATGCAGAGCTTGATTTTGTTAGGATTTTTAAATTAATTTATTTTTATATGCATGGTTCTTGTTGATTCATTGATTAATCAATTAATGTATATTCATTAAGCACATCAAAATCAATAATATTTTGTTTCTTTATTTAATCACTTTCATAAATATGAATTTACTCTATGCAATAATGTAATTAATTATGTGGTCATAAATTTGACCTATGATAGCTCATAGTCTTAGAAGTGGTTCATCTATATTTTTGAACTTACATAAAAACTTGGTTGTGTGATAAGGGGTTTCCACATGACAAAGGTAGTTTCTCCCTTGTGTCAAACTCCATAAGGATGTTGAATCAATAACTTTGAACAATGATTGAAGACAACAAGCAATCAAGTCATGTTGTTGTAATGATAAATTTTTTAGTACTTCTTGATGTGTGCAAGAGGAGTTTATTTCATAGATATGTTGGATGTTCTAAAAGAATTAGAGTTAGTCTTTAAATACCATGCCAAGGGTGCAAGAAAAAACGTTTTTGTACTTCAAGGTGTACATAACAACTAATTATAGAGAAAAGAGTGGAATTGAAAAACAAAATTGAATTTAAAAGATCTAAGGAGGTGACATCACAATAATATGTCCCATTTCTTTTTGTATTTTGGACCATTAAAATCATGTTTTTTAAACTTTTGTCACATTTTTTCAAAATCTCAAACAAGCTATCAAGAATTTAAGGACAATTTAAACTAATGATTCATGAATTTTTTAATGTAGATTTGACTTACATTTATTTTAAATTTTATATAATAAATTTTCTATCACATTTGGTTAGTTTTCAATAAAATGTATTATATTTCTAGCATTTTTTATTGAATATTAATTTTATAGCACATAACTTGAATTACAAATAAAAATAGTTTATGATTTCTCGATCATAGATCAATAACTTCAATATCTAGTTTATAGACATTTTTTTGATAATTTTATTGAATAAATATTATTATTAATTTTTAATTTGTACTTACTAAAATTTATATGTATATATTTTCCCATAAGTTTTTTCTCTTTGCATTCTATTCATACAAAGACATTGATTTAGAGTGGAGTGTGATTTTTTACGATTTTTTTAAAATCATTTATTATTTTTTCCAATGTCTCAAATAGAGGCATTTTTGGTGATGTACCTATGATGATTATAGACCTTTTAAAAATATAATAATAAAATAATATGAATTAGTTTTTAAAAATTTAATAATTTGTATGAATTTTTTACTCCCAAAAAAAACAAAATGGTAAAGTTTAGCTTCTTAATTGATGTATGTAGCTTGACAAAAAATGGTACCAAAGAATATTTAAGGGATACATATATGTAAATGGTAAGGATGCTATCTAAAATGAACTTATTTTTTTGTCTCACAAGTGGGACATGCATACATGGGTGAATTAGCACATGTGCCATTAGTGGGACACACTCTTATACTTTAGTTGTACTTTGTTATTTTTTACAACTTTTTTACATCTAACAAAGATAAATAGGCAACTATGGATCTAATATTGGTTGAGAAAATGATAAATTTAAGGAGAATAATTTATTCCTAGGGGTGAGTGTATATGGGAATAGATATGGGTCAAGCTATCTTCCAACTTTTAGAATAAAAATGCCACTTGTATATTTTTTTATATTTTTTTATTGTTAGGAAATATGTTTCAACTTTGTTCCTAGTGTTGAAATTATAAGCAATATAATTTTTGGTATAAAAATTTAATTTCTATGTTATACAGTTGATTTTGGTCAAAATAAATATTTTAAGTTGTTTAACATTACCTCTAAATGTGTATATGGAATAGGTCTCTTAAAGATATACAATTAAAAAACGGGCCCAATTAGCCCCCCAATCAAAACTTATGGCATCTAGAAGTTTGCATAGGAAATGTAAAAATATGTTAGATACATAAAAATAGTTCTAAGGGGGAATTAAAATTGTTAACCAAATTATGATGTACATTATGATGCATCATAAGACATATTTAGTATGAGATAATAGAACCAAAAATAAAACTAATAGGATAAATCAAATAAGTATGTTAAATAGATATTTTATAGGATTGATAAATGCATTGAATTAAATTAAGGTATATATATATATATATTTTTGATATAGAATTTGAATTTGTTAGTGGATTTTTAATTAATTAAGGTGTATTATTTAAGTGCATCAAATTAGTAATATTTTTGTTTCTTTATTTAGTCACTTTTACAAATATGAATTTACTAGCTATGAAATAATAGAATTGATTTTATAATCACAAATTTGGTCTATGATAGATCATAGCCTTAGAAGTGGTTCACCTATATTTCTAAACCTACATAAAAACTTGGTTGTGTGACAAGGGGTTTAAATTTGACAAAGATAGTGTCTCCCTAATGTCAATCTTCATAAGGATGTTCAATCAACAACTTTGAACAATGATTGAAGACATGTAATTATGTCATGTTTTTTATTAGAAGTAAAATATGGGTTTTGAAGGGGCGCAAAACCCATTAGAAAGCAATTGAAACTAAAGAAAACAACACTAAGAAAAAAACAACCCAACAACAAAAAGTCAGCCAAAAAGGAGGACCCCAACCAGCAACACTACATTTTTTTCAGAATATTCGTCGCTTCCATGTTGCTTGTTGCAGCCTTCTGAGCATCATCCAAAACATCAGAATTTCTTTACCAGACACCCCAACCTGAGCTTTAGTCTTGTTCCTAGTCCTAGCACCAGGACCATTTGTATTCACCTCAGTAATCAAAACAATATCTTTCTCCCCACCCTTCCCAGTAGCACCCTCCTCTCCCATCAGCTTACGAGCAACACCAATCTCTTCAAAATGAGCACTATCTTTATGCTTCTTGGCACTAACCAAAGGAGAGATCACGCCAGTAGAATCAAAATTACCAACAGATTTAGAAACCTCCCCACCTCTCATCACAGTATCTCAAGTTTTCCCCATTTTATCCTCAAGGGTGAGGATTATGCCTTCAAGATTTTGTTTCATCTTAAAAGTTTCCTCTACCACAGTGTTTAAGGAATCAAACAAATCATCAATTTGGTTTTGGACAAAGGACTCCTCAACCTTACTCACTACACCCCTAACTTTGACATTAGTTTTATTGAGTTCATGAAAAAACCATTTAAATAGTTTAAACAAAACAATGGAACCCTCATGAGCAGTTCCCAGAACATCAGACATTTCCTCTCTATCAATATTAAAAACCCCCTTCCCCAAAACATCTTCCTCCTTAGAGGAGCTAACCTTATCCTAATTAGCAGAGATTTCCTTACCTTTCCCAGCAACAACCAGAGTCTTGATTTTGCGGATGGAGCTTGCAATCTCCTCTGCTGCAACCTTTCTCTTCTTTTGCCTCTCCAATTCCACATCTTGGGTTTCCACAACAACATCAACAACCCAAAACTTACCTTTCTGCTGCACATTCAACTTAACACTCAGGGAATCATCAACAATGAGGCCACCCACAATAGTGAGAGGAGAGTCCCTCTCCAATAATTGACTTGTAGTCCTCAGAACCCATTTCTTCCTGCTTCCCTCCTCTGGCTCCTTCCTCTACTTGGAAATAGGGGGCGACAAGGAAGCCTCACCATACAAATCAATTTTCTCCTTTACACCCCTACTTGACAAATTAATAGCCACCTCATCACTACAAGTCACATAACCCTCGCTAGCACATGGATCCCCTTTTTTCATCTTTTTTGTAGTAGGGGATTGGGGACCCATCTCCATAGAAGCAAGTGAATCTAGAAAGAATTCCACATCCCCCTCCGAATTTGACTCTTTTTCCAAAATCAATTTCCTTTTCTTCACTTTTTTGCAAGCCGGTTCCTCTTTAGAAACAGTCCCATACTCCTTCGTAGGCTTAGACTGTTTACCCTTCGAGGTAACAATTGGCATGGCCACCTCAAAGGTCTTCACATAATAAGAGATAAGAAGGATTAACCCCACATGTAAAATGATATTTTTATGGTTTTTCTTATGATCCTTAAGACCTGAATCCAGAGACATCAAGAGATAATATGGAAAGGAAATCCTCTTCTTATGTCAGAAGTGATTGAGCAAGATGAAGTGGTAAGCATTAACCGTTGAGAAGTGACCTTCCACGGTTATGAAATGCATTAACTCTTCCTCAACATCTCCCCACAATTCCTTAAGAGAGCTTCTCTAGTAGCCTCCACTCCTCACAGTCCTCAAATCCTTAGCTTCATCTCCCTTGAAGAAAATTTTCATTACGTTCTGTGACTCCTTTTTGTCTCTAAAAACTTTCATACCATCCATTGCCAGACCAGTAATAGTAGCTATAAATTCTTCATTGACATCAAACTCAGTTCCATATAGCTTCAACACCCTATCATTCCATCCTTTAGCAAATAACGTTGTAACCTGAGGATTATTTCCATGTAATTTCTCCAGGTAAAAAGTTAACCCTCATTTCTCCAAAACCTGCCAAATCTCCTTCTTAGCAGCTTCACACGAGAAAGGTTCCATGCAATTTCTATCTCCACCCATATTGACAAAATTAGCAGAAGGTAACAGCTTGAGGGCTCTATACATAGTGCAAGGAAAACTCTGGAAGATAATGCTAAGAACACCTAGAATCCATGTGAGAATTGAAATGAAACAGAGGAGATTAAAGAACATTGAGTTATGTTCCCTATGACATCCAACCCCTGTACCATTCGCTTGATTCAAATCTAGCTTACCATCCTTTCTCATAATAATTGGCCACATGAATAAAGACATGCATGCCGCCAACCATAATGAGAGCTTAAGAAAATTAAAATTGGCCATCATGGTTGATAGTAGCAATAGCCTCTATAGGGAGAGGGTCATTCAGACCCCATTCCCTAACTTCTCTAACTCCAATATTAGCGAAGATGTCTGATAGGCCATTACCCTCTCTTAAAATATGCGAGATGTAACATTCATCAAAAGATTTCAAAATATCAATGGAGTCTCTTATCAAAGACTCAATAGTCCAAGAGGGGGGAACATAATTTTTCAAATTATTAATGATATTCAAAGAATCCCCCTCCAACCAAACTTTCCTATAGCCTTTGATTTGTGCCAAATTAAGACCATGATAGGCTACAACCACTTCCACATAGTGGTTTGTTTGGATTCCAAAAGGGAGCGCCACAATAGAGATGAGCCTACCATTAGAGTTTCTGATCACTCCCCCACAACCTCCAGGTCTTAGATTCCCTTTAGCAGCTCCATCAAAATTAACCTTCACCCAACCATCCATAGGATCTTTCCAAACAACATATTCTCTGGAAATTTTCCTTTGAGTCACCGGGAGGGAAATATCACAAGGCAACTTCCACCTTTGAGTAATAGAGATATCATAGGGGCTAAGATTAATCTTTGGCCCATTGTGAAAAGTGATCCCAACAAGAAAATTCTCTTTAATAGCAACACATATTTTGTAAGCCACATAGATAGTAGGGAGGGCAGAATTCCTGAAAATTCTATTGTTGCACTCAATTCAAACACCCCACACAATGTGAGGGAGAGAAAGAGACCACAAAATATGAAGAGCAGGATTATACGTGGGGCCAACCCATTGAGACCACAACTCTTTGACAGAACCAGGAAACACCCAACTTAAGTTTTAGAGAGAGAGCACATGGGCCCACACCATTCTAACATATCTACAACCAATCAGCAAATCAACACCATGTAAGTATTTTCTCCAATCAATTTTCTCCCATTCACTCTTAGCTAGCATAAGGTTCCATAATTGTTTTCCAAGAAGGGCAATATTAAATGCTTTGATTTTACAGATTCCAAGCCCACCAGCCTTTTTGAGTCTATAGACATCATCCCAAGAAACCAAATGAATTCTTCTCTTATCCTCAACCCCAGACCAAAGGAAGTTTTTCTAAATTCCTTCCAAAGCATCCACAAATTTCCTGGGCATATGGAAAAGACTAAGAGCATAAACAAGAAGATTTTGAAAAGTGGATTTGATCAGCTAAACTTTCCTAACTTGGATCAAAAGTGCACCCTTCTAACCAACCAATTTAGAATTGAATTTATCAATCATACCCCTCCAAAAAGAATCAGGAACTTTAGAGCACAAGGGAAGGCCCAAATAAGAAGCAAGAAGTTCCCCAATTTGACACTGTAGAATTCTAGCAATTTTAGTTTGTCTATGGATTAGAGTGTTAAAATAGAAAATAACACTCTTAGGCAAGCTAACCTTCTACCCCAAAGCAGCCTTGTACTTATTTAAGATAGACTTGATAGCCTTAGCCTCCTTAATGGACGATTGTCCAAGCATAAGAGATTCATCCACAAACTGTGGATGAGAGAAAATAAGGTTACTGGAAGAAGGGGCTAACCCAAACATAACCCTAGTATTAATAAATCTCTGGATGAGAGGACCTAGGGATTCTACCATGTAATAATGAATAGAAAAGGAGATATAGGATCCCCTTTCCGCAGACCCCTAGAGCAGTCAAAGAGAGGGAAAGGGGACCCATTGATGAGGACAGAGAATCTCAGAGTAGATATAAGCTGAAGCACAAGATCCACCACTTTCTTCCCAAAACCAAAAGAAGTTAATATCTTAGAAAGAAAACCCTAGTCAAATCTATCATAAGCTTTCACTAAGTCAAGCTTCAAAACGAAACCAACATGCTTATTAATAGTAAGAGAGTGTATATTCTCATGAAAATAGAGAATAGAATCCAAAATTTTCCTACCAGCCACAAAACCATTCTGTTGAGGCGAGATAATAAGAGGAAAAATTCTTTGCAATCTAACCACCAAAACCTTGGAGAAGATCTTATAAACTGAGTTACATAAGCTGATAGGCCGAAACTCATCAAAAGAGGAAGCACTAGGCTTCTTAGGAACCAAAACAATAAAAGAGGAGTTCAATTCCTTCAGAAGAGAGCCAAACCTGAAGAACTCCTTAGTAGTCGCAACAACATCCTTAGCAATAATTTCCCAAAAGGACTGAAAAAAGAACATAGGAAAGCCATCTAGACTCAACGCCTTATTAGCTTCAAAATAGAAAACAACACTCCTAATTTCATCTGCCAAAGGAATACAGACCAATTGTCTATTAATTTCATCATCTAATATCTGAGGGATATCCCTTAGAAAATCCTCTTGATAGGCCAAATCAAGCTCCCCCTCCACCGAAAGCAACTGAGAGAAGTAGGAGGAAGTAGCAAACTGCAAATCAACATCCTTCTCCAAAACTTGATTATTGAAATTGATCAATTTAATATGATTATTAGCCCTATGTTTAAGGGTAGAGAGGTGAAAAAAATTAGTATTCCTATCCCCACTTTTCAGCCACATAATCCTTGACTGCTACTTCCATAATTCCTCCTTCGCCATGATATTATGTAATATGGAAAGCAAGATATTTTATTTCAAAATCAAGGCCTGTTCATAACCAGAAAATTGGATAGATTGTTGCACAACTTGAAGCTCTTTAGACACACCCTCTTTCTCCAAAAAAATATGACCAAAGGAAGTATGATTCCACTTTATAACATTATCCTTAACATTAGCAAGCTTTTTAACAACTCTAAACATAGCCAAACCATCCACATGAATGTTCCACCAGTCATTAACCAGATTACCCAGGTCAGGATGACACATCCACATTTTCTCAAATCTAAACAAAAGTTTTTCTTGCCACCCAGAAAATCCACCGACAAAGCAGGAAAGTGATATGATCCCAATCTAGTTAAAATAGAAAGCACACATGAATAATGAACCAACCACTTAGGGGTGATAAGAGAATGGTCAAGCTTGACCTGGATAATGGCATTTCTCACTCTTTGATTCGACCATGTAAAGGAAGCACCTTTCAGATCCAAATCAAGAAGAGCAGTATCATTAATAAGATTCATAAGATCATATCTACTATCATCCACCACTTGCGAACCACCCATCTTGTTAGCATCATGCAAAGGAGTATTAAAATCTCCCTTAACCAACCAGTTCTCAATATGGTTCATGACTTTAAAGGAACCCAAATTCTCCCATAATTTTTTTCTAGCACTCTTACAGTTCAAAGCATAAATATTAGACAAAGTCCAAGAGAACTTGTCACACAAATGATTAAAGGAAGTAGCCACATGATTACAATCATTGAAAACCTCAATCCCCTGGATCACCCTAAGATTCCAAAAAGTCACAATCCCTCCTTAAGCCCCCATCGCATCAGAACAATGCATCCCACAATCCTTAAAAAAGCTTATTCTTCAACCTAGATAATTTATCCACACCCATTTTAGTTTCTTGAATTAACACAATATCAGGGCAATGATCTCTTACCAAATTAAAAAGAAGATCATGCTTGTGAGGGCAATTTAACCCCCTCATATTCTAGGAAATGATCTTCATGAGAACTTATTGGTAGTGCTCTTGGAGCACATATCCAACAGAGTTCTCTACGTACCATCAACAATGTCCATTCGAATCTCCTTTTCCCTAGAAACGTTACCAGGAGGTCAACCTCTACCACACAACTCAGACCCACAATTTGACCTTTTCCTATTCCTTGTCACTACTCTCGGTGAGGGAGAGTGTTTTTTCTTGTTGCACCCACGAACTTGAATGTAAGGAGGGTTGTCCAGATCCTCAGGCTCCCCAATGTCCTTAGCTTTAGGAAAAACCTCCAATCCCTCAACCTTCGAACCATCATCTTGCATTTGAATCACCCCTGAAGGAGGGGACCTTACCCCATCAATCCCTAAGGTCTTAACCTCCTCCACAACCTTAGACCTTACTATGTCCATAGTTTCCACAGAGTCACTAACAAGGGAGGACTTATCCTCATCTCCTTTCTCGAAAACCTGATTCATCTCTCCCAAGTTCATTGGCCTTTAGGAATATTAACCTTGTTAGCCACTAATAGGCCCATTTCCACAGGTTCAACCTCCACATTCACACCCAGGGTTGACTCCCCTTTTTCCAAGAGCTCCACATCCTGTTAAGGAGCCTTCTCCTTCTCTCTCCATTATTTAGTCATCTGCTTCAACACTTTGAGAGGATATTTCTTTGCCTAGTGGCCAATTTTTTTACAATGAAAGCAAGCAAAGGGATTCGACTCAAAATCAACCACATGCTCCCAAACCCCAAACTTAGAGTTAATCTTTATCATAGTCAGCGAATTAGCTGATTGCTCCACATTTACACAAAATTTTGCATAAACCAACTGCTTCTTGGAAGCCATCATTTGGTCAATCGACATCAAGCAGGCAAAAGTGCTTGCTATCCCTTTAAACATTTCCTTATCCCAGAATTCCATCGGGAGACCAGGAAGTCAAACCCAAACCGGAGCAACCAAAAAAGAGCACAAGTTCGGGTTGAAGCCTAGTTCCCACTTTTTATGCATTAGAGAGGACTTTCCAATAAACCAAGGGCCACCTGTCAGCATCGTAACCAAATCATCTTCACAGTTAAAAGTGAATGAAAAGAAACCTTTGGCCATAACAACCACATCAATTTGTCCCTTATGTTTCCAATGATTAAACACAAACTTTTGCACCAACTCAATATGAGGTTGGGGACCAACAAATTTACCCAACAAAGCCATATCCATATTAGACATGCTTTTGTCAACAATACAATCTGGGATAGAAATAGAGTACTCTCTAGTCTTCACATTAGCAATAAATGACATAGGAGAAGTACTTTTACTTCTAGGTTTAACCCCAAACATATTCGTCCACTTAAGAGCTGAGCTTGACAAGAAATCATTCTTAGTATTATCAGCCCCAAGACCCACAACATCAGGAGTCCCATCAAAAACACCAAATGATAGGCTAAGCCCCTACTTTTTAGTCCTGAGAATCTCCTTTTTAGAGGACACCGGGGAATGCATTGGATACACAATCTTCGAAGCTCCTTTCCCACCAGAAAATTCATTAGCTAGTAAAGGGGACCTACTACGCTTACCTATAGTAAAGGACCCACCTGACATCACCCTTCCATCATCAAATTGTTCGCCATTAACGCCTGCAACATCATCAAGAAATTTTTCCTTTTCAAAATTTGAAATTCCACCACCGCCATTGCCACCACCCGAGGAGCTCTCCATTGATGTAACTAAGCCTACAAATTAAAATAACCCAATATTGATGTAATTATGTCATGTTGATGTAATGAGATAATTATTTTAATACCCCAAGTGATGTGTGCAAGAGGATTTTATTTAATAGATTTGTTAGATGTTTGAAATGAATTAGAGTTAGTCCTTAAATAACATGCCAATGGTGCAAGAAAAAAGTGTTTCTACTTCAAGACAATACATAACAACTAAATAAAAAGAAAATAGTTGACTTGAAATATAAGTTTGAAAATAAAAGATCTAAGGAGGTGACATCACAATACTGTGTCCCATTTTTTACATTTTGGGCAACTAAAATCATTTTTTAAAACTTTCATCCCATTTTATCAATTATAAAAAACAAGCTATTAATAATTTCAATTCATAAAATTTTCTATGTAGATTTAATTTAAATTTATTTAAAATTTTATTAAATATATATTTTTTTGTCACATTTGATCTGATTTCAATAAAATATATTATATTTCTACCATTTTTATTAAAAAAAATTATTTTTATTTCTTTTGGTAAGCACCACCAAAGGGGGTGGCTCCCTATATTTCTTTAAATGAAAACATTTTAGCAGATTGTGGTAAAAGTGGCTAACACCTTCAACTATTTCTAACAGCTTGATTACATCCTCCTCCGAGACCAGACCTAGATTGGCCTCAAGGAAGGAGAGGAAATCAATTACATCATTCTTTTGTTTAACATTTATTTTGAACAAGTTTCAGGCTTTTCCTAGTTTGATTTTCTTCCTTTCCTGCTTGGTGTTCAAGACTCCCACCATTAGGCCAGATTCAGGTTCACCTTCAACCATTTCCATCATGTTTGTTGGATAGTCCACCAACGCATTGTTTAACAATTGATAAGTGATTTGGTTCCTATTGAACAGTCTGAATAATTGAGAGGGGGGTGAATCAGTTATCATAAAATAATTATCTTGACTTTAATTAATCTAGAGTAAGCTTATATCAATCAAATAATAATCAAACAGATATGAACATGAAAGCACATAACAACACCATGCACAATGAACACCAAAATTTACGTGGAAACCCAAGAAGGGAAAAACCATGGAGAATGCTAATTCTCAATTATAGAACACTGGTCAAGGTGATTTTTACAATGGGCTCACTACCAAAATGCTCATTGCATGTGAGGCTCATTGCCAGTGGGCTCACTGCTCGATTAATACATCTAATTACAAAATAGTCTCACTGAAAAAAAGGAATTGATGAAGTTGCATCTACATATGCATGAAGTCAGTTCTAGTTTAGAGCATAGTATCTGTCTGCAATAGATTCTTTCAGGAATCTTCTATCCACCTTCCTCGCACAACCTCTACAAAATAGATTACTTCTTCCTAACAATTGCCTTCAACTTTCTTATCGCATAATCCTTCACACCCTTTTATCTGCTTGCACACACCATACATCTTACTTCACCGAACAAAAATCAACTTTTACTTATACCATAATGTCTTCATAATTTTCCTAAGTCGGCCTAGGAAAAAAAAGTTGGCATGAAGAACAACCTTGAAATATTCAATAAGGCTTGACATGCTAGCACCGGACCCAAAAGATAGGTTGTACATAAATATCTTCTTACCACGTTACCAAGGGACCCATAAATAGGTCATACATAAGATAAGTTCATCACATAACATGATTATCAAAAGATAGGAAAATTTGAATTACATGAAATATATTTCAGAGCCGATGGGAATGCCACAACCAAGACCAAATCTCGATCATCATCAATTTCAGTATCAACCGAAGAAACACAATTAGACATGCCAAAACTTGTAACATGCTACATGAATGTGCGGATAGCAAGGATACCCAGAGTAAGCTTTGAGCACAACAACCAACATCAAAAGATTGATTAGTCTTCATTATTCTACATTTACTGACTTCCACAGATGTCCCAAAAAGAAGTACTGCCATATCTGGATCAAGGATAACATCCACACTACACAACATCATAACACTCGATAGGATAGATCATTTCTCTATATTATCCAGAGCACAATCTTCTAGATCCTAGGTTTTGAAATCAATGACAACAATGCTAAATCATCTCAACAACTTCTCAACAATCTCCCCCTTTGGCATTGATGACAAAACAACAAAAACTTAAAAACACAAATACTGCAAAAACAAAACTCCAAAAATCCAAGTGCTCCCCCTTTGTCAAACAATTCAATTCCTCTTTTTGTTTTTGTTTTTCTCTTCATTTTCTCACCCTTTTTGCCATCAAAGGCAAAGGGAAAAATAAGAATATTTAGGAAATCAAGTGAAAATAACACTTTTCAAACAAAAAATTTCTTGTGCCTTTCTCTCACAAACGGAAGAATCCTCTTCCAAGCTTGCACAATAGAAAACATTTTGGCACACAAACTGTCCAGTAGAGTCAACAACATAAATGAAGATGACTAGTCTGGAGACAGGCACTATCATTCACAATCCTCTGCATTAGAAAGTATCCCAGAGAGATGATCCAACTAGACCTCTACAATTTCTTTGACCAACCAGAAATTTCTAACCAAATATTCCCTTTGTCTCTGAATAGGCAATAACTCAGCTTGCAACTCTCCAACTCTTATTGTTTGTTCTCCATCTTTATCTTTGAAGAAGTCAAAACACTTTCCAATATCATTCATTTAAGATTCAATAGCTTCAATTTTGCTTCTAAAATTATCAAGAGTAGTAGGCCACCAAAGAAAATACCTGTAGATGTAATAAATCTCCTTAATGCATTCTCTTGTCTCACCAATGTGTTTGGATAATTTTTGTTTGGATTTGACACACCTTCTTTCAACCATAGCTTGGATCTTATGTCCTTCAGATCCTTCCCGCAACAACCTTTCTTCAACAACTTCCACTAGATCATCTGGTAATGAGTCGGGAACAACTGAAATAGTAATACCCTTTTTGAGCAGATAATCAACTAAGGCATATTCAATTCTAAGCCTACTGACCGGAGAGCAGACGTACCACATTTCAGAAATCTTTTTCATATCACCTTCATCCAACACTGAACGAACTTCATCTAGATCGAAAGAGTCAGATCTAGGCAAAGACTTTTCTTCCTTCTCCTTCTCTTCTGAGATAGTGATGAAATCCTTTGTGTTAATTTTCCTCCTTTTAGGTTCTGGAGGGGAACCACCAATGACAACCTCTAACTCCTTCTTACTAGAGGAGGAACCCTTCTCAACTTGACTGATAGGCATATCATTAGACACTATCACACCGGAGCACAAATTCACTTGCGAGGATGAGAAATAAGCTTTGCGTGCACTTGCTTTATCTTCCATACATTCCAAATATCTATAAACTTTCTTTTTGACAGGGATGGTGGTCTTCCTCTTAACATTCACATTTGATGGTATTGAACTCAGAAAGTAAAATACTAAACATATGAGTAGAGACCCAAATTGGAAGGGATAACTCTCATCCAAAGATGTTCTGACAAATTCTCATTTAGGTTTTCCATTATTAGGCTACACAAGTCAAAAATTTTATTTTCCTTCACCATCTTATGTGCTAGATACACAACAATAGTCGAAGTAGAACCTTCATGATTTCTGAGATAGATTTTGTAAGTGATACCATAAGCGACATACCTTACTACAAGATCAAAAATGGTATTTATCAGTAGAGCTCGGGGGTCTTTGTCGATATCAGTAAGTTCCTCCACATCTTTGTATTTCACCATTTTCTTCCCAGGGAGGTCACCAACACTACACAATCCAGTAATAGCTTCAATGGATTCCTTAGTGATCAAATAGGGTTTGTCCAAAATGATGTTGCCATCCTTGAATCGACTCAACATGAACAAGATAGACTCTTTGTCGGTAATCTAGGGAAATTCTCACCATAAATCCATACCCAGGGCACTTACATTCTAGAATTCATTAGTCTTCAACCCTAGTTCCATTTCCTTCATTTTCCAATGATCAAATTCATCCAAATCTACTCCCTTAAGCCTTAGCAGAATAACGCCACTAAATTCACTTTTAACCAATGTAGATTCCATTGTTGTGCTTAGCTTCTTCAACCCTTTATCACTCAACGAAACCACTTTTCCTTCTTTACAAATTGTGAGAAATGATTTGAAACTCCACCTTTTATCCTTAATTGATCATGATGATTTTTCTGCCAAAAATTTACATCAATGACGCCATTAATAGTACTTCGCTTTTCAATTAGCTGGATTAAGCTTCATCATACATCACCAATCAAATCAAACTTAGTCATGTTGAAAACACATCAATATTACTTTAGAGAGGGGGAACCATTAGGATATGTATTACAACACTCCCCCTGAGCCAAGGCAGTTGGCTTAGATTCTGAAAGATCTTGTACTGAGATCTAGTACCATAGAAGAGCTCTCCACACTTGTTTCCTTTTTCTTCCAAACCATGACAATCTTCTTCTTAGATTCCTCTGATTTTGCAATCTTCTTTTTGTTTTCAGGATTTTCTAGAGCAACATATCTGCATGTGTTAGCATAATGTCTGGACTAACTACACTTGTAACATCTTTGTCCTGACTTAACTGAGTGAACCCTATATCTGTATTGATTAGATTTGTGACCATAACCATGTCATAAATAGCAATTACCATGAAAGAGATTATTCATTTCATTCCTTCTAGCTAGATCAGATAATTGATTTCTACAATGACTTGCTTTATGACCAAACTTGTGATAGTTAAAGCATTGATTACTTGGTTCCTTCTTGCTTCTACACTCTATAGCCTTATGTCCAAAATTTTTGCATAGAAAAAAATAACCATTAAATGATAAGTACCTTTTAGCATTTGGTTTCTTGACCAAAGGTCTTTTTGTAGATGTTCTAGAGTTCCAGACCTTGCTTGTTACAATAGATCTCACTTCAGCTTCAACTACTTTGTCTTTACCCTTAGTATTATAATTTGAGCTTATACCAGAGAAGCCAAGTCCCTTATCCTTGTGGCATTTTTGTAGGGATAAGAGTTGATATAGAATTATGCTACTTTCATATACTCTTGCTTCTGATTTCAACCTTCTTAACTCTTGATCTAACTTCTCATTTTCTTTTGATTTCTATTTGATTGTATCCTTGAGATTTTCCTCAGTCTTCTTCCATTATTCCATTTTCTGTTTGATTGTATCTTTGAGATCTTCTTCAGTATTCTTGCATTCATCCAATCACTTCTTTAAATCCACAATACTTTCCTTTGACTCCTTTAATTCCTGGCTGACCTCTCTATGTCTTGCTTTGAATTTCTAGATTTTCTCCCTTAGCTTTGTGATAGAAATGTTTGCCTCCTTGATGTTTTCTTTCAATTCTCCATTTTCAGATTTTGTGCTTTCCATATCATCTAACATTATCTTCAGTTCTTCCTCAAAGTAATAATCTCTTTCCATCTTCTTCAAGCTACCAAGATCTCCCTCAAGTGGTTAATCTCTATCTGCAAGTGACCATGCTATGATACCAATTGTTGAAAAGTTTGGATAACTAAGTGGGGGGTGAATCAGTTATCATAAAACAATTTTCTTGACTTTAATTAATCTGGAGCAAGCTTATATCAATTAGATAATAATCAAACATATATGAACATGAAAGCACATAACAACACCATGCACAATGAACACCAAAATTTACATGGAAACCCAAGAAGGGAAAAACCATGGAGAATGCTAATTCTCAACTATAGAACACAAGTTAAGGTGATTTTTACAAAAGGATCACTGCCAAAATGCTCACTGCAGGTAAGGCTCACTACCTGATTAATACATCTGATTACAAAATAGTCTCACTAAAAAATATGAGTTGATGAAGCTACATGTACATATGCATGAATTCAGTTCCGATTTAGAGCATAATATCTATCTGCAACAGATCCGGTCAGGAATCTTCTGTCCACCTTCCTCACACAACCTTTTCAAAATAGATTGCTTCTTCCTGAAACTTTCCTTCAACTTTCTTATCACATAATCCTTCGCACCCTTTTATTTGCTCGCACACACCATACATCTTACTTCATCGAACAAAATCAACTTTTACTTATACCACAATGTCTTCATAATTTTCCTAAGTGGGCCTAGCAAAAACATGCCAGCATGAAGAACAACCTTGAAATATTCAATAAGGCTTGGCACGCTAGCACTAGACCCCCACGTTACCAAGGGACCCATAAATAGGTCATACATAAGATAAGTTCATCACATAACATGATTATCAAAATATAGCAAAGTTTGAATTACATGAAACATATTCTAGAGACGATGGGAATGCCACAACCAAGACCAAATCTTGATTGTCATCAATTTTAGTACCAACCAGAGAAACACAGTTAGACATGCCAAAAATTGTAACACACTACATGAATGTCCGTATAGAAAGGATACTCAAAGTAAGATTTGAGCACAACAACCAACCTAAAAATATTGATTAGTCTTCATTATTTTTCATTTAGTGACTTCCACAGGTGTCCCAAAAAGAAGTACTGCCATATCCGGATCGAGGATAACATCCACACTACACAACATCATAGCAGTTGATAGGATAGATCATTTATGTATTTCATTTGGAGAAAAATCTCCCAGATCCTAGGTTTTGACATCAATGACAACAATGCTAAATCATCTCAACAACTTCTTAACAATCTCCTCCTATGAAATTTATGACAAAACAACAAAAACTCAAAAACAAAAACACTGCAAAAACAAAACTCCAAAACTCCAGGGAACAAGATAGACTCTTTGTCTGCAATCCAGGGAAATTCTCACCATAAATCCATACCCAGGGCACTTACATTCTACAATTCATCATTCTTCAACCCTAGTTCCATTTCCTTCATCTTCTGATGATCAAATTTATCCAACTCTACTCTCTTCAGCCTTAGCAGTATACCTCCATTGAATTCACTGTTAACCAATGTAGATTCCATTGTCGTGCTTAGCTTCTTCAACCCTTTATCGCTTAGAAAAACCACTTTTCCTTCTTTGCAAATTGTGAGAAATGATTTGAAACTCCACCTTTTAACCTTAATTGATCATGATGATTTTGCTGCCAAAAACTTACATCGATGATGCCATCAATAGTACTTCGATTTTCAATAAGCTAGATTAAGCTTCATCATACATCACCAACCAAATCAAACTTAGTCATGTTGAAAACACATCAATATTACTTTGGAGAGGGGGAACCATCAGGATATGTATTACAACACTCCCCCTAAGCCAAGGCAGTTGGCTCAGATTCTGAAAGATCTTGTACTAAGATCTAGTACCATAGAAGAGCTCCCCACACTTGTTTCATTTTTCTTCCAAACCATGATGGTCTTCTTCTTAGATTCATCTGATTTGACAATCTTCTTTCTATTTTTCAGGCTTTTCCAAAGCAACATATCTGCATGTGTTAGCATAATGTCCAGGTTGACTGCACTTGTAACATCTTTGTCCCGACTTAACTGAGTGAACCCTAGATTTGTATTGATTAGCTTTGTGACCATAACCATGTCATAAATAGAAATTACCATGAGCAAGATTATGCATTCCATTCCTTCTAGCCAAATTGGATAATTGATTTTTCCAATGACTTGCTTTGTGACCAAAATTGTGATAGTTAAGCATTGGGTACTTGGTTCCTTCTTGCTTCTACACTCTATAGCCTTATGTCCAATTTTTTTTCATAGAAAAGAATAACCATTAAATGATAAGTACCTTTAAGCATTTGGTTTCTTAACCAGAGGTATTTTTGTAGATGTTCTAAAGTTTCAAACCTTGCTTGTTGCAACAAATCTCACTTTAGCTTCAACTACTTTGTCTTTAACCTTAGTATTTTGATTTGAGCTTACACTAGAGAAGCCAAGTCCTCCCTTATCCTTGTGACATTTTTGTATTGACAAGAGTTGATCTAGAATTATGCTACTCTCACATACTCTTGCTTCTGATTTCAACCTTCTTAACTCTTGATCTAACTTCTCATTTTCTTCTGATTTCTATTTGATGGTATCCTTGAGATTTTCTTCAGTCTTCTTCCATTCTTCTCTTTTTTTGTTTGATGGTATCTTTGAGATATTCTTCAATCTTCTTGCAATCATCCAATCACTTCTTTAAATCCACAATAATCTCCTTTGACTCCTTTAATTCTTGCTTGACCTCTCTATGTCTTGCTTTGAATTTCTGGATTTTCTCCCTTAGCTTTGCAATACAAGCATTTTCCTCATTGATGTTTTCTTTCAATTCTTCATTTTCAAATTCCATGCTTTCCATATCATCTAACATTATCTTCAGTTCTTCCTCAAAGTAATAATCTCTTTCGATCTTCTTCAAGCTACCAAGATCTCCCTCAAGTGGTTAAGCTCTATCTACAAGGGACTAGGCTTTGATACCAATTGTTGAACAGTTTGGATAACTAAGAGTGGGGGTGAATCAGTTATCATAATTTTTTTTTTTGACTTTAATTAATCTGGAGCAATCTTATATCAATCAGATAATAATTAAACATATATGAGCATGAAAGCACATAACAACACCATGCACAATGAACACTAGAATTTACGTAGAAACCGAAGAAGGGAAAAGCCACAAATAATGCTAATTCTCAACTATAGAACACCGGTTAAGGTGATTTTTACAAAGGGATCATTGCCAAAATGCTCACTGCAAGTAAGGCTCACTACTGGTGGGCTCACTACCTGATTAATTCATTTGATTACAAAATAGTCTCATTGAAATAATGAACTGATGAAGTTGCATCTACATATGCATGAAGTCAGTTCCAATTTAGAGAACAATATCTGTCTGCAATAGATTTGGTCAAGAATCTTTTGTCCACCTTCCTCGCACAACCTTTGCAAAACAAATTGCTTCTTCCTGAAACTTTCCTTCAACTTTCTTATCGCATAATCCTTCGCACCCTTTTATCTACTCACACACACCATACATCTTACTTCATCGAACAAAATCAAATTTTACTTATACCATAATGTCTTCATAATTTTCCTAAGTCATCCTAGCAAAAACATGTCGGCTTGAAGAACAACCTTGAAATATTCAATAAGGCTTGGCATGCTAGCACTAGACCCAAAAGATAGGTCACACATAAAAATATTCTTACCATGTTACCAAGGGACCCATAAGTAGGTCATACATCAAATAAGTTCATCACATAACATGATTATCAAAAGATAGCAAAGTTTGAATTACATGAAATATATTCTGGAGCTAATGGGAATGCCACAACCAAGACCAAATCTTGATCATCATCAATTTTAGTACTAACTAGAGAAACACAATTAGACATGCCAAAACTTGTAACACACTACATGAATGTCCGTATAGCAAGGATACCTGGAGTAAGTTTTGAGCATAATAGCCAACAAAATATTGATTAGTCTTCATTTTTATGCATTTATTGACTTCCATGGATGTCCCAAAAAAAAGTACTACCATATTTGGATCAAGGATAACATCCACAGTACACAACATCATAACACTTGATAGGATAGATCATTTATGTATATTATCTAGAGCACAATCTTCTGGAACCCAAGTTTTGACATCAATGACAACAATGCTAAATCATCTCAACAACTTCTCAATAGTTCCATTAACGAAGTACCTCGTCACCTGGCTGTAAATTACAAAGAATTATTTTAGCACCAGTCTGTCATGTGCATGGCCATCAAACCAAAAATCAATCGAATCACCTTCTTCACAACCCGTTTCTCACCAGCATCCACCCTTTGAAATAGATATTCAATCTATTCATCGATAGACTCCTACCTTGGGATACCACCTTCCTCAAAATTACATCTACATTCAATCCCGAAATCCAGTGCCATCCTCCCATCACTTCAATTAAGAAATATAACACACAACACTAGGGGTGCAACACAGTATGGTCACTACCATAGCCCATAAATCTACACCTACCCTCAACCTTAGACTTTACCACCCAGCTAGACCATCATGTGATGAAAAATATTGAGCACATGAGTCAAAATTTATAGCCCAACCTACCCACAAAAGACCACCACTCCAACCCATTTGACAATAAAAAATCAATTCCAATACTCACAATCATGTCCAATGAATAAACATATAATCATCCTTAAAATATTTTTCAATATTCATTCAAATTGCCACCACAGGTAACCAAGGAAATGAATCACATACAAAAGCATATGAACCATGAGCACAACACCCTGTCACAAGTACACTATGCCCCAAGATGAGAACCTATGCCAATACCAAGCAACAAACAAACAGACATAAGCGTATCCAAGAATATGTCTGTTAGTGATCCTATTGTACCCGACACCTAGCCTTCACCACCTCATCAATTGTGATCTTTTGTAGTTCGCTTGATATAGAAGACTCATCAAAAAGGACTTCCACGCTATCTTGAAGTACCCCCATAGTTTCCAAGCGACCAATCAATGCATTCGTCTCATGATACACATGCTTCAAGGAGAAACACTCAAGCTTATCCAATGCCTCTAAAATTTTATTTATCCATGGTTTTAGGTTCCAATTCTATGAACATTACTTTACCACCATATTAATACAAACCTGTGAATCCCCTTCCACCTCAACTCTCAAGATTCCCTTTGCCAGGCACAGATGCAACTCGCATGCCAGTGCCTCCAATTCAAACTCATGATTGGTGGCAATTCCAATCCTTCTAGAAAAAGAAAAAAATGCATCTCCCCATACAGTCCCTTATTACACACCCAACACTTGAACGTCCTAGGTTTCCTTTTGAGGATCCATCAAAGTTACGTCTATAAAATCCTACCTTCGAAAGTGTCCATTTAGCCATGTTCCTCTTTTTGGACATATTCAAGGACAATTGCCTAGGTGGCTTCAAACATCACCACTCTTTCTATAATCTATCATCCCACTCTGAAAAGACCGTGGCCTTGCCCGATGGCCCCTTGGCATTGAGCACCTCCACCATCCCAATTTCAATCTTTCTTATGAGTTCACCAACCGACAAACAAGAATTTTTAAATATTCGATGATTCCATTCTTTCCATATATGCCACACCAGGAAAGATGGGGCCACCAGCCAAGCCATAACCAAAACATTACATCTTTTATAAGTTGGCCAACTCTGAAGGAAATTCATAAGATCACTTTGATGGGGGGTAGACCAATCCAGTGATTTAAGCAACCAATCTCAACAATCTACTGCAAAAGGAAAATTGAGTAGTAGATGATTTGTTGTTTCGTTGTCCTTGCAACACATTACACATATGTTTGGTCTGATGAAACCATAATTCATCAACCTATCACCTATCAGAATAATCTGGTGCAACGCCATCCATAGAAATGTAACTGCCTTAGGAAGAACCTCTTTCTTCTAGCACAACTTAACCGGCCAATCAAAATCATCAGAACGAGTTCTCTAAATCTCATACCCCAACTTGACCAAGTACTACCCTGATTTCAATCCGCACCAGACAACCTCATTAGCCACGTTTGATAGGTTGATTTTTTATGCTTCTAAAAACTCTTTGAGAGGTTGTTTGGCCTCATTTGGTATCCCAAGTGAGTCCACCTGCACCCAATGATACATGGCACCACCCAAACCATCTTCCTTGAGGACATAGTCTGCCACACTCCTACCATGTCTACTAATGATGCCCTCCTACCAACCTGAGTTCTCCAGTAATTCTGTGATGGGAGGGAAGACATCCCAGGAGTCTCTCCAAAAATCCATTCTTCTCCCATTCCCAATCCACATGTTAAGTGATTAGTGATTAATGGGTGGCTTTCCCAGATAAAGTTCTAGATAGGTGAGCTGCCTGGTGAGTTTTCCATTATGAGTATTCTATTCAAATCCAAGTAATTGAGGTACTTTATTTGTAGGATTTTGCATCACATTTTGCCCAACTAACGATACATTTTCCAACCTAATTTTTCTCCTAGAGCTTTATTTTGTTGATCCATTTTGTGAAGACCCACACCCCAAAAACACTTTACCTTTGCAAACTGTTTCCCAGCTTAGAAACAGTATTCTCCTGCCATCCTTACCTCCTTCCCAAAGAAATTTCTTTAGGAAACCTTCCAAATCAATACATGCCTTATGTGTCAATTTGAAGTAGGACATTACAAAAAATGAACAGTTGATAACACAAATATGATCATTTGGATTCTACTCGCCAGAGAGAGTGAGTTATTTTTCCAGGCTAGCTTTGCTTCTACACCCACCAATTACATATTTCCAGTGGTTTGTTATAGATATACCTTGGAATAGAGGGGAACCTAAATGCTTTGAGGGAAGTGACGCAATTGAAAAACTCAACAGGCCCGCGATTCTCCTAGGGACATAAGCCTTTGTATTAAAGAAATATATCTATGAATTTTCCTTATTTATAATTTTCTTCGATGCATTCACATACAACTCCAAATCCTCCTTTATCACCTTTGCTTCACTGAGTGAGGAGACTTCGAAAAGCATTGTGTCATCCATGAATTGGGAATGAGTTATGGGTTCCATATCACCTGTGATTCTGATACCTTTCCAACACTCGACCTCCCTTAATTTCCTTATATGCCTCCCCATTACCTCAACCATAATTACAAATAGAAAAGGAGACAAGGGGTCCCCTTTTCTAAGGCTGTTTATGGTGTCAAAGAAACCACAAAGAGAATTGTTTACCACTATTGAACATCGTGGGGAAGAAATACACATTTTTATCATATCTAGCCATTCTTTTGAAAATCCAAACTTGTTCATTACAACTGAAAGAAAATGCTAGTCAACACGTTCATACGTTTTAATTACATCCAATTTGATTAACATACCTTTCTTACACTCTAAAACAATTGTATACAAAGTTTATGAAGATGTGATGATGCTGTCCAAAATATCTCTTCCAGGTGTGAATCCACTTTGTTCCTCAAATGTTACACGATCCATTACCACCTTCAGTATGTTCGCTAAATCCTTGGCCAAGATTTTATATACAGTGTTGTATAAGGAGATTGGTCGAAAATAAAAAATGACTCACACATTGTCTTCTTGGGTATTAGGGAAACAACAATGTTATTTAAATCCTTTATGAACCTTTTCTTTTTCCAAAAACCTTCTATCAACCTCAACAAATCTGATCCCATAAAATGCCAATAGTTTTGAATTTTTTTTTCTATCATTCCATCTGGACCAAGAGCTTTATTAGGGTGAAGTACAAAAATCATGCTCTTGATTTCTTCTAGGGAAAAAGGATCACACAAAAACTTGTTCTGAGTTGCATCTATACATTGGGGAATACAATCTAGGATCGAACAATTATTAGTCCCCACAACTGAACCTTTAGCTGCCAATAGTGATTTAAAATATCTAACAACTTCCCCTTTGATCCCCTCTCGATCCTTAGCTATTGATCCATCTGGGTAGACAATACTATCTATTCGATTACGATCCCTTTGAGCTCTGGAGGAATTATGGAAAAACTTAGTGTTTGCATCACCCTCCTTCAACCACAATTCCTTGGCCTTGTCCCTCCAAAACATCTCTTCCCTTGCAAGAAGTTCCAAATGCCTAGCCTTTAACTCTTTTTCTCTTTGGTATTCATTAATTGTCATCCCCTTGCACAACACCATCTCATTAAGAACCTATAGATCACATTCTACCTCAGCTTTCTCCACAAAGATATCTTTGAAAGTGTCTTTGTTCCATTATTTCATTTTATCCTAGACAAATGCCAATCTACGCATAAAGCAGAAGCTCATCGTCCCCTCGAAGATGTTTCCTTCCTGCCACAATTTTTCAATATTTTCTATTAGTTTTGTGTCACACCACCACATATAATCAAAATTAAAGTATCCTCTCATTGGTTTCTCACAAAATTTGATCTCTAATTGCATAGGAAAGTGGTCAGATACAAATATAGGTAAGATGTATGAGGTGCAGTTGAAATTCTCATCTAGCCAACCACCACCAACCAAAAATTGATCTAATCATTTAGAAATATTTGTGAAACCCAATCTCTGAATAGTCCAAGTAAATGTTTCATTCTTAGGCTAGCAATCAACCACTCCCAAGGCCGAGACAAATTCACAAAAGTCTACTATCATTTTTCTTTCCTTTGAGAGTCCTCCACTCTTCTCCTTCAAGTCTAGGATTGCATTAAAGTCACCACCCAAAATGATCATATTACTGTTTAATGCTTCAACCCTTAATCTAATTTGTTCCCAAGTCAAAGCCTTGTTAGCAAATCTTACCAGCCCATATACATTAAAAAGGGGAAAAGCTATATTAGATTTTTGATGATGCACATTACATTGCATCTAGTGAGGGAAAAAATACTCCAAAACAATGTCCATAGAAATCGCCAACCAAAGTATACCCAAACCACTCAAAGCACCAATTGTGCTCATAAAAACACTAGACCATTTTTTACAATATTTTAAAAAAATTCTCCTTTCCTCCTTGCTTATTTTTGTCTCTTGTAGGATTACTATATCCACTGCTAATCTATCAAGGTGACACTTTACTAAGAGTCACTTGTCAGGGGCCGTTAGGCCCCTGACATTCCATGTTATGACCTTCATGGCTTCCTAAGGGAGGCCCTGGCTCCCTTGGTTTCAAAGAAATTTTTGATACTAATCAACCCAAAATATTTTACATCCTCCTCCCTCTTTTGCTTCATTGATTTCCTTCCCCTTCCCTTCTTGATTCTACCCAAGAACCTGGCTTCTGATTGGAAGATTCCCTACATACCCACTATGTCTAAGGCATCCTCATCTAGTCCACCTTAGAGTCCAGGTCCACTAGCACCATGTTCTCAGGATTCGGGTTTAGATCTTCAATGGAATTCTCCTTATCTTCCAACTCATCTTCACGGGCCAAACCACCTCCAACCTATTCCTCTACCAAGGTTGGAATGCTCACAGGAGGTGAAGCAACATTTTATTTCTCCTTACTGGTCTCTTTTGTGCAACCAATAGTTAGACTTGTCACTAGAAGATCAGAGATTTGGTCCTCCAACATTGGTTCCACCCCCGTCAGTGTTGCCCTCACACTTGAGTTCTTAGGGTGCCACACCTTCTTTGTTTTGGGCTTGGATTCATAGTTACTTTCTGTGCCATAGAAAATTGGACCCTCTTGAGAAAAGAGACAATTTCTTACATAATTAGACCCACTTTTGAGTCCCTTCACATCATTTCCCTTTAAAACGACATTTATAGGCCCCTTAAACCTATTAATTTTGATCTAGAGGACCGTTTTACATGAGAAATCACATAAAACCTGACAAACAACATTTAATAACATCATACCCTAACAACCCACCTTCAAATGCAAGTAGTGGGACCCATTCACCACCTTGGGCGAATGTGTCCCCTCTAGTGGGACCCCTTTTCCAAGGGTGGCGAATGAGTCCCCTTTGAGGGAAAATTCAAAATTAAGCGATAATTTAATCAATTTAACTTTTGTTTTCAATGAATGTCAGCCTCTTAGGTTTAATTAATGGGAAAATAAGGTTTTTTTGCTTATAAATACACATTTCAAGTCATTTTACACATCTATCTACCATCTTTTATCATCTTTTTATCATATCTCAAGAGCAAAGTCTTTTACAACAAGTTTCATTAGCAAAAGTTGAAGTTTTAGGACAACAAACTAGGGTTTTTGTAGGTTTTGAAGCTCACTTTTCTTGTCAAGATCAAACATTGCAAAGGGTTGATGATGGATGCCTATAGTGAATCATGAAGAAATCTAGGGTGAAGAGGTGCAACTAGCCACCAAATCATGCCTAAGGACTTGGTTTCCTAGTGATTCCATCTTCCATTTTAACTCTATCTCCAGATTAAGGTTTGCATTGTGCATGCTTAGCATTTACATGTCATTTTATTCTTATGTCTCATGTGTTGTAAGGTTTCTAGGGTTGAGCTCTTGCATCACTTTAATTAATCTTGCATGTCTTATTTTAGAGCAATAGAATAGGGCCTTTCTTACATTTCATCTTTTCCTAGTCTTTACCACATCTAAGGCTAGGGTTTATGTATATTTTTCTCTATTCAAGGTTTAATTACCAATCTAGGGGTTTGACCAAGGAAAACCCCTCATTAGACCAACTCTTTTAAGCTATTTTGTAGGGATTTTCCAAGATCTAAAATTGGGTTCCCATCAGAAATTGTTGTGCAGGTGTCAAGGTACAAATCTGAGGTTTGAGATTGCAGAAATCAGAAAGAGGATTGATTCACCATGCATGGTGAATGAGTTCACCCTAAGATGCAGATTTGAGTCAGATGCAGTTTCAGATCCCCCACTGTTAGAAAATAGGTTTTGTGCAGAAAAGTCTTGATCTGGGATTGATTCACCCAAGGTGGCGAATGAGTCCTAGTCAGCCCAAGTTCAGATTTCATGAAATTTTTAGATTGTTCTCCAGTCCTCTACAACTTTCCAAGTACACATATTTTGAGAAACAACTTTCTGTTTGGTTAAAATTTGCATTTTTGTTCATTATTTTAATCTTGTTGCAAACAAAACCGTGTTTTCAAACATTACATAAATCTTAGCTTTGCATTCATTTTCATTCATCTAGATTAGTCCATTGCATTTAGTTAAGTTCATTTACATTAAACAACATTGCATACATCCTAATTTGAGTGATACATTAGCATTTGGTTGTATCTCTCTCCTTTTAGGTGAAAAACCCTAGAAGTGCAAGAGTAGTCCATAGGGTCCCAAAAATCTATGTTTCATTTTGGAGAACACAACTTTTGAGCATAACAATATTCTGATTTACATCTAATTGCATCTTAGGTTTTCATTATTTCATGCTTTTGCATTGTTTTAGGATTCTTAAAAGCATTGCATTAGTGAAAGCATTCCTTACTTTCTTTCATTCCATTATCCTACATCTCTACATTTGCATTCTATATTTGCATCATATAGAGTTGAAATTTCATAGAAAACACAAAAAAATAATTTTTTTTAAAAAAAAGTCATCTCTTGGGACTCATTCGCCACCTAGGGCGAATCAGTCCCTTTACAGTTATTCCTTAGCATTTCCAGATTTTCATTTCCTGCATTGCATCTTTCTATTTTCTGTCATTTCCTTTCTATTTTTGTCTAGTTCTTTCTGTTTTCCTTAGCATAAAGTTTATTTCTTTTCATGGCATTTATGGATAGTCTTAGGCTTTTACAAGTTCCATTTTTAGTCATATTTCATAGTCCTTTCAGATTAGCTTACATTGAGGAAACTCTAGCAAATATCCAAAACCAATCACACACCAAATCCAACGATCCAATTAAACACATGATTCAAGTTCAAAAAACCATCTCATCTAAGCCACTTAGTAGTGATGATATCGATTAGTTAGATGAAGCCCTTAAAATTGTCATCTCACTCACTTCATCCTTTAATGCTTGTCATGAGAAACCTAACACCCCTAATGATCAATCACCCCTCAAACCTTTTGATTGTGATGAATTTGATTTGTTAGATGAATCCCTTCAAGACTTCATCTCGAATACGTCATCCACTAAGGTTTGTGGTCACCAACTTGATATAACTAACATTCATACCTCTAATTATTTTCTTGAACATCCTAAACTAGTTGATGATTGTTTACCCTTCACAACTTTTAGTAGTGATGATTTTCATTTGTTAGATGAGTCTCTTCAGTACTTCATCTCATCCAACTCATCCACTATGGTTTGTTGTGATACCTCTAAAATAAAGGATGTTAATGTCATTCAACCTAAACTTATCCTTTACCAACCCTCACATTAACTTCATCCCTCTAATCAACCACACCACACTTTATACCCACCTAACACTAGTGTATCGTAGCAATCTAGTGATGATAATTTTGCTCATACATATAACACACGAAATAACCCACAACCACCACAACAAACTGCACCACCATTACCTTTACCTAATCCGCCTAGTGCTCCTCGTTATAACCCACCCACAAAGGAGTATGATCTTGTTGAACAATTAAAGAATACTCCTGCCAAAATTTCTCTTTGGAATTTACTTCAAACTTCACCAACTTACAACACCATTCTTCAAACTGCTTTAAAACAACTCACAATTCCTCTTGGAACCACTCTGAATGATGTGGTAGCTCTTGTTTAAAAACATAGTCTTGATATTACTTTTCATCAACATGAGCTCCCTCCTTTGGAGTTACGAAAACAATATGATGCCTTTATGATCATTTCTTAATTCCATCGCACAAGTATCAAATGCAATCTCATAGATAATGGTTCTACCCTTAATGTGTATAGTGTGAGTTTCCTTGATTGATTAAAAGTTGATAGATCACAAATAATACCTGATTCTATTTCTATTCGCAGATTTGATAATACAACAAAGCAACCGCTTGTGATAATTACTTTACCTATTACGGTTGGAGTGGTTACTTTGCAGACTCCTATCCATGTCATGCCTTATGATCTTTCATATAATCTTATTTTAGGCTGACCATGGATTCATGTGATGAATGTAGTCCCTTCCACCCTTCATTGTATAATAAAGTATGTTTTTAACAATCGTATATATCAAATTGAAATAGACCCTGAGCTTGAAAGTTGCTTGCACCTTGAAAAAGGGGTTACAAGTCCTTTGAAAACATTGATTCCCACTTCTAACATTGACCCTCTTG
Organism: Sequoia sempervirens; assembly: GCA_007258455.2. Lineage (NCBI taxonomy): Eukaryota > Viridiplantae > Streptophyta > Pinopsida > Cupressales > Cupressaceae > Sequoia > Sequoia sempervirens. Next base: position 295,816,016 of record VDFB02193867.1, read on the forward strand.
AAATTGAACACAACGATATGAAATCGGTCTCTAAATTATTTGGTGATGATTGGGGATCCTTAGAATTCACACCCTCATTTATGGGTAAATACATAATTACACAAAAAAAAGATGAGAAAGATGGACAACCAACAATTATATCCACTCAAAATTCTGAACAATCAACTCAAACATCTATCTCTTACAATATGGATGAAAATGCAACATACACAACAAATTTTGATGAGATAGATTATCAATCCCCACCTACCCCACACAAAATGGAATAAATTTACGAGATAGGTTATAAAATTTTCAAACAATTAGGCTAGACTAGAAAAGGGTTTGGAAAACATGAACAAGGTATTCGTGTCCCTATTGAACCTAATACGCAAGAAATAGAAACCAGATTAGGATATTGTTTTTCTAAAATGACCAATGCTACTCAATGACCATCTTTAAACATTAACGTTATAACATGTCACCCACAACACAAACTCACAATCAAACACCCTGATTTGCTGGATATAACCTTACCCCCTTCATTGATGTATGTTGACAGTGATGAGGCTTTGAAACAACTGTTAGGTGTTTACGATAGCCCATCCTTGCGTACTTACATGAAACACATTTCCCATGCTTTAAACATTATCGAGCAAGAAGCAAGTGATATCACTGAAGACTTCTCTGAATCTAAAAGTTCTAAATCCAATGCTCTCCCTTTAGGAGATACAATTGATGTGCTTATGGACATTCATAATAAAGATAAAATTATTAAAATTGGGAAGTGCCTTGATGATGAAGAACAAGAAGATATGACCACTTTACTTCATGATTTTTTCTAAAAAAAATTCTTGGAAATATTTTGATATGCCAAGAATTGACCCAAAAATTGTGATGCATAACATTGTCCTTGCTCTAAATGCTAAACCCGTCCGTTAGAAGATTCAAAAAATGCACCCTAACGTAGCCTTGCATGTTAAAGAGGAACTAGAGAAACTTATTGATGTAGGCTTTATTAAAACTATTGATTATTCTCCTTGGATCTCAAACATTGTCACAGTTGCAAAATCTGATAATAGTATTAGGATATGCACAAAAATTTGAGACTTGAATAAAGCCTCCTTAAAAGATGATTTTCCACTTCCTAATATAGACATGATCGTGGATTCAACTACTGGACATGCTTTGTTGTCATTCATGGATGTATTTTCTGGTTATAATCAAATACTTATTAATCCTCAAGATCAATACAAAACCACCTTTACAACTTTTTGGGGTACATTTCGTTGGGTTGTGATGCCCTTCGGTTTAAAGAATGTTGGTGCAACTTATCAACGTGCAATGACATTAACATTTCATGATTATATTCACAAAATTTTAGAAGACTATGTCGATGATATCCTCACTAAATTGTTAACATGACAAGACAATGTGAATGTCCATAAAATATTTGAACACATAAAACAATACAACATGCGATTACATCCAAAAAATGTGTCTTTGGCATAGATAGTAGTAAACTTCTTGGGTTTGTCATATCTCATAGAGGCATTGAAGTGGAAACAAAGAAAGTTGATGCCATCATTAACATGCCACCTCCTCAGAACATTTCTCAATTGCGCATGTTACAAGGTCAAATTCAAGCTATTTGTCATTTTGTTGCATCTTTAGCCAATCACATAATACCTTTCACACATCTCCTTAAAAAGGGTGTCCCTTTTGATTGGATGAGGATTGTAAATAAGATTTTGAGAGTCTAAAGGAATATTTAGCCACTCCACCTGTTTTACAACTTGTTGTGCCACATTGACCATTTATCTTGTACATCGCCACATCTACCCATGCTCTTATAGCATTGTTGGCTCAACATGATGATCATGGTAAAAAACACCCTATTTACTACATTAGTTGTACCTTAGTTGATTATGAAACATGTTATTCACCAATTGAAAAACAATGTTTTTCTCTTGTATTCACTACTAGTAAGTTGCAAAATTATTTACTAACTGTTGAAGTACAAGTTGTCACAAAATTTGATCCTCTTAAATATATTTTCAACAAAATCAATCTTTCAGGATGCTTAGCTAAGTGGGTGATGTTGTTAACTGAGTTTGATCTTCAATTTGTTTCACAAAAAGCAATCAAAGGTCAAGCCTTAACCGATCACTTAGCTAATGCACCTTCTCCCTTTGCTTTCCCTACTAATGATTCCTTTCTTGATGATCATGTCTTAACAGCTGATATTGAACCATGAGAATTATTTTTTGATGGATCTAAGTTTCAAACACATTTCGGTTCCGGAGTGGTCCTAAGTCCGCTTGACATAAAACCTATTCCCTTATCCTATCGTTTAAATTTCCTATGCACAAATAATGCAGCTGAGCATGAGGCATTGATTGCAGGTTTGCAAGCTGCTCTATCTCTTCATGCTAAACATATTAAGATCTTTGGCTATTCACAATTAGTCATAAAACAAATCAATGGTTCATATCAAACTAAACATGACAAATTATCATGATACAAGGATCTCATAATAAATTATTAGAAAAATTTCACTCGTTCACCATTGATAACATCCCACACAAAGATAATTGACACGTGGATGCAATGGCGAGTGCAACTTCTCTCATATCCCCACATGATCCTTCTACAAATTTCACATTCGTTATTCACCCCATCATGAAACCTTTCATCGATACTCTATTATAAGACATTTCGGCAAAAACTCAAGCAACTTCATGTGAATTGTATGATACAATATACAACTACTTAATTGATGGTACCATTCCCAAACCTATCACAACAAATACTCGAAATCGCTTACATAAAATTACAACTAAATATGTGATTCTTCTCGATGCGTTGTATAGAAGATCTTTCAATGATCTCCTATTACGTTGTCTTAAAGACTCTCAAATCCCTTTAGCGCTCGAATAGGCTCATGCTAGTGCCTATGGAAGTCATTTTGGAGGTCGTTTGTTAGTGCAAAAACTTATTCATATGGGTTATTATTGGAGACATACAGAAAATGATTGTTTTTCCTATGTTAAATGATGTCACAAATGCCAAGAACATAGCAATTTGATTCATGCTCCTGCTGCTGAGATCCGTGCCAATGTTCCCATTTGGCCATTTTCAATATGGGGGTTAGATGTTATTGCAAAAATTTCACCTCCTTCTACTGGACATACATTTATCATAACTGCAACTAACTATTTCACAAAATGGGTAGAAGTTATCACTCTTCATTCAACAACTGCTGAAGTAATTTGTAGATTCATATTAGAATACATAATTGATCGCTTTGGCTTCCTTCTGAATTGTTTCAGACAATGGAACACCATTTAAGAATAGTGAAGTTCAAAAATTTCTTGCAAAATTTAATATTCAACATCATTTCTCTATACTGTATTATCCGCAATCCAATGGACAAGCTGGAAATATTAATAAACTTCTTGAACATATCCTTAAGAAAACTATTCACAATAATCATAAAGACTGGCATACACAACTATCTTACACACTTTGGGCTTATAGAACTAATGTTTGATCATACATAGGAAATACCCCTTATAGCCTTGTTTATGGTATTGATGTGATTATGCCCTTGGAGTTAGAAATTCCTACTTTGCAAGTTGCTCTCTGAGATCTTTTTGACACTAACACTTATATAGAACAACAATTACATCAACTTGAGATGCTTGATAAAAAATGCATTAACACTCTCAAACATCTCCTAGCTCATATCAAACAAATACAACACAAACACAACATTCATGTTATCCCTAGATCATTTTCTAAGGGAGATTTTGTTCTTATTAAAAATCAAAGAACTGTTAGTGTTGACAACAAAGGCAAAGATAAGTTCAGCCCCAATTGGTTGGGACCTTATGAAGTTGATACCAATTATGAGTCTGGTGCTTGTCTCTTAATGTAGCTTGATGGAACACCCCTTAGAGAACCTATTAATGTCGTGCATCTGCGTCAGTATTATCTCTAATTCCCTTGGAATAGTATGAGTGATATAGCAATGTTGTTTAAAGTTATTTGATGTTATAACTTTCACATTGCTCTGTTCTTGACAACTAAATTCCTATTTGTCTTGAATACTAAGGTAATTATTTAGTTTCATTTTATAATTACTTTAGGATTCATACTATTCACCCTCTTGTTGCGTTAAATTAAATCCTTATTGTGTATTTAATTTAGCATATTCATTTTCATTTATCAATGTTGTATCTATGATAAAACTAAAACATGTTTTATATTAGATCACACCATTCCTATTAAATCATGAAGCCATTAATTAAATAATTTTTACCATAAGTCATTTAATTAATCACATAGCATTTAAAATTTGCATACCAAAAGATACATCATCATAATATCAAAGGTGCTTGTCTATATATATATATATCAAAGTTTTATATACATCTCAGAACCATATACAATATCAAAATGGTCTATCAGAGCTAGACCCTTTAGGATCTGGCACTCGCAATCCAGTCCTTAGATGTCGTGAGACGATCGTGTGTGACCATGATTGTGAACTGCCGAGTCTCAGTGCATACTCCAAACCCTGTACTCGTCCAATGGCTATAAGCTGCTCATATGCCATCTAGTCCCTCTCCACTCGTGTCTATGCCATCTTTTCCTATAGTCTCTCTACCTCTGTCGAAGTTTGTGTTGACTATAGTGCACTCTTAGCTCGACAGAGTCGCCTCCTCACACTCTCGTACGCTGCCCACAACCTGACGAATGGTCTGAGTGACTCTGGATCCTCCTCCACAATTGGTGGGGGAACGTAGTTAGGATCTATCTCATCCTCCTCAAGGGATGCTGGCACTATCTCTGTGGCTACCTGATGATAAAACTCTTGCCAGTCTCTCGTCGCTCCTGCAAGATAGATCATGTACACAATTAGTAACAAATCATCAAGATATATAGATATATAGATATAGTCTCTCGTCGCTCCTCAAGGGATGCTGGAACTATCTCCATGGTTACCTGATGATAAAACTCTTGCCAGTCTCTCGTTGCTCCTGCAAGATAGATCATGTACACAATCAGTAACAAATCATCAAGATATATAGATATATACACCAATACAACATAAATCACTAAAGGAAATGCATCAAATCAAATGTCATCACCTATGTCTCCAGACGCATGAGGAATGTCAACCTCCTCATCTTTGGGGGACATGGAAGATGTGCTAGCCTCTCTCTGACTATGCATGCTGATGTCTGCTGTAGTTACTACTCGTGATCTAGTCCTGTAAGTATGTGATGAATCTCCATGCTCATACTGATCCTCAATAGCTACCTCATCACCCTCACTCAAGGGTTGCTCCTCCTCGTAATAGTAATCATCCTCATAATCCTCATCCTCCTCTCCTCCATCCTAGTCCTCATAATCAAGATCAGCCTCAGACTAGTACTCCTCATCGATAATATCTATAAAAATATTTGTTGGCCTGTACCATACCTCCTCTTCTCTCTCCTCTAGCTCATCACCCTCATCTGCTGCTAGCTCTTCATCACCTAGAGGAAAATACATGGGGAACATAGGAGCTATTCATGCATATGACCATCACTCCTTGTTCTTGTCTATGCTACCGACATCATCAATGTCAGAGACTGGTGGTTGGTTGTGATCTGAATCATCAGAATCACTCTCCCAAACATGATCTATCATCAGCCGAATAGTGTCACTTGGCCTCCATGAACTCTATACCAATCGTCTAATGAAGGGGTACGCCCTCAATGGTGTCTACACCTATCCAAACTATCGCATGACTTGCCCATAATAGAATGGTTGTACGACGTAGTCATGCCTCCCTACTAGATATCTATCCATCTGCATCCTCTTCAACTATCTGGTGGGATCTGGCCACTGTTGAGTGAGTAGTTAGGGCCACCATAGGACCTCATCCTCCTCCAGCCAGTCGAATCTCACCCTCCAAAAGTGTAAATCACCATAATGCCATAGTTGTCACAAAGGATAGCTGAACACTCATGGGTATCCTACTGTTATAGTACAAGAGTATCCAATAGGCCTGGTACATGTGATATGCTCAAGGAACCACACCTATAGAAGCGTACAATGGACCATACTGTTGATCTATCAAAATACAAACCAACCAAGATCATAATATAAATGTGCTAGAATGCAACAACCCCAAACATAGACTGTCCTCTGCTCATACATCCCCCATATCAGATGTACTAGTCCACCATCCAAGGGTGTCGCTCATCCATTTGGATTGAGAACCAGTGCCATTATGTGCATTGTAATCCATCTAACCATAGGAGCTTGTGAATATAGCAGCATGGGAATCTTGATCCGTGCTCTAACCCTCTCATCATGTACAGGTCCATCCAAACAATATTGTGTATCTCTCTTCTTCTCCTAGAATGATTGATCCTCCCAGAAATACACTTGCGCTCCCCAAATAGGAACTCAAGGAATATGGTGTACGTCCTTGAGTGTGATGATCATTTCCTTGGTTGGAAGATGAAAGGTACAGGTATTTGCATCCCAACACTCGCAGAGAGCCATCAACATGGCGTCATGGTATCTCATGGTTGGCATAAGATATGCCCAATAGATACCCACTGACTTTAAATTCTCTACCTCTACCACTGATAGCGCTAGCGCATCATCTCTCAAAAATTTCAACTGTCTTCCCCTAGCTGTTGTCATGATTGGGTGTGAACCTATCAAAATCATCACAAAATACTCTAAATTTTATCTAATATTTTCAATTTTCATAATTTTCATCATGCAAGTGTGCTAAAGCTGATCTAGTGTGCTTCCCTAATGGCCCTAGACACTTTAACACACTTTTTTACATTTCGCAAAGCAACAAGGACACTTCACAAAGAAACAAGACACTTTGCAAAGAAACGAGACACTTTGCAAAAAAAAGGGACACTCTGCAAACAAATGGGACACTTTGCGATAAAAGGGGACACTTTGCGATTTTTTTTCCAAGAACCCTAAATTAACCTATCCATGCATAAAAATCATTAAATCATCATAAAATCACAAGGAAAATGTTACAGAATCAACTCACCTCATGATACAGATCGTCGTGTGCCACCTATTCATGAAGATCATCCAACCATGAAGGTGTGTATTCTTGTCTGCTTGACATGTTCTTCTCTCACTCGTTGCTTTCAAGCTACACAAAGGTAAAATGAATAGTAAGTGACAATTTACTTTCTTCCCCTTCTTTTCATCACTTTTTATCTCTTTTTACTTTTACCCATTCACATATAGTTACCATCTTTTCCAAAACTTATAATGTAGATATTCTCCAAATCAACATAACCGACGCTAGGGTAATCCATTTTTGACACCGTTTGATGCATTGGAATCGTGATTCCACACCTGACATCATCATTTTTCTATCATTATGTGGCATGGTACTTGGAAATTCCCTATGATATGATGTTTCTTTCTTGTTTGATGTGGCTAGATTACTACCTTGATTCCACCTTTGTAAAGCAAGAAAAATCAAGGGGGGGCATACATCTACCCTTGAATTGGATTCCTAAGAGTTACACAAAAATATTTTTGAGCAATTAACAAGTGTGTAGCAAGATGTGGTTCCTGATGTTGTGGTTGTGCAGATAATTACACTGGGGGATTCGTTCTCTCATCCTTTTGAATATGTATCCTTTTATGTAGTAAGGTGCATTTTTTAGAGTCCTTTAGCTTACATATGCACATAGAGTCATATGGGAACTAAAGTGGGGGATAAATGTGCCGAAAAAAATTGGACCCTCTTGAGAAAAGAGACAATTTCTCACATAATTAGAGCCACTTTTGAGTCCCTTCACATCGTTTCCCTTCAAAACAACATTTATAGGCCCCTTAGACCTATTAATTTTGATCTAGAGGCTCATTTTACATGAGAAATCACATAAAACTCAACAAACATCATTTAATAACATCATATCCTGACAACCCACCTTCAAACGATAGTAGTGGGACCCATTCGCCACCTTGGGAAAATGAGTCCCCTCTAGTGGGACCCATTCACCAAGGGTGGTGAATGAGTCCCCTTTGAGGGAAAATTCAAAATTAAGTGGGAATTTAATCAATTTAACTTTTGTTTTTGGTGAATGTCAGCCTCTTATGTCTAATTAATGGGAAAATAAGGTTCTTTTCCTTATGAATACACATCTCAAGTCATTTTACACATCTATCTACCATCTTTTATCATCTTTTTATCATATCTCAAGAGCAAAGTCTTTTACAACAAGTTTCATTAGCAAAAGTTGAAGTTTTAGGACAACAAACTAGGGTTTTTGCAAGTTTTTAAGCTCACTTTTCTTTTCAAGATCAAACATTGCAAAGGGTTGATAATGGATGCATATGGTGAACCATGAAGAAATCTAGGGTGAAGAGGTGCTACTAGCCACCAAATCATGTCTAAGGACTTGGTTTCCTATTGATCCCATCTTCCATTTTCACTCTATCTTCAGATTAAGGTTTGCATTGTGTGTGCTTAGCATTTACATGTCATTTTATTCCTATGTCTCATGTGTTGTAAGGTTTCTAGGGTTGAGCTCTTGCATCACTTTAATTACTCTTGCATGTCTTATTCTAGAGCAATAGAATAGGGCCTTTCTTACATTTCATCTTTTTCTAGTTTTTAACACATCTAAGGCTAGGGTTTATGTAGATTTTTCTCTATTCAAGGTTTAATTACCAATCTAGGGGTTTGACCAAGGAAAACCCCCCATTAGACCAACCCTTTTAAGATGTTTTGTAGGGATTTTTTGAGATCCAGAATCGGCTTCCCATCAGAAATTGTTGTGCAGGTGTCAAGGTACAGATTTAAGTTTTGAGATTGTAGAAATCAGAAAGAGGACTGATTCACCATGCATGCTGAATGAGTTCACCCTAAGATGTAGATTTGAGTCAGATGCAGTTTCAGATCCCCAATTGTCAAAAAGTAGGTTATGTGTAGAAAAGTCCTGATCTGGGACCGATTTTCCCAAGGTTGCAAATGAGTCCCAGTCAGCCCAAGTTCAGATTTCATCAGCTTTCTAGGTACACATATTTTGAGAAACAACTTTCTGTTTGGTTAAAATTTGCATTTTTGTTCATTATTTTAATCTTTTTGTAAAAAAATTATGTTTTCAAACATTGTATAAATCTTAGCTTTGCATTCATTTTCATTCATCTAGATTAGTCCATTGCATTTAGTTAAGTTCATTTACATTAAACAACATTTCATACATCCTAATTTGAGTGATACATTAGCATTTTTGGCCCTATCTCTCTAGTTTTAGGTGAAAAACCCTAGAAGTGCAAGAGTAGTCCATAGGGTCCCAAAAATCTATGTTTCACTTTCCATGTGGAATCTGCTACTACATCACAAACAGAAGAACCTATCCTCTTCAATTTCAAATGAAATCACCCTGTGACTTTCATAGACACATAACAATATTTCATTTAGGATCTTGTAGACTACAACAATCTAGATCCTGAGATATAGGTAAGAATTCCCATTAATTATCTCTTCATCCACATTGATTAGGGTTCCTGAGGTTCTTCCCGTTTTATCAATGCATTCATCGACCCAATATTCCAACGACAAATTGTATAGACAGATCCATACGGGCTTGTAGTAGGGTTCCAATTTCATTGAATCAAAATTCAGAGTTCACTTTTGCATATAGATCGGATGACCCTCCATCTTCCAAAGACCCCCTTTCATAATTTTGTCCTTCTCCTTTAAAAACTTAAAAATGGAAACAAAGAATCCTTTCGACAAAAAAATCACTATCTCCATTGATTTCCACTTTCCTGCAAGTCATTTGCAAATTGCATCCCGATTGAATCTATGTCCAATGATGTGGTAAATTAACACCAACTCAAAAAACATTTGGATATCCATATTGGCCTCCTATTATAAATTGATTGCCAAGTGCTCTTCATGGATCAAATCTATGGAATGATATGCGGTTTCACTCCCATTCAACTCACCATAAAAAGCTTCCTTCTCCTCTGCAAATTTTCACTTGCCACATTTTTTCTCCATAAAAATGGCTCCTATTGAACAATAATTTTATAACACATAACTTGAATAAAAAAATTATGTTTTTTTTTGTCATAGATCAATAAATTCAATATTAATTCATGGATATTTTTTGATAATTTTATTGAATAAGTATTATAATTAATTTTTAATTTATAAAAACTAATATATATATATATATATGTATATATAGATATTCCCATATAATTATATTTCTCTTTGTATTCCATCCATACAAAGATATTGGTTTAGAGTGCAATACAATTTTTTCATATTCTTTAACACCATTTGTTAATTTTTTCCAATGTCCCAAATAGAGGATTTTTTTGCGATGTACTTATGTTGATTATGAGTTGTTTAAACTATAATATTTAAATAAAAAAACATAAATTAATTTTTACAAAGTTAATAATTTGTATGAATTTTTTTGACACCCAAAAATAGGAAAAAAATGTTAAATTTTAGTTGCTTAATTGATGCATGTAGCTTGACAAAAAAATGGTACCATATATTATTTAAGGACCCACATATATACACGGTAAGAATGTTTTTGATTAGATAAGTAGGGTTAGTGCCTTGATCCGTTACAAAAATGGAAGACAACAAAATTGACCAGAGCAAACAACATCCAATCATGAACAACAAAAAGGACAACAAAAACAACACCAAGGAAATAGGCCCACAAATAGATTAAATTTTTCCTATTCCACTTATCATAGAGAAAAACATACTAAACCAACACCAAAGAAACAAACCCACCAAAAGATACATTTTTTGCAATCCACGATCATAACAAAAACACATACATAACTAGATGAATCATAACCCCATTCCACTTATTATAACTAAAAAACATACTATACAAGCTAAACCATATCCAATGACTAACCAGATTAACAATATTTAGCAAAGTTTTCATAGAGTTTAAGTATTTAGCCATGTAGAGCCAATAACAGTCTTTAATAGATAAACTAAAGATGAATTAAAAAAAGGCACATATTCCAAGTATAAAATCCATCACCACATAAAAAGACACAGCTTAGGAATCTTCTATTAGGCTCCAACTCACTTGGAGCTCTTCAACATCTTCATCCCATCTATCTTTGCACTCCCTTTCCTTAGACCTAACCACTTCAATCCTTCACCCTTTCTTCTTTTCTTTTTTCCTAATATTTCCTTCACTTGAAATAGCATCCATAACAACTCTCTTCATAACTCCATCCACAACTTTGCACATATTTTTTATGGTAGCTTCCATAGTTTGGAATCTTTGAGAGCCATTGATTGCTTCAATATTTTTCACAATTTTCTCCATCTTAGCAGTCAAAGCTTCAATTTTAGAGGTTAATTGCTTGAAATACCCCACTTCCAAGTTTTCCAGAATTTGGGTAGTCTAGAAAGGATTTTCCTACTGGTCCATGGCCATAGGGATTTCGATATTAGCCTCCTCTTCCTCTCCAACAAACACTTTCCCTTCCCCCTCCACATTGTCTTCTCCTAGTTCATTATTTTCCTCATCTTGGTCTTGGCTCTCTTCTTCCTTGTCCTCATTTTTAGATACCTCCTCTTCTTCAGAGAATTTTATTTCTCATAGGCTACCTGGGACATATTCTTCTTTAGAAGATTCATAATTCTCCCCCTCCATGATGTTTTTACCTTTTTTATCCACCTATTTATCTCTAGAATTAGCATTTGCTAGAAAATAAACCTTCTACCTCCCAGTGGGACCAAACCATTGTATGGGCTTGCATCTTTGTCATTAGAGATAGTTAAAGTGAGTTGGTTTAGGTGGGTGTCTTTCAGTCCCATCTTTTTGCACTTAACCAAACTAGAGGAGAGGGGTGAAGATTTTTACTTCTCTAGGGTAATTTTCAGGAGATCCTCCAGGGTAGGTTTGACAATATCGGGTAGGGTTTAAGGTAGGCTCAACAATAGTGGGAGAATGTTTTTCTCTTTTTTTTATTTAGGAGCTTTCGTAGAAGAGTGGGGTTTACTGTTAATTAGCTCAAGGCGGAAAGAGTTATTAGTGGTAAGAAGATATTCAAAAGGGTTCATATCGAGTATTTTTTTATGGAGAGGTGACTAAGGAATATTTGAAGATGGACCTAATGAGACCTTGATGGAGGGGCGGGTTAGCACCATTTTCCATGTTTTGTTGCAGAGAGGATAGAAGGAAAAAAGGAAAGTTAATCTTATCTTGATGACATACATGATTAAGAATGGGGAAGTGATAGCCGTGTATAGAAATAAAATGACCTTCCAAAGTGAAATATTTCATGATGATAAAACTTACATTGTGGTAGGGTGTTGACAACTTGATCCTGGAGTACCCATTTTTGAACCTCTTCAATTTCTCTTTTGCCTCAAAAATTTGTCTATGTACCACTAGTAATTGCCAATTCTTTTATTAGCAATTTTTTTACCTTCGTACTTCATACCAGTAGCTTGAGCTATTAGCTTGGTCATAATAGTGAAATGGACCTCTCCAATTTTAACCTCGCCATCACTCTAGGAGTTAGTGAATTTGTAGCTAAGAGCTTATCGTATCCTTCCATAGCTTCAAAGAAAGGGGTGAAGTCGACTTTGTGGAAAATGTCCCACAACTATTTGTTCTATTTAAGATTGTCAAAGTTTCTTGGTTCGGTTCTTTTTCTTGGTCCACCCATTGAATCTTCTCTTATCATAAAATACTTATGAAGCAACAAGTAATCTTTCTCAAAGCCCTTATCATTTGAAAGTGAAATAATAGGCAAGGTTAGCTCTCCAACATTCAAAGTAAAACTTACATTTTTCATTTGGTATGGATTCTATTTTATCATAACATCAATAATTAGAGGGGGTAGATATTTAGGGGAATCACAAAAAAATATTTCGTGCCTAACTCTCGTACCATTTTTGGGAATAATAAAATTCAAATCTTTATAAGGAGGTTTAATGGGGGAGTCATTTCACATGAGTTTACCAGTAATGAAACCTAAGAAGATTTCATTTTGACTTGTCACCATAGGATTTTTGAAATAGATCTCGGTGGGGTAATCATTATGTTGTTCATCTTGGGAAGTCTTCCCATAGTATCAATCCTTAGGATTTTGAAATTGTTCTTAGCGATGATGAATAGATTATTATTCATCATGGACTGCCACCTCATAGTACCAACCTTTGGGATATTATTATAATTAGCATCCTTTTCTTTTTTTAAATTCATCACTAAATTCTTGGTAGTGTGAGTATGAATGTTAGGGTACTCTTTCCTTGTACTAACCATTAAACACCAAATCATGGCAATCCAAATAACCTTTATCCCACTTATTGCCTTGTTGATTCATCGTGTGATCCATTTATGAAGAGGGAATAAACAAGCTATAGATGACAACCATCCTTCAACACAAAATTATAGATTGACTAATTTTTTTCCTTATTGGCTATATCCTTAATATGGTTTGGAAGAGAAGAATACTTTTAGTAAGTCTATGTATTAAGTTGTAGGCTTGCATTATCCATAACATCGGCTACATGGTTCCCTTCTCTGTACAAGTGGTATATTTTATAATATTGGAAAGTTCAAAGGAGTCTTTTACAATCATCCATAACATCTCTTAGCTCCCAAGGAATAGTTGTATTCTCCTTTACGTTGTCAATTATTAGTTTAGAGTCCCCTTAAATTATGGTCTTGGTATAACCTTTCTCTTTTAGTCGGTTTAACCTGACCCAAACAACCATTTCCTTTGCAACATTATTAGTGGAAATTCCCAAGCTTTTTACATAACCTTCTATGAGATTACCTTGGTGGTTTCTTATGACTCCCCCAACCCCAGACAAGACAAGATTACCTTTGGAGCACCCATCAAAGTTGCATTTGATCCATCCCAGCTCTGGAGGGGACTAGACAATGCTTCTTTTGATTAATTGCTTTGTCCAATTATAGTTTGTTAGGTCCTGTTTTAGCCCCCATATTTTCTTAATTCAAACTTCTTTATAAGATGGCATATATTTCAAAGAGGCATAATTTCCAGTGTTAATGTTCTCTTGAATTTGGTGCTTGATAGCCAAAATCAGATCTTTGATATTTTTGGAATAATCCTTGAAGATTCTATTATTTTTATCTTTCCATATCCCCCAGGCTACAAAAGGAGGTACTTGTCTCCAAACCTCAACAATTATATTGTGGGTGTAAGAGAAAACATTCCCAACATTCCATAAAAACTTTAATTGAGGAGGGAAACACCCATTCAATCATAAGAATTGCTAGAAAGAAAGACCACACCTCACATGAGTAGGGGCATTAGAACATTAAATGCATTATAGACTCCTCAAATTGATTGCATAAGTAGCAATTGTTAACAAATTGATACTGTCACCTTTTTAAATTATCAGTGGTGGGGATCATCACATGGGAAATCACCCACTAGAAGCAGTCCACTTTTGGAATTAAGTGTTTAATCCAAATTAGATTCCACTAGAAGTCATCCCTGGGGATCAAAGGCCTTTGCAAAATTTCATAAACAAAATTCATCGTGAGACTTCCTGAGGAGTTTTTCATCCATATCCACTCATCTTTTGTATCTTTTGAAAATAAATCAGTTGTGCCCACTTTCTAAAGTAGTGTGTGCAAAGCAACTTCCTAGTTATGTTGTCTCCCTCTTAAATTGACACCAATTAGGTAATTTTTAAAGTTAATCTATTAGGGCTTCAAACCATCCCAATTGATATATCTTATCATCTACTTACCAATATTTCTTATCAACCTGCGTTTTATTTTGAGGAGGTTGTTATTAGAGGATAAGTGATGCAATCAGGAGGAAGATAAACTCACTCAAACAATCTCATTCAACAAAACTTAACCAATTCTTTCATTTCCATTCAATTAGGTCTCTTTTCCCTTCACAAAACCATTGATTTCAAACACTCAAACTGAAAACAAGGCCCAAAACCACTTCTTGATTCCACAAAAAAACTTAGAAACATCAAAATGGTCAACCCAAATCCATTCATCAACTTAAACATCTCAAGAGTGTGAACTTTCAAAAGTTGGTAATCCAAACCAACAATTAGGCCATTTAGATCACATAAAACAATCAACTACTAATTACCAAACCCAAATCTCTTTAAAAACACCACAAAATAGTGTAATTAAGTTTTTACAAACACATTAGACCATTCCCCAATCTTACTTCATGCTATTTCAACAAACCCTTATACTGAACCTTCATTTTAGACTTCCAAACATGGTTGTCATAAAACTGCTTTAACAGGTTAGTCAAAACAATGGACTCTAAACCTTTTACTTACTCCAACCCTATTGTAAATGGGATCAAAACACACCTTGGTAGTCTTCTAAAACATAACCTACCATGAAGAAACCAAACACCATAGTCTAAACCCATAAAACAACATTGTTTACCAGTCATAATCAACAATTACAGTCCTTGGGCTTATTGATTCTCCATGTTCTAGTGACAAATATCATCAAACAAACCTTCAAAAATCTTGTTTTGGTCTTGTACAAGCTTATTTTACCTTCAAAATTTCATTTTCATAAACATTTTGATAAACCTTAAGTGCTTTCTCCATAAACCCTATTTTACCAAACTGTTACACAGTTTTCAGTCTGAAACTTCAATCTTTCACACATTTGAATGGAAGGTGATTGAGATTATGATGCAGGAGCATCCAGTGGTGTAAGCGCAATCTTGCATCACCCAAAAATAGTTAAATTTCAAGTTTCTCGGTTTTTAGATGTTTTTACATTTTTGGATACCCTTTTCGTCATAATGAAATTCCCAATTTATGGTTTTTATTTTCTATTCCTGGGTTGAAAGATATTGCAATTTTAGTTTCCCAGATTTGCACCTGAAAATATTTTGAGTTGGATTTGAGGCACTTATATCTCTCGTAATTTCCCTAAAACTTGTCAAAATTGGCGTAGTGGATTTCAAGCGCGTTCTTGACTTCGAGACCTTTCCAACGGTTCAAACGGTTCGCGAATTGGAGCCCCGGATCAAAAGTTATGGCCCCGGGAAGTTGGCGCACTTTTTAGAAGATACAATTGTAAATGTTCTTTTGAAATTTGAACTTCAAGTTGTAATTTTCGGCGCCAAACCACCTAAACTCAAATTTTAATATTTTTTTTGGCTCCAAACTAAAGAGGAGCTCTATTTATGGGCGGGTTTCTAATTTTTTTGGGTAACTTTTTGGGGACAAGTTTGCATATTGCGAAAGGGTTATTCTGTAGCTTTCTGTAACTTGCATGTGTTATAGAACTTGGGGATTTGAGATCCTCTGCATGTAAGAAGCTCCATTTTCTGAATAATAAAATTATTCTCTTGTTTGTGGGTTATTTTTTAAGTCTCGGGCTGCACCCTCATCAAGTGGTATCAGAGCGGGTTTTCTTGAGCGTGTGAATGATTACCCGATCGTGAAACGCCACCGAGGACCATGGTTGTGGGTCGAGGTCAGAAAATGCCTCAAGAGTGATGCAGTAGGCGTGGTGGTGCCAGAAGGTGGTGGTGGCGAAGAATCTTTGGTGGAAAGAGATACAGCAGCCCTCAGTGAGCAGTTGATGCGTTACAAGCCGATTGAAGAGGTTAAAGCAAGGGAGGTATGGGGATGAAAGGAGGAAGGTTCAGATGTAGAAGAGGAAAACAGTTGATCAAAGGCAAATGTGGCTATGGAATATTTCGAAGATCGGGGAAAAGGCAGGCGGAAGTCGGTTGATTGGCTGAGTCGAACTGAAAAGAGTTGACCGACTAAAATCAACGAGCTTCGGCGAAAATTTTGAGTATGAGAAATAAGGTTGATTGGGTTAAGTTCGCGAAAAATGAAGTTGAAGAAGGGTATGCACCGGTGGCTGGTGGAAAAGAGGTCGCGTTGAAGATATTGAAAGGAAAAGTCAAGATAACCGGATGGGATGCGCATGGTAGAAGCGAAGCGGTTCGCTACCCGGTGGATCGAGTTAGATCTATTGAAGAAATTGCAAGGGTTGAAGCAAGAAAGCAGATCTGTGAAATAATATACTGAGGATTTTCATAGGATAATCATCAGAACGGGTCACACAGAGGCCAATAAGGAGAGGTAGCCC
>VDFB02193867.1:295836322-295955024 GCA_007258455.2 Sequoia sempervirens
TGGCTATCTAAGGCAGTGGTTGACTGTTTTCCTCAACCATACGGCGAACATGTGATGGGGTCACTTCTCAAATTACCTTGGGTTAATGCGTCTTGAGGGCATCGGTGGTGTAAGAGGCAATCTTGCATATGCCCAAAAATAGTTAAATTTCAAGTTTCTCAGTTTTTAGATGTTTTTACATTTTTGGATACCCTTTTCATCATAATGAAATTCTCAATTTACGGTTTTTATTTTCTATTCTTGGGTTGAAAGATATTGCAGTTTTAGTTTCCTAGATTTGCACCTGAAAATCTTTCGAGTTGGATTTGAGGCACTTAGAGCTCTTGTAATGGCCCCAAAACTTGCCAAAATCGGTGTAGCAAATTTTGAGCGCGTTCTTGACTTCGAGACCTTTCCAACGGTTCAAACGGTTCGCGAATCGGAGCCCCAGATCAAAAGTTATGGCCCCGGGAAGTTGGCGCACTTTCTAGAAGATACAATTGTAAATGTTCTTTTGAAATTTGAACTTCAAGTTGTAATTTTCAGCGCCAAACCGCCTAAACTCAAATTTTAATGTTGTTTTGGCTCCAAACTAAAGAGGAGCTCTATTTATGGGCGGGTTTCTAATTTTTTTGGGTAACTTTTTGGGGACAAGCTCGCATATTGCGAAAGGGTTATTCTATAGCTTTCTGTAACTTGCATATGTTATAGAACTTGGGGATTTGAGATCCTTTGCATGTAAGAAGCTCCATTTTCTGAATAATAAAATTATTCTCTTGTTTGCGGGTTATTTTTTGTGTCTCAGGTTGTGCCCTCATCAGATTACTTACACATGAATCAATTAGGAATGAACTCCAGGTCGTACTAGGTCGTACCATGAATGAAAATAATTGAAATATGAAGAAAATAACATAAATACAGTGCTTTTCATTGTTCAAAATCAAAACTTCAACCACCCACGAGTTCACAAATGGTTACAAAAGCCTTTTTAAAGGAAATACATGGTTTTTCAGTTTCTAGCTTCCTCCAAATGAACTAGACCTTTATGACTGTTCATCTTTCGTATGTCCCATTGTGCAACTTTACAATTTTTGCACTTTCACACATTTGTATTGATAACTTTTATATTTTTGCAAAATAGTCACAAAACTTGAACATTTAACACTCCTAAATACCTAGACATATGAGAAGTGGTCTAAAAGACCTTGTTGCAACATTGAAACACCAAGTTTTAATCAACCTTCAAGATTTCCTCAATGGAGCAACATGTTGTAAAAGGTGCTCCTGCACCAGTAAGGGAGTGTCAGAAGCCCACATATCATCCCAAAAATTGGTATCTATACCATTTCCTATTCTCTTTTTGACTCCAATTTTTAAATCCCCCTTATTTTAAGCAAGTTATTTTAAAAAAAAAACCATAAGGAAGCTCTTCATTATTCATAAAACAACCCTATTCCCTATTTCTTAGATATTTTTCCTTTATGATTTAGACCTAGCCTTTTGCTCCTTCCAGGAGATACCATTCCATTTTAGCCATCAAAACTTTATTAAAAATCTTCATCCTTATGATTCGAAGACCTCCATCCCTTTTTGGTAAACACACCTTGTCCTCGCTCACCAGAGCCATCCTATTTCTCTCATCAATTCTGGACCATAAGAACCTCCTTTATACCCATTCTAGCTTTTCTACAATGAAGACCAGGATGTTGAAGAGGGAAAGATAATAGACCAAGATATTTTACAAAGAAGCTTTAAGAAGTAATTTCCTGACTTAGCTTAGAAGTTTCCCTTTCCAACTAGGTAGCTTTTTTTGAAACCTCTCAAGAATATAATTCCAATAGTTTCTATTTGGCTTTTTAGATATGAGTGGGAGACCAAGGCAAGTAGTAGGGGGAGCAGCTTCTTGGCAGCCCAAAAGGTGTATCACCCTTTCTTTGATAAGCTGGTCAGTATTAAAAAAATAAATCTTTCTTTTGTTGTAGTTAATGTGCTAACCTGAGACTTTGGCATAACTGTTGAGTATGACCTTCGATTTCCTAGCATTAGTAACCGATGTTACACCCCATTTTGTTGTTACCTATTTACTATTACTTTGATGAGTTAAAATGCTTTAATATATGATTGTGTTTTGAATATTAATCTTGATGGAAAATATGATGGATCAATGTTCAATTCAATTTGATATTTTAAATTTTTTGGAGATGAAAATATATGATGCATGTGAATGTAATGTTATCAAATAACTACTATTGTGATGGACTAAGTTGGATGCAAGAACAAATTCAAACCTCTAGGAGAGGGAGTATCACTTAGGATAACTTGGTCTGGTAAGCCTTAATGAGCCTAATTGATCATACACAAACTCACATCCTAGTTGGTCTAGTTGAATTAAGATAGTTCGAGAAACGGTAATTAATCTTCAATCATATTTTGAGAATTTTTTGTATTGGTTTGTGATTTTAGTCTTTAAATGTTCCTTTTTGGAGATATGTGATTAATTCTTTTTGATAAGTATAAGTTCTTTTTTGTATTTTGGTTTATATTAATCAATGGGTATATACATAGAATGTATATATGTGTATATATGTACATGTCTTTGATACTGGTACATATGAATATATACATACATGTGTATACATAGGTAGACATAAATATATTCATGTACAAATATATCATATGCATGGGAGTATCGATTGGACATATGTGACACATATATACATATATTGTATATATGCACTCATTGATGAATATGTAAATATATGTGTTTAAGTATGGATATTAAAATAATGATATATAATATATGTATATAATTACATTAATATAAATGTATATACATATATATTAATATATGTATAAATATATATATATATATAATTATTTTGATATATATTTATATATATATTTGAAAGATTTTTAGAAGAACCTAGAATTTTTATGCGACTTCACAAGAGCAATTAAAGAGCATTTCAAGAGCAATTCAAAGGCATTCAAGAGAAGAATTATTAGAGATTTATTGAAGCAATCAAGATCCAATTGTCATGTCAAAGTCTTCTTGCATCATGCATATTATTGGAGCTAATATGGTGACGTAGGTTTCATGATCCATTCAAGCATTTAAAGTCATTATTTCAAGCAAGATCCAAGGTTCAAGATCCACATCCATTGAATCCATTTCATTAAAGTTGTAGATTTAAATTCCAAGGTTTATGCAAGGTTTTGTTGAGTGGTAACACAACTTTTTTCATTATTCATTCCCTCTTTCATGTTTTTATTTATTTCAAGGTTTGATTACAAAAATGGGGTTTGACCAAGGAAAACCTCCATTCACCAAAAAAAAAAAAAAATCCCTCTTGATTTGTGATTGTAGATTTAGGTGGAAGAAATCTTGAAGATCCTTTGAAGAGAAAAAATTGAAGAAGTTGTCAAAGTTGCAAAAGTTGTTATCTCATGAAAACTCATCTACATAATTTATTTTCAGCTTTATGAACCTGAAACGTAGGAAAATTGTAAGATTCAGATTAGTAGAGGCTCCCAAAAGTTTTAGAAAAAACCTAACTCAAGACCCATTCGCCCCTGGGCGAATGAGTCCTAGATCAACTTTAGAAATTGACTTTTGGTGACTGGTAAACATCATTCTACCCTTCTTGTATCTTTGATATGTTTTTTGGTTATGCTTATTTTGGTATTCATCTAGCTATTCCAAGTGTTGGATTGCATTTTGGTGTTGATTTTCTATTTTTAGTTTTTCTCCCCAAAGTGTTGTTTGACCAAGACCCCCGTCCTTGCACAAAAAGGAAATCTGCAGATTTGCACCTTGATTTAATTCACCTAAGGGTTGATAGTAATTTCATTGTGTGGATCTCTTCTCCTAATGAAATAAAGGAGAATAGGTCCATCTACTTATCAATTTGAGGGAACCCCTATTTACCCCTAACCTCTTTTTCTTTGTTTCATTTTGGTGAACCTTCCTTTTGAGCATTATATTTTTCTGATTTGGAGTCTATTTCAACCCTAGATCTAGATCTTGCATTCATTTTCATTGCATTGCATTGAATTGAATCTCATTTAGGATTGATTAATTTGCATTAGTTTGCATCTCATTTAGGGTTTTAGGATTGCATTTTTGCATCTTTTAAAATCTAAAAAGTACAAAAAAATCAATCATTTTGTAAAGCATTTACATAACATTGCATCATCATTCTTTTACATTTGAAAATTGAATCAAAATTGCACATCAAATTAGCTCTCCTAAGTTTTCATTTAGTCATATTTTTCATAAGCATTCAAGCTTATTTTCACAAAAATTTGAAACTGTAACTCACTGTTTGAAACTAGAATCTGGAAACCATGATAATCAACCCCGAAATCTACAAAAACATTTTTCAAAACCATAACCTAGGACCCATTTTCCCAAGAGCAAATTAGTCCCTAATTAGGGCTATTTCCTAAATTTTTGGGTATTAAAATCTTATTTTACATATTATGTTTTGTTGTTTGTTAGTCTTCTATTTCAATTTGCAGAATTTATGTTACTTGGAATTGATCATATTAAGCTTAATTGGATAAATTTAGTGCATTGTTTGAATTCAAAATTGCATTTACAAGACATCATTTTTTAGGTTTTTACATAGCATAATAAAAAAATTATCTTGTTTAAAATCTGAAAATTGCTTTTACATATTTGCATTGCACTTTACATCCTAGGTTACTTCATTGCATTTCACCTTCTTTCCATCTTGGGTATACATTGAGTTGGTGAAACTTGTATGAGCTTCACAACTTGGCGTCCTATTAGCAATACTGTTGGGAGATGTAGTTCAAGACTCATGTCATCCCACGATACACCATTTTTCGTGGATCTTAGGTTTTCCAACTCTTTCACTCATAGTGTTGACACTAGTCAACCCTTTATGGACCATAGCTTTCATACCTCATTTCCAATGAATTTCCTACCTACAACTCATGTGCATGATGTTGAAACAATGGTTGCTAATTTACCACAAGATAACATAAACAGGATAGATGAAGACATAGAGAAATTGGAAAACTTTGCAACTTCTAAAAATATTTCTAGTAGTGTCATTCCTGCTTTACATAATGTGAGGAAAATGCTTGAAAATGAACATGGAATAGACATTGTACGAAGTATAGCTCATATTGTTGATAAACATGTCCTTACCATGACTAGTTGTGCTCAAGATTTGGGGTATACTCAAAGTCAAGGTGGAAATTCAATCCCTCCTTCCACAACCCTTACCTCTATTCCTACATACACTAGTACTCATGTTACTACAACTATCCAACCCACTAGTAATGTCAAAACTTCCTTAGGTATTTCCACTAGGAATCCCTCTAGCTTTGTGCATTCAAATATCATATCTCATTATCCATCCCCCCTCACAAATATACAATACACTTTCCCTTCACATAAATTCACAACTCCACCTTATTCACCTCCTTCTCACATTAATAACAATATTCCAATCCTTAACACACTTTTGCAAAATGTATCATCCCTTCAACAACAAAACACCACACTAAATCATCAGCAAAGGATACTCCAAACTTTGGGTGAAAGGTGATTATATGAACATTATAAATTATCTACGTGGCACCCATCCTCCGTGTTGGAATGCCGACCATCTTATCAAGGATACAATCATTATGTTGCAATCTTGTGATGAGACCCGAGTCTCTCACGTCTACTAAGAAGGAAACTCATTGGTAGTTTTTTTTGCAAACGAGGTTGTTATCCTAAATGAATTTAGTTTGTGGGAGGAGGGATCAATCCTTCCCAAGAAAGCTAGGAGTTTATTAAGTAATGATGGCATGGGATGAGGTGTTGAATCATTTATGGCCTTGTACCTACCTTCAGTTTTCACACTTTGTGGGCAGTTTTTAGCTCTTTGGTCTTTAGTTGAGTTTTTTTTGCAAGGGTTATATGATTTTCATGGTGGTTACAATGGGTGGTGACATGAGTCGAATCAAGCCGCACTCTTGCGGTGACATTCGAAGAATGAATAAGCTCTAGAGTATATTGAGCCATGGGAATTTCACTCCATTCTTGGAGAGATTGCATAGGCATGACCCTAATGCTTCGGTGCAGTTTGTATCATTCTGGCATAACCGTAAGCTTAAGATTAAAGGTCTAGAGGTGAAGGTCAATGAATATTTGATTTCCACTGTTACGGGTATGCCAACTGTGGGTAGGAATTTTTTTAAGGACAAAAAAAGCAATGAAGAAGTGATGGCTCAATTTTTCAAATATGATGAGAGGAAGCAGTTAATCAAATTGGAGAGATGGGGTTATGAGAGAACTTCCCTCAAGAAAATCTGGGCGAGCATTGCAGAGGTCATGATGCATTATGTGACCCTAGAAGGGAGATTTAGGGCTATTCTCAGTCACCATTTCATGCTCCTCAACCCCTTTTACCATGGTTTGTTCATTTCATTTCCTTTTTTCCTATTATCTTCTTTGGAGGTCTTGGTTTATGCACATCTCAAGAATAGGAGGGCCCTTTTCCTCCATGAGGAGCTTATCCTTCTTATTATGGAGCACGTTAAGGCCTCATCCTAGCTCCAACCATTAAGGGCAAGGAAAAAGTTGCTAGTGATCTGTCTGGGTCGTCGGGGTCAGATTCCTCTTCGAAAGAACATGAGGAATGGAATGAGGTGGAGGAGGATGTTTCCCCTATTGCGATGGCTATGTCTTTGAAGAAGAGGAAGGTGGTGAGTGCCAAGAGTAATAGGTTGCCTAAGCGGCTGGCCCTTTCTGAGAGTGAGGACATGGAGGTGGGTTAGGTGATTCTTCTCCCAAGTCTATGGAGGTGGTTGTTGGTAAAGTTGTTGTTGGTGGCAGTTCAAAGGTGGATACATAGGGTAATGTTGAGGGTTTGGCTGATAAACTAAGGAGGTTGTCAAAGAGAATAGCCAATTTGAAGAAAAAGGCTTTTGAGGTTCTGGTCAAGGACCCTACAGTGGTTGGTGAGGAAAAGGATGCTGATGAAAAGACAGTGGCTATTGAGGACTCTCCCATACAGGACTTGCCCAAGGAAGAATAGGAAGAGGGAATTAGGGGTCTGGGTGAGGAGAATACGAAGAAGAGTAAAGCCAGGAAGGAGCCCTTGAAGTTAAATCCTCTTTCTAAGGAATTTTCTTACCTATACAATGACACTACTTCCATGTTTGATTTACTCGATATGGCTAGGGCTAGGGCCATTGGTACATTTAAATTGGCTAAGTGAACTCTTCAGGAGTTCAATAAAATTAATATTAAAATTAGAGGCTTAAAAGAGAATTTGAAGAATGGTCTGAAATGGTTTGTGTTGAACATTCTTATTGATAGAATGGTGGACCTTGAGGGTTCTTATCATGATTTTAAGTCTTTGTGTGAGGATAGATTGGTGGATATGGAAGCCAAGGTTTTAGGCATAAATTCAGACATCAAGAAGTTAATGTTGGCATGCCATATCTCGGTTAAGATCAGTGTGAACTCCCTGGAGGTCCTGTTCAGGAAAATTAGCGAGCTCAAGGAGGAGCATGTCTACTTCTCAGAGCTTATGGAGAAGGAGCATGCAACCAAGGGAAATGGAAAAAAAGTGGCTAAGGATGATGAAAAAGGTCTTGTTGGTAGAGGATCAACAGATTGTAAGAAAAATTCTAATGTCGAGAAGAAAGAGTTGTCGGATATGGTCGAGAGGCACAAGAACCAGCATATTGAGGTTGCCAATACTCTGGGTGGCTTGAATTAGTGTTTCTTTTTCTTTCTTACTTTCTATTTCCTGCTAGGGGTTAGTTTCTTTTAGGGTGTTTTTCTGTTGTGTTTGTATTGGGTGTTGATGGTGGTCTTTTGTCTTACTTTTAGTTTAGCACCCATTTGGTTATGTTTTTTGGCTGTTGGGTTGTTGCTGGTGGACATTTGATTATTCTCTTTGGTAGCATTTTGTATTCTCAGTTGTAAATGGTTTTGAGTCCCTTCAAAACCTAATTTTCCCATTAATCAAAATAATATCCAACCTTCACAATACATCAAAACCAACCCATTATCCTTGGAGATATTGAGAACAAAAATGCCACAGGGTATAGAAGTTCCTAGGTCTGAGAAATATGGTGGGAAAGGAGATCATGTTAGCCATTTTTTTGCTTACACAACCTTATGTATTGACTTCATTTTTGAAGATAAACTCTTGGCTAAACTCTTCCCTAGATCCTTGAAAGATACTACTTTAGAGTGGTTTTTCTCTTTACCGAATAATTCAATTAGTTCATTTAATAAACTTATTAATATGTTTTACAACCACTTCCAAATTCACATGGTTCCTAAGATGACCTTAGTTGATTTGATGACATGTAACCAAAAAGATGATGAAAAGGTCATTGATTTCATAGCGTGATACTGAATACTTTATTTCCAAATAAACATTAAGATACCTAATGCTGACCTTCAAAGAATGTTTATTTCCAATTTGCAATATGAAATCCAAGCTAAGCTTGAGACGTTAAGGTTTCCTTCCTTCACATAGTTGTATACAACCCTTCATGATTATCATAATTCAATTAATAGTCATGAAGTGAAAAATTCCTCTAACCATCTTGAAAATTTTGAATCCACACCTCAAACCAACTACCAATCTTTCAAGAAACAAAATAAGGGCTTTCTACAACTCACTCCCCCTCAATCAACTCAAAATGTTGACACCCAAGTGGCTTCTATAAATATGATAAAACCATATGCTTTTGCAGATAGAAATAGATAGTTTATTCCCCTACCTGATACCCTTCATAATATCATGTTGCAACTCTTAGACAACAATTTGATTTCCCTACCTCTCATTAGAGCTCCTGATCCTACTAAGCCTTTACCTTTGAACTATAGAACAAATGCTTATTGTCATTTTCACTGACAAAATGGACATGATATAGAACATTGCAAGCATCTTAAACATCTTGTGCAAGACCTCATTGATTCTAATCATATTCAAATTGGAGGTGTTAATGATCAAGGTAATAAGTCTGTAGCCCCTCCTAATCAAAATTTGAAAATCTTTACCAAAACTATGTCGAATCATAATATTTCCTTTATCAAGGCTAGTGAAACAAAGAATGATGTGATGAATGTTGGCACAAATGATGATAACATGAATGACAATGATGAAGCATCTATAGAATCTATGGTTGGATTTATTGAAGCTAAACCTCATAAGGGCCTAAGTAAGAGCCACTTGACATTGCTTTCTCACAACAAGACATACTTAAATATGCACCTGATGGTCCTCTTTACATAGCTGGAACAATCAATGACAAACCTACTAATGGTATATTAATTGATCTTGTCTATGTAGATAACATGATTACTAAAGATTCCTATTTGTGCACGAGCTTTATCAAGATACATACAAAAAAATGAAAGCATGGATCAAAACACATAACAGTTTTTCTTGCCCTACAATTGACTCCATAAATATCCCTTTAAAAGTTGGACCAAAAACATTAAGTGTCTAATTCACCATCATCCTGACTTCAAACCAATTTCATGTGAAGTTAGGCTATACATAGCTTTGATCCATGAATGTCTTCCCATCGGTTATGCATAAATGCTTAAAGTTTCCATTTGGGAATGAAATCTTTGTGGTGCATCATAGTGGCTTTAATCCTATGTCTTCCCATGGGAAATTCTCATTGGATTTCTTTTGGCCTAAGCCTATTAAGCCTATTAAGCCCCGTGAGGACTTCTTTTTCCAATCCTACCAAAAGTTTAAGGAAAAGCGCATAACAAAATTATCCCTTACCAATATGCCCCAACCCATGATTGAGCCTCCTATCCTTGATGAAACCATGACTCAACCAAAATCTCCCAAGTAAGCAAGATCAGCCTATGAAAAATTCTTTATCTATTTCCTATAAGAGACCATTCATTGTGCCTCCTAAAATCAAACAAGTTTACAAAGCTAAAGAGAAAGTGGTTGAACAACCTCCCATGATTCCCTTCATTCCTCCCTTATGGGAAGGAAATAAACCTATGGTTGATAAACCCACTCGTACATAATAACAACTTGAAAATCTAATGAAAAGAAATCAAAATGCTAGAGAGCATAGGCATAGACATCGTGCTATTGCTTGTTTGTTACAAGAAAAAGAAGAAAATAACACCATAGAAAATCAAAATACAAACTTGTCTCAAGCAAGGCATGATGCCTCTCCACCTTCGCTACAACATAAAAAATAGCAAAATTCTATGGATATTGTCATTAGACCTCCTATTGTGATTAACTTGGATGGTAATCATGAAATTGCAAAACATGACAAAAAAGTGCATAATGAGGTGAATTCATTGTTTTCATCTTTTATGAGCTTAAACAATAATCCTCCCAATAATAGTGTTGAACTTGGTGATTTTCCTAGTTTGG
Source organism: Sequoia sempervirens (assembly GCA_007258455.2). Lineage (NCBI taxonomy): Eukaryota > Viridiplantae > Streptophyta > Pinopsida > Cupressales > Cupressaceae > Sequoia > Sequoia sempervirens. The sequence continues at coordinate 295,846,708 of VDFB02193867.1, forward strand.
TACTTGATGTTGTCCCTTTGGCTATTTATCTGCTTTCCACTATACTAAACAAGATTGGGATACAAACGACTTGCTATAGGTTGACTCGCATGTGCCTTACTAGTCTTGTCTTTATTTTTCTTTTCATGTTATTTGTGTGATTACCTGCGCATAATTCGATTCCTCGTACTGTTGTGTTTGATGCATCTCTCTTCATGTGCATTCCTCTATTTTCACCTACATTCTTCTATATGTTGTAACTCCTTTTATTTTTTTACTTGTCTTGTGTTTTTTTTAAGGGGTGATGTAAAGCATCGAGACATTTAGGTCTCTTCCATGTTGACCTAAAATATTTTCTTTGTTTTCACTCTCTATGTGTCATTCTTCTAGTTCTATGAGTATTTGGGGAATGGTGATGTTTCTGAGCTCTAAAATATCATTGTAGCAAAGACATACCGACCTTGAATCCATGGATCCCTTATGTGTTTTGGATTTCATTTTGGAGGCAACCCCTTTTCATGATGTAGCTTCATTTGGAAACATATGACTTGGCATAGGGCTTTGTGAATAAGCTCTCATGTCTTCTTTATTGTTAGCATTGATTATTTGCTACTTTAAAGTAAATTACTCACAACAATGGTGTTATCAATTTCTTTAAAGTGGGGGCATACATTGACATTATTATTTTTGAAAAATTTGAGATTCCTTATGTTTCATTGTGCGATTTTCTTTCCTCCTGCAACACATCTTTTTCTTGGTGGTTTCATTGCGTTTGATGTCCTATGAGAGCGTGATATTTCTTAGCGTATGAATTTACTCTTAGTGGTGATGCTACATGTTGCATTCCCTAAGTTGTGAATATTTTATCCTTGACTTGTCCTCTCTTGGAGACATTAGGCATGATGTTCCCTAAGAGGAGGAGACCTTACACGAACTAAGAAAAATCACTTTGAACATGTTATTTTCATTTTTTTCATAAGTGTTTAGCATAATGCAACTTGCTAACCTTGTGAAACTCGAACCCTTTTCAAGTCCACTACGTATAACACAACTTGCTTGTTAGTGGAGCCTTACCTTGTTTGTTCATAGGTGCTTAGCATAACATAGCTTGTTAGGCCTTATGAAGCTCAAAGTTTTTATTTTTGTTTTGTGGTGCCTTATTGAAATTGTTGGAGGGATAGCTTTGATATGGTATGGGAGCCTAATAAGGTTCTCTCATTTGCCACCCTTGGGGGCTCACCTAGTGAATAGCTAGAGTTCCATTATCCTAGAGTGAGAATGCACGTTGTTTGCATAGTGGACATCAAGTTCTACTTGTGAACATTTTTGGAAAAACAATTGAGGCATGTTCCACATTGCGTTGGACAGCCGAAGATTGATCCACCTTTTTTTAACTTCTCTTTTTAGTCTTTGATGTTGTATGATTGAGTAATCTTGTTGTTGCGACATACATATGTTTTGAATGTCTACTTTAGTGTGAGTTTGACACAAGGTCATCCTCTCACTAAAGTGGGGACTAAATGTAGTGTTGAAAAATGTATCCCTCTTACATTTTCACACTTAATTTGGAATTAATGTTAATTTGGACTTAATTGTGCCTTATTTTAGTGTTTTAAAGTGCACCACTTTACACTTACACACTTATTTAGGGATCCTTTAATTAATTGAGCTTAATATTACCTTAATTGGCCCTTTAGTTCATTTAGCAAGCCTATTTTATTACATTTTCCGAAGATGAAACTTGACATTCATTAATGCCTTAATAGAACACTTCTCATTGATAAATGTGTGTCCTAGGTTAGAGACCTAAGACCCATTCACCCATGGGTGAATGGGTCCTCCCTTAGACCTAGGACCTAAATTTAAATTATGTTTTTGGAAATATTTTAACATATTCAAATCTATATTCAGATGTCGGCTTGTGATATTTGAATTTTGGGAAATTAAGGATACATACCAATAAATATAAGGTTATTTCACTATGTTTCAACTATAATATTTTGAGAAGAACCTAGAATTTTTATGTGACTTCACAAGAGCAATTCAAGAGAATTTGAAGAGCAATTCAAAGGCATTCAAGAGAAGAATTATTAGAGATTGATTGCAGCAATCAATTTCCAATTGTCATGTCAAAGTATTCTTTCATCATGCATGTTATTGGAGCTAATATGGTGATGTCAGTTTCATGATCCATTCAAGCATTTAAAGTCATTATTTCAAGCAAGATCCAAGCTTCAAGATCCACATCCATTTAATCCATTTCATGAAAGTTATAGATTTACATTTCAAGGTTTATGCAAGGGTTTGTTGAGTGGTAACATAGCTTTGTGCATTCTTCATTCCCTCTTTCATGTTTTTATTCATTTCAAGGTTTGATTACCAAAACAGGGTTTGACCAAGGAAAACCACCATTTACCAAAATAAAAATAAAAATCCATCTTGATTTGTGATTGCAAATTTAGGTGGAAGAAATCTTGAAGATCCTTTGAAGAGAAAAACTTGAAGTTGTCAAAGTTGTTATCTCATGGAAACTCATCTACATAATTTATTTCTAGATTTTTGAACCTAAAACCTAGGAAAATTCGAAGATTCAGATCACTAGTAGAGGCTCTCGAAAGTTGCAAAAAACCTTAACTCAGGATCCATTCACCCCTGGGAAAGTGAGTCCTAGATCAACTTTAGAATTGACTTTTGGTGACTGGTAAACATCATTCTCCCCTTGTCTAATTTTTGGTTCTACTTATTTTGAGTTTCATCTAGCTATTTAGAGTGTTGGATTGCATTTTATGCTGATTTGTTATTTTTAGTTTTTCTCCCCAAAGTGTTGTTTGACCAGGACCCCTATCCTTGCACGAAAAGGAAATTTGTAGATTCACACCTTGATTTGATTCATCTAACGGTTGATAGTCATTTCATTATGTCGATCTCATTTCCTAATGAAATAAACGAGAATAGGTCCATTTCTTACCATATTTGGTTCACCCCACTTTTAAGAACCCAATTTTCTTTGTTTCATATTTAAACAATGCATAAAGTATAATACAAATGATGACTCATACGTTGCAAAAATTGTCAAAAACCTATGCATAGAATAGGGCACATAAAGATGAATGATGGAGCCATATTTTGCAAATTTTGGAAACTAAAAGAAGTCTATTTTCTGCACCATAATCCAACACACAACTATTTGAGAAGCATGAGACTTAGTCTCAACCACAAGCTGGTTGAGGTACTCGACTTATATTGCAATAAGGAAACCTGTAGGTTTCATTTTATGAGTTTAAATCATTTTTTTCACCAAGATATGAGCAACTCATTCTTAACAGAGAAGCTAGACTGTATGTGTTTGCAAACTAGTGTTTTAAATAGCCACCTCTCACCTCTTGAGCCTATTTTATGCATTAAAATATGAAGGTGTTGGATTTGGCAACTTATTTGTAGCATTAAGATGCTCATATTTTAGTATATATAGAGGTATCCTATCTACCCTTTGTTACAATTATTCATTCTGATTTCTTTATCCATCTTTTGTTGTAGTTTTCTGTGCAAGTGTATTTTTGTGAGTTTTTGGTGAGAAATAGAGTTTTTTGTGAATTTTCAATTTCTGAAAGTTCTTTGAGAAGAGGCTAGAGTTCAAATATAGGTTGAGCATAGGAGTAGTAAGCATGTTTATGGAGAACGAGTTTGGAAAGCAGTAATATTAGTTGGAGCTATAATTCCAGGCATGTTGATTTCTATTTCTCTAATCTCTTTATGTTGACATGTTATTTAATGTCAAAGTTTGTAGAAAGATAATAGTGAATTCTTAATAAACTTTCTTTTATAATCTTGGTTTATTTCCTAGTTTGGGATAATCTTGTGTGATTCTTGGTTGAGTCTTGAATTGGTGAAACCCTTTTATTTGGGAATACATATATATACTATATTGGAATTTGTGTGGTTATAATTCTATTAGAACTATACTTAGTTTTTCGAGACTATATGGATGTTGCATGAAAAGTGAAATGTGGAATATGTTGTTGTCTCATAGTACTTTAATGAAAATGCCATTTTTGAACATGGTTGGTTAGCTTGGTTATTCTCAGGGTTAGATAATCCATGGGAAAGGGAGTAACCCAGTTAGTCACTTAGTATGTGTGCATGTATGGTTAGCGTGGTTACACTTGGGGATAGAATAATCCATGGGTAAGGGTGTAACCTAGTTAGTCTATTTTTTTAAAACTTGGTTATTCCTAGGGTTAGGATAATCCATGGGAAAGGGAGTAACCTTGTTGTAATGTTTTTTATGTCATCACCTTAGATTGAATGTGTGTTATGTTTATGAATGGTCAATAACAAATAGAGATAAAGGGTTGGTGAATAGAGGACCTACACTCGAAGTACTAGGTGTTGAATTCTTTGGGAAAATTAGTGTAAGTAGCCACTACTTACACTGTCAATTCACTATGATCCAGGATTGCATACTAGGTAGGGATGTCATACATGTAAGTTGTAGCCAATGTATGGTAGCTTTAGATATGTAGGAAACAACACTATGCTTAGGAAGGTCAGGATTATGGGGTTACCAAACCAATCTCTTCATCGACGGGTAGGGCCATCTTACAGTCAAGTAGATGTGCGGGGGACCAAGTAAGTCCATGGTTGGTAGAAAAGTGCTTGAGTGATACTCTCGCTCATACAGTTAGCAGCTGGGATTTGAGGATGTAAGCACTAGTTTGGGGACACCTAGAATGTATGCACTAGTGATGGGGACATCTAGATCATTGTATTTTATTTTTATATCTATATCATTGAGCTCATGGAAGCTATGAATGTAAACATTTATCTCTATTCTTATTGAGAAATTATAAATGGAAAATGTCATCATGAAATTATGTAATGTGAATTTGTTACTTGAAATATTGTAATGTTTCTTTGTTATGCAATGGGAAAGTTTGAAATGGTTATGTTTCAAATGTGCATCTTTTGTTTCAAATAGAAAAGAATTTTTTTATTGCCATAAAGTTAGTAGTATAAACTATTCACTTGTGGATAAAACATAATAAAATCAATGGGTAGAAAAATGGGCATGTTACACGTGGTATAAGAGCTACCAGGTTTAGCACTATAACCTATGTGATCACTATGCTTTCATCCAGCATTATATGAGTCTAATGTTTGGAATTATTGTGCTAGGGTGCTACATCTCAAGATGACTGCAAAGAATTCAGTAATTGGTAATGAGTGCTACCTAAAGGACACAAAAGAAAGGGAAGCCATTATTCAAACCATCACTAGTAGAATTTGGAAAATAAATGACTACATGACTAAAAAATTTAGTCACAATGTTCAACTAAAAATGATTAAATTCTAGTCAGTTTTTGAAACACAACTATAAATTATGAAATAAATGACTAATTTGATCATCGTAAGTGACTAATTTGATCATCGGGTGTAAAAAGGAGATATTAGTGAAAGACTAAGATTTTTTGGGCGACAATGAAAAAGATAATTTTTACTAAGTTTTGTTTTGGGTACCAAACAATGAAAAAGAGAATTTTCATTCCTTGTGTCTATTGACCCACATAACAAGAGGAAGGTTAGAGGATTTTTAGTTTGTTGGTTGAAAGAAGTCCAAATATTTTTCGAGGGCATGGTGTAGAACTAGTAGTTGGTTGCACCAACATTTATCCACATTGTTGAGTAGACATGGGATAAAGACATGTTGAGTTTGATCTGAAGAAACATTTCTTTGTTGGATTTGAATTCATCCACATTGCAAAGAATCACAAGGGTTTGAAGAAACGTTGCATGCACAAGGAGATTGTCCAAGGTTTTGAGGACAAATAACTCCCACGTTGAGTAATATTCAAGGTTTTCCTAGAAGGCTTCATCCTCACATATTTCTAGGTATACTCTATGTCGTTAGGGTTTTTAGTTTTGTTTGAAGTTTTGAGGAAGAGCTTGCTTGTCTCCTCATGAAGGTTTTATTCCTGTCATAAGCCCAAACTAGGAAGTCAAAGCTCTTATTAGGAAAACAACCACCTTCATGGGTGATACTTTCATATCACAATGCAAATCTTTTGAGAATATCATAAGTGATGATATGTTTAAGACATGACAATAGTCTCATTGTTGAAGTGTTAATAGGTGTTATTGGTTATGAGGAGTTTTTCTAGTTATGAATGGAAATATCTATGCCTTTGTAAGGAAAATAATGATGAATAAATGAAAATATGTATGTTTTACTCTCTTGATATCACCAATGTTGACCACCATTAAAATTCAGCTATGACCTATGGGTGAGAACCACTTCTTTGGCCAATAGGTTTTTGTCCTTGGCCATTTACAAACTAGTAGGGGTTTTATCCTCTAGTTACTAACAATCTACGAGGTTTTATCCTAAAATATATTCATTTGAAAATAAATTATCAAGAAAAATCTCATTATGTTTGATGTGGGTGTTCAAAAGTAACCTACCATTGCATGTTTTCTTTATCTAAATTATCATGACTATAGCTCCTCTTTCTTTTTATCCATCATTTTCTACCTAAATAAACAAGTGTTTTAGATCTCCCTTATCACCCATTGTCATGTGGCTATAAATATCCCATGAATCCTTCATGATTGATCTTTCATGACTATCATTCAATCAGAAGATGGTAGTTTAAAAGTCTTCAAGATAATTGTGCTCCGTCCTTTCATGTCTTATAAATATTGATAACCATGACTATCCTATTTCAATGAGGTCAATATCAATGCAATTACTTAATATCCACTTATTCTAGCATCAACTATGACTAAGATCATATTTACTATCATGTATGAGCTAACTATCCTCATAAAATTTTGTCACTATACATTGGTTATGGTAATTGTCCCTACTTCTTAATTTTCCCTTAGCTTCATGGTACTTTTCCTATTTATTATAGTCATAGAGAGTATCTTTTTCATATGGATTTCCCTTATATCCATTGACAACGACTATCATATTTTATGTCTTATAACCATATTTTATTATTTAAAATTTACCTTTTTATAAATGTTTATACACAAATCATTTCCCTTTGTTAATAGGTCTCCACTATTGAATGCTCAAGGAGACCTTCATGGTGAAAGCCTTTTCCATTTGTAACATGAATGTATTTAATAGAGCACTATCCTCTTCAAAAATATGCTTTCATGTCTTCTTGAACCTCTCATAATCTAAGGTATAGCTAAGAGTTGTCCATGTAGCTTGTACTTGACACTATCATGGTGATGAATCATATGCAAACTTATTTTCCTCATTCATCACTGGAATCATTGTAAGTATTCATTTTCTTTTGGCATAAAAAAACTTATCATTTCTATATGATCACTGCCCTTGCACAGTCCTTTGAAGTAACATTCATAAGGTTTAGATAATCTTGACCACTCTCTAGAATAGCCCATTAAACATGGGTTGTGCTTCAATGCACTACATAATTGATATAGAACAACTACTCTACATATCAACTAGAGTTATAGGCTCTTTATTGCAGCAAGAGGTAATCACTCTTGCATCATGACATCATTACATTATAACCTATTAAATTTGAGTCAACTTGAATGCACCCAATGATGATTGACTCCTAATTGTGATGACAATGATTAATTTGTACATGAATTGTGCTCACATGAGTGCCTCTATTTCTATCACAACATGGCCACATTAAACTTGGGCCACACATGAATTCATTTTGTATTTGTTATAGCACACCTGTACCACATGACCAATAGAGTTATGGATCACATAATTATAGTCACAAGCATTTGTTCCTCAGTTGTGCTCTTATGGTGATTCCATTACCGTTATGGCATAACCCTTTGGACTTATATTGCTCAAATCCTTACATTGCTTATTTTCTCTTTGGATGGATGGCAATTCAATGGCATGGATTTGTATGGATATATATAAAAGTAATAACTACATCCAAAGGTGAAGTAGAAGTATCTACAATAGATCAGAGATATGAAGTCAAATTTTTACCTCTTATTTCAATTGATCCTTTTTGCATTTCTCCTTTTCTATTCTTTCCATCAATTTGGTAATTGACATCTAAAAATTATGAATATCACCTTCATGAGTTGAAGGGCCAAGATCTATCTTATTGATGTTGAAGTCAACTTTGGTGGATTCATCTAAGTTATTCTTTGAAATGGTTTTTGAAACTTCAACATACATATCTCCTGATGAAGAATCTACCACTAATCTTGATGTGACCTTAACCTTTTTTGGTATGAAAGATATTTTGAGTAAATTGGTAATTGCATCCAATTCAAGAATAACTAATTGTGTTAATTTTATTTTCTTTAACAAGCTTTGTTGAAACCAAGAGGAAGAGGGATTTTGTGAAGATTCTAGGATGTCTATAGATGATGGATAAAGTGAAATAGGTGGAGGGATGAATAGGGAAATAACACTATCAGAGAAAGAATTTATGAGTGGTGAAGATGGATTATGTGTCATACGAGGGGAATGAGGTATGCCATAAGGAGGAGATATAATAAGAATTGAAATAGAAATGGTTGGAAAGTGCTCATTATCACAAGAATACTCTTTGGGATCTATAGAATCTCTCCCTTCAACTTCTTGCATAGGATTTAATGATTTCTCTTTCATCTTTAGTATCTTTTTTATTAATCATCTCCACATGTACTCTTTAAACTCCTCTTTTAGGAGAATCTTCATCATAATTTCCTCCTTGAATATATTTTTGAGAGTTAGTAATCAAAGGGGGTACTTAAGAACGAGAAGAAGAAGAAGAAGAAATTTCTTAGTTATCATTTCTCTTGAAGAATCATCTTTACTTGAAGCCTTGATAGTTTTTCTTCAATAACTTTCTTTTTCACCCAATATTCTGACCCTCTAAGAATATGATCAATCCTTTCATCAATTTATTTAATTTCTTCATTTACCCAATTGATGGGTGGTAAGGGTTGTGTTTGAATATTTTTAAAATAAAGACGATCAATAAAATCTATCCCATTATATTCAATCCCTTAAACATCCCAAGCTAGTCTAAATTATTTAATTTTATCAAGAGTGAATCTCATCCAATCTCTTTCTTGGACTTGATAATAATTCTCACAATCCTTTGAGAAGTCTTAAATATTTGGAAAACGGTAATACCCAACACCATTATTCAATTTTTTTTATTTAACCTTTATTGTCAAAGGGAAACCTCATGGTGTAAAAAAAAAAATTCAATTTCACTAATGATAATTCAATGTTTTAAGAGTCAAAGGAAGATTTACACAAGTTAACAAGGTTTATGAGAAAATGAACACCAATTTTCTTTCTTTCTTTACACCTTTTGTTGAGCAGGCAAATTTGATTACAAAGTTCTATCAAGACAATTTTATCATCCACATACCTTGGTAGCTTATATAGATAACCGTCAAATCATCCAACTCATAAATAGGTGAAGCTTGGAAACTAGATGAAATAACATCCATAGTTTCTAATAAGGCTTGTTTCTCCTTAAGATATCATGATCCTAGTTTTCCCTTGAAGTACTCCTACCATCAACATTATGAAGTCATAATTTATCCAAGTCAAAATCTTTCATAAATATGTTCTCATTGCAATTTTGGATCAATTTCATAGATTTGTGTCATATGCCATATACACTCCTCTAGTACTAAGTCTTGGCCACATCTTCATACTTACAATTACATATAAGAGGTTAGAAGACATATAAAAATGTTGGTTCAACTCAAATTGAGTCAATTGGTTATACAAATTGTCAGTACTATTACTTCTCCAGTCATTAAATTGATTTTCAATGCACATGCCAAAAATGAAAAGCTACATACACTTTTCAAAGTAATTTGAATTCTTATTTCCCATCAACCTATGAAGAAAAAAATTATATTAGAGACATCTTCAATGAAGTGAAATTTGTGAAGAAATTGTGGCAATTGGGATTTTCCTCCTTTTAGTAAAAGTAACAAATTCCTTGCGAGGGTGTTGAGGCATTGTCTTTTCTTCTTACTGAAATATTGGTGCACAACCTTTGTGTCTATGTTCGAAAAATGATCTCTAATAAGAAACCTAAGAGATTCCAATAGAAACAACATCTAATCTAGCCACCAATTTGTCATCAATGGTTCTAACCTCCCTAGTTTTTGGGTTATAATCTTTCATGCACTTTAAGACTAAAGACATTGAACCACCACAAGAAATTCAATAACATGAGCTAACCCATTTTCAAATATTTTATCTATCACTAATGACCTTTTCCCTTCCTCCATTGTCCTATAAAAATCTTGCAAGCTAATGTGTCCCTATTTTGTGTTCATAATTTTAGGAAGTGTGGATTCTAGGACTGATAAGAACTCAAACCCTTGGTATCTATATTTTGTGGTGATAAATATATACTATAAATCAATGTTTATACATATATCTTAGTCTTTGTGGTCTAAAATCTAAGTTATCAAAGTTAAGTAGGAAACTATTGTTAATAAATCACTAATTTCTTGAAAGGATATTGTCAAAATAGTACATGCATATTATCTTCTTCTTTAGGTTATGTATATCTCTACCAATTTTGTTTTTGATTAGGTAAGAAAGGATTTTGAAAGGGCCCTGACCCTTTTACAACACTAACGATTTAGCAGTTAGTACAACAAGACATGGAACAAAAACAAGACGAAACAACAAGACACTGCATAAGAAGCCAACAAAATAGCAAAAGTAGGACAAGAAACAATGCTAGAAGAAGAGGTCAACGTGCCAAAACAAGGTTGCAAAACAACAACCAAAAATAATAGTCGCCCCAAGGGTGAAAAAACTAGATGGTCCTCAAGCCTGAACAAGCAGAATAAATGGGACCAAACAACAAAACAGGCCTCACAGCCAGCAAAACAGGCCTACAAGGACCTGAACCACAAATGTTCTTTGAATTAGGATTCACAACCAACATAACAAGCTCACATGCCACCCTCCTTGCTACCGAAATAATAGCCTGAAACAATAACCACCCCAAGGGTGGGTAAGACAAACCATACTTCAAACCCTTACTAGAATGATTTAGCAGATCTTGAAAACCAAACCACCAGAAGACAGCTAAGCCCAACAAGACACCTTGAGAGAACCCAAGGCTAAGAGCACAACTAACAAAATAGGCCTACAAGCCACCCACCAGGTTGTAAAAGCAACAACCCATAACAAAATCCACCCCAAGGGCGGCCAAGACAACATGAACTTCCAAGTCTCCATAAAATAACACCTTCCAAATAGCAACACTTTAAAAATAATAGCTCTTGTAAACACTCCTATCCTTCACAGAAAGGGGGTTTGCAAGCACAACATAACACAAAGGAACAACAACCAGCTTGAAGCACCCCACTGCCCAACACACCAACTCGATATCTACCTTAATAAGAGAGATCTCCCCTCTATAAGAGAGGATGAAATGAGAAACAAAACTACAAGAGCCAAGAATCTCTTGCCCCAACAGGCTCCACCTCAAAAGGAACCAGTAGAAGGAAAGGGGACAACCCACTGCAACTACAACAACCATCTCCACCTCAATAGGAGAGGGATCTACCTCCATAGGAGGCCCCAACTGTAGCACCTAGTAGGAAGCTGAAACTCTAGTAGAATGAAAACCCACCTCATCCCATAGCAACAAGAGCAACAAGTACCAAAAGAAGGCAATATGAAGCAACTCAACCAACAAAAAATCTTAAGCTAAAGCACCCTCCAAAGGGAAAGCACCCCTCAACAATAGAAGAACCACTAAGATGGACTTTAAATAAATCCCCATCAATATCATAATGTGCAAAATCCAAGGATCCTTAGCACCCTTAGCAAAGAAATGATCACAACCATTGTAGAAAGTATCTTCCTTGAAAAAACCATACTTGATGGTAGAAAATTCAAAGAAAACAAGACTCCACCAATAGAGTCCAAGCTCATAAGGCATAAATGCTAGAGGACAAAGAGCCTGATAGTAGTCCTCTGAAACAATCATGCCTGAGACCAAAGATAAAACAACCATAGTAACAATGAAGCCCACAAAGTTGAGCATAAACAATTCAACAATCCACAACCAAATAGGGATGGAACACCACAACCACCAAAGGAACTTTCTAATAGAGACCAAACACCCCAAACAAAAAGGGAAGGAGGATCTACAAGAGGGAAACATAGAAACAAGGCACCACCAGCCAGGATAAGCACTAGAGGAAAAAGTTCCAGCATGAGAGAGCAGAACAAGCCCCTTAACTCTAACCAAAAAGAGAAGAGTCCTCAAAGACTACAAACCACCACTTTTCCAATGTCCCCAACATTGTGGAGGACAAAAAAGAGGGGTTGTAGCACCAAATAGGAGCACTCCCACCAAACAAAGGAGAAAGACCAAGCAGAAGCACTCACGAGAAAAAGGAAAGCCCCAGACAAAACAAAGCCTGGATAGAGAAGAAGCCACTGCCTCAGTGACAACCACTCGACCAAAGAACAAAGTACCACTAAGGCATTCGCCATGCCTAAAGCCAATAGATCCACATAACAACACCCCTTTGAAGCAAAGAACATGCATAAGGAGAGGCAAACACCAGCAAAACCCAAGACGAGCCCCCCCACCAAAGCACAAAGGCAACAGGTAAGCATCAAGTCCAATGAAATCATCCAAGAAGAAGAGTCACTACACCAAGAATCCAAGAATTGAGCCCCAATGGTAGAAAACATCCCCACAAAAACAACCAGGTAGAAAATGAAAAGTGCAACACCCAACAGAAAGGGAAGCCATAGGCACACATGAGCAATGTCATCAAGAGGAACATCTTTGCCAGCGACAAACACCTTCAGAGCAATATCATCATTAGGATCATCTTCACCAGTGCCATATTCCTCCTCGCCAATGTCTAAAATCATAGAGGAATTAAAATTCCTCCTATTCCCACCCAAACTCACATTTTCCATTCTTCCTAATATGCATAGATGTTACAATATATATCTCTACCAATTTTGTTATTCAAAGATCTTTGTGTAGATTCTACTTTTCCTCTTCATGAAATTTTGAAATAGTTTTCATTTTTTGGTTACACCTCCATTTCCTGCATCTACTTCTACAAGATAAATCTCATAAATAATCATTAATAACACTCTTTTTCATGGTTACAAAAGACTGGTGAACATTGCACATGCCTAGTCAATGATTCCACAACTTACATGCCTTTATACTAGAGTGTTCTTAAGTCATGTCGATTTCTTTTACTAGAATATTTCAAAAGCACCTTCAAAAAATCCATTTTGTACATATCTTATTGATAAAATATCTTATTATGCTTCTACACTTTTCTTGCATATTTGCCAAAACCATTGCAACTATAATATTAACGAGATTTCTTTACTATTAGTCCCTACCTATCTGTAGGTGGAGACTAATGTTTTTGTTGTGTTGTTTTTCCTATTAATGCTTTCTTAGGAGTAAGGTTAGCATTGAAAAAATAAAATTAAGCTATGGTGCCAAAAAAAAATGTTATTGAAATGTGGTTTCAGCTATTTTCCCCAAAATTTTTGATTGGCAGATTTTATTTTACCAAAGATTTTTTATTTTTTAATTTACCAATTTTTGTTCCGGCCAATAAAAAATGGGTGGAGGAATTTTTTTCCTATGTTTCTAATGTTTTCAGTTGTTTTCGTGTCATTGTAATGTCATTTGTTGGTGGGTTAGTGGCATTCTTGAAAGGGGTTCACGTGACTTTCCTCTACTATCACGTTTTGCATGCATGGCTTTTTGAGTGAGTTTATGGTGTAATACCACCTGGTCCATAAAGAGCTAAATGTTGTGCCTCAAACTATTACCAACATATAGATATAATTGTTCTCCTCAAAACATGAAAATTACTTCCATTGCAATAAAAATCAAATGCAATATTTTTTTTTTGTTGTCTTTTGTTTGATTCATATATGTTCAATATATTGCTTCATGTGCAACCAATCTATAAGCCTCTTGTGTGCTATGAGAAAGTCACTTCTCTTTTTCTATTATTTTTAACATGGTAAAATCCAAGGTGCTCTCTGAAATGCCAGTTCAAAGACCTACTTCTCTCCTTCATTCAAATATAGGCTTGGCTTTAAATTATCATTTTTTGTTTATTTACAAGTCATTTTAGCATGATTGGGTCTATCCATTTGGTGATCCCTATGCTTAGTTAGATTCCTATGTTGCCATTGAACTTGCTTTGGATGTTGTTGTGAAGGTTTTTACTATAACAAGTAACCCTAATTATTTTCTTCCATGGTAAAATAAACCTCAAAGAGAAATTACAGGATCTAGTAAGTTTTAGCTATTTATGTTTTGCATTTGGTCATTGGAATGATGCTCTAGTATAAGTAGTTTAACTCTTCAAATTTTTAGTTTTATTTTTTACTTCTAATTAAACATTCTATCCTATCACCTTGCAATGCATTTGTCTTGATATTTGGTCATTTATTGGAGATTACAATGGTTATAGGTTGGCTTCTCCAGATGTTTCATTTATCACCTAGTAGTTGCCACCTATATAGTAGCCTATTCTAAAACACCAAGATCCTTTTACCTCTATGACATACAATGCTTATGCTTTGTCCTATCAAGTGACCACTGAGCTAGTCACAAATTTTATTTTTTTTCATCAAAATGTGATTAGGTCCTAGTGTGCTAGAGGGGAATTGTAATATTTTTACTATTTTGTATCTAGATTTGAAGCTAAGCATTTAGAATATTTAGTTGAAGCAATCTAACATTTTATATAAAAAAATTTCTACCCATATGTTTGCATACATGATAATGGTTGGAACCATGAGTTGGGAATTTCACAGATTATCAAAAGCTACCTCAAGTTTAGAAAAGATCTGTACTGCCACTACTCATCATAACTGGTCTAGGATTACATAGATTTATTTTGCAAGTGGTAAACATATGTGTTGTTTGATAGTTTCTCTATTCTTTAGGGGCCTAAAAATTGATAAAAGGAAGGCCTATTAATTTGGTTTAGAGGTATCAACTTATTGGATTTATGTTGACTTGTATGAAAGAGGGGCGTTCTTTTGTTGCTAGTAGTCTCAATGACAAATTTTCTCCCCTGATCAACAATAAATTATTCCTCTATTGTATGAGGTGATTCAATAGGAGATGACTGCTTTAATATTTTGCTTCTCTTTTGTAGAAAAATATTTACACTAAAAAGGATGCAAAGTGTTCCTTTTGATGAGGAGTAAATACGATCTCCTATATATTCTCCTTTGCTTCTTTGGTCATTTTACTTTAGAGCATGTAAATCTTCGCAAAAATGTATTCTTGGAGGGAGCCTTAATTTTCCTTTCCACATTTAGTGCACATATCAAGCTAATGTGGCTTGTTGTTTATGTTGTTGTTTGATTCACGACAAGAGAAATTGTTCAACTTCTAACTCATGACATGTGCATAGATATCTACTGACTCAATAATGTAAAGGTTGTAAATTTGTTTTACAAAGGATGTTTTTTAAGTGCTAGTATCGTTGTCTCTTGGGTTCTTCTTCATAATGGCCTTTAAGTTGATGATACTTTCTTTGCTCTTGATGAGAAGAATCTTTATATTCCATGGAAATGAACTGTTTGAAACTTTGAACATGTTGGTATTCTAACACAAAACCTACTACCCTGTAAGGTGAGTTTAATCTATCACAAACTTGTTTTTCCATTTTAGGAATAAATTCTCTAGATTGTCTCTAGAACAAGACTGGTAAATGAATAAATCCTACACCACTAATTTTTAGTAGGGTTCTTCAACCTTGATTTTCCCATTTTACAAGGACTCCAGCTATAGTGCAACACTTGTTATGTTTTAATGAACACCTATATATTGTTAAAGTCCCTGCTTGGCTTGATTAGAAGAGATTCCATCAAAGTTTATGGAGTTTAGATTTACACCCACCACTCTCATTTGCTGAGAAATTTCTAAAGCCCTTCTCAATAAATCCTTTTTTGCATATTCTTCAATCATTACATTTCAGGGGACAATATTCTTTTTCAAAGCATTTGGTTGAGTAGTTGATCTTTCTTTCTCAATGCTTCCATGGTTTGCAAGCATGTTTACTAGGCTAGTTGTAAATACAATAACTATCAAAACCCTCTTCCCATTGCGCATTGATGGACGCAAAGGGATTTTGCAACTAAAGTATATGGAAAAACACCTTTATCTGTTATGGACATCCACACATTGTTGCAGTGCTTACATATTAGTACATTTTGATTTCACACCTGCAAAGTAAATCCATTTTATAAGTGTCCTTCAATCGTTCCCTTCCATTCAACCACATTTATTTTATGTATTCTATCAATCAATTATAGCTTACCTACACTTTCATGTCTATTTGTGTAATTATAACTATAAATTTCAATTGGATTATTTTGAAATTTTCTAAATCCTTTTTCACAAATTCATTTTGTGTAAACCTGCAATCATTTAAAGAGCTCACACATTGACTATACTTATATAATTTGCATGCAAGGATAGCATAGGATGATGGAAAGAGGTGATTTAATGAAGTTGATAAAGGTTATATGGCTTTAGAAACTAATCTTGATTTTTTCATTGGTTCAAAATTAGTTATGACCATTTTTGCATCAATTCCTTCATGTAGAAATCGGTGGCTTCTGCATTCAATACTTATCTTGATGTTAATCAAAGTCACTTCACTTCATAAATGCTTTGAAAATGGTTATGAAACATTAGGGTAAACCCACAAAACTGGTTTACAATTCCAGTGAGGAAGGAAAATTGAAAAAATGCTCCTATGATTTTATTTTTTTGCTTTTTAAGGGTTCACATGAACTAGGGTGTTCGAATGGACCCTGATTCGAGTGAACCCTATTAAATGATGGGACCCATTATTTTGCATTTTTTATAACGAAAATAATGGAAAAGTGAATAGAAGGGGGGGTTCGCTTGAACCTAGGTTCATTTGAACCCCCCTTTTTCCCCCTTCTCCCCTTTGACACCAAATTTCTCTATAATTTTTCCCTTCGAATCTTGAGTTGAGGATGAAAATGGAGGAGACTTCATAGACCCAACTGGATGATGGTATTCCTGAGAACGAGCTATCCATCGAATATAATTTTAATATGTTTTGGTTTTATTATGTATTTAGTTTTTTAGTTTGATTAAACATATGTTTTTCACTGAAAATCAAGCTCTCTATTCTACACATGTGGAAAAATAGCATATTATCAAAATAAAATTTTGAAAAATATGTTTAGGCTAGGTATTGATGTCCTTGATCTAGCAAAAAAAATAAATTGAATTTCGATACATACAAAAGAAGTTATGTTGTATACGGTCTACCTATGTCTGAATTGTAATTGGTTTGACTTCGAAACTTGATTAAGAAAAAAAATCAATAAAACACTATGAAACCAAATTAACTAGTTAGATATCGTAGTTACAAATCTAAATTTGAAAAAAATAGAATTTTATCCTTCATAGAAAAAAAGTTATGTTGTATATGGTGAGCATCACTCCTTAAAATGGCGTTTAATGATAAAAACTAGTTTTCGCAGGAGATGGAAAAATAAGTTCAATCTGATTCCAAATTCTTTGAAATTTAAATATATTTAGAATCTACAGAAAAAATGTCACAAATAACTAGTTTGCATCATCTTCAAATTCCTCACGGTTTAGGCATTATAGGTGCTCGAAAGTGAAGATTTAGTTAGAAAAAATCAGTTCAGTGTCTAGTTTGGCCAAAAATTGTAAACTAGTATTGTGGGATCACCCATTACCAAAATCATTGATAACTTTTATTTTATCTTTCATCGGCACTTTGAGTGAAATCCACAACAAATAAACATTTAAAATCAATACTTTCACTTTCGATGAGCACATATTGGCTTCAAAAGGATTGTGATAATTGGACTTCCAAGTCATCAATGTTCCTTCTACATTACCTTCACCATTGTGAAGATTCTAGGATGTCTGTAGATGATGGATAAAGTGAGATAGGTGGAGGAGGGATGAATAGGGAAATAACACTATCATAGAATGAATTTATGAGTGGTGAAGATGGATTTTGTGTCATACGAGGGGAATGAGGTATGCCACAAGGAGGCAATATGGTAAGCATTGAAGGAGAAATGGTTGGAAAGTTCTCATTATCACAAGAATAC
The DNA here is from genome assembly GCA_007258455.2 of Sequoia sempervirens. Classification (NCBI taxonomy): domain Eukaryota; kingdom Viridiplantae; phylum Streptophyta; class Pinopsida; order Cupressales; family Cupressaceae; genus Sequoia; species Sequoia sempervirens. The sequence continues at coordinate 295,864,829 of VDFB02193867.1, forward strand.
TCTTTAGGATCTATAAAATCTCTCCCTTAAACTTCTTGTATGGGATTTAATGATTTCTCTTTCATCTTTAATATCTTTTTTTGAATCATCTCCACATGTACTCTTTAAACTCTTCTTTTAGGAGAATCTTCATCATCATTTCCTCCTTGAATATCTTTTTGAGAGTTAGTAATCAAAGGAGGAGTTTGAGAAAAAGAAGAAGAAGAAGAAGAAGAAGAACCTTCTTAGTTATCATTTATCTTGAAGAAACATCTTTATTTGAAGGCTTGATAGTTTTTTCTTCAATAACTTTCATTTTCACCCAATCTTTTGACACTGTGAGAATATGAGCAATCCTTTCATCTCGTTCTTTAATTTCTTCATTTTCCCAATTAATGGGTGGTAAGGGTTGTGTTTGAATATTTTAATAATAAAGAGTATCAATCAAATCTAGACTATTATATTCAATCCCTTAAACATCCCAACCTAGTCTAAATTATTTAATTTTATTGATCAAGAGTAAATATCATCTAATATCTTTCTTGGACTTCATAATCAACCTCACAATCCTCTGAGAAGTCTTCAATCTTTGGAAAATGACAATACCCAACACCAATATTCAATTTTTTTCAATGTAACCTTTATTGTCAAAGAGAAGCCTCATGGTGTAAAAGAAAAAAAATCAATTTCACTACTGATATTTCAATGTTTTAAGCATCAAAGGAAGATTTACACATGTAGTTACCAAGGTTTATGGGAAAACGAACACCAATTTTCTTGCTTTCTTTACACCTTTTGTTGAGCGGAACAATTTATTTAAAAAGTTCTATCAAGACAATTTTATCATCCACATACGTCGGTAGCTTATACACATAACCATCAAATCCCCCAACTCATAAATAGATGAATATTAGAAACTAGATGAAATAGCATCCATAGTTTCTAATAAGGCTTGTTGCTTCTTAAGATATCATGAGCCTGGTGTTCCCTTGAAGTACTCCTACCATCAACATTATGAAGGCATAATTTACCCTTCAAAATCTTTCGTAAATATGTTCTCATTGCAATTTTCTATAAATTTCATAGATTTGTGTCATGTGTCACACTCCTCTAGTACTACTTGTCTTGGTCACATCTTCATACTTGGAATTACATATAAGAGGTAAGAAGACAAAAATGTTAGTTCAACTCAAACTGAGTCAATTGGTTATGCAAATTGTCACTAATAATACTTCTTCAACCATTAAATTAATTTTCAATGCACATGCCAACAGTGAAAAGGTGCATCCGCTTTTCAAAGTAATTTGAATTCTTATTTCCCATCAACCTATGAAGAAATAAAATTATGTTGTAGACATCTTCAATGAAGTGAAATTTGTGTTCAGAACCTTTGGCAATTGGGATTTTCGTTCTTTTAGCACAAGTAACGAATTCCTTGCTAAGGTGTTGAGGCATTGTCTTTTCTTCTTAGTGAATTATTGGTGCAAAACCTTTGTACATCTATGTTGAAAAAATGATCTCTAATAAGCAACCTAAGAGATTCCAATAGAAGCAACATCTAATCTAGCCACCAATTTGTCATCAATAGTTCTAACCTCCCTAGTTTTGGGATTATAATCTTTCATGCACTTTAAAAACAAACAAGACATTGAACAACCATAAGAAAGCCAACAACATGAGCTAACCCACTTTCAAATATTTTGTGTCATTGATGACCTTTTTGCCTTCCTCCATTTTCTTATAAAAATCTTGCAAGCTAATGTCTCCCTATTTTGTCCTGGTAATTTTAGGAAGTGTGGATTCTAGGATCGACAAGAACTCAAACCTTTGGTATATTCTAGGACCGACAAGAACTCAAACCTTTGGTATATGTATTTCATGATGATAAAGGTGTCCTCTAAATCAATGTCTATACATATAGCTTAAACTTTGTTGTCTAAAATTCAAGTTATCAAAGCTAAGTAGGCAACTATTGTCAATCAATCACTAATTTCTTGAAAAGTATAATATCAATACAGTTCATGCATCTTATCTTCTTCTTTAGATTCTGCATATCTCTACCAATTTTATTATTCAAAAGCTCTTTGTGTAGATTCTACTTTTCCTCTTCATGACATTTTGAAATAGTTTGCATTTTTTTTTCTTATATTTCTACAAGCTAAATCTCATAGATGATCATTAATAACACTCTTTTCATGGTTACAGAAGATATTACATTTGATAGGAAGACATCCTTTGGAACGTTCTGCTGAACATTGCACATGCCTAGTCAGTGAAGACATCCTTTGGAACGTTCTGTTAAACATTGCACATGCCTAGTCAGTGATTCCACATCTTGCATGCCTTTATACGAGAGTGTTCTTAACTCACGCCGATTGCAATTACTGGAATATTTCAAAAGCCCCTTCAACAGATCCATTTTATACATTTCTTATAAATAAAATATCTTCTTATGCTTCTGCACTTTGCCTGCATATTTGCCAAAACCATTGCAACGTTAATATTGGCGAGGCTCTTTTATTATTATGTTTTAATGAACACCTATATGTCGTTAAAGTTCCCACTTGGCTCGATTAGAAAAGATGCCATCAAAGTTTATGAAGTTTAGATTTACACCCACCACTCTCATTTGCTTAGAAATTTCTAAAGCCCTTCTCAATAAATCCTTTTTGCATATTCTCCAATCATTACATTTTAGGCGACAATATTCTTTTGAAGCATTTGGTTAAGTATTTGAACTTTCTTTCTGAATGGTTCCATGGTTTGTAGGCATGTTTACTAGGCTAGTTGTAAATATAATATTTATCAAAATTTCTTCTCATTGTGCATTTATGGTTTAGGGAAGAAGATCCAGTATCTAAGCATGTTTCAATAATTGTTATAGCATTTGTTGATTTAATGTTCAATATTTTAAATCATATTGGACCAACAATGATGACTTTAAAATTGTTAGTGTTGATGATGACTAAGAGAAAGGGGCCCATAGTGGGTAGGGGTCCAATGGTGGGTATAGAAGTAGGCCTGAGTAGGCCCCATAGTGGGTAGGCTTAATATCCAATAAATTTACAATTAATATTCAATTGCAAAACACTTTTATCCATAAAGGACACAAACTGACAAATCATGTGATGTCACATCAGTGCACCAATAATACATGACTTAGTGACCCACTATTGGTCTCACCTTTTTTTTGGGCCATTTTGGATACCTTGACAAAAAGCATGCTGATGTGGCATTGAAACCATTTTTTATAAGTAGGGAACTTGCCAAATAAGCTGCTGTACAAATTTGGGAGTGATTTGAAATTTTCACAAAAGACTTTGAGAAGTGTGAAGTTAGGGTGACCCACTATAGGCCCCTCTCCCTTACCCATAATTGAATGAATGTATTCCTTAGATCTCAAAAACAACAAATCATATGATGCCACATCAGTGTACCAATAAAACATAATTTAGTACACAAGTATCCGTCTCACTTTTTTTGGGCCTTTCTGAACACCTCGACAAAAAGCATGTTGATGTGGCACCATATTTGATGATGTGGCCTTGAAACCTTAGTTATAAGTAGGGGACTTGCCAAGTAAGCTGCTGTAAAAAATGGGAGTGATTTGAAATTTCCATGTAAAATTTTGAGAAGTGCAAAGTTAAGGTGCTCAACTACCAGATCCTCTACCCTAAATAGACGTCCACAGATTGTTGCAATGCTTACATTTTAATACATTTTGATTTCACACCTATAAAATAAATCCATTTTATAAGTGTCCTTCAATCATTGCCTTCAATCAATTTGTAGCTTACCTACGCTTTGATGTCTATTTGCGTAGCTATAACTATAAATTTCAATTGGGTTTTCTTGAAATTTTCTAAAACCTATTTCACAAATTCATTTTGTGTAGACCTGCAATCATTTAAAGAGCTCGCGCCTTGACTATACTTATATATTTTGCATGAATGCAAGCATAGCATAGGCTGATGGAAAGAGGTGCTTCAATGAAGTTGATAAAAGGTTGTGTGACTTTGGAAACTATATCTTGATTTTTTCATCGGTTCACAAGTAGTTATAACCATTTTTGCATCAGTTCCTTCACGTAGATATTGATGGCTTCTGCTTTCAATACTTATCTTAACGCTAATCAAAGTCACTTCATTTCATCAACGCTTTGAAAATGGTTTGAAACATTACCAAAATCACTGATAAATGAAACATCACCAAAATCATTGATAACTTTTATTTTATCTTTCATCGGCACTTGGAGTGTCAACCACAACAAACAACCATTTAAAATCAGTACTTTGCACCTTCCACGAGCACTTATCGGCCTCAAAACGATTATGATCATTGGCCTTTCAAGTAATCAATATTACTTATACGTTACCATCATCGGCGGTGTTTTAAATGCCATTCACAACCCATAAATAATTTTTGAGTTGTGAATTTGTGCTTTCTCTACTCTTGGTTTATGCTTTTAATGGTTATATTTAATGATTATACCAAGAGTCAAAATTTATTAATAAGGGGAAATATCATAATGATTCATATCTTTTCAACTTAATTAAACTAGAACTTTTATCACTAATGGATGATAGCTTCAAAACCAAGGTTGCCTATCATCTTCTTATCTATATTGAGCATTAAGTTACTAATGTCTCCTTACATGTTAAGATTGGGTGTTTCTTAATAATTTTGTGTAGTAGTTGATTTTAACATGGGTTTCGAGAAGTGGAAAATGTTCAATTTTACTCCACAAAAAATTTATAATCTTTTTTTAACAAATATATAAACTTGATACTTGTCACATTGTTTTAAATGAGCTCAAGAAAATCCTTGTAGATGATTTTATTCTAGATGCCATAGATTTTCAAAATTTATTTTTCTCTATAAGTCCCACCAAATTTCATAATTGCTTTAAGGGTTCTAGTTGGGATAATGAATGATTCTCCTTCAAATTGACATACCTATTATTATTTTGATGTAACCAACTTTCATAACTTAATGAAATACAACATAGTCAAAGATAAATGACTATGATGATTTCCACAAAGAACATATGACACTAAATTGAAATAATTGAGAACTTTTGCTTGATGATGGTGAAATCAATTTTCTCAATTGGGTCAAATTGAAAAAATAAAAAGACTTTTCACATGACCTAAAAGACTGTTATGACATACATGGAGGGAAAGTTGATGACATAGGTTGATTGACAAGCATGAAAAGTTTGAAATATTTTGACTTCAGAAACATAGGCAAGATATCTTAAGTGTGATATTACACCTATTTAATAAGTTTACTTAGTATATTAGGAATACTTAATTTTCCTCATCTAAGTAGCTAATAATGGCATGTGCATACCTTGACTTGAGGTATACAGGTACCATCACTACCTCATCAACATCTATTGATCATAGTTAGGTGTCACCTTTATTTAATTAAGGTAACCTTTATCTTCACAAACTTGAGCGAACTTATCCACTAACTGGTAGTTTAGCTCTTGACTCTATAGTTAAATTAAGTGAACTAATCCACTTGCTAATAGTTAAACTCACAACCATTGGGCATTTCTTCTCCTTGATTCATACATCCAAGTGGCCTATTTATGTCTACTTCATCCACTCATTTGATAGTAGATTTAGTTAACTTTGATTTGATAATTTATTCCCTATTTTATAATACCTTGTGTTGTCATATATTACATCATTTGTTTTACATGTTCTTGTAGATTTCTAACTTTCTTTATATGTACCTATATTTAGGCTTTTGTAATAAGATTCTCACCAAATATTGCATAGGCTCTTTGTGCTTACCTAAGGCCATAATTGTTGGGAAAATGTGTCTCAACCTTGCAATTATATGCAGTTTATTGTTGATAGGATGTATATATATATATATGTTTCCTAGTTACATCGATAGGTGTATACAATGACAACATGGAGCGAAATGTGAGTGTGTTAACCTTTTCAGGAAACTTCCAGAATGGCTGACATACATTAAATAATGACATATTGTAAATCTAGACCATTCGTTATTAGGTTTTAGAACTAATGGAAAATATTTTGTTGGTTTGTCTTGCCCTATAATGTAACTCTATTTTATGAGGGTGTTGTATTACGACTGCGGTAGATAGGTGGATAAATTTTCTGGAAATAATTTTGAGATGTGGAAGCTAAATATGGAGGATCTATTGATAGATTGAGATCTATGGGATGTTGTTGATGAGAATGTTTCAAGGCCTGTAGATCCTACTCAGGCTACTCAATATGATGTTATGGACCGTAAAGCCAGGGGTCTAGAATCAGATTGTGCTTGGCAGACTTTGTTTTAATTAATGTCCATGAAGAGACCTCTGCACATAAACTATGGAAGAAGTTTGGTGAGATGTATCAAACCAAATATTTAGTGAACAAGATTTTCTTGAGGAAGAAGTTGTATTCCTTGAGAATGGAAGAGGGTGGATGAATTACAAACCACCTGGAAGCATTCAATATGTTGGTGGCTCAGTTGGCATCAGTTGGTGTTAAAATGGATGAGGAAGAGAAATGTCAGATCCTGCTTTGTTCTTTTCCTGATTCATTGGATTCTCTTGTTATGGCTATTGGGAGTACTTCTATTATATTGAAGACTAAAGATGTGGTGGGTTCTTTGTTTTCTGAAGAGATGAGGAGGAAGGTATCCATCACTGCTAAGGAGGCCCTAAATGTTCATGGAAGACCTAAGGAAAAAATAAAGAAGAATGAGAAGTGTGAAAAATCCAAGTCTAGGGGGAGATCTAAATCTCTTGGAAAGTCCAAAGTTATTTGTTGGAACTGTGGTAAGCCTAGGGATGTTTGTAAGGAATGCAAAGAAGAAAAGAAGAAGAAAAAGAAAAAAGTTGATTTTGATTTTGAGTCTGAGAAGGAAGATGGCAACGCATTCATTGCAGCTTTGGCAACTCATGCAAGTAATGATGCATAGTTAATCGACTTAGGTGCATCTTTCCATATGACCTTTAATAGAGATTGGTTTTGTGAATATGAAGAATTTGATGGAGGTAAGGTGAACTTGGGTGATGATTCTCATTTAGACATTGTTGGTTGTGGTAAAGTTAAAATCAGATTTCCTAATGGTAGAATAAAAAGGATTAATGGTGTGTTGCATATCCCTGGATTAGCAAAAAAATTATTATCTGTGAGAAAACTAATAGATGCAAGTGTGTAGGTAGTATTTTTTGATGCAGGATGCAAGATGGTTAGAGGTGCTCTGGTGATTGCTAGAGCTATCAGATATGTCACATTATATAAGCTAGATGCATGCACACTATTGAGTGCAATAGTACTTTTGTGAAAAGTAAGTCTGTGGAAGAATGAGGGTTTCACCTTCAGCAGATGGTCATGGCTTTTGGGTACCTAAGGGTTCTCTTTCTTTTGAGAAAAAGTTACCTGCAAAGAAATCTATGTTATGGCACCAAAGACTTGGCCACATTGGAGAAAAGGGTCTAAGCACCTTGAAAAATAAAAACCTTGTTGAAGGTCTTTCTGATTGTAATCTTGAATTTGATTTCTGTGAGCATTGCATTTATGGAAAACAAAACCACATTTAGTTTTACTTGAGTTCTCATAAATCTTGTGGTCTATTGGATATTATTCATTCTAATGTGTTTGGTCCTGTAGATGTTTCTTCATTTGGTAAATCCACATATTATGTTTCATTTATTGATGATTATAGTAGAAGGACAAGGGTATATTTTCTAAAGAGTAAATTTGAATTTTTCAGTCAATTTAAAGAATTTGAAGCAATGGTTGAGTTGCTGACTGGAAAGAAAATAAAATGTTTAAGGATTGATAATGGAAGTGAATTTCGCTCTAATGATTTTGATAGATTCTGTAAACATTGTGGTATTCATAGATAAAAGACAACTCTATATTATCCATAATAGAAAGGAGTTGCAGAAAGAATGAACAGGACATTGATGGAGAAGGCTAGGAGTATGTTGAGTGGTGTTGTCCTAGAACAAAGGTTTTGGGTTGAAGTTGTTTCCACTACCTGTTACTTGATTAATAGGTCTCCTACATCAACTCTTGTTGATAAGATGCCTATAGAGGCATGGTTGGGTCACAAGCCTTCATTAAGACATGTCTTAGAGTTTTTGGTTGTGAGGCATATGCACATGTGCCAAAGGAGAAGCGAACAAAGTTGGAGAACAAGGCTGTGAAATGTATCTTCATAGGATATAGTTATGGTGTGAAAGGATACAAGCTTTGGGATCATGTTGCACAAAAGGTAATACATAGTACAAGTGTTATTTTTAGAGAATCTAAGCCTTCTTTTGTTACATTGCAGCCTGAAAAAAGTAAACAAGAAGATGTGATTCAATTTTCTTCTACACCTGAGAAAGTTGAATCGAGGCCCAAGGATAGACAAGAAGTTGAGGAGAGCTCATCTAGCTCTGGATCTTCAGAAGAGGAGGAAGAACATCCAACTCAACTTGTTCGTAGGTCTACAAGACATAGAAAACCACCTAAAAGGTATTCACTTGATGATTGGAGATGTATTTTTGCTTTGAATACTAACATGGATGAACCTAGATCTATAGAAGAGGCACTAGGTATGAATGATGCAGAATCCTGGAAGATTGCTATGGATGAAGAAATGGAAGATTTTAAAAAGAATGATACATGGGATCTTCTACCATTGCCTGAAGGACGAAAACCTGTTTGTTGCAAGTGGGTGTTCAAGAAAAATATTGGTTCAGATGGAGGTATTGAGAAATACAAAGAAAGGTTGGTTGTGAAGAGTTACTCTCATTTTGAGGGTGTTGATTATGGTGAGATATTCTCTCCTGTTGCAAAAATGACATCCATTAGATTTTTTCTTTCTATTGCTACTTCTTATGATTTATAGGTTGAGAAAATGGATGTGAAAACTACTTTCCTTCATGGTGATTTGGAGGAGGATACTTAGATGACACAGCCAGAGCACTATGTGGTGAAAGGTAAAAGTAAATTGGTTTACAAATTGAAGAAATATTTGTATGGCTTAAAATATAATCCTAGGATGTGGTACTGGAAATTTGATACTTATGTGTTGAGTTTAGGATTTGAGCCTTCTAAATCAAATCATTGTATTTATTATAAAACTAATGGTGATCGTTTCATGTTTATTGCATTATATATGTTGATGATATGTTATTTATTTGCAAAGGGAAATGTATGATTTCAGAACTGAAATCTCAACTTGCTACTAAATTTGAAATGAAAGATCTTGGTGCAGCTAAACATATTCTTCGGATGGAAATTAAAAGAGATAGAGTGAGTAGAAAGCTATGGCTTGGCCAAAGGAAGTATGTGAATACAATTTTACAGAGGTTTGATATGCAGGATTATACACCATTGTGTGTTCCTGTTTCTGTTGGAACAAAGTTATCTATTTCAGATTCTCCAACATCTCTATCAGAGATGGAAGACATGAGTAGAGTGCCTTACCAAAGTACAGTTGGAAGTTTAATGTATGCTAAGGTTTGTACTAGACCAAACATTTCCCAAGTAGTGGGAGTTCTTTCTAGATATATGTCTAATCCTGGTAGAGTTCATTGGGATGCAGTTAAAAGAGTCTTCAGATATTTACGTGGTACCTTAGATTAATCCTTATGTTATCATAACTTAATATGACTGAAGATGATATTTCCCTTGATATTCATGGTTATGTGGATTCAGACTGGGAAAGTGATGTTGATAGCAAAAAATCCACTAGTTCTTATGCGCTTACTTTATTTGGTGGTACAATTAGTTGGATGAGTAAGAGATAGACTGTGATTGCTTTGTCCACAACTAAAGTAGAGTATATGGCAGCTACTCATGCTTGTAAAGAAGCCATTTGGCTTAAGAGACTATCTTCAAATATTGGTATAAAATAAGGTGTGGTGACAATTTATTGCGATAGTCAGAGTGCAATATGTCTAGCCAAGAACCTGATATTTCATGCCAGGACCAAGCACATTGATGTACAATATCATTTTGTTAGAGATATGATCGAAGATGGAAGGATGAAGCTAGTTAAGGTAGAGACTTTGATGAATGTTGCTGATTCTTTAACTAAACTTGTGAGCACAGAGAAGTTCAGATGGTGTTCAGAGACTATAAGCCTTTCGGCCCCTAGCAATTAAAGAGACGATGTTTACACCCTCACATTGCTCTTGCAAGGTATTCAACAAGTGGGATATTTGTTGGGAAAATGTGTCTCAACCTTGCAATTATATGTGGTTTATTGTTCATAGGATGCGTGTATATTTATATATATGTTTCCTAGTTACATCGATGGGTGTATACAATGGTAGCACGAAGAGAAATATGAGTGTGTTAACTTTTTCAAGAAACTTCTAGAATGACCGAAATACATTAAATAATGATATATTGTAAATATAGACCGTTCGTTATTGGGTTTTAGATCTAATCACAGATATTTTGTTGGCTTGTCTTGCCCTAGAATGTAACTCTATTTTATGAGGGCATTGTATTGCGACTGCAATAGAGAGAGAAGGTGATGTATTCTGAGAGTCTGATAGCGGTCATGTTGTCTCTTGATCTCTGAGTGGTGATACTCATGTGAGAAGCTTGCTCTGCAAGTATATTGTAATCTTTGTGATTTATTAAATAATATATTGGGTGGCTTTTGGAGTGTGGGATTTTTCTCTCGAAAGGGTTTTCCCCACATAAATCACTCTATTGTGGTATGCATGATATTTGTGTTTATTTTGTTTAAGTTTCTATAACTATTAAAGATTTGTAGAAGTTTTGCATTATTCTCCTCTCAAGATTAGTGTAGGAAGATGTTTTTCTACCTTAGCTTCCTTACAATAATCATCCTTCTTCAACTTGTAGGCTTTATGTTCTTTATCTTGCACTTTGAAACCATTTCCTCTTTTAAGTATCCATTCAAGAAGGATCTTTTCACATCCATGTGATGTACATGCTCTATTTTTGTTGTACTATTGTTGAAAATGCTATTCTGATGCTCTCTTGTCCTGCTACTGGTGTAAATCTCTCTTCATAATATATCTTGTACCTTTGTGTGACTCTTTTTGTAAACTAACAATATGTTGTGTCTTCCAATACTACCATCACTATTGTACTTAGTCTCACTCACTAAGTACTAATTCATTTTATGTAATGTAGAAGTTTTATAAGGTTCCAAGTTTCATTCCTCTGAATGTAATCGATTTCTAAACTCGAATATTCAAAATATGATAGTTCAAAATTAGATTGTAAAAGTAAAGACAAATTTACCATCTTACCTCTTGAATTATTTTCATGTACTTGACTTGTACTCCTCTAAAAAAATTCACTTAAAGGCTTCTTGCCTTCCTTGAAGAATTGGGAGTTGAAGTTGGACTTACACTATAGTTAGATGAGGGGCTACGTAGTGGACTAGTAGTACTTGGAACTAAAATACTTGTGGGATTTTCATTAGCAATATCATAAATAATACCACCTTTAGAAATATATTTTTACTCATATATATGGTATTGTTGGTGATCATCGTACTCCCCTTCATAAAAAATAACATTTTTTAACACAATAATATTATTAGAAAGAGAATTGTAAGCCTTTACACTTTACTTTGTTTATTGTACCTAACAAAAATGCATGGCTCAATTTTTTGATCTATTTTTTGTCTCTTTTGATTAGATACATGAACATAAGTTAAACAACTAAAAACTTTGAAATTATTAATAATATATTTTTTCAATACCATGCTTTATAAAGAGTCATCCTACCTAATGCACTAGTGGGACTCTAATTGAGAATATATGCTATTGTAATGACTATATCAAGCCAAAATGATTTACTATATTGGTTTGTAACATACTCCTTTTCATTTTAACCATTGTATAGTTTTTCCTTTTAGCGACAATATTTTTTTGAGCTGTATAGGTAGTTGTTAGTTACTTTTTAATATCATTCATATCATAGTAATTCATAAAATATTTCAAAAAAAATTCTTCTCCATGTTCAATCCTTAATCACATTATTTTACAACCTTTTTTATTCTCCATGAGGGCTTTAAAATTCTTGAACACATCAAATGATTTATCTTTATATTTCAAAAAATGAACTTAACACTTTCATGAATAATAATCAATAAAATTAATGAAATATGATGACTTACCCATAAATTTATTTGCATAGGATCAAAATATTAGAATTGACTAACTAAAATGGATAATGGACCTTCATTCATTTTCTTTCAAAAAAAATATTTTACATGTTTTCCTTTAGCACATCCTTCACAAATCTTATTTTTCTCTTCAACATTAGGTGAACTAGATAAGCTAATTCTTTTGAAGTTAGAAGCTTCAAACTATGAAAAATCAAGTGTCCATACCTAATTTACCACAACTAACTTTTGTTTTCATATGCCTTATTTTAATTTTTTTGGTTATTTTCTCCAAATTTTAATGGGAACATCATATCCTTTGACATAGGCACAACCATAATAGCCTTTCTTCCTTGATTCTTGTCATAGATTGTACATTGTGTATTATCAAATACCACTTTGCAATTCTTTTACACAATTGTCCAACACTTAATAAATTGTTCCATTTTTAAGTGTAATAAATATCATTAAAAATTGCATATTCTTTAATATTCACCTCTATAGTTCCTTTTGCTACAATCTCCAAATATTTTTCATCACCAAGCTTGATGTTGGTCTTGAAGCTTTCATATATTGTTGAAAATATCTCATAATTCCTTAACATTTGATTGAAACAATTTGAATATGAATACTCATTAGAAATTTTTTCACCTTTGTTATTTGATAAGAATAAATTGCCTAGAGAAGCCTCATCATCCTTATGTAAACAATGATCACTTCTACTTTCATTCCCTATTTTTAACCTATATCCCCTTTCAAAATGATCATATTTGTTGCAATGACAAAGTTGATTTTTTTATCAAATTTATCTCTACTTGTTCTTCTATAGTTTAACCACCTCTTCTTCCTCTATTTCCTCTTGAATAATTTTGATTCACATCTTTTTGTTGTCCTTGGTTTCTTTTATTACTAGTGCTTGCACATTCATTCTTAATGATTTAAAAATTTGAAGTAAAATATTTCTCATCACTTTCACTAAATGTGTCTCTTAGTCTTTCTTCATGAGGCATAAGAGATCCAATTAGGTGATCAAACTCAACAGTATTTTTAAATCTTTGTTTATGTCAAGAATTATTCCAACATGATTCCACCTTGGTAATGAGAAAAAACCCCTAACTAATTATTTGAGCCAACTAGAATCCAATTGTAAAGAAAAAAACTAACAACTAACACCATATATTATTCATCATAGTAAAAGATACCAAATCAGAGCCATAAACTAGAATTGAGCAATCAACATATACTTAGAAAAATGTTGAAACCTTAAACTAAGATTGCCTCGTTGAAATTGTGGAATTTCACGCAATATTGTTATTATCATATCATTACAAAACAATGGGCGACTTTAATAGAATTTCTACAACCCAAAAATAGAATTGATAAAAATAAAACTAGACTTGTTTTTTACCTTTTTTTCCTTGACATGCATTAACTATGTCACCTCATAAGCATTTAACACACATCAACTAATCTAGGTGATACACTATCCTATTGTCAACAACAATTATTAATAAATAATGAACCACCTTATTAAAATAAGGTGTTTCAACCTTTGCAATTTCTTGGCATTAATTTATTAATTTAATTATATGTTTATGATGTAATTTATTGCCCATATTTATTTGTCGTCTAATGTGACTTGCACAATGAATTGTCAGTATATTGGAAGGTGACATGGAAGGTGACAAGGATGTTATGGTCCCCACAAGGCGATGTAGGAATCCCACTTTAGGAAGAGATTTGTTGACATGTGTTGGAATCTTTAAGGGATTTGTAAGTCATTATTTTATGATGGATTCCTATGATGATTTTATGACAGATTCTTATAGAAAAGTTATGACATGTAAGAGCTAGATTCTATGATGGATTGGACAAGTGTTGATTAGCATCTTTGCATGGTAAAGTGGGCACCCAAGTTTGACCTATGATAGGTTGTTTAAGAGAGTGTAAGAAGCATTTTCTATTAATAGTTTGTTTTGATAGATTCTCTTACAGTTGTAAAATTTGTAAGAGTTGTCATATATGACAAATTCTATGACATTGTAAGGCATTTTTCATACCTATTTGGAGCAAATTTGGGGTTCCAAAGTACAAAGGCATGTAAGGGGGGTAAGGAATCATTGGACAAGTGTCACAAAAGTCAAACATGTGTTGGAAAAGTGTGCCACATGGATTTGAATGCCCGTCCCTTGTTGCTTGCTCATGAAGCTTCCTCTAAGATTGTATTTCTCTATAAATAGGGTGCTTGTGGGAGTAGTTTTTATGGTTCATTTGCAAACATTGTTATGCTACCAAAATTGCTCCAGAATTTGACATTTGTGTATACTCGGAGAAGAACTTATATTATAAGTGTGTTGTGATCACCATTGATTTGATAATACATTGTGTAGGTTTTGGAGTGTGGGGTTTTTCCTCCCAAAAGGGTTTTCTCCATGTATATCAATGTGCTGAGGGCATTTATACTTTGCATGTGATGTTGTCTTATTAATCTCTCTATTGTGCATCACAAATTGTAACTGTTAAAAGAATAAAACTATGCATCTCTCCTCCTTAGATCGGTGTTAGGAAGCGTTTCTGCATACCTTGCTTCCTTTCACACCTAAGCCTACAATAAAAAAAAATCTTAATAAATAATCAACCACCTAAAAATAGAGCTCTAATTGAACGAAATCCTCTAAATTATTTCTTTGAAGTATTAGAAAAGAGTGCATGGAATTGTACTCAAACTATTTGTTATTCTAGCAATCACAACACTTATCCAACATTCTTCAAGAGTGGCCATCTTGTTGAGTACATCTTTCACTCTAACATAGTGATCATTCAAACTTTCAACTTATTTTATCTTCAAATTCTTAACTTCTCTATTCAAGGTTTACAACTTAACAACTTTGACTTGAACACTACCTTGGTAAGCTTCTTTTATAGTATTTCAAGAATACATGATTATCTATACACCTATAACTTTATCTAGAGATGTTTGAATATGGAATAAGGCTTGAGAATTCTTTTTTTTAGCTTCCTTCTTAGCTGTTCTATCATTAGAGCTATAAGAGTGGTCCAATCAAATTAGCTCTTAATAACATGTTTCTACAATCTGCTTTAAGTCTCTTCCTATCAAAAAAAGTCACCATCTTGATGCTCCAAAATCATGACCATTTCCATTAAATTATGGAATGGACAAAGAATTAATGTTCATATGATCAATTGTTATAAAAATCTCAAATGAAAAATCTATAACCTGCAAAACCTAAACACCCACAACACCAAATGAAGAATTTAAAAGCCCACTATATTTTAAAACCAATGATCGAGTTTACTTGCAATAAAAAGGCGTACCCAGAATATTTTGAAGCCAATGGTGAAACTTACTTGTAATAAAAAACTTATCTACCATATTTTCAAGAATAAAAAACTTCCTACTTATAGTACATATTACTCAGTCAAGACAAAATTACTTACAGCATACTTACAGAAAAACAAACCACCCTTGCTGATAAGAGGAAACTATGTATAGGTTTTGAATATTTCTCTGAGATTACAGAGCTTTGATAATCTTTTATTTTCTGATTTCATACAGCACTGAGCGACTGTTTTAGAGAGGGTTACAACCTTAAAAAAATAGGCATCTTAATTATAGTTTGTATCCCTCTCAGAACAGTTTAAAATAAAAAAAACAAAAAACAAAAAGAATTTTCCTAAGGAAAAAAGATTCAAATCGACTGTTCTATAAAAAAAACTGATTTAAAACTCCTAGAATAAGATTCCTAAAACTAGCTGTTTGAACAGCTGTAGTTGCATTTAATCTGTTTGTTCGAACTGCAGTGAATTAAATTGCCATTTCGGTATCGTTTATACAACAGTCAAACCTATGCAGCTTTGGAATACCTAGGAAAGACCATCGGTCTTCATGTTAGAGTCAAAGATATTAAACCAAGCATTTACTTAAATTCTGCCAACTGTCGTTTTAGCTTTCGTGGTATCTGCTCAAGCCCATGGTCTACGGTAACCTATCACTGGCCTTGAGGGAGCACTAAATTGATAATAGAATAACCCATTGCTTTTGGTCTTCTTCAATACTTGTGCTTTGTTTTTATGTCCTTTCTGCGTTTCCTTTAATGTATTTTCAATATGTAATACAATTCTCTTTCAGTCCCACTGATCTGTTACAGTCATTCTTATTGGCATGATTGTTTTTTATTTTAACTGTGTTTATTTTTCAATCAATATTTTGGATCGTATTTAGTGATGAATCATCAAAAAAAGAATGAAAACTTCATGCCAATCATTATATTATTTAATAGCATGAAGTTTTCAATGATAAATTACAGAGCAGATTTCTGGATTGAAATTGTGTGTAGTTTTTTGAATCAACGTTTCAGATCATACTCCATGATCCATCATCAGGATGCTGAGGAGAAAGAGAGAAAGACTCTGTAGTTTTTTGAATCAACGTTTCGGATCATACTCCATGAGTTGATTGCATCTTGATGATGGATCATGGAGTGTGATCCGAAACGTTGATTTAAAAAACTACGCGCAATTTCAATCTCTACATTATATTATCGTTTTTCTGGTAGACTAGATTTTTGGCACATCTTGAATATTTAAGTGTCTTTTCTTAGTATTGAAAGTTTTTCAATTGAACCAAATCTGTAATCTATTTCTTTTTGCCTTTTTCATCGGACAAATATGATTCAAAATGTTGATACAAATTGAATATACACACTTCATTCAATTATAGGTTTTCTCTCTGAATATGAATATGGCCTTAAAAATTGATTCAAATAATATATAGAGTTATTTCCAGAACCATTATATTCAATTTTAGATTTGATTCGGTTACATTTGTTATGTGAATACATTATTACAGTGTTTATGCCATAAATTTCCCTATTAAAATTGCAATTCAGAAATCCCCCAAATTTTAAAACCATACATATATATGTACAGATATATACAGGAATCCACAGATACAGTGTAATATACAACAAAACTCCATGCTACAAGCATAGTACAGGATATCAGAAATCTGCGAGGAGTTTATATCGACGGCCAGCGTGAATATGCAATTTGGGCTTTTCTTTCTGATGTTCCCGCTGTCCACCATTACTAGAAACATACAAACCAGACTTCTTTTCACCTTCTTCTCTTGTGTGCATCTTTTTAAGCCCACTGACCTGTTTAGACGCCGAAATACTGTGCAGCTTGTTGAAGCCGCCATTACTGATATTACTGTTACCAGCTCCCTTTTCGGCCATCTGCGTAAATCTGCACCATTCGCATGAGAAACAATCCAGGTCTATATTTGGGTACAGGCTGCTGCAATACCTGCAATACCAACATTCCAATAATGGGAAAAAAGAAAAGAAAGATGAAATCCTTTCAGGTACCAATTCTGTCAATCTCAATTGAAGTGGAGCTTTGAGTAAAAGGAAGAAAATTTAAGAATACTTGTGCTGATATCTGGAGGAGCAGGTGGTGCATTTGATGAGCTGCTTCTTAAAACCCACATCACCACACATGCAGCACTCGTTTGAAACAGTCTCTGGTTCATAGTTGCTGTTGCCATTTTTGTCAGATTTTTTCAACGGAGATTCCATGAATGCAATTCTTTTTCTGCTGCTTTGAAACATTAATGGGAACCGTTAATTTGAAACATTTGGGGAAGCCGTAAATCTGAAATGTTAGCAGGAATAATGTTACATTTTATAGAAAACTTTTTTTTATTGTCGTTAGGTAAACGTCACCGTTTTATCACGTTTGCTATGGTGTTATTAGTAGAGATGAATTCGGGCGCTTCCACGTGGTTTTGTACGGGAAATTGATTGAACGGGGGATTGTTCCGCTTATTGTCGTTTTGCTAAAACATCAATTACTTTTTTCAGGCACATTTTTCGTTTTGAGGTCTCGTAATGTCTATGCCCATGTTTATTGCGGGAACAAAACATGATCCGCAAATGTTAGGACACGAATTTGAATATCTATATTTATTCTTATTCATTAATATATTCAATGTATATGTACTTATATAGTAAAACTTTTTTTATTTCACATCTACGTCAAAGGTTTTCTATCGTTGATGGTGCATTTTTAACTTTATGTACTATACATGTTTTTGATCTGCTTGTTTTATATATTTATATATTTTTTTCATGTCTTCCTTTTAATTAAAGAAAAGGACAATATTTAATTATAGTTATTTATATAATATTATTATTTTTCAATTGGTAGGTGTTATTATTAGGTGTTTTCTTTAATAGGTGTTATTATTAGGTGAGTTTTCTTGACAATAAAAAAGTAGTGTAAAAAAACATGTTTTTAAAATTATAAAATGATAACACATGTCATGAAAAATGTTGATTTGTTGAAGAAAAGATGAGTGAGAAAGTCAATTTTGAATGGCCTACAAACGATAAATGTCTTAAAGGTATAGACAACTATGGTGAGCATGGGTGTGTTGATGATGATGTGGTGGTTGAAGCAAAGGGAGAGCTTGAGGATGGGTGGAATGGTGTGTTTGATGATGAGGAAGAAGAGAAACTAATTGATATCTAATTGGAGGTGTAGGTAGGCTTAGTGGCACGTTTTCAACATCTTCCAAGTTGTCAATTCATTTTATGACGAATGGATCCTTTAACCCACTAGTTTGGTGTGATGGGAAGGCTATGGTTAGCAATGGCTCTTTTGGCTCATGTTAGAGGCTACAACAAGGCTTTCTTCTCTCCCCTTATTATGCAAACGTCTCCTTTCCCATCACTAAAGATCTTGTTGCATGTTTATGGATAGGTCTCTTGTTGCTTTGTTGGTTGTTGAAATACCCTCCTATATGGTAAAAAATAACTTATCTTTAGGGTTGAGATGAATGTTAAATATGGTCAATATTTTCCAATGAAGAGAAAGGTAATGGTGTAGGGTACTTGTGTTACTATTGCTTGTTCCTCGATGTTGTTTTGGAGGGTTTAGTAAGTGAGAAAGTTTAATAATGTTGATGATCCAAACATTGACAAGATTGTGAGAAAATGTTGGGTAAAATTGTTTTAGTGGTTGTTGAAACTCATGTTTCCCCCTTGTCCCCTATTCCAACCAATGGTTATTATTTTGGTGTTGTGATTAAGAATGTTGACGTTACTGATGTTGTCAAGAATTCTTCTACGACTGGATGTGTTGAGGAGGCTATTGATGTGCTACCATCTTTTTGTGTAGATGGTCAAAAATCTTGGCTAGATATTATCAAAGATGAGTCCAATTCAAATCATATTATGTCTCCCTCTTTGCAATCAGTTATGGTGGAAGAAGGTTGGCATCTTAGGGTGCCTGACTCTATTATTGATATATCATCCCTTAGACTCTATGCGTCTTTAATTGGGAGGTTTTATCTCTATGAAAAACATTGGCATGGTCAAGATATGGATATTGAAGAAATGGATTATAGGTTGTTGTGATATCAACCATGGTGAATATATTTTTCTCATTTTGCTTCTCAACTCAAGAGGATTGCATAAAATTTATTTATGGGGGCCCTTAGTTCTTAGATAAAATAGAGTTATCAATTAGTAAATAAAATTCAAGCTTTGAATCAAAGGTGGATCCCATTTCTTAGGTTCACATTAAGGTTAGGCTCTCTAGTTTACCTCTAGAGTATTGGGAGGTTGAGGTTTTTGTAAATTGCTAGATCTTTTGGTCAAATCATTGTTGTTGATGAGGTTACTAAGTCTACATGTATCAATTGGTGTATGCACATGTGGATAAACTTCTTTTGGTTTCAACCATTTTGTCTTCTAAATTTAGGGTTTGGATATAGTATATTATTTTTAGGAATCATTTGTTATTTACCAATAATCTAGAAAGTGGGTCTCTCTACTATTGCTTGCAAGGGGAAAAGGGGGAAGTAAAAAAATTGGATAAGGAAGGATTCTTATCTAACTCAATCTTCAAGTCAAATTTTGTGTAATGGGGCTTGTAAAATGCTAGATAAAGAGAATATTGAGAATTTCATTGCTAAAATTAGAGATGGCTCTAGCATCACAATTCAATAGTCCCATGACAAATTTATCCCTTGTTTTTTGAAAAAGAGAAAATAAAATTAGTTTTTTCATTTCCTAGAGTTCACAAGTTTAGATGAGATTATCATACTCCCATTTTTTTTCTCCATGCAAATGATAGATGAATACCCTCTTCTCCTTCTTACAAAGGAAAGAATACAAATCTTGTTAAATCTAGCAATAATGTTACTAAAGAGATATATCCACAATAGTTTTAAGAGCTTGTTATTCAAGCTCTTTGGATTTAAGTTGCCTTGAATGGTTGAGTGTTATAGTGTGCTAAATATCAACTTCTTATTTTGGTTTATTTATTTGGTTTTATAGCCAATGGTTTATTACTGGTGTTTTTTTGTGTTTTCTTTAGTTTGATGGTTGTTGGCTAGATTATATTGGTATATCTATATCTCTCTTTATAAATGGGTTTGGGCCCTTTTAAAATTCCACCTTTACCCTCAATAAAAAAATTGATGTTTTCAATTGAAATAACTAATCAATTAACTAGGTGAGTTTTCTTTTGATTTTTATATTCCATGGTTTGTAACTTTCAATGTTCTTATTATTGAAACACATGTTGGTATTTCTTGTATTTATAATTTATTTATTGTTATTTTAGTATGGAAAACATGGATAAATACAACTAGAAAGGGAGAGAAGTGTAGACTATGGTTTCATATCAAATATGAGAAAAATTACAAAAGTTTAAAATAATTTAGTAGAGTGGCTATAAAATAAAATGCATAACAACTAACTATTAGAAGTGTCAAGTGTCAAGTTTTGTCTATAATTGCTTGCTTGATGGAACATTCAATCGCCCTCTTTTTATTCTTTCTTGGAAATCTCACAAGAATTGGCTATTTCAATTATCATTACAAAAATTCAATGCTAGTCTTAGGATGTTTTAGATTGAACTAATTTGATTTCTCATATAACTTTAGGGAACTAAAAAATTCATAAAAATCTCACAATTTAATATTTTTACATGAGATTTGTTCCTTAAAAGTCAATTATAGAACTAAAATATGAGATATTTGTGAAAAAATTATATAAAATATGACACTCATTCAAATAATACTAGTTCTTTAGCTAGGGAAGGTTTTTGTGAATCCTTGATTTGGAATTTATTTTATCAATTTTATAATTATTTATAGCTAGCTATACATTTCCCTAAACAATATAGGAAAATATGGTAGTATTGAAATAAAAAATTAATATAAGTTTATACTACTAGCTTCTTCAAGGAAAAAGTAGGGCTCTAATGGTTGCACCTCGCTTCATGCAATTTATAGTGTAGATTTTCTTCCTTAATAATCAAGAAAGATGAGACATCTTCATTAAAGGTGGATATTATTCATCTTTCTTCTAATGTGGATAGATATAGCACTAATGGAAAACCTATTAATCCCTTTCTATCCTCCTTTTAAAAAAATGAGGAAAATTAAGTCAAACTTATTCTAAAGGTAGTATGAAGAGAAACCTAAAAAAATCATGTTGATAGAAAAAAAACATAGAGGACTCAATTCTAAATGCCAATGACATTTATTGTAAGAGGAAGAGGAAAGTACAATAGTTTGATATAAATGAATTTACGACTTTATTTGAATAAAGGAGTTTGAGCAAAGGTTTAATTTATAGCCTTCCCATTTTTTCTAGTTTAAGTTGAAGTTTTTTATTATAGATTGATAAATAACTACAAAAGTTGGAATAGTCCTTGCAAGTTGCATTGAGTTTTATATGTGATGGTTTAGCATGGAGTCTTGTCAAATTCTAATGTTTCTATAATTGCATTTGTGATTTTTTAGGATGGGAAATAGGGGAGAGGGGCCCATAGTGGAGCAACCTAACTTCACGTTTCTCAAAATCCTACATGGAAATTTCAAATCACTCCCAATTCTGTAAAATAGTTTATTTGGAAACTCATGTTGATGCAAGAGCATCCTTGGTTCTTGGAAATCCTACATCAACCAAACATATTTTCATTTTAGTTTGTTCTTGTTTCAGTTCTTATTCAGTTCAAGTTGGCAGATTCAACATTTTGTCATATTGCTCACCAGACCCTGCGGATCTATATTTGCATCATGGACATGTTCATTTTCCTTATTCCAAGATATTAGGTTGATTGGATCATTTTCTGACAGGTTATCACTTCCAGAATAAGAGGCAGTTTCTAGAACAGAGTATCCAAGCAATTTCAAGCCTAATGACTAATTTTTTCAAGCTTGTGAATCCTTTCTGTAACTTCTGGATCCTCACGGTGTGTTTCAAATTGTTCCATGAGGTGTCCTTGACCTTAATTTAGGTCCACACTTCATCTTATGCACCCACCGAGGAGAAATTCAAATTTAAGGCCGACCTATTTCATGCACACGTTACGTTTCCTTCATCAGAGATTGTAATGATCTTTGGTCAACATAGAGGATTCTAGATCACCATATGTGATATAAATCATTGTAATAGATCATTAGAAAAGTGACTAAGATGAATATAGGATATGATATGTAATATTTCAGCTTGCATAAGGAGCATATAGGAATATTGAATGTCGAACATGTTGTATTAGGCCTATGAGCTAAATCTGTGAACCTGGATGTTGCCGGTTGTTTGTAATTGAAATTTCTGATAATAAGAATGTTTGAATCTACATTTACCTCCATATTTTGAGTTGCTTTTGTTGTGTATCTCTTTTTGCACAGTCTGGATTGTTCTCTTTGAGGACCCTCCTACCGTGGTTGTACCAGATTGGTATCAAAGTGAGGTTCATTTCGTGAGAGATCGTCAAAGTTTGCGAAGTCCTATTGAAGATTTGTTGTGGGGAGGCGGACTGAGGATCTGACCTGCAGCTGCAAAGGACTTGTGTAAAGATGGTAGGAAGAAGAAATGGTAGAGGAAATGGAGCATGCAGAAATGTAGACCCAACTATGATGGAAATGTTGAGAGGAATTACTACTAGATTAGAAGCAGTTGAAACGACCCAAAGGAGAGGTCGACCAGTTGATGATGTGAGTGATGAAGAGGTAGAAGAATAGGAAGAAAGGGTAAGAGAAGATCAACCTAGCCTTGATCAGGGAGAAGAGAGGTTCATAAGAGCCCTAACTATGGTAAATACCAAACCACATTTCAATCCACCAGATTATAGTGGTAAGTTGGATTCAGATGAATTGCTTGATTAAATAACATAGATGGAAAATTATTTTTATTTTGAAGGTACCATCGAAGATAAGAAGGTAAAATTCGCTTGTACAAAGTTGAAAGGACATGCATCCCTTTGGTGGGAACATTTGCAGACAGATAGGAAAAGGAGAGGAAAGGAGAAGATAAGATCATGGGATCAAATGGCGAATAAGTTAAAGACAAAGTTTATGCCTGTAGATTATCAGATCAGTTTGTTCTGGAAGTTGCAAAATTTGAAGCAAAAGGAATCAAGTGTGACAGAGTATACTGAGGAGTTCTAAAAGTTGAATATCAGATCCAGGCATTCAGAGGATGAGGTCAAACAAGTAGCCAGATATGTGAATGGATTGAAGCCATATATATAGGATGAGATTAGTTTGATCGAGTTGTTGAGTGTGGAGGAGGCATATCAATGTCCCCTAAAAGAAAAAGAGAAGTTGAATAAAATACATGAGTAGAGACAGAGAGGAAGAGGTAGAAGATTTCAAAGAGGAAGAACTTTTACTAGAGGAGGAAGAGGATCTTTTGTAGATCATAATAAAGATAAGGAAGTTAGTAAGAATGCTACTTCGTACCATAAAGATGATGGAAAATCTCACTGGAGAGGAGGTTATGGTGGTTACCAAAATGAGGGTTATAGAAAAGATAATAGAGGACAGGAGAAGAGAGTATTCAAGGGAACTTTTTTTAAGTGTGGTGGAGAAGGGCATAGAGCATTTGAATGTAATCAAGGAGAGACAAGCATAAAGACAAAGAATAATAGAAGAAAAACCTTTGTTGAGGAAGATCATTCCAAATCATCTAATAAATTTGAAGAGAGAGAAGTGTTAGTGAACAAAAGAGTATTGTGTTAAAGTGAGATGGAACAAGAACCGTTGCAAAGAAAAAAATTGTTTTGGACCAAATGCAAGGTAGCTGGTAAATGTTGTAGAGTGATTGTTGATAGTGGAAGCTCTAAGAACCTAGTTTCTGAAGAAATGGTGACCAAATTGAAGCTGGAAAGATTTAAACACCTGAAACCCTATTAGATAGCATGGATTCAAGATGACCATAAGGTACTAGTAAGTGAACAATGTTTGGTAAAATTGAAGATAGGAAATTATCATGATGAAGTTTTGTGTGATATAATGCCTATGGATGTATGCCATGTTTTTTTGGGAAGAACTTGGTAGTATGATAGACAGGATATTCATGATGGAAAGAAGAACACATATACCATTGTTGCTAATGGGATGGATTAGACTTTGTTTCCATTAGAGGATGTTCCTAAAGTTAAGGTTTGTATGAATGTTAGAGTTTGTTTGGTTGATGGAAGGATATTTCTTGATGGACTGAGACATGAGAACATGTGTTATGCCTTGGTTCCTAAGAAGGTTGAAGACATGAAGCATGTAGAAGAACAACTGGAGGAGATAAAGGAGTTACTGGCAGAATATGAGGATATCATTTTAGATAATGTACCTGATGGATTACCACCTATGAGGAGTATTAGTCATTGCATGGATCTGATTCTTGGAGCTAGTTTTCCTAATAAAACAACACATCGGATGACACCGACAGAGAATCAAGAGTTGAATAGACAAGTTCAAGAATTATTAAGGGTTTGATCAGAGAAAGCTTGAGTCCTTGTGTAGTAGCTGTTGTGCTAGCACTTAAGAAGGATGGAGAATGGAGGATGTGTACAAACTCTAGAGCCATAAACAAAATCATAGTGAAGTATAGATTTCCTTTGCCTCAGATGGATGACATTATGGATTGTTTTAGTGGAGATAAATACTTTACAAAGATATATTTGAAGAGTGGATAAGGTCAAATCAGAATCAGAGAGGGGGGTGAGTGGAAGACAAAGAAAAATGAAGGATTGTATGAGTGGTTGGTGATTCCTTTTGGACTAACAAATGCACCAAGTACTTTCATGAGGCTGATGAATGAGGTATTGAAGAAATTATTGGGTAAGTTTACAATTTTCTATTTGGATGACATCTTGATTTTCAGTAAGACTAGGGAAGAACATTTGTTGGATATAAGACAAGTTTTGCAGAGGTTGAGAGAAGAGTAGTTGTTGATAAACATTAAGAAGTGTAATTTCATGTAGGAAGAATTGGTATATCTGGGATTTGTGATATTTGTAGATGGATTGAAGATGGATCCTGAGAAGGTAAGAGCAATTATTGAATGGCCTACACCAGAAAGCATTGGAGAGGTAAGATCATTTCATGGATTGGCTAGTTTCTATCGAAAGTTCATTAGGAATTTCAGTTCTATTTGCAGTCCTATGAAAGAAACAATGAGAGGGGATAAGAAATATTTTAGGTGGACATTTGGAGCATACCAAAGTTTTGAGTTGTTGAAACAGAAGGTGACTAAGCAGCTTATGTTGGCTTTACCATACTTTAACAAGGTATTTCTGGTGGACTGTGATGCAAGTGGAAATGCAATTGGAGTAGTATTAAGTCAAGAAGGAAGACTAGTAGCTTATTTTAGTGAGAAATTGAATGGTGCTAGGAGAAGATGTTTAGTGTATGACCAAGAGTTTTATGCCATAGTTCAAGCCTTGAAGAAGTGGATACATTACTTGTTGCCTATGGAGTTTTTGTTGTATACAAATCATCAGGCATTGTAGTATTTGAATAGTCAAGGTAAGTTGAATCAAAGACACATGAGATGGGTGGAATTATTGCAAAGTTATACTTTTGTTTTGAAACATAGGAGTGGAAAGTCAAATAGATTTATTGATGCTTTGAGTAGGAGAAGGAATTTACTGGAAGAGATGAGAGTGGAGGTATTAGGCTTTGATGAATTGAAGAACTTGTATGAGGAAGACCCAGATTTTGTAGAACCTTGGAGAGCTGGTAAAGAACCAGTTTGGGAAGATAGGAGTCAGTGGTTGGATTGTTTCATTTAGGAAGATCTATTGTTTAGAGGGAATTAGTTGTGTATACCTTGAATTTCAATGAGGGATAACTTGGTGAAAGAAAAACATAGTGGGGGATTGGTAGGACACTTTGGAATTGATAACATAGTAGCATTGGTAAGTGAGAATTACTTTTGGCCACAGATTCATAAGGATGTTAGGAAATTTGTGTAGAGTTGCAGAGTTTGTCAAGCTGCAAAAGGGAATAGTCAAAATGTTGGATTGTATAAACCTTTGATAGTTCTAGAGAGACCTTGGGAAGATATCAACATGGATTTCATACTTGATTTGTCGAAGACACAGAGAGGTAATGATTCTATATTTGTGGTAGTGGATAGATTTTCAAAAATGGTACATTTCATACCTTGTAAGAAGACAACAGATGCAATACATGTAGCAGAATTTTTTTTCAAGGAAGTAGTCAGATTGCATGGATTACCTAGGAGTATTATTTCAGACAGAGATACAAAGTTTGTTGGTTACTTTTGGAGGACACTTGGGAAGAAGCTAAAGACATATTTAAAGTTTAGTTCTACTTTTCACCCACAGACTGATGGAAAGACGCAGGTAGTAAACAGGAGTTTGGGAAATTTTGCTGAGATGTTTGGTTGGAGAGAAGACTAGAAGTTGGGATTTAGTCCTTGCACAAGCAGAGTTTGCTTACAATAATTTAGTAAACAGGAGTACTGAAAAGACACCTTTTGAGATTGTTATTGGAGTCCATCCTAGAGGTATATTAGAGTTGTGAGATATCAGTAAGGAAGATAAAAGGAGTGCAGAAGTAGAGGAATTTGTAGAACATATGAAGAAAGTGCATACTCAAGTAAAGCAACAATTGGAAGATATGAACTAGAAGTATAAGGAGTGAGTAGATGAAAAGAAGATACATAATGAGTTCGAATTTGGAGATGAAGTAATGGTATATTTGAGGAAGGAAATATTTTCAGTTGGCACATACAATAAGCTCAAGATGAGAAAGTTTAGACCCTGTAAGAATTTGAAGAAATTTGATTCAAGAAATGCTTATGAAGTAGAGTTACCAGATGGTGTGGTTATATCACCTATATTCAACATTGCAGATCTACATCAGTACCATGAAGTAAAATTCAATGAAGATAGTAAAGTAGAATTGGAGAAACAGTTTCCTAAACAACAATCAAATGAGATAGAAGAAATTTTGGATACCATAAATGGGAGGAAAACATATGGAAGACAATACAAAGAATATCTTGTGAAGTGGAAAGGTAGACTAGTGGAGGATTCTTCTTGGATTTCTCAGGCTAAGGTAGACCATATTGGTTCTCCTTTAGCCCCAGCAAAGTCAGGGACTCACTTTTCTATCAACCCCAGATGTCTGATGTAGGAGCATCCTTAGTTCTTGGCAATCCTGGATTAACCCAAAATATTTTCATTTCAATTTGTTCTTGTTTCAGTTCTTGTTTAGTTCAAGTTGGTAGATTCAACATTTCATCATATTGCTCACTAGACCCTGCGGATCTATATTTGCATCATGGACATGTTCATTTTCCTTATTCTAAGATTTCAGGTTGATTGGATCATTTTCCAGCAAGTTATCGCTTCTGGAATAAGCGACAGTTTCTAGAACAGAGTATCCAAGCAATTTTGAACCTAATGACTAATTTTGTCTCTTGTGAATCCTTTCCATAACTTGCAGATCCTCACGGTGTGTTTTGAATTGTTCCATGAGGTGTCCCCAACCTTAATTTAGTTCCACACTTCATCCTATGAACCCATCGAGGAGGAATTCAAATTTAAGGCCAACCTATTTCATGCACATGTTATGTTTCCTTCATTGGAGATTGTAATGATCTTTGGCCGACACATAGGGTTCTAGATCACTAGATGTGATATAAATCATTGTAATAGATCATTAGAAAAGTGACTAAGATGAATATAGGATATGATATGTAAGATTTCAGCTCGCATAAGGAGCATATAGGAATATTGTATGTTGAACATGTTGTATTAGGCTTGTGAGTCGAATCTGTGAACCCAAATGTTTTCGGCTATTTGTAATTGAAATTTTTGATAATAAGAATGTTTGAATTTGCATTTGCCTCCATATTTCATGTTTCTTTTGTTGTGTAGCTCTTGTTGCATGATCCAGATTGTTCTCTTTGAGGACCCTCCTACCATGATTGCGCCACATGTGCTTCTATATTTAATTTTAGGGCCACATCAGTATGCTTTTTGTTGAGGTATCCAAAAAGGCCCAAAAAAAAGTGAGATTGATAGTGGTGCACTAAGTCATGTTTTATTGGTGCGCTGATGTGGCATCATATGATTTGTCACTTTGTGCACTTTATGGATAAAAAATGTTTTGCAATTGGATATTAAAGTGCTCCACTATGAGGCCCACTGAGGACTACTTTTATCCCCACTATTGGACCTTGCTCCATTATGGGCCCCTCTCCCCTAACTATCACATATTTTTTTGAATAAGATAATAGAGTGTGTATGAAAAGACAAGTGCATATATAACATTGTTAGAGTGTATCTAATGATGGCTAGGAGCATGGAAACTTTATAATCTATATTTTAAAGATACTATATGCAGTTGGTTGTTGCCAACATACACCTATGTTCAAATGATAGTTATAGTCACTTAAAAAATTAATTAAAAAAATGTTACAAAAAATTATGAAAAAATATCCTTGCCCTAGATATTGATGTTAAGAATTCATATTTTTAAAATTATAATTTTATCCTTTCTAGAAAAAATTATGTTTGATGACATAAACATTACTTTATGAAAATTTTGTTTACTGTTTAAAACTATTTATTAAAGGAGATGTTGAAAGATTCATGATTTATGTCAAAAAAAAAATTTATTTAGAATCTACACACAAATTACTAGAAATCATTAGTTCATATCATCTTCAATTTCTTAATGGTTTAATGGTTTAGCTACTATAGGTCTCAAAAGGTGAAGATTCGATTAAAAATATTGATATATAAATATCCATCTTGGCCAAAAAGTGAGACACGCTATTGTTCTTTCACCTAGTTAGAAGAAATAATGACTATAAGCCATAGTTGGTGTCTATTCGTAGTGTAAGAAGAATTGTATAGATGGTCAGTAGTCTTTAACCAAGTATATGCAATGGTAGCTAATTGTACGTAGTGATTATCCATGCGGACAATTCATGTTTGATATAATTTGTATGCTAAAATTATGGTATGGTCATGTATTTTGGGTATAGATGGTTTTGATAGTCTTTAACAAGTATATGCAATAGTAGCTAATCATATGTAGTGATTATCCATGTGGAGAAGTCATTTTTGATATAATGTGTTGTATGCTAAAATTATGGTATCGTCATGTTATTGTTATGTGATTATTGGTATTCTACGTGGTAGTTAGGCAATTGAGATGGATACAATTCTACTAGGACATCATAGTGACTATATATACTTGTGTGTATGAATAGAATATGGTTGGATGTTGTTTGTAGATTGAGATACTTTATGAAAGTGTCTAAATGTATTAGATAAGTTTATTTTTTAAATAATATAATTGTGACTGTCCTTTTTCTAATAGATTTTATCTCATGTAAATCTTCAATCTCATGTGTATTTATGATTTTTGTGCTATTTCATGTTCTTTGTCATGTTGCTAATTAAATTGTTTTATTAATCGTCATTATATTTTCATCACATAATATTAAGGTGTTTCAATATTCTAGTCTCTTAGTTAACTACAATAGAAATTAAGTACCCAACAATTTGTTCCCCTATTTTAATTATTTATGTATTATTTTGCTCTTTAAATCTATAGGATAAAACTAGGTTTGGATTAATAGTTACATAGAACATTTTTCTTTGTGAATGTATTAGTCATAGAGGTTTTCCTTGTTCAATGCATTTTTTAATTTAGCTTTTGATACCCAACTTTAATAACATATAAATATACTTGGTTAAAAATCCATAATTTGATTCATTTATCCAACATGATCCTTGAAACTAGTTTAAACCATTGAATTTTAATACGTGAAAATTTTAAAAATATATATTCATAAAAATAAAAATAAAAATGCATGAACTAAAATTTTAAGTTATAAATACACAAAAAACTTGAAGGAAATAAAACAAAATTTACTATATAAAGAGTGACATCCAACTTAACCTCATTTAAAAAAAAATTATTAGCAATCAAATTATAGCATCAATTTTACTAAAAAACTATATATTCAATTTTTTTATTAAAAAAAATATACAAACACAAAACACGCTAAAATTCTTCATTTGATTAGTTTACATAATTTCAAATTTTAAAACATATATATCACTTTCTAGTGATCTAAGATAGAAAGTTTGATCTATAACATTCCCATTGTTCTACACAATAATTTTTCCTATGTTTTACCCACAAGTGAATAGTTTTATGCATCTAACCTTTATGAGCAATAAATTTTTTCTTTTCCTTGAATAATAAATGCACATTTGAACATATTTCAAACTTTCTCATTGCACACAAAAGAATTTTTTTCTTTAATTCAAATAATGATGATACATTTAATTTCCATATGACATCTCATTTTTACAATTCCCATATAAATATATACAAGATACATACATAGCTTAAACAAGCTTATATAATATAGATAAAGAACAAATGGTCTAGGAATTCCCCCTCAAATCTTTGGCTACCAACTGATGAGGAGAAGCATCACTCAAGCACTTTTCCACCAACCAGGAACTTATTGTGGTCCCCCGCACATCTACCTAACTGGTAAGATGGCCCTACCTTCAATGAAAAGATTGGTTTGATAACCTCATAACAATAGCCTTTTATGCAACATGGTGTTGTTTCCTATACATTTCTAGAACTGACATATAGTGGCTACCCCCTACATGTATGTACATAGTGTAAAAAGTGGCTACTTACATTACTTCAAGGCCAAAGTATTTGTAGCACCCCTCTGATTTGCTTATATTTTCAAATAGTGCTTTTACTTTGATAGACCATGATATTATGTTGTTATTTGATCGCTGACATTGGAGCGATGATGGTTTTTATATTGTGATGTGATGGTACACTTTATGAATGATTATTGATTATGACATGCTTTCTAATTAGCATAGTTGATTATTTGAGTTAATATTGATATATACTCATCTGTAGTTAATTGATTTTTTGTTTCATCAGTTTTGATGTGACACTGTATTGGTGAAGGGAACGGGATTGCATCACTCGCTTGTGAATGCTCTGTGATTCTATAATTTTCTCTTCACGGTGTGATTGTTTATAATCTATATACATGTACGACATATGTTTTATTGCCAGATTGTAGGTACATGACATCGACTCCACCTGGATTCACAGGTTTGAGCGTGTCCATTTCCCAATGGAATAGTTGATTCGGAGATAGTAACAGGGTTTCCTTGTCAAACCACAACCCTAGTCACAATGTGTCGTTAGTCTTTGTTGGTTTTACTATGTTGTCATGGTGTCCACATTTGCCTTGTCATTTATTTATTTTGCAAGGTATGTTCTGTGGGAAATTAATGTTAGTTAATGTTTATACTGTTTTTAGTGATTATTTAATTAATTTGGATTAATGTTGTTAGAAGTTTTATATTTGATTTAATTAAATAAATTTAATTTATTTTGTAAAGTGATTTAATCTTTGTGATTAAATTTATTTTATAAAGTGATTAAATTTATTTTATAAAGTGATTAAATTAATTAGATTAAATTTAATTAGAAATTAATATGTGAATTATGAATTATTAAATGCATAAATATCATGTAATTATCTTAGAGGAAATATTTGTGATTTGGTTGAAAAGATATTTTATTTGTGACATGTGTTAAAAAAAATTAAACACTACTATTGGGAATTAATTCTCAGAGAGAGTATTTGCATTAACTGAAAGAGGAAAGAGGCTACTTCACGACAATGAGAAAAGATATTTTTGAAAGAGGTTAAAAATTGGAGGTTGTTGAAAATTAGGGAAGAAGTTCTCAGGAAATTTTGGCTTTGGTTTTGTTTTCATCTTTCTGGAAAAGTGGACAATTTGGAAGAAGCTTTGGTAAATTGGAATCCGAAGGCGAAGCTCTACTTCAAACATCATTTCCTCAAGCATCCGGAAATAGGTTCTTTAAATTATTTTTATTTATATGCAAATTGGAAAGATTGCCTATACAAGAAGAATATGTTATCTGTGTAGAAGCTTTAATATATTTTGTAAATTTGAAAGATTTTTGTGTTTGGAAAATTATTGTGAGATCTTAGAGCTTTTGCAGAAATTATTTTAAGCTTTGATTTGTTTGGAATTGGAAAATTGTCGTAAAAGCTTTAAAGCCTCTGTAGGAATTGTTTTTTAAAACAATAGAAATCCTAGAGGGAAAACAATAGAAGATTTGGAAAATCTCTATAGGAATGGATTTAAAATATTCTTGTTAAAATTTGTAGAAAACCTCTATTTGTATTGGAAAAGATCTTCCTATAAAATTTTATTATTTTTCTTCCTATTATATCTATTTGGCTAGGAAATTAGAAACCTTTGGTTAATTTGTAAATCTTTTCCTGTAGAAAAAGTTTTGTGAAAATTTTCCCTTCTCAAAATTATATATATATATATATATATATATATATATATATATATATATATATATATATATATATATATATATATATATATATATATTGTATATACATATACATATATATCCAACATTTATTTAAAGTTTTCTAGAAAAAAATTATATTGAAAAAATGCCAGAATCAAAATTTTCGATACGGCGAATTTATTAAATTCGCAGGTTTAAAAAAAATGTTTTGAATATTTGTATGGGGATTGGAGGCTGGGGCTACCCCCACAACCGCCCCTTAGGGGGAGGCGGGTTGTGGAGGCAGCGTTGGGTCGCGCACCCCATATGGGGAGCCGACTGTGTATACAACCGAGCATAGAACTTTCGTCCACCTACCTTTATTTTGATTTTAATATTTAAAAAAAAAAATTAAAATATAATATATATATATATTATATATATATATGTATATATGTATGTAAGTATATATATTCATTTATATATTTATATATATATGCATATATTTAAATGGATATTTTGTTCTAATAGATGCATTAAAAAAAAAGAAATTTGGTTTTTATTAAAATGTAATTGAGAAATTGAAATAGACAATTAGATTTAATTTCTCTATTATCTGTAATTAAAATTGTATTAAGTTAGTTTATTTTGGGCAATGCATTATTGTGTTTTAATGAAATGGAAATTGGATTTAGGAAATCCTAATGGTAGATTTATTTCCTGCTTGAATTTCCTATTTAAATTATGATTTCTTTTGTTCACATTTTTAGGGAAATCAGTTAGTTGTGTATGTAAGTCTTCCAAATGTGTTTTATGAGGGGGTTGTTGTGATTTATGGTTCAACCCTTGATTTCCCTTGGATAGTGCACTTGGTTGTGATTCAATTTAAACACCTGATTATTGCAAATGAGATGTGTTGCCTCTAATATTTTGGATTGGGATTTGATATTCATTGTGTGCACTTTGTTTACCCTTGGTTTTTGGATTATATCCTTGTGTTGTTAGTAGGGGAGTGGCTCTCAATGGGGGTTGACGCACAAAGTGGTGCCAGGGTAACTCATGTGAGAGTTAGTTAATTCAGTGGAAATTAAATAATTGTATTAGGGAAAATGGTAGCTTAAATCATATAACTTGTTAATTGTGCCTCGTTCATGGGCTCAAGGGATTGTTTAGACTTGGGATGAGATGAGAAGGCCTAGAAAGGAAAGATCATTATCTTGTCTCTTTGAAAGACATTTGATTTTGCATTGGTTGCATGTGGGGTTGAGGATTGTGAGAGGCTACCAAGGTAACCCAAGATGGGTTATGGGGCCTAGGAAGATTTTCCAGGGTAACCCATACAACTTTGTGATGACACTCCTCCTATGACAACAATATGTATTGTGCAGATGATATACTTGATTATTTTACTATCGAAGCAATGTAACCTTTAGGTATGTATTGTTCTTGTATGGTATAGTATTGTGTATTTCCTGTGTCTAGAGGTTGTAGGTTTTTCCTAGGAAGCCCTTTTATTATCTCCTAGCATGAGGGGTGGGCCTTCGGGTACCACTTGGTTGGGTGGAACATGCACCTTACACCGTTGGGTTCCCATTGCATGCTCATGATGGAGGGATCTTCTAGATTGGAGAGCTCACATGTACCAGTTGGTTTGTACTATTTCTTATGTTGTTTTGTATTAGTTGGATACTTTTTATATGTACTACTCCAAATTTTTATTCTAGGAGGATTCTTGTATCAATGTCATTGTAACATTATTATATGATCTTCTTCATTTTGGAAATGAGCTTTGCAACTATTAATTTGAATAAATGCAATCTATGAATGATTCATTAATGTACTTTGTATCTTATGTGATGATTTGAATGCTTTTGGATCGATGTTCTTTATATCATGAGTTTAATTTTATATGCTATGGTTAGTTCATTTTTGTAAGTTATGGGATTCAAATGTAATCGCATACCTTAGGGGATGTATGTGTTAAGTGTAGTTCACTTTACTTGTTATTAATTACACTTAAAAAAATTTGTTATGCTTCTATTATGTTTGTGTCATCTTCTAGGGTTACATGGTGGGGTGTTACACATGGTATGAGAGCCCAAGTTTAAACATTGGGTGCTTTGGGATAATGTTGAACCCATTAAGTTGTTAGTTGCATAGGATTTAAAGTTTGCATACCTTGTTGTGTTTGTGTAGGATCATGCCACCTAGGTGAGGTTGTGATAGATATCATGGTCGTGGCCAAGGAGGTGGTCGCGGTAGTAGTCAATAGGATTCCCCTCCCCATGTTCCCTATGACTTATATCATGAGGAACATTAGGCTTCCCAAAATGCTCTGAGAGGTAGTGATCTGAATTAGGATCCACCAAGGATCGAGGGCGCTTAGTTGCATCAATTGTTAGAGGATACTCTTGCTCACCTTGGGCCGAGGTAGGACAAAGATCAGTTTAATATTGGTGAGAGAGAGGTACCAGCACAACCAAAGACAAACATAGCCGCTCACATGAGAGACCTACTTAGAGCTCATCTGCCCACTTTTGATGGTTCTGGCAGCATATTAGAGGTTGAGACATGGTTGATAGACCTGAACCTATTTTTTTCTATACATGCTTATGGTAGCAACACCAAGGCCAAATGTGTGATCATGCACTTGCAAGACTTTGCATCTAGATGGTGGAGATTGGAGGAGCAAAAGCTCTGTATTGACATTAATTTTGTGTCTTGGGATATGTTCATAGAGAGGTTTAGAGCCAGATTCCTTTCTGACCATTGGCGATAGTGTTATGGAGATGAGTTTCATGCTTTGTGACAAATGGCCATGTCAGTGGAACAGTATGAGTGTCAATTTTATGAGCTCAAGCAGTTCGTTGGCATTGGTGATGATGCGGGTAGAAAAGCAATACGTTAAGTGGCAGGTCAAATTGGCCTCCAGTGCTAAAGTTGAAGGACATTCCCTAGTACCTAATTGTAGATTGGAGATTGGATCTTTTCACACTACAGGAGACCTCCGCATTATACCGTTGGGGTTGTATGACATTGTCTTAGGGATGGATTGGCTTGAGGTTCATAGGGCCATTATTGACTATCAATGAATTTGATTTGATGCATTGATTATCTAGTAGAGAGGTTGAGATAGTGGGAGTTCAGAGACCCATATAATTGAGGATGATTTCGGCTATGTGGTTGAGGAGATGTGTATGTCAGGGATGTCAGTTGTTTGCAGTGAGAGTAGATGACTTGAAGTTGGGTGATAGTGACAAGAAGGTTTCTCTTGATAGCCACCCCATACTTCAGGAGTATGTAGATGCATTTCCTGATGAGATTCCAAGGATGACACCTTAGCGTGACATTGATTTCGGGATTGATCTCATACCTGGTTCCAAGCCTATTTCATGAGCTTCATACCGAATGACTACATAGGAGCTTAAGGAGCTCCACTTGTAGATGAAGTTGCTAGCGAAGGGTTTCATCTGGCCTAGTGTTTCACCTTGGGGAGCACTAGTATTTTTTGTGAAGAAGGATGGTTCTCTCCATCTGTGCATAGATTATCATCAGTTGAATAAAGTGACAATGAAGAACCGATATCCCTTACCTAGGATTAATGATTTTTTTGATCAGATCAAGGGTGCTACGGTCTTTTCAAAAATCAATTTTAAGTCAGGGTATCATCGACTACGTTTTTTAATTCCAAAATTCATAAGATGGTGTTTTGCACATGTTATGGTCACTATGAGTTTACAGTGGTACCATTTGGGTTGACGAATGTACCATCTGTGCTCATGAGTTTGATGAATAGAGTCTTTCCTACTTATCTGGATAGATTTGTATTAGTATTCCTTGATGATATATTGATCTATTCCAGGACAGTAGAGGAGCATGAGGAGCATCTAAGGTAGGTTTTGTAGTGTTTGAGAGATAATCAGTTGTATGCTAACCTATCCAAATGTGAGTTCTTTAAGATTGAGGTTAAGTACCTTAGGCATGTGATATTAGGAGAGGGTATTGTAGTACATCCTACGAAGATCCAAGCGATCATTGATTGGCCTGCACCCACTAATGTGGCAGAGATACATAGTTTCATGGGATTAGTAGGTTATTACAGATGCTTTGTTTAGGGTTTCTCTAGGATAGGACATCCTATCACTTCTCTTTAGAGAAAAGGGAAGAGATTCATCTGGTTAGAATAGTGTGAGGCAGCATTTTAGACTTTGAAGGAGAGGTTGACCAATGCATCGATTCTTGTGATACCTGATCCTACTAGAGATTTTGTTGTCTGGACAGACGCATCTTTGGAGGGATTAGGAGCATTTTAGATGCAGAATAGTCATGTTATTGTATATGAGTCATGCAAACTCAAGGATCATGAGTTAAATTACCCCACACACAATCTTGAGTTGGCAGCGGTAGTGCACACTTTGACAAGATGGAGGCATTACTTTTTGGGGTATAGTTTTGAGTTGCATAGTGACCATCAAAGCTTATAGTACATCTTCATGTAGTCCAATATAAATTCCAAGCAGAGGCGATGGATGGAATTCCTTTGTGAGTATGACTTTGAGGTGAATTTCATCCAGGGGAAGGAGAACATAGTTGCCAACACTCTCAAAAAATAGAGACACGAGTTGTCAAAGTTAACTCTTGGCATCGATTTGAGGAGTCAAATTATTTCTACACTTCCTACAGACAGTTGGTATCATGAGGTGAGATCAAAGATAGAGATAGGCAAGACTCTTGAGGGTAGATTCTTAGGTTATTCTCTAGAGTTAGATGGTTTGTTGAAACACATGGGACACATTTATGTTCCATCTTCTGGAGATCTTCATACCTTGGTTATGACAGAGGAACATCGGGCACCCTATTCAGCTCATCCAGGAGTGAAGAAGATGCATGCCAATTTGCGACAGCTATACTTCTGGGCAGGTATGAAGCGAGATACCGTTGACTTTGTGTTGAGGTGTTTGGAGTGTCAACGAGTGAAGGCTGAACACCAACATTTGGTAGGACTTTTGTAGCCACATTTGGTGCCAGAATGGAAATGGGTTATAATCTTGTTGGATTTCATTGTTGGGTTACCCAATTCTTTGCGATGGCACGATGCCATTATGGTGACAGTGGATAGGTTGACAAAGGTAGCACACTTCTCGCCTATTTGTTCATCCTATAATGCTTTGTCTATTGCTAGAGTGTTCATGGGAGATGTAGTTAGGTTACACGGTATTCATCGTTGAATCATTTCTGACATGGATCATGTGTTTACCTCAGCTCTTTGGATGTCATTATAGCATGCCATGGGGATGCAATTGAACTTTAGTTCAGCGTATCACCCTGAGACAAAAGGACAGACCGAGAGGGTTAGCCAGATCCTCAATGATATGTTATGCATGTATGTGATGGACCAGTAGACACGATGGGAGGACTATCTCCATTTAGTGGAGTTTTCTTATAATAACAGTTATCAGAGTTCGATTGGTATGCCTCCTTTCTAGGAATTGTATGGAAAACCATGTTAGACTCCTTTGAGTTGGGATTGGTTAGACAACAGAGTTCTACTAGGTTAGGAGATGCTTCAAGATATGGAGTAGCAGGTGATCTGTATCAGGGAACATTTGGTTGATGCATAGGATAGGCAAAAAAAGTATGCAAATGCACATTGGGTGGATCGCCAGTTTGCAGTAGGTGACCAAGTCCTTTTGTGAGTGCATCCATGAAAGAGTCCAATCTAATATGGAAAGGGATTTAATCTCGCACCTTTCTTTTTCGGGCCATTTGAGATTCTTGAGAAGATTGGGCCAGTAGTGTACCATCTTGCTTTGCCACCCAATCTCTCCCACATACATGACATATTTCATGTTTCAGTACTCAAGCCTTATCACCCTGATATATCTCACATACATGATTGGAATTCCTTATAGGTAGAGGATAGGAAGCTGGATTTGTATTTCGTGGCCATCATGTAGCACAGGAGACTCACCCTCAGGGGTCGAGATATTGAGCAGGTTAGGGTCCAGTAGGATCTGAGAGATGATACTTTGGCTACTTGGGAGGATGTGACTAGGATGAGGGAGCTCTACCCCTAGTTGTTTGTAGGCTTCTAGGAGTAAGCCTGATCCTAGGGGGAGGATGTAGCACCCCTCCAATTTTCTTATATTTTCAGATAGTGCTTATACTTTGATAGACCATGATACTATGTTGTTATTTAATTGTTGACATTGGAGCAATGATGGTTTTTATATTGTGATGTGATGGTACACTTTATGGATGATTATTGATTATGACATGCTTTCTGGTTAGCATAGTTGATTATTTGAGTTAATATTGATATATGCTCATCTGTAGTTAATTGATGTTTTAGTTTTGTTGGTTTTGATGTGACACTATATTGGTGAAGGGAATGGGATTGCATCACTCGCTTGCGAGTGCCCTTTGATTCTGTGATTTTCTCTTCACAGTGTGATTGTTTATAATTTATATACATGTACGACATATTTTTTATTGCAGGATTGTAGGTACAGGACATCGACTCCACCTAGATTCACAGGTTTTAGCATGTCCATTGCCCAACGAAATAGTTCATTGGGAGATAGTAATGGGGTTTCCTTGTCAAACCACAACCTTAGTCATAGTGTGTCATTAGTCTTTGTTTGGTTTTGTTGTGTTGTCATGTTGTCCATGTTTGCCTTGCCATTTATTTATTTTTCAAGGTATGTTTTGTGGGAAATTAATGTTAATTAATGTTTATAATGGTTTTTAGTGATTATTTAATTAATTTTGATTAATGTTGTTAGAAGTTTTATATTTGATTTAATTAAATTTAATTTATTTTATAAAGTGATTTAATCTTTGTGATTAAATTTATTTTATAAAGTGATTAAATTAATTAGATTAAATTTAATTAGAAATTAATATGTGAATTATAAATTATTAAATGCACAAATATCTTGTAATTATCTTAGAGGAAATCTATGTGATTTGGTTGAAAAGATATTTTATTTGTGACATGTGTTAAAAAAAATTAAACACTATTGTTGGGAATTAATTCTTGGAGAGAATATTTGCATTAACTGAAAGAGGAAAGAGGCTACTTCACGCCAATGAGAAAAGATATTTTTGAAAGAGGTTGTTAAAAATTGGAGGTTGTTAATATTGGTTGTTGAAAATTGTGGAAGAAGTTCTCGGGAAATTTTGGCTTTGGTTTTGTTTTCATCTTTTTGGAAAAGTGGATAATTTGGAAGAAGTTTTGGTAAATTGGAATCTAAAGGTGAAGCTCTACTTCAAACATCATTTCCTCAAGCATCCGAAAATAGGTTCTTTAAATTTTTTTTATTTATATGCAAATTGGAAAGATTTCATGTACAAGAAGAATATGTTATCTATGTAGAAGCTTTAATATATTTTGTAAATTTGAAAGATTGTCGTGTTTGGAAAATTGTTGTGAAAGCTTAGAGCTTTTGTAGAAATTGTTTTAAGCTTTGATTTGTTTGGAATTGGAAAATTGTCGTAAAAGCTTTAGAGCCTCTGTAGGAATTTTTTTTAAAACAATAGAAATCTTAGAAGGAAAACAATAGAATATTTGAAAAATCTCTGTAGGAATGGATTTAAAATCTTTCTGTTAAAATTTTTAGAAAACCTTTGATTGTATTAGAAAAGCTCTTCCTATAGAAGATTATTATTTTCTTCCTATTAGATCTATTTGGCTAGGAAATTAGAAACCTCTCGTTAATTTGTAAATCTTTTCCTGTAGAAAAATTTTTGTGAATAACTTCCTGTAGAAAAAAAATTGTGAAAATTTTCCCTTCTGGAGAAATTATATTTGATATATATATATATATATATTGTATATACATATACATATATATAAATATATATATATATGTAACATTTATTTAAAGTTATGTAGAAAAAAAAATATATTGAAAAAATGCCAGAATTGAAATTCTCCGTATGGCGAATTTATTAAATTCGCAGGTTTTTTTAAAAAAATGGTTTTGAATATTTGTATGGGGATTGGAGGTTGGGGCTAACCCCACAGCTTCCCCCATAGGGGGAGGTGAGCTGTGAAGGCAGCGCCCAACACTTCCTTCACAGGCCACACTCCCCATATGGGAAGTCGGTTGTGTATACAGCCCAACACAGAACTTTCGTCCGCCTACCTTTGTTTCAATTTTAATATTTAAAATATATATATATATGTATATATATGTATGTAAGTATATATTAATTATATATATATATATGTGTGTGTGTGTGTGTGTGTATGTATATACATGTATATATATATATTTATTTAAATGGATATTTTGTTATAATAGATGCATTAAAAAAATAAATTGGTTTTTACTAAAATGTAATTGAGAAATTGAAATAGACAATTAGATTTAATTTCTCTATTATCTGTAATTAAAATTGTATTAAGTTAGTTTATTTTGGGCGATGTATTATTGTGTTTTAATGGAATGGAAATTGGATTTAGGAAATCCTAATGGTAGATTTATTTCCTGCTTGAATTTCCTATTTAAATTATGATTTCTTATGTTCACATTTTTGGGGAAATCAGTTAGTTGTGTATGTAAGTCTTCCAGATGATGTTGTTTTATGAGGGGGTTGTTGTGATTTATGGTTCATCCCTTGATTTCCCTTGGCTAGTGCACTTGGTTGTGATTCAATTTAAACACCTAGTTACTACGAACGGGATGTGTTGCCTCTTATATTTTAGATTGGGATTTAATATCCATTATGTGCACTTTGTTTACCCTTGGTTTTTGGATTAGATCTTTGTGTTGTTAGTAGAGGAGTGGCTCTCAATGGGGGTCGGTGCACAAAGTGGTGCTAGGGTAACTCATGTGAGAGTTAGTTAATTCAATGGAAATTAAATAACTGAATTAGGGGAAATGGTAGCTTAAATCATATAATTTGTTAATTGTGCCTCGCTCATGGGCTAAAGGGTTTGTTTAGACTTGGGATGAGACGAGAAGGCCTAGAATGGAAATATCATTATCTTGTCTCTTTGAAAGACATTTGATTTTGCATCAGTTGCATGTTGGGTCGAGGATTGTGAGAGGCTACCAGGGTAACCCAAGATGGGGGTCGGGGTCTAGGAAGATCTACTAGGGTAACCCATGCAACTTTATGATGACACTCCTCCTATGACAATAGTATGTATTGTGTAGTTGATTTACTTGATTATTTTACTCTGGAAGCAATGTAACCTTTACTATCTCCTAGGAAGCCCTTTTACTATCTCCTAGCACGAGGGGTGGGCCTTCGGGTACCACTTGGTTGGGTGGAATGTGCACCTTACACTATTGGGTTCCAATTTCATGTTTGTGATGGTGAGATCTTCCAAATTGGGGAGCTCGTGTGTACCAATTGCTTTGTACTATTTCTTATGTTCTTTTGTATTAGTTGGATACTTTGTATATGTACTACTCCTCATTTGTATTTGAGGATTATTGTATGAATGTAATTGTAACATTATTGTATGATCTTCCTCATTTTGGAAATGAGCTTTGTAACTGCTAATTTGAATAAATGCAATATATGAATGATTCATTAATGTACTTTGTATCTTATGTGATGAGTTTACTGCTTTTGGATCTATGTTCTTTATATCATGAGTTTAATTTTATATGTTATGGTTAGTTCATTTTTGTAAGTTATGGGATTCAAATGTAAGCATTGTCATGTACCTTAGGGGATGTATGCATTAAGTGTAGTTCACTTTACTTGTTATTAATTACACTTTAAAAAAAAATTGTTACGCTTTTGTTGTGTTTGCATCATCCTATAGGGTTACATGGTGGGGCGTTACAATATTCATCACCCAAAACTTAGAGTGGACATCTATTATTCACACACCTTCCTAGCTCGATTTGGATTAATGACCATTCACTCTATATCTAGGTTACCCCATTTCCAATGGATCAGACAAACCCTAGGAATAACCTAGACATAACATCTCATAAAAAAATGACTTTTATACCAAGGTGATTCTAGCAACATCTTACTCTTAGCTACATATGTTTAGTTTATTCATCCTACATATAGTGATGACAACTATGTATAGTATAAATACATTTTCTCTCAAATAAACTCCCTTATATAGAGTATATACATATATAACCATTACAATAGGTTCTACAACATAATGCACAACCAAGAAACATGCAATATTTTAATAAACATCACAACATATTCAAAATAATTCTTTTCTAGCATAGTAACAAATCTAACTATCCTTTCCAACATAGCAACAAAGGTATAGAAACTAGCATGCTTGTGTAATGCTCCAATTGATTAAATTCCTTCCTAGTACGAACCCTCAATTTTGATTGATACCTCCTCCAAGATCCACTTGATTACCCCCTTCTAACTTATCACTAAATCTCACAATAATCACAAATATGATATATTAAAATAACTCTCAACTCACAATCTCTCAACCTATTAACTCAAAAATAATAGAAAAATAGCATTAAGATAGTCAGAATGATAAGTGTAGCAATTGGTAGAATGAGCACCTCTATTTATACTAATTTGAGAGCAACCGAAGGCTAAAAATAATTTTTTATTTTTTACACTTTTCTAACTTCATACAATGACTCATTAGTCTAACTCACAGGTTTACAACACATCACAATCCTCGTCATTTAAATGGCTGAGTCTTGACTTGATATATGGGACAACAAGCTCAATGCAAGTTTCCTAATTTGAATTCCTTTACAAAATGTTGCCAAGTTTGCACTTGACTAAGTCTAAACACTATTTGCAGTTTTATGTGCATTCATAAGACTTCTTTTACCTTCCAAACACTTAGCAAATATGGTGCCACCTGTTTGTGTTTGGCACCACATTCATAGTGTTGCCTTTGACATATTCCACAAGTTTTCAAACAACATTTAATTCCTTTTAAAATGTTTTATATAGCATCCAAACTCTTGCGAGCTTTGCTATTTGGTTTGACTTGGTCTTGCCAAAGATCATGCGCTGGTTTATATTCCACTTAAAGCTGCACTTTATGCTTTATGTGCCACATGCTATAATATGTGATTTTCTTCACATTATTAACAATAATAATTAGCGTTATCTTATGTGCTTGAGATTTATATAAATAGCTTTAATTCACATATATATTATATATATACATATATGTATGCATGCCATTATTTATATATTAATATATATTCATTTCATAAAGTTTACTAAATACATTTTAAATAAAAAATATTTATATAATATATAAATATGAAGAGTAGTATTACACATATTTTTATATATACAATTATATACAAATATATATATATGTGTGTGTGTGTGTGTGTGTGTGTGTGTGTGTGTGTGTGTGTGTGTGTGTGTGTGTGTGTTACTATATCAACTCACACACACACACATACACACATATACACAATTCCATTGATCAACATATATACATGGGATGCATATATATATACATGCATATGTGTGTGTGTGTGTCAATTTAGTTCAATCGATATTCCCACATGCATATGGGTAATCTATCCATGAGCATGCATAGGTATGTCTACCTATGTATACTCATGTATGTGTTCAGTCACATGTATGAGTCTATCGTAGACATGTATACATATACATATATATACATTTTATGAATATATCTCATCGATACCACAATAAGCATACAAGGAAAGACTGTCACATGAAATCACGACTTAATCACAATTCCCAATCACAACATGCACAACAAAGATTACTTACTTTTTCCAAAAACTAACTTGACTCACTAAGACCAACTAGGATGTGAGGGTGTGAATACTTAGTTAGGCTTGTTAAGGGTTACCAGACCAAGTTCTTCTCCTGAGTGATACTTCACCTCTCTTCTGGAGGTTCAAACTTGTTCTTGTACTAAACTTAGCAAATCATACCAGTAGTTACCCAAACACAACATAGCCATATACATCATACTTTTCATAGTTAGAATCATTATAGAATATCAAATTGCATCAATCATTCATTCATCATATTTCCATTCAAGATTCATTAAACATATTCATATAACTATTCATAAAACACATTCATGTAAAGATCCAAAAAACACATTCATTTATTCAAGCAATTTAACC
This sequence comes from Sequoia sempervirens, assembly GCA_007258455.2. Taxonomy (NCBI): domain Eukaryota; kingdom Viridiplantae; phylum Streptophyta; class Pinopsida; order Cupressales; family Cupressaceae; genus Sequoia; species Sequoia sempervirens. The sequence continues at coordinate 295,909,733 of VDFB02193867.1, forward strand.
AAACAAGGTAATAGTAAATAGGTAATATTACTCGGGATGTAACATATTCCCCTCCTTGCAAATCATCATCCCCGATGATTTATTAAGTATTGTCATGGACATAGCATAAAACATCAAATACAAACCATCCATAAAGCATCACATTACAAAACATTATTATTTTCAAGAGCTTTCAAAATCTAGCAAGACTTGCAGAAACTTCTGCTTCATCTCAGCATAGTCTGAACCCAAGTGGAAAAATCTTCTACATATTGATCCCATTGGACCTTGCATTGTAAGACCTCTATATTATGTAAGTGGAGCTTATGTGTTATGAGCACCTTGAGAGGCTCGATTATTACCACTCCTAGGTCTTGTACCTATAAAGCATTCCAATCAATAACATGGGTATTGCCTAGTGTGTACTTCTTAAGATACAAGACATGATAAACATCATGCATCTTGGAAAGAGATATTGGCAAAGCAATCGTATATGCTATAGGGTTGATCTCCCCAAGAACCTCAAAAGGACCTACGTAGCACAGAGCTAGTTTGGGTGACTTTCCAAACTTGATTGAACTCTTATGAGGCTTGACTCTTAACAAAACCTTTTCTCCTACTGAAATTTTTTTGGGTACTCATTTGGCATCAACATAACTTTTCTGCCTATCATTAGCTTTTGTTAACCTATGCTTAATAATGCCAACTTTCTCCTCCATTTCAAATAGCATCTCTAGTCCAAGGTTTATCCTATCTTCTAGCTTATCCTAGCTTATAGGAGTTTTATACTTCTTGCCATATAATGCTTCGAATGGAGCCATCTTGATTGCAAAATGATAGGAGTTATTATATGAAAACTCAACCAATGGTAGGTAATCTTCCCATTTTAGTTTGTCCATCCCATCTTTGGATGATATGCAAAACTTTATTCAATTTTGTTTCAAGTACAAAAAATAGGGTTTTCAAAAGTCTAGACGTCACACGAGCATCCCTATCAAATATAATATTCTTAGGAATCTTGTGTAATTTAAATATCTCTTAAAAAAACTTCCTAGCTATTACAAGAAATCCATCAATCAAATTTCCTAGTATAAAGTGAGCTACCTTAGTGAGCTTGTCCACCATTACTAGAATGGCATTGTTCTTATTCCTTGACATAGGTAGTCCTTGCACAAAATCCATGCTAATAACTTGCCACTTACTTTTCAAAACTTCATGTGGATATAAAAGACCTAAAAGGTGATGATGCTTTTCCTTCACTCTTTGGCACTCTAATAAACTTGCTGCAAAATTTGCAACATCCCCTTTCATACCCTTCCAAAAATATAATGGATTTACATCAACTAACATTTTGGTGACACCAGGATGTCTTGAATATGGTGCATTGTGAACTTCTTTCCATACCAAGTTCCTCAATTCTCTAGAATTAGGTACATAAATTCTCTCTTGAAATCCAAATAATCCATTAGATTCAAGGTGATATCATTCATACCTTCAATCTTGTAGATCATTTGAGAGTACTTGCTTGAATTGTTCATAGAACTCATCACCCTTGGATTCTTGCAATACTTGACTCTTAAAGTTAGTTTGGATCGATACCATCGAGGAGATATGTCTCCTATAGATCAAAGCATCAACAACCCAATTCTCCTTCCCCTTGATATAAATGATGTTGAAATCATAGTCAGATATCAATTCTAACCACCTTATTTTCCTTGCATTGAGATTAGGCTAGGTAATCAAATACTTGAGACCATGGTGATCATTCTTGAGTTCAAAGGGTTTTCCCAATAGATAGTGTCTCCACATATTTAGCACATGAACAATCGTTGCTAACTCTAAATAATGTGAAGCATAGTTTTTCATAGGGCTTTAGATTCCTTGACTCATGAGCTATGAATCACCCTTCCTACATTAACAATCCACCCAATCCTTCTCCTAATGCATCAATGATAACAATAAAGTCACCATCTAGATCTGGTACCTTTAGTATCAGAGTTGTGGTCAAATTTTCTTTGAGTAGATCAAATGTTGCTTGTCATTTCTTTGTCCACTTAAACTTATTACCTTTCCTTTGCAAGGAAGTGATGGGAGAAGCTATCCTTGAAAATTTTGCTACAAACTTAAAATAATACCTAGCCAAACCCATAAAACTTCTAATTTCTGGTACACTCTTGGGCACTAGTCATTCAAGCACTACTTTTATCTTTGTAGGATCAATTGCAATCCAATCTATCAAAATTACATGACCCAGGTATTGTACCTCTTTTTGGAAGAAGGTACACTTTGAGAGTTTCCCATATAACTTGTGTTCTCTCAATCATTGTAACACCATCTCCAAATGCTTGTGATGTTCATATTAATTCTTGGAGTAGATTAAGATGTCCTCCAACAAAACCAATACAACCTATCCAAGTAGTCTCTAAATACATTGTTCATTAGGTTCATGAATGTTGTTGGTGCATTTGTCACTCCAAAAGGTAGGACTGTGAACTCATAATGTCAGTATCTAGTTTTAAAAACTTTCTTGAAAATATCTTCATCCTTGATTCTTAGTTGATGATATCCAAAACGTAGATCAATCTTTGAAAACATAGCTGCCCCCTGCAGCTAATCAAATAGATTATTGATACGTCACAATGGATACTTATTCTTTATTGTTGCTTTTTTAAACAAATGATAGTCAATACACAAGCATAGGGGACCATCTTTATTCTTGACAAAGATTATTGGCACTCCCCACGGTGAAACACTGGGTCTTATTAATCCTTTAGAAAACAATTCTTCTAATTGTGCCTTCAACTCCATCAATTCCATTGTGGCCATCCTATATGATACTTTTGATATAGGTTCTAACCTAGGGACTATATCAATGGAGAAATTGAACAATCTCTTAGGATGCAATCTAAGTAGTTCAACTGGAAATAAATCTACAAATTTTCATAGGACAAGATATTTCTCCATATCTATTTTCCCTGTTTCCACCACTTCACCTTCTTTAGCTTCTCAAAAATTATTGAGGTTCATAATACATGGCATCATCTTAAAGGATGAATTCCTTGTATTCCTCAAGTTTATCCATCTTTACTGTGAAGAGTTGAAAACCTTTCTTTTTCACCCTATGCATTTGCACAGCTAGAATTTGTCACAGTTTCACTTCTCTAAGTATTCCTTGCAATGACACTTGGTTACCTAGATCATCTAAGCATTCTACAATTTTAGCATGGAAGTCCACTTTATCTCAATGCTTTCATATTCATTTCATTCCTAAGATGACATCATAAGAACCTAAGGGAGCTACATATAGATTCACCTCCATAGAGAAACTTGGAAGATCTAACTTTGCTTCAAATAGATATTGACTCACCACAGCTCTTGTCTAGTTTGCATGCTCCACAACCCAAAATTTTTCCATAAAACTAGCATTTCTAGACATTTTACTTTCTAATTTTGGAGAAATGATTTTTTTTGTGGCATGAGTATCTATTAAAATTGAGATAGGAATGCTAGACAAAGTACCTAAGACTTCTACTAGAGTAATTTGATACTCAGCTTGTCAGTTGTCTACTACAACATGTATCCTTTGTTGGAATGCAACTTGTTGTGGAGGTAGAGGATTCCCATGTGGTTGAGATTCTATCAACTTGTTAGGACATTGATTAGCAAAGTGATCTCACCCACATGTATAGCATCCTCTCAATGTTCCCCTCTTCCTTGCAAGTTTTCCAAAGTTATTAGCATTTCCACCAATATTGTTGTTGAAGTTGTTGTTGCTTCCTCTTCAATATTTTCTTGGTTCATTCCAATTTTGTTTTGGTCCCTTGTCTCCTTGCTTCTAAATTTTTTTCCCTTCATTAGGCCTCCTCAAAGCTTGATTACCTTGCACTGAGTTAAACTTCTTTCTATTCCTGTCTCGATAGCTTGAAATTGACTTAAGCTTTTGTTCCTTCTTAATAACTTTTTCATACACCAATTCCATGGTTGCAAGACTGTGTATGTATTCTTCACCACCTATTTGGGCATTGAGACCCATAATAAACTTCCTTATTTGAAATCGCTCATCCTTTTGGTACATAGGAACATACCTCAAGAGGTAGGTGAAATTTTCCCAATATTCATTCACTAAAGAATCTCCTTGTTTTAGATTCTAGAAATCAATGAGATTTTGATCATAGAAGAGTTGTGGTAACCACTATTTCCAAAAAATCTCTACAAATTCACTCCATGTCAACCTCAAGGAACTAAGTCCTAGCTCCATTTTCTTATTCATCCACTAGTTGGATGCTTCACTTGCCAACTAGAAAGCTCCCCATATGACTCCAATGAATTCAGAGTAATTTCTAATCTCAAAGTACTTTTCCATGTTCCTAATCTATGCTTTAGCTACATCCCCAATAGCACTACCCTCAAACTTAAGAGGTATCATCTTCTTCATGTCACAGGACAACTCATTGGCTAGATGCTTCCTTTTTGTTCCATCTGACTTTGACTGTGACTCCTCATTCTCTTTTTCACTAGAATGGGTTTGATCATGATAATTTTCCCCTTCCTCCTCATTATTAGGAACTTCATCATCATTATTTGGGACTTCTTGTTCCACTCTTTCTTTTCCCCTTACTTCATGTTCAAGGTTTCCTATCCTTATTCTTGTTTCATCTATTATAGTCAAGATGCAGTCCAACTTAGCTTCAACATTTTCAGTACCTTGTCCTACTTCTTGACTTCCATTTAGTTTGTGTCTTAACCATTTTTCCCAAGAACCGTTATACCTAAAGGTTTCATTTAATTAGATCTAAGAAAGTTTACTTAATGTTCCATAAAGAAAATAAAACAACCATTCATATAAAGAATCTCATAAAGAACTTATACACAAGTTTTTCCAAAATCATATCATTATTTAAGATTCAATAAGGATTTCAATATCCTTGTGTTTACATAGAATGAGTATTTAGATACTTTAAGGGAGTATATCCCTTTGATTCACTTTTTGATACATAACTTTGTGGGGTATAACCCTCAGATTTTTTCTCATTTCTATCTTAAAAAGGATAATATCCCTCTGATCTATCCTAAGACACATAATTTTGAGGTACATAACCCTTTGATTCGCCACTTGTAGATATTACAATGACTTTCGCTAATGGAATAACTTAAGGATCCCTAAATATCATGACTGGATGAACACTACATACCAAGGGCATATCCCTAGAAAGTGACAAAGAGTCTGACTTTGCTAGAGAGACAATAGGTAATTAGTTGAATTTTGCATAATCTTTCATCCTTCTCTTCTCTTGACTAATTCGTGAAAGGGAATGGCAGAATGTCTTAGTATCACTTAGCCAAAATGGTGTTGTCATAATTAGTTCCCTCAATGGTGGGAACAAGGGCTTCTCTTTCCATCCTGGCCCGTGTTGGAGTACAAACAACACTGAAAGGGGGGGTGTATCAGTGTTGTAGATCTCAAATTTTAACTTACTTTCTTTAAACAAATTTGTACATAGAAATAATGATGTTACAACACTAAATCAATTTTTCATGCTTCATCAATGTAAGAATCTAAATACTGAACAGTAATCAATACAAAATGCTTATACATGAATGATAAGTAAATCATACAATAATTGCAACCATGACACAATAAATTTTAGGAGTGGAAAACCCTCATGGGGTAGAAGAACCACTCAGAATCGCCTCACTGGCTTATCAAAAAATTCCTCACTATCTACAAATGCCTCACTAGAAACACAAGCCTGACTGGCTACAAATTACTCATTGGTTACAAGATGCCTCATTGGAAATGATCAATCTGTCTCACTTACTTGATCATTTTTAACTTCACTATACATTTCTAAATAGAGAATAATTCAACTACAGAGGATCACTTTGTTTCACTACAAATAACATTTCATTTTCAATCCAATACACTTAGTATTCTAAAGATTCATTTATTGGAATATTTAAAATATCAAATGTACCAGTTACAATTGTTTTGCATAATGTTTGCAAAAATCTTATTACATAAATCAAATTATGCTTTCATTCCTTATGTAAAACCTCTGAACACATAACAATGTCAAAGCACTATTTAAATAAACAATTGTATCACCTACTATGTTGCCACTTGTAAACAAATGTAATCATCAGATAAACCACTTTCAAACTGTATCAAACTATCTAGTAGTGAGTCATCAATGTGACTCTACCTGCTAATTTTGTTAAACTATCTTTTAACCCATGTATGATCAATACAATGTATGCACTATAAACCCAAGGAATCAAAACCACAAACTATGCAAAAAATGTATTATAACTGATAGCACATATACATCGAGACGGTACAACAAATACAAGACAAACCCCCAACATGTCGACACTATATGTTATATATAACAGTTATCACATATGCATTGCTTTTGACAAAACAAACACATTCAATGTAATGAGTAGAAAATTGAAACCAAAACCACATTGGACCAAACCCTATCATGGAGAAGCACACCCTTATGTATACATAATACACATACATGATTTATAGAACAAATCTGTGTACCCACATTATCAATGCTCGATCAACTATAACAAATCTTTGCAAACCAAAAACCCATGCTAGGGTTACTCAAACCTAAAAACATTATAACTTAACCTTTCACCACGTCACTATTTTTAAATAAAAACAAATACAAGAAAGATATCACCTGTAAATAATGACCAAATCACCATTATTGTTGTGTTGTGCCTTCAGGCCAACAAAAATAGCTGATTGTTCTCCTTTGACTCCTTTCATTGCTCACTGTGAGCTTTGTCGCATCAAAGAGAACCTCATGATTAATTAGAATAAACCAAACACTCATTACCATTCAAACCCTATGCTCAAAACCTTATTAACCAAGTTACAATCTTTACAAAAAATACAACATGAATATGCTTTATGCTCAGTACCGAAAGTGATTGTCTGCCCTAAAAGAGTCGATAATCCCTTTACAGAAAATGATATCATTAACTTGATACAAGATGTCCATACCTGCTGGTCACGTCTACCACTTTAAGTGAGATGGAATATAATGTGTTTTATCTCATTTAAAACAAATAAAATCAAGACCTTAATAAACCTTAATTAAAAATAATGTCCACTTTATGCATAGTGCATAAACACTATTGCCTTAGTTAAGAATCAAGGCATATGCTTCTAATAAATAATCAACATAATGATGAAGACGAACACCATAAGCTCAAGATCCTTCGCATGTATAATAAATGAAACATTAATATCAAACCAATGTAGTATTGCTTATATTTACTGTAGTGAAGTTGACTTCATATGCCTTGAGCAAAACAACCATATTACCAAGATCAATATAAAATCTTTGATTTTATATTTGATCATTGAATCGTATAATCCAACTATAAGTGTAAAATGTAGAATCATAAACCCATATGTATGCCAAGTACCACTACCTTTGTGACTAAAAAAATAACACCAAACCTCCAATATATACCAAAAATGCATGCCAAAAATATATCACCTGAATGTGAGCCAAACCAATCTGACCATGTCCTCCATAAGCAGTGAATGTTGTCTCATAATCCCTTCAATGAATTCCAATGCCAAAACAACCCTTGACATCAATGCCAAAACAATGTCAAAGGGGTCAATAAACTCCCCCTTTGGCATTGATGTCAAACAACCTATATGATCACCAATGTCACATAATGCAAAAAAAAATTATGAACCTGTATGACCACCAAATAAATTCAACAATAAACCAATATACAATGTGAAGCAATATAAATCATTTACTAATTTTTGCAATGTAAGCAATATAAATCTGCATATATACCACTATATATCTCAACTTTTCTCCCCCTTTTGACAACAATGCCAAAGGTCAAAGGGGTGAGTAAGCACCAAGAACACCAATAAAAAAACTGAACGAAAAGCTTCCATGCAATTGAAAGGTGTTGAATAACCATGAAAACTCCCCCTAAAACCATGGACAAAGTGATCACTCTATCTAAAAGGATATGGCAACATTGTCATGTCACTTTCCAAAATGAATGTTCCAAGATAATCCTAAATATGATTCAACCATTGTTGCATCAAAAGAGAACAAATTATTGTCAAATTAATATGATGTAGATCACATTCAAACTATCAAATGATCCAAAGTTCAAGTTCAACACCACACTGTCACAAGCAAGAGTTGAGTTATTAGTCACTAGGCAATGAATTGCAATAGGCACTTTCGACACAACATGATACCTTCACACCAATCCACTGTGTAATGACATATGTCAAAAACATTTGCAACAAGTTACTTCCTTTTGCTCTAATCATCAAAGTAATGACAAAGTGACCTTGGTTGTACAACAATTACTCTCCCTCTAATAAGTTTTATAGAAAGGCATCTTGACTATATATTGTCACATCAACAGATTTGAACCAAATACCAATATTATGCACAGTACTATCAAATACTATTGGTCCAATGTGATCAAGGCTAACATAATATCATTCAACATCAACAAAATGGTACTTTCATAGAACATTATGTATCTGACCAAAATACAAAACAATAATGCTTCTCAAAGCACCACCAGCAAACTGTGATAGCAATATAATTAGAAATATCACTATATTGTGCAAGTGGTGAGTCCGACATGGAGAACCACAAAAAATGTAGATTATTGATATTGAGAAGTTACAGTCATTACTAAACAAGCATACTCATTTGTAAGATCATCAAGAAACTGCACTGTATTTTGTCAAGTTCATAGCTACAAGACATGAAGGAGTGTTGATCAACAAACATGGCAAAGAAATAAAGAGAAATAGAAAGAATTATCATATCATTACCATTGTGACCACTAATCATTATGTAACTAGAAATACTCAGCAGGCTATTTGTTACAAAGTACTAACTGAAAAACCCATTAACTAATGTATCCCTATCTCTTGAAGCAACCAAAAAACTCTGCTCAACAAGATCACCGTGAAAGCACTGAGACATAATCATAGTACTATTGGTAGATACCTGAAACAAGAGTCTCACGAAGCAACTAAAAAACATATCATTGTCAATATGATCATGATTGGCATTACACAGTGACAAGATTCACTCAAGGAAATACAACATACACTACTGACATGACACTAACATAGATAATCTTCTCTTAATTGATGAATGATGTAACGTCACTATTAATGATTATCCTCTCCTTTGAAGCCCTTATCTCATATGATATTGGAATGGAAAATAATGTTGTCACTGTCAGTGAAGCAAACTACCACTCCATATTATATTATCAAGCAAGAGCACTTCTATCAAAGAGTATTATGCAACAAAAAGATGATTATTGTCCACTTGACCACATCACCACTCAAAGACTACTATCAGAAACTGCAAAATGATCATAACCATCACTTGAAAATATTTTCACACTAACACCTTATTTATACACATTCAAAATGCAGACATACGCATTCAATCCCTAACCGAGAGCAGCAAGCCATATATGAAGATTTATTATCATTTACGATCATTCCCTTGGATAAAATAAGTATAACACTTGTCAAGAATGATAAGAAGACTTTTAAAAATTATATCTTTTGGTTTTAGAAAGACCCGCCATTGTTAAACCCTAAACACACATGAGTACTTGATACAAGACCTCTTGTGAAGCATTGTAAGACAAAGGTTGTCTCTTACCAATAAACTGCTGCAAACATGAAACACCTTGAACCAAACAAGAATATCACTGTGCATCTAATATGGTGTAAACACATACCAATACTTCCCCTTGTAACAAATAACCAAGTACCTTTACACAACCACTGATACTATCATGAAGAATATTGACTTTAAAGATCAAACAAGGACTAACCAACTTTTGAACCAAAAAAAAACACCAATTTACTATAGAGACAACCTATTTATCGTTATCTAAGGGGTTTGAATAATACCTCTAAAAGCATCTCCCCTCAACTCAAGCTCCTATTATATACTTACAGATGTCACTTGTGTTGTATGCACAAGCTTTGTTTTTCCTTTCTCTTGCACATGTTTTCTCCTCCAAATTTTCATAGGTTGTTTCCTCTCTTGTTTTTCCTTGTCTCCCAAAGCTAATAACCTTGTACTCTTCTTAGGAGAGAAATTCGTTCTCTTGTCGTATTGCACAAAATTGGTACTACAATGCTTTGAAAAATGACCAAGATTATTGCATCTAAAACAAATAACATTGTAGCCTAGAGTAGAAGAACTAAATATTTTCCTTGGAAACCAATAATGACTTATGTTATTGTGCCTTATATAATCATATCTTTCAAGTGCTCTACAATCTTTCTCTAAGTGACCAACTTTGTTACAACTATAACATACAATATTGCAACTTTGTTTTGACAATTCATAGGAACTTTTGTTCCATTCACAATCACTTCTAGCATGGGCTCTACAATCTCTAGCTCTATGACCAAAAAATATGACATGAAAAACAATAGCCATGGAATTGTGAGTAACGATTACTTAATGTTTTCTTTGACCTGGTAGGTGAGGACCTTGAGGACCTACGTGTCCTATTTCATCAAAACACTTATATTTTGTTTGATCTTTAGAAGAAGTAGCATGATAATCCAAATCTATCTTCTTCCTAGGTGCGTTTCTAACTTTAGAGCATTGTCCTTCATAACATAGGCCAGTTTTGTCCTTATTATTTTTCTATTTTCCTAAAAGATCAGCAAGCATGCCACTGCTATCTACCTTTATCCTTAAGGAAACTATTTCTTCCTATAAGGTGCAACATTCTTTTTCTTTTGTTTCAAGTTGTATTTTCGTGACCTCTAAGACTCTTTTATTTACCTCAAGTTGGATTTTTAAATCAACAATTTTTTTTTTAGTATAATCAATCAAGTTTTCTAAATCTTTTTGAGACTATTTTTTCCACATGATAGCCTCCTTTTTAAGTTTATTTATCTCATCTAAAGCATATCTTAGTTCACCTTTAATATGAACCTCACACTCTTGTTCATCATACTCCTATTTAAAGTCATCTTCTTCCACAAAGAGATCTCTTTCTTCATCATCAATCTCAACAACAAAATCATTCTCTTTATCACACTTTGTGCCAAATTTCAAAAGTGACTCATTGATGCAAGAGCATCCAGTGGTGTGAGGGCAATATTGCATCACCCAAAAATATGTTTTCCATTTATGTTCCCATTGTTTTCTTTTTGTAGATGTTTTTGCATTTCTGGATTATACCCTTTTCGTCGAATAAGAGTTCCAACTTTCATAACTGTTTTTCTACTTTTTATGCTCAACTACTATTTTTAGCAGGCGTGAATTTGAAGGCATGGGAAGACAGAAATTTATGGGAAGGTTCAGGACGGAAAAATAAACACTTTGGCGAAAGAATTAGGTCAAGATCGTTTGTGGTTTGAATGTTATTCAAGTTCTAGTTTCTGCTTTTTGGCTTGAAAAACCTTCCGAGTCCAGTTTGAGGCACTAAACGGTTCCGGATGGGCCCAAAAACTTGCGGAAATCCCAAAGTAGATGTCGTAGGCCCTCCTTTGTGGCACATCATATTTTTCAGAGCTTTCCAAAAAGGTATTATCATTGAAAATCTGACGGTTGGATTAAAAGTTATGGCTGCAAGAAGTTGGTGCATTTTTAGGAATGTGCTAAATTTTGAATGTGAATGTGAATTTGAATTTCAAATTGTAATTTTTAGCGCCAAACCGCTAAAAATCATAACTCGAATGTTGTTTTTGGCTCCAAACCGAAAAAGGGGCTATTTATGAGCTAATTTCTGATTTTTGAGTAACTTTTTGGGGGAAAGAGTTCGCATGCTGCGAAAAGGGGATTTTCTGTAATTTTGTAATTTTTCATGAAACTTATGTAGCTTGCATGTATCTCAGAGCTCGAGGATTTGAGATCCTCTGCATGTAAGAGTTCCATATTTTGAATAAAGTATTATTCTCTATTTTTTGAGTGTTATTCTGTGTCTCGGGTTTGCTCCCTCGTCAGGTGGTATCAAAGCAGGTTTTCTTGAGCGTGTGAACAAATCGCCGATTGTGAGGCAGTTTTCCCCAGGACCGTGGTTGTGGGTTCAAGATCTTCAAGATGCCTCCAAGAGTGATTCTTGGTAGGTGTGGTGGTGCTAGAGGTGGAAGAGGTGGCAGAAATGCTGTTGGAAGAGATCCATTGGCAATCGAGGGTTTTAGAGCCCTCCAGAGACAAATCGATGCATTGCAGGAACAAATGAAAAGAGGGTTAAACCAGGGAAGGAGAGGAGAAAGCAAGGATGAAGAAGAGGTGAAAGATTTAGACATAGAAGAGGAAGAAGAAGCAATTGACCAAGATCAGATGCGGCTAATAAGGGCCATTTTGAAGATCGAAAAAAGGCCCAGAATAGAAGTCCCCAGTTATTCCAGAAGTTTGAACCCGGAAGAGTTGATCGACTGGATCAACGAGCTAGAAGAGTATTTTGAGTATGAAGAAGTAGAGGACCTAGATCGGGTTAAGTTTGCAAAAATGAAGCTGAAGGGCCATGCCAATATTTGGTGGAAAGAGGTCCAGTTGGAGAGAAATCAAAGAGGAAAAGGAAAGATCAGCAGTTGGGATCACATGGTGGAGAAATTGAAGAAGCAGTTCATACCAGTACACTACGAGTTAGATGTGCTGAATAAATTGCAAGGGTTGAAGCAAGGAAGTAGATTTGTGAAAGAATACACATAATATTTTCACAAGATGATCATCAGAACAGGCCATGCAGAGGCCAACAAGGAGAAGGTAGCCCATTATCTTAATGGGTTACGACCGAGCATTCAAGAGGAGCTAAGCCTGGTAAGAATGATCACCATTGAGGATGCATACCAATTTTCTTTAAAAAGTTGAGGAGAAGTTGAACAAAAGATTTGACAGCAAGCAAAAAGGATGAGGAGGTCAAAGCAGAAGGGGTAGTGGAAGATCGTTTAGAAGCCGAAATGAGGATGAAAGGAAAAATGAAGATGTGGGTACCAGTCGAAGCCAGAAGAATGATAACTTCTACCGCCCTCATGATCAAAACAGTGGTGATCAAAGAGGTATAGGATGAGGAAGATCTGGGCCGGGACTTGGAAGAGGTGGTTTCAGAGGAACTTGTTTCCTTGTGGTGAAGAAGGGCATCGAGCCTATGAATGTCCACAACACCAAGGAAGGACAGACAGAAGGTCGGAAGGTCGTGGAAGGGTTGCACATGCAGATGAGGAGGCTCAATCCAAGCATTCAGATGATGCTGAAAGGGGAGAAGCCCTAGTTGCTAGAAGATCCCTGGTGACTGAAGAGAAAGAGCCAGAACAGAGGAAGAATCTATTCCGCACAAGGTGCAAGTGTGAAGACAAATGTTGTGATGTCATTATTGATAGTGGGAACACTGATAATCTGGTGTCAGAAGAGATGGTTACGAAGTTGAAGCTGAAAAGGGAAAGGCATCCACAGTCATATCGGATTGCTTGGTTGCAGAAAGACCACAAAGTTTTGGTCAATGAGCAGTGCCTAGTGAAGTTCAAGATTGGAAGCTATCATGATGAGGTACTCTATGATATCATCCCCATGGATGCATGTCACACGTTGTTGGGGAGGCCGTGGCAGTTCAATAGGCGAGCTGTACATGATGGCCATGCAAACACTTATTCCCTGCTGAAGGATGGAGTTCGCCATAAGTTGAAACCCTTAAAGAAGGACGAAGAAAAGGTATGCAGTAGTGCTAGAATTTGTTTTGTTAATGAAAGGAAATTTTTAGAAGGCATGAAGCATGAGTGTATGTGTTATGCATTGATTCCTAGAATGGATAATGAAGATAGTGATGAGGTACCAGTAGAAGTTTCTGGGTTATTGAATGAGTTTTAGGAGATTATTTTTGATAATGTACCTGAGGGTTTACCACCAATGAGGAAGATCAGTCATCAGATTGACTTGATCCTTGGAGCCAGTTTGCCAAATAAGGCAGCTCATAGAATGACTCCTGCAGAAAATGAGGAGTTGAACAGACAAGTTCAGGAGTTGTTGAGGAAGGGTTTGATTCGAGAGATTTTGAGCCCATGTGCAGTACCTGTAGTACTAGCACCAAAGAAGGATGGGGAGTGGAGGATTTTATAGACTCCCAAGCCATAAATAAGATAACAATCAAGTACAGATTTCCCTTGCCAAGGATGGATGACTTGATGGAATGTTTGAGTGGAGCACAATACTTCACAAAGATTGATCTGAAGAGCGGATATCACCAGATCCAAATTCGTGAGGGAGATGAATGGAAGACCGCCTTCAAGACCAAAGAGGGCCTGTATGAGTGGTTAGTCATGCCCTTTGGGCTAACCAATGCACCGAGCACATTCATGCAACTCATGAACGAGGTACTGAAAGAGTTTATGGGAAGTTTTGTTATTGTATATCTAGATGATATTTTTATTTTCAATAAGACTTTGGATGAGCATTTAATGCATATTCATAGAGCTTTTGAGAAGTTGAGAGGATAAATTGTTGATTAATCTGAAGAAGTGTAGTTTTGTGAAGAAGGAGTTAGTGTACTTGGGGTTTGTTGTCTCGGCAGAAGGTCTCAAGATGGACCCAAAGAAGGTGAAGGCTATTCTAGAATGGACTACCCCAAGAACTGCTACTGAGGTGAGATCTTTCCATGGTTTGGCTAGTTTTTATAGAAAGTTCATTAGAAATTTCAGTAGTATTTGTGCACCCTTGACTGAAACAATGAGATGGGATAGAAAAGAGTTCAAGTGGAGCATTGGAGTAGCAAAGAGTTTTGACCTATTGAAGTAGAAGATGACAGAGCAACTAGTTTTAGCCCTCCTAGATTTCAATAAGGTGTTTCAGGTAGATTGTGATGCTAGTGGTTGTGCCATTGGAGTAGTGATGAGTCAAGAAGGTAACCCCATTGCCTATTTCAATGAAAAGTTAAATGATGCAAAGAGAAAGTAATCTGTATATGATCAAAAAATTTATGCAATAGTTAAAGCATTAAAGAAATGGAGACATTATCTGTTGCCGAAGGAATTTGTTTTGTATATTGATCATAAAGCATTACAGTACCTGAGTAGTCAAGGAAAATTAAATCAAAGGCATATGAAATGGATAGAATTTTTGCAGAGTTATACCTTTGTTTTAAAGCATAGGAGTGGCAAGTCGAATAGGGTTGCAGATGCCTTAAGTAGGAGGAAAAAATTGTTGACAGAGATGCATATTGAAGTGGTTGGGTTCAATGAACTCAAAACATTGTATCCTAAAGATCCTGATTTCGTAGAGGCTTGGAAAGCTTGCAAGGAGCGTGTTACAGTTGACAGGATGAAGTGGCTGGATTTCATAATCCAAGATGGCATGTTTTTTAAGGGAAGCCAATTGTGTATTTTGAGGAGTTCCATGAGGGAGAACCTGATAAAGGAGAAGCACAGTGGAGGAATGGCAGGACATTTTGGTCGGGATAAGACCATTGCCATTATTAGTGAGCATTATTATTGGCCTCAGTTATCACAAGATGTGACGAAGTTTGTGCAGAGTTGCAGGGTATGTCAGATGGCTAAAGGAGTGAGCCAGAATACTAGGTTGTATCAACCCTTACCTGTACCAGAGAGGCCATGGGAGGATATAAGTATGGACTTTGTTCTTGGTTTGCCAAGGACACAAAGAGGGAATGATTCAATATTTGTGGTAGTTGATAGGTTTTTAAAGATGGCACATTTCATCCCATGCCAGAAGACCCATGATGCAGTCCACATTACTGACTTGTTCTACAGAGAGGTGGTGAGACTACATGGTTTTCCAAAGAGTATAGTCTCAGATCGTGACACAAAATTTGTTGGGTGCTTTTGGAGGACCTCGTGGAAGAAGTTGAAAACAAAGTTGAAGTTTAGTTCTGCACACCATCCACAAACTAATGGGTAGACTGAGGTTGTGAATAGAAGTTTGGGTAACCTACTGAGATGCTTGGTAGGAGATAAACCCAAGGGAAGGGACTTGATCTTGCCCCAGACAGATTTTTCTTACAACAATTCTATAAATAGAAGTACTGGTAGATCACCATTCTAGATTGTGTATGGAGGTAGTCCTAGGACCGCTCCAGAATTGAGGAAGATGGACCAAGGGAAGAAGACTAGTGCTGAAGCCGAAGACTTTGCAGAGCACATCAAGAATATACATGAGAAGGTAAGAGAACATATTAACAAGATGAATATGCAGTATAAGGCTAAGGCAGACTAGAAGAGGAGGTATAAGTAGTTTCAGATTGGTGATGAAGTGATGGTCCACTTGAGGAAAGAAAGGTTTCCAGCAGGAACTTATAACAAATTGAAGATGAAGAAGTTCGGTCCCTATAAAATTGTGAAGAGGCATGAATCAGGGAATGCATATGAGGTAGAGTTGCCGGATGGGGTCAATATTTCCCTTGTGTTTAATATTTCAGATTTGACATAGTATCATGAAGGTGGTGCAGAGGAAGTACCAACAATAGAACACTTTGGCATTCCAACACCTACTTCAGAGAAGGAGTAGATTGAAGAAATCCTGGATAGCCGTGTAGGAAGGAGTACTAGAAACACCTGCAATATGATAAATATTTGGTGAAGTGGAGAGGAAGGCCTGTGGAAGATTCATCCTGGCTATCTAAGATAGAGGTTGACTGTTTAGGTTTTCCTCAACCATCTGAGACGTGATGGGGTCACTTCTCAAATTACCCTGGGTGTCTGATGCAGGAGCATCCAGTGGTGTGAGGAAAATCTTGCATCACCCAAAAATATATTTTCCATTTATGTTCCTGTTGTTTGCTTTTTGTAGATGTTTTTGTATTTCTGGATACCCTTTTCGTCGAATAAGAGTTTCCAACTTTCAGAACTGCTTTTCTGCTTTCTCTGCTCAACTGCTATTTTTAGTAGGTGTGAATTTGAAGGCGTGGGAAGACAAAAATTTATGGGAAGGTTCAGGATGGAAAAATAAACACTTTGGTGAAAGAATCAGGTCAAAATCATTCGTGGTTTGAAAGTTATTCAAGTTCCAGTTTCTGCTTTTTGGCCTGAAAAACCTTCCAAGTCCAGTTTGAGGCACTAAACGGTTCTAGATGGGCCCAAAAATTTGTGGAAATCCCAAAATAGATGCCAAAGTATAGGCCCTACTTTGTGGCACATTGTCTTTTCGAGAGCTTTCCGAAAAGGTATTATCATTGAAAATCTGATAGTCGGATTAAAACTTATGGCTGCTGGAAGTTGGTGCATTTTTAGGAATGTGCTAATTTTTGAATGTGAATGTGAATTTGAATTTCAAATTGTAATTTTTGGCGCCAAACCGCCAAAACTCATAACTCGAATGTTGTTTTTGGCTCCAAACTAAAAAAGGGGCTATTTATGAGCTAATTTCTGATTTTTGGGTAACTTTTTGGGGGAAAGAGTTTGCATGCTGCGAAAAGGGGATTTTCTATAATTCTGTAATTTTTCTTGAAACTTCTGTAGTTTGCATGTATCTCAGAGCTCGAGGATTTGAAATCATCTGCATGTAAGAGTTCCATATTTTTGAATAAAGTATTATTCTCTATTTTGTGAGTGTTATTCTGTGTCTCGGGTTTGCTCCCTCGTCACTCATGCAACAACTCATTACTTGGCTTGACTGGGACTTGATTTACAATCTTTTGTTTGGCTTTGTTATTTTCTCTATTTCTTTCACTCTTTTCCATAACAAGTACTCTACTACTAGGAACCCCTAATTTGATTAGACTTATAACAAGGTTTGGCTCTGATACCACTTGTTGGACTACAAAAAATACTGAGAGGTGTGTGAATCAATGTTATAGATCTCGAACTTTAACTTACTTTCTTTCAAGAAATTTGTACATAGAAATAATGATGTTGACAACACTTAATTAGTTTGGCATGCTTCATCAATGTAAGAATCTAAATACTGAATAGTAATCAATACATAATGCTTGGACATGAATGATAAGTAAATCATACAATAACTGCAACCATGACACAATAAATTTCAGGAGTGGAAAGCCATCATTGGGTAGGAAAACCAATCAGAATCACCTCACTGGCAACACAAACCTCACTAGCTATAGAACCTCACTGGCAATGATCAATCTGTCTCGCTGACTTGATCATTTTTAACTTCACTATACATTTTTGAATAGAGAATAATTCAACTACAGAGGATTACTTTGTTTCACTAAAAATCACATTTCATTTTCAATCCAATACACTTAGTATCCTAAAGATTCATTTACTGGAATCTTTAAAATATCAAATGTACCAGTTACAATCTATTTTGCATAATGTTTACAAAACTCTTATTACAGAAATCAGATTATGCTTTCATTCCTTCTATAAAACCTCCAAACACATAACAATGTCAAAGCACTATTTAAATAAACAATTGTATCACTTGATATGTTGCCACTTGTCAACAAATGTAATCATCAGATAAACCACTTTCAAACTATATCAAACTATCCCATATCGAGTCATCAATGTGACTTCTCTTGTTAACTTCGTAAAACTATCTTTTAACCCATGTATGATCAATACAATGTATGCACTATAAACCCAAGGAATCAACACCACAAACTATGCAAAAAAATGTATTATAATTGATAACACATATACATCGAGACCATACAACAAAGGAAAGATAGACCCCCAACATGTTGACACTATATGTCACATATAATAGTTATCACATATGCATTGCTTTTGACAAAACAACCACATTCAATGTAATAAGTAGAACATTGAAACCCAAACCACAATGGACTGAACCCTATCATGGAGAAGCACACCCTTATGTATACATAATACACATACATGATTTATAGAACAATTATGTATACCCACATTATCAATTCTTGATCAACTATAACAAATATTTGCAAACCAAGAACCCGTGCTAGGGTTACTCAAACACAAAAACATTATAACTTAACCTTTCACCACGTCATTTTTTTTAAAGAAAAACAAATACAAGAAAGATGTCACCTGTAAATAATGACCAAATCACCATTATTGGTGTGCTATGCCTTCGGGCCAACAAAAATAACTGATTGTTCTCCTTTCACTCCTTTCACTACTCACTATGAGCTTTGTCACATCAAAGAGAACCTCATGATTAATCAAAATAAATCAAACACTCATTACTATTCAAACCCTATGCTCGAAACCTTATTAACCAAGCTGCAATCTTTACAAAAAATACAACATGAATATGCTTTATGCCCAATACCGAGAGTGCCTATCTACCCTAAAAGAGCAGGTAATCCCTTTACACAAAATGATATCATTAACTTGATACAAGATATCAATATCTGCTAGTCACGTCTACCACTTTAAGTGAGATCAAATATAATGTGTTTTATCTCATTTAAAGCAAATGAAATAAAGATCTTAATAACCCTTAATTCAAAATAATGTCCACTTTATGCATAGTGCATAAACACTATTGCCTTAGTTAAGAATCAAGGCATATGCTTCTAATAAATAATCAAGATAACGATGAAGACCAACACCATAAGCTTGAGATCCTTCACATGTATAATAAATGAAACATTAATATCAAAGCAATGTAGTATTGATTATGTTTATTGTAGTGAATTTGACTTCATATTTCTTGAGCAGAACAACCATATTACCAAGATCAATATAAAATCTTTGATTTTATATTGCTCATTGAATTGTATAATCCAAATATAAGTGTAAAATGTAGAATCATAAACCCAAATGTATGTCAAGTACCACTGCCTTTGTGACTAAACAAATAACACCAAACCTACAATATATACCACAAATGCATGCTAAAAATATATCACCTGAATGTGAACCAAACCAATATGACCATGTCCTCCATAAGCAGTGAATGTTATCTCATAATCCCTTCAATGAATTCCAATTCCAAAACAACCCTTGACATAAATTCCAAAATAATGTCAAAGGGGCCAACAAACCGTAGGTAGCGCTCATTTCCAGTCACTAAATTTCTTGTAATCATCCTGAGACACACCATCCTGGTACAAGAATTTTGAAACAATAGACTATATAGTGTTGGATTGAAAACATAGTGAGCACATAGGTATTAGAGCTGAACCTAGTAGCTTTGATACCACGTGTAACATGCCCATTATTCTACACAATATTTTTTCCTATATTTTACCCACAAGTGAATTTTTTTATGCATCTAACCTTTATGAGCAATAAAAAAATTATTTTCCTTGAATAATAAATGCACATTTGAACATGTTTCAAACTTTCCCATTGCATACAAAATAATTCATTTCATCAGTTCAAATAATGATGATACATAATTTCCATATGACATTTCATATTGACAATTCCCATATAAATGAATATGAAATGCATGCATAGCTTAAACACGATTATAGAATAAATAAAGAACAAATGGTCCAAGAATTCTCCCTCAAATCTTTGTCTGCCAATTGATGACGAGAACCATCACTCAAGTGATTTTCCACCAACCCCAGACTTACTACAACCCCTTGCACATCTACCTAATTAGTAAGATGGCCCTAACCTTCGACAAAGAGATTGGTTTGATAACCTCATAACAATAGCCTTTTTAGAACATGGTGTTATGTCATATGCGTTTCTAGAACTGACATACAATGGCTACCCCCTACATGTGTGTACATCCTGACCTAGTACGTAATCACGGATCACAGTGAAACTAACAGTGTAAATAGTGGCTACTTACACTACTTTTTCCAAATTATTCATCACCCAAAACTTAGAGTGGGCATCTCTTATTCACACACATTCCTAGCTCGATTTGGATTAACAACCATTCATACTCTATACCTAGGTTACCCCCTTTCCCATGGATTAGAAAAACCCCAAGAATAACCCACATAACATCTCATAAACAAAATGTCTTTACTACCAAGGTGATTCTAGCAACATCTTACTCTTAGCTACATATGTTTAGTTTAGTCATCCTACATATAGTGATGAAAACTATGTATAGTATAAATATGTTTTCTCTCAAATAAACTCCTTTATATAGAGTATATACACATATAACCATTATGATAGGTTCTACTGCATAATGCACAACCAAGAAACATGCAATCTTTTAACAAACATCACAACATATTCAAAAAATTATTTTCTAACATAGTAACAAATCTAATTATATTTTCCAACATAACAACAAAGGTATAGAAACTAGCATGCCTGTGTAATGCTTCAATTGATTAAACCTCCTTCTTAGTATGAACCCTCAAGTTCAATTGATACCTCCTCCAAGATCCACTTGATTACCCCCTTCTAACTTCTCACTAAATCTCATAATAATCACAAGTACGATATAGAAAAATAGCTCTCAAATCACAAGCTCTCAACCCACTAACTTAGAAATCAATGCAAAATAGTATCAAGATAATCAAAATGATAAGTGTAGCAATTGGTAGAATGAGCACCTCTATTTATACTAATTTTTGAGTGACTGAAGGTTACAAATAAGTTAGTATTTTTGCCACATTTCTAACCTCGTGCAATGACTCATTAGTCTAACTCACTGGTTTACAACACATCACAGTTCTCACCATTTAAATGGCCGAGTCAACTTGATATATGGGACAACAAGCTCAACACAAGTTTCCTAATTCAATTTCCTTTACAAAATGCTTCCAAGTTTGCACTTGACTAAGTCTAAACACTATTTGCAGGTTTATGTGCATTCATAAGACTTCTTTTACTTTCCAAACACTTAGAAAATATGGCACCACCTATTTGTGTTTGGGACCACATTCATAGTGTTGCCTTTGACATGTTCCACAATTTTTCAAACAACATTTAATCCCTTTTAAAACATTTTACACAGAAGCTAAAATCTTGCAAGCTTTGTTATTTGTTTTGAATTGATCTTAACAAACATCATGCTCTGGTTTATATTCCACTTAAAGCTACACTTTATGCTTTATGCACCACATGCTATAATATGTGATTTGCTTCACATTATTAGCAATAATAATCAACACTATGTTATGTGCTTGAGGTTTATATCAATAGCTTCAATTCACATATTATATATATATGTATATATGTCATTATATATATTAATATATATATATATATATATATATATATATTCATTTCATAAAGTTTACCAAATAAATTTTATTAACATATTTATATAATATATAAATATAAAGAATAATATTACGCATATATTTATATATATGATTATATACAAATATATATATATATATATATATATATATATATGTCAATTTAGTCCAATTGGTATTCCCATACATATGGGTAATCCATCCATGAGCATGCATAGATATGTCTACCTATGTATACTCATGTACGTGTTCACTCACATGTATGTGTCTACCGTAGAAATGCACACACACATACATATATAGTGCATATATCTCATTGATACCACAATAAGCATTCAAGTAAAGACTGTCACATGACATCAATACTTAATCAAAATTCCCAATCACAACATTCACAACAAAGATTACTTACCTTTTCCAAAAGCTTACTTGACTCACTAAGACCAACTAGGACATTAGTTTGTGAATGCTTAGTTAGGCTTGTTAAGGGTTACTAGACCAAGTTCTTCTCTTGAGTGATACTTCCCCTCTCTTCTGGAGGTTCGAAACTATTCCTACACTCAACTTAGGATATCATAACAATAATTAGTTGAACACAACATAACCATATACATCATACATTTCATAGTTAGAATCATTATAGAATATCAAATTGCATCATTCATTCATTTATCATATTTCCATTCAATATTCATTAAACATATTCATATAAAGATTCATAAAACGTATTCATGTAAAGATCCATAAAATACATTCAATTATTCAAGCAATTTAACCAAACAAGGTAATAATAAATAGGTAATATCACTCAAGGTGTAACAAGATCAATGTTGGCTATTATCCTTATAAAAGTGTGACATAGCTTTGAAATTTAAATGAACTACCACACGAAATAAATACATTATTAGATAATTTTGACCTATCCATCCTCTACTAATCTCTATGCATATCTCATTATGCAACTTCTTTTAAGAAAAAAAAAATCCATATCATGTAAAAATAACTTGAATAGGTAGAAAGAAGGGGGACCAAAAAGTGGCCACCACCACTTCTTGGTTTGTCTATGATATAATGTGCTTGCGCTATAACTTTTTCTCATTATAACATGCTCATGTTATAATTCTCTCTCATTATAATGTTCTCACATTTTGTTTAACATAAAAAGTGGACTATGTAGAGGTTGAGCTCCTTTGAACTTGGCCTCTCAACACCCCACAATAGACCACAAGTCAAGCAAAAAAATAACATATTTTGAATTTGATCAAATAATTTACAAAATTTATGAGGTCAAGGAGGTAGGTAGTGTTGTAGCTTTTTAGTGAAAAATTCAATTAAATAGCAATAGAGAAATTATTTTGATTCAATTTTTTTATTTTTTTTAGGAATTGAAAACTCCCCATCAATTCACGAGAACCTTAATTCACCAATTCACAACAACCCTTGTGCAGAACAATTGTAGTAAAATCCTTCAAAAATGTCTTGAAATCCTTCTAGGATGCAATAAAAAAGCCTAGGGAAAATAGAAAACAACATGAAAAACTTCAAACATTAAATTTTTGAAAAGTTGAAAACCAAGTGGAACAACCTCCCATCAATCTACTCTTGCCACTTAATTGGAATCTATCATCTCTCGCATATATTCCATGAGTGGCCAAAGTAACACCTAGTCAAAAAAGAGGTAAGAAGCAAGACATTTTTTATGGTGAAAAAGTATTCTATGAACAAGTAAAAAAATAAATATTGAAATTTAATTTTTTTGCATTGTTCATTGACCCACAAACTAATACAACCCTACAAAACAGTTGTAGGAGGTTCCCTATCCATTGGTACAAAAACCAAGGGATAAAGAATACATTTTGGGATAGGTGGTGGACCAATTTTTACCATCCTCCATGCAACAACAATGAGGACCTATAGTTCCTTTTGAGGAAAATTTATTGTGAGTTTGTCCTTAATGAGATTATAAACTACTTTGACATGCAAGAGATGTAGGTTAGAGGTGGGGCATCTACACATGATAGAGAGGGGGCACATCATGCCCAAGACCAAGCACAAAGACCCCTTACTAGGCCCAACATTGAGCATGCCATGATCCCTTCCATTGTAAAGGGGCATGTTGAGGTCAAGACCATATAATCCATTAGCTTAATCACTTAGAGCCTTTTATAACACACTAGGCCTTTAACACATGGTGATGATAGTAAGGCTTTCAAGGCTCGACATTCACCTCACATTTATTAAAACTCCATGTCTCTTTCTAACTATGGATTTGAGGATGATTGGGATGTAGGTAAGTGCAAGAACTTCAGTCCACAAAATGTGGAATTTTTTGCCTTAGCCAAAAAAATGAAATCGGCATTGCAAAAACAGGATCTTGGTTTTCATAAATAGGATCCCAATTCTTAAAAAATGGGATCTCGTTTAGGTTCGGTATCCCGACCCAAAATTCTAAATGGGATCCCATTTTTCAAAAAATCAGGATCCCGATTATTAAAGGATCTTGAACCGATGGATAGGAAATGGGATCTCGATCTTTACAAAATGGGATCTTGATTTTTTATAAATCAAGATCCTGTTTTGTAAAAAACGGGATCCTGTTTTCAAGTAGTATTTATTTTAAAAAGTAACAAAACTGAGTCATTAGCAGCTCAGGATCCTAGTTTATCCAGACAAAATGGTGATGATGACAGTGACCTCTGACCTCCAGGTACGCCTCCACCCACCTTATCTATGTTTTTTTAGTGTTTTTTCTAAATTTATAAGTGAAAAGTAGGTTTTAGCATGTTTTTTTCAATTTATTTAGCATTTTTTGTATTTTATTTTGGTGTAATAGGAGAATTGATAATTTGTAGAGGTAGAAGAAAAAATGAAATGAAACCCTGTAGAAAAAAATAATCATCCTTGAATCATATCTGAAGAACAAAATTTAGCTTTTAAAACCTAAATTATTCAATCAAGCAAAACAAATTTGCATTTGAACCCTAAATTGAAAGAAAACAAAAAAAATTGCATTGAAAACCCTAAATTGAAATCAAACAAAAATATTTTCATTCAAATGAAAACCTTGATTTCAAGTTCAAGAATTTATTTGATAATGGAAAATTTTGATTTACATTGCTTAAATGTTTTAAATTGAATGTATTTGCATTGTAAATTAGGGTCCTTGATATTGACAATGAAATAGGATTTGATAAATATTTTACACTTAAATGTGTATTCATCAAGAGATGTAATCAATTAAACGTTATGAACATAGATATAATTAGAATAGTAAACAATATGTTAAAAACATCTTAGAATTAAAAAATATTGAGTATGTTCATAAGGCGGGAATGTCATAAGTGTGATCATCCAGGTTTTTCTCATTAAGCATCATAATAAGGGAAATCACTGAAAGGCAAAGCATGATCATAGGTGATAAGAGAATTATCAAAGCTAGGCACACCAATAGTCACAGTATAATGAACATCATCATTACTAAAGCTATCCATATTAAGAGATGAAATCTTTATGAAACTCATGGTTAAGTTAAAGAATCTACAATAGAAGGGAAAATAATAATAAGTTCCATGGAAGATGTTAAATCATATCCAATATCAAAGAGTGCATTAATGGAACATGTGCCACTATGATTATGGTAAAAGGATATGATTTTATCAAATATTCATGAATAAAATTAAAAAATAATGTAAACACATCAAAATAATTGATGTAAGAATGAATGGAGACAACGGAAAAGAATTAGGTTGAGTGGAAACCATGATATAAAAAATTACAACCACTATATATAAAGGAGGGCAATTAAATGAGTTTGAAATCTAAAATTATATGAGAAATATCAAAAAAATGGATTTGAAATTAGACACATGGATAATTTAAAAATTCTATGTTAATTAAGGAATTGTGGGTGAAGGGAATGATTACTTGTGGGACTAGTGGATCGTTACAATTGATAAATTTTCAATGTTTGTTTATAAATTTAGTTAGCAAATTCCCAAATCCTTGTACAATCCATTTCCAATTGTTACTTAATTAGATAATATGTGCATTCATTTCTATTTTATGTTTTATCTCTCTTAGTCATGCCTTGTTTCCATTTCTTGTTTGCATGTGTTGTCTCTTGTCTTTCAACAATATTAACTCTCATTCTAGTCAATTAGTTGTTAATTAGGCTTCTAGTTTAGTCTAAAATCTCAATTTGCACTAGTTACCTAGACACTAAAAGAATCTAAATATTTTTCTTTTCTTTCTTTTAGGTTCTTTCAATTCCAAACAATCCAAAATAAAATAAGATTCAACATTAACTAATTTTATTACACATTTTATATCATAAAATTCATTTAAGCTGGAAATATTAATGAAAAACATGTTAAATAAAATAATCTTATATTCAATTAAAAAAACATCAAGTTAAAGTATATGAATCAAAATCAATCTTAATAATACATAATTATGTGTTTCTATTACATAATTAGTCAGTCTATATTCATAAAATAAAAAATATTCATAAACTAGTCAGTCTATTACCCTAAACTATAAACCAATGTCTTAAGGGGTCCTATTACATGACATTTCTTAAGGGGATCAAAGAAGTTCTCAAAATTTGGTGAATTTTCCCAAGGAAACCAAATTTAACAATAATACAATCATGCAAGATTATAATATGAATGAGATTTCATGATCTTGGTTGGTCAGTCAAAACAAGAGCTATCTCAATCAATTGTTCCACAAGAAAATGTTGTTCACTAACTTGCAAGTCCATTATTCCAAGGGCCACCCAAAATTCACCCTAAGTTCCCTAAAACCTAAACCATGAACTCTAAAATCTAAACCCTAAACCCTAAAGCATTCATTTTGTCCTAGGACCTTAAAATGAAATTTGGTTGCCTTAGGCAACTCCACCAAATTTTATTCCCTTAAGGAATGTCATTTTGTCCTAGGACCTTACTACATAGATCCCCCTAAGCCATCATATCACCCTAAACCATAAATCGATGTCTTAAGGGGTCCTAATATGACATTTCTTAAGGGGATCAAAAAGTTCTCAAAATTTGGTGAAGTTGCCCAAGGCAACCAAATTTAACAATAATAAGATCGTGCAAGATTATAATATGAATGAGATTTCATGATCTGGGTTGGTCAGTCGAAACAAGAGCTATCCCAATCAACTGTTCCACAAGAAACTTTTGTTCATTAACTTGCAAGTCCATTATTCCAATGGCCACCCAAACTTCACCCTAAGTTACCTAAACCCTAAACCCTGAACTCTAAAATCTAAACCCTAAACACTAAAGCATTCATTTTGTCCTAGGACCTTAAAATGAAATTTGGTTTCCTTAGGAAAATCCACCAAATTTTATTCCCTTAATCCATGCAATTTTTTCCTAGGACCTTACTACATAGATCCCCTTAAGCCATCCTATTACCCTAAACCCTAAACTTTAAACTCTAAACCCTAAACCCTAAAGCTATCATTTTTTCTGAGGCCCTTAATAAAATTTAGTTGCCTTGGGAAACTTCACCAAATCTTATTCACTTGAGCCATGTCATTTTTTCCTAGGAACTCACTATACATAGATCCCCTTAAGCCATTATATCACCCTAAACCATAAATTAATGTCTTAAGGGGTCCTAATATGATATTTCTTAAGGGGATCAAATAAGTTCTCAAAATTGGTGAAGTTGCCCAAGACAACCAAATTTAACAATAATAAGATCATGCAAGATTATATTATGAATGATATTTCATGATCTAGGTTGATCAATTTATGGTTTAGGGTGATAATATTTCTTAAGGGGATCTATGTCTAGTAAGGTCCTAAGACAAAATGACATGGCTCAAGTGAATAAAATTTGGTGAATTTTCCTAGGACCTTAATGAAATTTGGTTGCCTTGGGCATCTTCACCAAATTTTATTCACTTAAGCCATGCCATTTTGTACTAGGGCCTTACTACATAGATCCCCTTAAGCCATCATATTACCCTAAAACCTAAATCCTAAACTCTAAACCACAAACCCTAAAGCATTCATAAATTGTCCTATATTAATAGTCAATTGTTTTTTCATTCAAGTAACATTTCTTAGACATAAATGAGGCTTACAAATTTTATCATTTGTATTCAATTAGGCCATTTATATTGAATTGTTTAAGGGTATTTCCTAAACATTTATCTTACATTTTGAAATTATAAATCTAATGTAGGTTCACTTATATCTTAGAGATCGTATGGATCGATTCAATAATATTCATAATCTACCTCCACACCATCCATCTCCACCCACTCCACCTCATAACCACCCACCTCAACCACTTGAAATCAATGGTGCTCCCTTGCAAGCACGAATCAATGCCAATGTTAGAACCATTCAAGATCAAATCAACATTATTCAAAATGAAGAATGTATTGCACCACCTTTGAGGATGTTTGCTTCTAGGATGCAAAATGTTGTTGATGTTGTTAGGGCTATGGATGGGATCTTAGATGAGCATTGAAATGACTAGAGGAGAGGAGAACTTCCAATTCTGAAGAGGAAAACACAAAGAAATGAAGAGATGCAGTAGAGAGCCACAACAATTTATAAATTAAGACAATGATCTTATAGTTATGAATTTATGAATTTGGCTCAATGGATATTTTGTGTGATGAATTTATGAATTTGGTTGGATGGATATTTTTAGTGACGTGAATTTATGATTTTTGTTGGATGGATATTTTTAGTGACATGAATTTATGAATTTTGTTGAATTTATGAACTTATAATGATGAATTTTGTAATAGTATATATTTTATGAGTATCTACTAGATCATGATTTCTCATGTTGGAAAAATGCAATATATATATATGTGTGTGTGTTAGACATAAAAATGATATTTTTGTGAATGTTTCAAGTTTATTTTTTAGTATGTACATGTATTAAAACTGCATAGTTCTAGATCTTAAATTTTGAAATTTGTATGTATGTACATAGTTTAGTTGAATGATGTATGCTTGCAAATTATGCATCATATTTTTTATCTTAAATGTATGTACATGTTAAATTTTGAAATTTTTATGCACATGCTCAAGTTCAATCAATGTATATATGTGTATGTATATGTATGCACATCCTATTTAAAAAAAATTGCATGTATGTTTCAAATTTAACTATTTCTTGTAATTTTGTGAGTTTGTATGTTAATTTTGTATAATTTAATGCAAGTGCACTTATATCTGATATCATGTATCAATTTAACATTGATAATATCATCAATCTAGCACCTTAGCCACCTCCACCTCCACCCCAGGCTCCACCTCCCCCTCCACCCCCTCCACCTCATATTCCACCTCCACCACCTGCTAGATCTGATGAGGCTCACTTGCGAGCACATATAAATGATCAAGTGGCATCCATTCAAAATCAAATCAATGCTATGCAAAATCAAGCATTGATTCCACCACACGTGAGATGTTTTGCATCTACGATGAAAAATGTTGTGGATGCCATTAGGACTATTGATTATGATTTAGATAGGAATTGACGAGAAAAAGAGGAGATGAGATGATTTTATGCAGACGCCCTCTCATATAAATAAATTTTAGACCTAAAAATAACAAAAGCCCATCTAGCCCCTTATTTTATTGACCCTGTTACTCAACAACCCATTCCTCCCATTAAATCTAGAATATCCATGAGGTGATGTATACATCCACATATGAGTGCACATTTTTTGGGATCAATGGTATATGGTATTTGACAGTCCACCACATGCTAATCTAGAGGTCCCATTATATTTTTTTGAGGAAACTATATGTAGTTTTTTATGGGGCAAAAGCTAAATTATTTTAATTTTAAATCATTTCAAAGTGTTGGTGGTGGCATGCCACAATAGAGGTTAGGGGCAAGGGTTGATCCCCATTGCCCCGTGCATGTGCAACCCTTTGTTGCTCCTCTTGGTCCTCTCATTCCTGCACCTATGCATCAACGTGCAGTGGTATCGACCTTAGGATTGCTTAGTATGCTCATAGGAGACCTTGATCAACATGCTTTTGTGATAGAAGGTAGGGAGCTTAGAGACGATGATGATGGAGTATTTTTTTATGGAGTTAGTCCTAGTACCACTCCAGGAGTGTCGAGACCACATGTATGTACTAGTTGCCATCAATTATGCTATGGGCCCGATCAGGTCATACCTAGTTCGAGTGGATGTGGAGATTTTGGTGGTTCATTTGGTCACCTTAGTTCATTTGTAGAATTTCTTACAACAAACCAACACCCTAAGGACACTGCGACATAGGTATAAATATGCATCTACAGGTTGAATTTATAAGAATTTTAATGAATGTATATATCAAAGAAATTTTTTCAATACATTTTAACAATCAAATTGTTTGGTGTACAAATGACACTAACAATGGGGCAATCATCTACTCTACGAGTACATACATTGACACCAGTCCTAGTCGGCAACCCTTGTGGGGTATTTTGATTTCAATTTTTTCAATTATATATGGAATAATTTTTAACTTGAGTTTTAAATTTATAATTGAATCATGAACATATGTTTTAAATATTTATGTTGGTTTAGGGGAGTCAATCGACTTCCACGTTGATTCCACACTAGGGGTTGTCGAGCACTCCTCCATTGTCAAGCATCACAAATCAAGGGTAGGTACATTTATATTGTAAATTGTTTAACTTACATTAGTATAGTTACAATTATGAATTTTGAATTCACTATATATCAAATGTGCATGTACACTTGTAAATATTATAAGCGTTAAATGTCTATATGTATGTCTAGGTTGATATGACAATGAGAATGGGAATCAGAAAAACATTAGATGTTGCAGCTACTCGTGAGGCCTCTAAATTTTAGGTTGTTTAAAAAAATTTCTACACAAATTTGCAAACTTAAATATATATATTTTAACCTAATTCAAGTATACATGCTTTAAATTTGATCTTGTAGAACTTTGTTAGTGCAACCTTCTACCATGACTCAATCATAGTTACACCTCCAAGAGGACATGTAGAGAAAGCTCCAGATATCATGGTAATTTAAATTTTTTATTATATTTAAATTCAATTACAAATTATATATTTTCAATAACTTTAATTTAAAAATTAAAATTGAATATATATATATAATATGAGCTAATACATGTTTTAAATTCTTTTTCTTTTATAGCATGAGACACATCTTGTAGTTGAGCATGTACAAATAGGTCCTGGAGTAGAGGGTTCACAACCTTAGAATACAGTACAATTTAAATATGATAAATTATAAATTAAATTGAATTAAATCATTTTTAATTGTAGACTTACATCTAATTTCAACTTTCTTTGTCTTGTTTATGTAGATTGATTCAGAGAATTTAGAGGTTGGTCTAGGTGCACCAGAGCATCCAAACCCAGATATGATGGTAATTTAATTTTATAATGAATTATAAATTAAATTTTCATTAAATCTTTTTTCATCGTCTTACATCTGATTTCATCTTTCTCTTGTACAAAGTGTTTTAGGTCATTTGCATAGTCTACATGGTGTGAAGAGGTCTCTTTATTATAGAGACGATACACGACCTAAACATGATTTTATGGGTTATATTTGATTATTTCATGGAGTACATATTTGGTTTCTCATGTACTCTGTCTGACTTTATATTTCATGGGTCAAGTACTTTGTTGGACTTTAGTTCATGGGTTGTACACTAATGAACTTTATTTCATGCGCTTAATATATTGGTTTCATGCACTTAATATATTGTAAATTATGGACTTTATTATTGTTCAATTTTAATTTATGAATGTACATTTATGCATTTTATGTTCATAGTCAAGACATTAATATAGGACATTAATGTGAAATTAAATATAAATATGAAATTAAAGTTGAAATTAATAGGACATTTTAATATTTGTACTTTACAAATATGGTGATCCCATACATGATATACATGATATGTACATTCAATAATTAGCAATAATTATTCAATGAACTTATTCAATTCATGTCAATCAATAATTAG
The DNA here is from genome assembly GCA_007258455.2 of Sequoia sempervirens. Lineage (NCBI taxonomy): Eukaryota > Viridiplantae > Streptophyta > Pinopsida > Cupressales > Cupressaceae > Sequoia > Sequoia sempervirens. The sequence goes on from VDFB02193867.1 coordinate 295,941,826, forward strand.
TCAATAAATCATAATTTACAAACAAAAGAAATCCATTTATATACCACAAAGGATGAAATTTTAAGAAATAAACAATACCATGCAAAATTAGAGAACAAAAGCATTAATAAATTCTATAGACTAAACATAAATACCAATCAAAATGCAACGATTTTTGCCAAAAAAGTTGTTTTATAAGTATACACCATATTTCCTAGTTCTTTTACAACATTGAATTAAAGAACTTAATTATCCAAAAATAGGCTAAAGTTTTGAAATTAAATCATGTAGTCCCATATTTGCAAATCATGCAAAGTGCTAGAGAAAACTTAAGAACATAAAAGTCCTCTTGACCTCAAACAAAAAACACTAATTTATAAGTTGTCAAAACAAATAATAGCATCCAACGCTAATTTATAGGTTGTGTTAAGGGGATGTCTTAAGGGATCTTAATACAACGTCTTAAGGGGATCAAAGGAGAGTATAATTAAGTATAAATATTAAGTGATATAAACAAGTATTATACTTTAGGGTGAGTCATCATAACAAATAATATAATTAAGTATAATATTTAGGATATGTGCTAATACAAAACGTCTTAAGGGGCTTGAAGAAGAGTATAATTAAGTATAAATATTAAGTGACATAAACAAGTATTGTAATTTAGGGTGACTCATCATAACAAATGATATAATTACGTATAATACTTAGGATATGTGCTAATACGACATGTCTTAAGGGGATCAAAGAAAAGTATATAATTGATTTAACAATAATTTATACATGATATTTAGTGATTATACAATCAAATATAAAGTCTCAAAGTAGGAAAACATGCACATTTAACAAACAAAATATATAGAATATTGATTTTGATACATAAAAGTACATAGAGTACATAATTGTGTATGTACATGCATTTGTAATTAGTACAAAATGTTTAATTGTGTAAGCATTTATGTACATATATGTCATCTAAAAATAATGTTTACAAAATTTGGCTATGCCATCTCAAGAACATCCCAAACTCGTTCCCGGAATGTAGTAGGTCTTCATGCCACCTAATATCAAAAAGGTACAAGCAATATCAATGAAATCATCAAAACATACATATTTTAATTTATATAAAACTATCTATATGTACACAACTCAAGTACTTGTATTTAAAAGTATTCCACAAATGTGTGTAGGTTGAATCTAGACATCCTCTCCTTTTTGTTTCAAAGTATGAGATCAATGCGATGATGGCTTGAGGAAAAAAGGATAATAAATCAATTTTAACTATTAATGTATAAGCAATATCAATATATAATCAAAACATGTATTTAAATATAATTTAACTAATAATTACCTATTTTTACCAAGTATTCCATGTTGTCTAGGTTGAATCTACATGGACTCTCTATAATGAGCCTCCATTTGTGTTGTCCTTGAGTTGCTTACCGACCCACTGTGAAGTCGAGTATTGATTGGTATGTTGTTTGATTAATTGTGTTTTGGAGTGTTTAAATTTAAGGGGCTTTATAATGTTGCTTGCTTGAAACGTATTAAATAAAAAAAAAAACAATAAATAATAAGTGGTAAAATAATTATAATTTAAATTGCTATTTTGCATTGAGTTATGAAATTAATAAAAATAAGTGTTATAAGCCAACACGATGTAGACAATTGCGGGTGGATAAAGTCAATGAAGCGGTTACACTTTTAATGGAGAGAAACGTGGGAAGTGGTGGAGCTCTTATCATGAGAAAATATTGTGACTGCATGTTTAAAAAAAAAAGATTCTTTGAAAAAAAAAGTATTCTATTTCTTTTGAATGCGTTTCTAATTTGAAGGACAACAGTAATGGCCACTCAAGAGGGTGTTTTGCATGCCTAAGGAAATATAACAGAATGCTTTTGAAGATTCTTTGTGACTAAAAACTAGCACTATATTTATGATGGCGTCCTCTAATAGTGGGGAATCAATCGTTATGAGCGGGTTATGCATTATGGCAGTGGAGGTTATCACATTCTTTGCGAAGGGATTCAGGGGGAAATGTTTGAGAAGCTGTTTTGGTTTCAAAATTTGGGAAAAAAAAATGGGCTTTGTGGGGATACCGGTTGAACTTAGGGCTACGAAAGAGTCAATATTTTCCTTTCATACCTTCTACCATGATGCAGAGGATGGAGATGGCATTAGATATGTCGATTTGGTCCATTTTTATGGGATCATCTTAGTGCTTTTCGGAGGCAATACCATCACTTGATGATACCGAGGTCGATTGTGGATTAACGGAGAGCAGCGTTGAAAGATGGGAGGCTTTTGAATGGTGAAATCCAAACTAGATCGCTCGAATCTCTTATGGTGCAACTCTCGAGGAGGTAAAAAGGAGAGGAGATCAATTACAGATAAATGGAAGAGCGAGGGATTTCAGGTATTCTCTGAATAAGATTTGTTTTCAGATTTATTCGTGACTTCTCATGATGCATACCTATATAAATTTTGCTTAGATAGACTATTTAAATGATGTCACATATTGCCTATATAGTTGAGTTAACTTACTTACTCATAAGGCCTTTGTATGAAATCTCCCTAGTCGATAGCTTGAAGTTAAGATATTCTGCTCAATTTGGTTCTTCATACCCTAAAACGGTATTTCCATGAGAGCTGTTGATAACACTTGATTAAGTTCATGCCTTGGTCTCTAACAGTGCTCTGTGTCTTCATCTTGAGAGTATTATTTATGCTTCCTTTCATAACAAATATTGGGAATAAGAATGATGTCTCTTGTTCCCTCTATGTTAAGAATTCGAGTCATTTCTTACGCTTAGATTTGTTAGATCCTTTAATAACTTTGAATAAAGATTTCAAAACAAAAATCTCATCAATACATCAGTTTTGTGCATACCCTGTATCCAAAGTTTTCTATGAGGCCATATTTCTTTGAGGTGAACTGTCAACAGCCCGCATGCCCTGTCTATGATTCCACAGATTGCATGCGTAGCCTGAGCCTCACATTTTATATAATTTTTCCTAATCATCATAGCTTCTTACTTTATAGCCGTGTACCTATTTGTACAATTCTCACAGTCTGAATGTATACTTTACATGAAGAAAATAATTTGTCTCATCGCAGACTTGGACTTTTTGCGGAGCTTTTCCCTTTACGCATTCCTCTCACTGCGATGCTTGTATTTTCCTTTGTAAGGCGATAATATGAAATGGTCACATTTCACATTCCATATCATTGTGCAAATTATATTAACCTGGTATTCATTTATATTGGTGTCCCACCATTATCGACATCCTTTTTATCTTAGTCTATATTCATACAAGTCCCCAAGATAGCCAACGCACTCAATGATCACCTAAAAATGTACTACATTAAGGGATACTAATGTGTGAAGTGGTGCATAGGCTCCAACCTGCATGGTTGCGGGCTTTTGATCACAAACAAAGCTGCAGTAATAGTTGTTTTCCAGAGCGATCTTTGTCCCATCTGTAACACTCGAACATACAAGGGTACAGATGTTTAATAAGTTCCCTGAAACCATTGGCAACCCGTCACAACTGCAACTTTTAGACTTGCAAAGGTGTAGTAAATTAGATAGCCTCTCTAATTCAATTTGCAACCTACCCCATCTTCTATACTTGAAAATAGAATGTTGTAAAGTTTAAATGATCTCTCTATTTTCATTATCAACCTGTCTCTGTTGCAACACTTGTACATATTAGGAAGTTTATAGGTTTAAATAATCTCTCTGATGTCATTGTCAACCATTCTCAACCGCAACACTTGAAATTAATAGGGAGTTTAAAGGTTCGAATAACTTGCTTGATTCTTCTGGCAATCTATCGCAGTTGCAGCACTTGAAAATAAAATAAAGTCTAACTGGGCATCATAATTTAGTAGTAGCATGAGAAATATTAATTAGTGCAATGATGTAGAATTTGGGTGTAGGACACTTGAAGAATTATAGATCTGCCTTGATTATATTCCCTTGGTTTTATACTATGTTTAGTGAATCATACAATATTCAATTGGAGACTTTTTGGATGTGTTTTATTTGGAATCCTTGAAATGGGTTGTGTCTAAGGAACCTAATGAAGAATTATAATATGAAGTTGTATTTAAGTTGTAACTTGGTATTTCTATATACATGTATACTTGGTAGTGAAAGGCTTAACATAGATCATGATATAGGGGTACCATTAATGTAGATTACATGATAGTCTTATAACATTGTATATTCATTTTGATAATATTTGAGAGTACCGTAAAGACCAAGTAATTAAGTTTAAAATTTGTATTAGGATTTATGACATCTGATAATGTCTATGAATTAGAGGAAATATTCAGGGGCTTAGATGTCGCTCTGTTGATTATTAGTAAGTGAATATTGACTATATTTATATTAAATAATAATTGATTTGTTAAAATTCGGTAGTTAGAATAGTGTTACTTTAACTACTTGCAAATGTAAATTGTGGATGGTCTATAATATTTTGAGATATTGATGTTGTTGCCATGGGGAAACTATTGTGTTAGTGATTAATTCTTCCAGAGGTTGAAGGGATATGATTTTTACTTGCAAGATTTGGTATGGGGGTCCGGCGACTTAGGAGGATTTGCCTTGGGTAACCCATACCGAGTTTGAAGTACTTATTTGAGTTTTATGTTGATTCACTTGATAGTGGGTGATTTTATGAATCTGTTACTTAGATGAAGATTGATATTGCACTTGGATTGTTTTTTATGTGGCTTTGAGCCTTGCACTTGAATGTGGTTTTTGTTACTTTGAATTCCTATCATAAGATGGTGCATGCCTCACTTGATGCAGTTATTTTATTGGATTAGGTTTCTTGTGCAAGTTGGCTTTCCTTTTGTGTTTTTGCGATATGTTGTTAGTGGGGAGTGGCTCTTCATGGGGGCCGGCACACAAAGTGGTGCCTGGGTAACTCATGTGGAGTTAGTCTAATAAGTGAAAACTAAATCAATACATTAGGTAGTCTAAAACACTTAACTGTATAAATTATGCCTCGCTCATGGACTCAAGGGCTAGTTCAGACTTGGGGAATGAGTTGAGAAGGCCTGGAATGGCAATATCGTTATCTTGTCTTTATGAAAGATAATCGATTCCGCATTGGATTGCATGTGGGGCCGAGTTTCGTAAGAGGTCACCAGGGTAACCCAAGTTGGGGGCCGAGGCCTAGGAAGATTTGCCAGGGTAACCCATGCAACATTGCGATGACACTCCACCCTTTAACAACCATGTATGCTTTGTTTCCCTCTAAGTTATTCTTGGGCCTTTGGAAGCACATGTTGGCATTTGTATGTTGATGCTTTATTGTTTATTCCTTATGTTGGGCACATCTTGTGTTGGTTATATCTTGTGTTGAAGATTGCCTTATGTTATTGTGGATCTTGTTATGAAGTCTTGTATCCTTGTTTTGTTTGATGGTTATTGTTGGGGTCCTTCTTGTCATCTCTTAGCATGGGAGGTAGGCCTTAGGGTCCATGTGGTTGGGTGGAACTTGCTATGCACCCCATTGGGTCCCCAGTCATCAATCGAGAAGTATGAAATTGTACCTTGCAATGACTCCTGAGTTGAACTAGAGTTGGATCCAGTATTGCAGCTTTGTACTCCTTCATTTCAAATGTATCATTCCATTTTATTGTATCTTCCCCATTCATGTTGGAAGCGGCATTGTAATATTGTAATCCTTGATTAATGTATTGTCCATGTTCATGTTATCTTATGGTTACTGGTGTATACTTACCTTGCATGTGATGTAATGATGTTGTTGTGAAAAGTAATGCAGTCATGTAAACCCGAGGGATTTGTTATATGTAGTTCATGTTTAGTTTCATTTCATGTGATATATGATTATTATGATGTATGTTAGTACTTTTAAAAAAAAATTGGTGCCATAAATGTTAGATGTATTAGTATCCTTTGGGGTTGCTTGGCGGGGCATTACACTCTCCTTTTTGTGATTATGGCTTAAGGATCTATAAAAGGACAATTTAAATCAATTTCAACTAATAACACACTTGACCAATATCAAAACATGTATTTAATCTATTTAAAAGGACAATATAAAACTAAGACTATATTTACCTATATTTACTTATTCCATTATACCATCCACATCCTCTCTTTTTTGCAATGCATCTATGATTGTCTCATGCTCTTCCATAGAAATTTTCCATAGCATTTTATTTGTAGGTCTTCCATGATACTGATCTAGTTTTATATTTGTTACCACCACCAAATGTGAATAGTGTATAATCTTTTTATGTGTTTCATAATCTTCAAATGCAAGTAGACCATTCTTCCATATCAGGTATTTCCGTAGCCAAGTTCCAACAACCACCATCAATCCTATTGGAAAACATGAAAACCATCATCAAATAATTTCTCAAAATTTTCTTAAGGGGATCAAAGACTTGTTCTAAAAATTTGCTTAAGGGGTTCAAAAACTTGTTATCAAAATTTGCTTAAGGGAATGTCTTAAGGGGATCACCATACCTATTGGATAATGATAGCCATCATCATCTTCTCGAGGTGCTATTAACTTATGGTTAGTATCCACACAACGAGCCAACCAATGATCTATTTCCTCTTCATTCCCCTCAGGTGCAACAACAACATACAAATGTACTACAAACAAATTTTGATTTAATAACTTGTGCGTATCCATATAAATAATTTAGTATTACAAAATAACTTAATAAAGTGAAATAAAATAAAATAAATTAATTTCTTGTACAAGGTCTGAAACACAGTCATAGTCTTTAGATGCAAACACTTAATCATTTTCTTCAATAGTTCTTTAATATTGATCGTGTGCTTGTGCAGGTGTCAACAATCTTTGCTCCCACTCTTCAACCCATTCTATATTTTCACATGCTTCCCAATCTCATGAGATACAAAACTAAAAAAAAACATGCAAGATCCCTTGTCCAGATAGTCCATGTGCTTGTTGTCAAACTCCTAAATGAATGCCATTTAGTAGATCCACTAATTGTCTCACAGTCAACTCCAGGTAGAATGTTCTCTTCTTCAACTAACCAAAAGAATCAACGAATTGTAGAGTACTCACTCAAACCAAGTGCATATAATATTGTATTGCACCAATCCACAATCCCACGTGCATCTTTAAATTTTACTACATCCTCAAATTTTAATTGCTCTCTAGCAAGAATTCTTTTGACAAACGCACCAGCTCCATCACGTTCTCCTTATCATGCCCAACTTAAAAAAAACTCCATATATGTTGGACATTACTTTCCTTGTGAATCTTACTTAACCAATAGAACATTCAAGCATTCTTGAACTACCCCATACAATTATCTGACCATATGAGGTGTTTTGTCATCTAGATTCCTCTTTCTCTTAAATTTCTATAAAATATATTGAAACAGTATTGAACAAAATCTGACGAGTGTAACTGGTTGTCACACAAATAAAAATCGTACTTCCTTGAAACTTTTCTATCATCCTCTATGCTATCATCTACATGTCTATAAACAATATGGACAAACATAACTACTTGCACTGAATTATAATACTATGATTGAATTTCCTCTCGCGAAGCTAGAGTATAATTTTCTACAAAATCAACCATTGAGAGTATAGTACAAATTGGAAATGTGTTTCTACATGCGTGGAATTGGCCATCAATCCATTGAGCATGTTGAGAGTGCATGACATATTTCGATAAATTTTTTTCTTAAATTCTAATATGAATGCATGTACACTAACTTTTTTTGTAATTAAATCACAACACTTTCCAAATTTTCCATCTTTTAGAGAATAGTTAACATTCTTAAATCTGTTAACATCAACTAATTGTTTTCCAAATCATTTTCAACACTTTCATGCATGCAAACTCTAAAGAATGAAAGATTTCCATAACTAGTGCATTGTCTAGAAATACAAGAACTTGAATAAAATAATTTTTCATTAGATATTTCATAAAATAAACTTGATATAAACTCCCTTATTGTTTCAGGTGGTGTATTAATACCACATTCTTGATAATCATGTTAGTATGTAAAGTACAATGTATATATCAAAAAACATCATAAAAATAATAAAATTGAACATGTGTTTAACAACAAGATATTTGCTCTTTATTAATTTTTGCATACCATGGTTTACATTTTTCAAAAGACCTTTGACTTATTTTAATATTACTAGGTGACACTAAATCACCACACAAAAAATTATAAAATTTAGTTTGTGTTGTATCTAATAGGTGTTTTGGATGAGGATCGCGAACTTTGGACCCCACCCTTAATTTTAAAACATCTCTAGCATTAGATGATACCCTATTATTATCATGCCAATATTTTTTAATCAAAGATTTGATTTCAACATTCAATTTCATATCATACCTCAGGATTCAACCATTGAAACTCCAACATTGGTTGATATGATCATTTTCTATACTTTCTCTTCTTTTTGCCACTCTTAGCAATGTTTAAGGATGTATTTTTAAAACTTCACTAATATTGCTTACCATTCTTTTATTCAAAGTTGAGTTATTAACTATAGCAATTGTTATAGCTCTTCTTTCTACATTCTTATCTTTAGATCTACTATTTTTGCCAATAGACTGAATGGCACTAGCAATAGTAGACATAGTATGTTTTACTGGTTGATCTTTTTTTCTTTGTTTAACAAAAATGCCTAACGTTTTTATTATTTTTCTCATTTTTTACATTCTCATTAATTGCATAATTAGTTGACATTGAACTAAAAGTTTTTTACGATAAAAAATTGATTATATAATCTATTAGCATGTGTTCTTATTTGTCTCCAAGAAATCTTACCAGGAAGATTATCCAAAACATCACTTTCATTTTTTTTTAAATATATTAAAAACTATTTTCATTTTCATTTTCATTTTTATTCTAATCTGCATTTTCATTTTAATTTTCATCTTCATCTTCATTTTCATTTTCAACAACAAAATGGTTTTCATTTTCATCTTCAATCAAAAGTATTTTCATTTCCATTTTCCACAACAAAATAGTTTTCATTTTCATTTTCAATAAAAGTTTTTTCATTTTCATTTTCAACAACAAAATGAATATTATCAATGTCAACATTGTGATATCTATCCTCTTCTAAATCTCTAATAAACACCATTTCCATGAGGCTAAAATGTGGATTTGAAGATGTACCTAGACTTGTTCCTATTGAAACATTATCCATAGCATTGGAAGGGACATTTGAATACATACCAAGAGTAGTTTGTATATTCGTATTAGTTTCCACATTCACCTCTTGCAAGTTTGCATTGTCTACATCCATGGTCTCCTCAATGTTTTTATCTTCAATAGTTGTGGAATTGGATGCTTCACCATATTTCTTTGATCAAATTCTCATTCCTCTTTCTCTTTGTCTTTGTTTCTCCTTCTCTCTCTTTGGTTGAATTTCTTCATTGATCAATACCTTGTTGTCTTTCCTCTTATTCCAACATTGTGATCCCATGATTGAAATTTTTTGAAGTACACACAAATGAATGTCAAAAACTTGAGAGTCTTCCTTGTTTGTTCCTCCTTCAAACAAGTAGCAATTGTTCAAAAAATTCCTCTTCCTCCTTCAAACAAGTAGCAATTGAAAAAATTTACTCTTCCTCTTTCAAACAAGTAGCAATTGAACAAGAATCCTCTTCCTCCTTCAAAAAAGTATCAATTAAACAAAATTCCTCTTCCTCCTTCAAACAAGTAGCAATTGCACAAAATTTCTCTTCCTCCTCCAAAAAAGTATCTCAATCAAACAAAATTTCTCATCCTCCTTTGAAAACATTTATAGGAATTCAACAAAATTTCTCTTCCTCCAAACAAATAGCAAATAAATAAAATTCCTAGATTCCTCCTTTGAAAACAAATAGCAAATCTTACAAGAAATAAATATGAAGAAAGAAACCTTTGAGAAAGCTATTGTTAGCATTTGGCCTGGTGTTACCTTTTTTGTTAGTGAGGTTGAAGGAGCTTTAGGTGGTATTGCTACTCTCTGGAATCCTTCTAAATTGAAAGGTTCTTTGCATTCTGTGAGTAAGAATAGTCTGGAGATTACTTTGGAAGATGTTGTTTCTCAGGAGAAATGGAATCTTGTTAATATGTATGCCCCTAATTCTAGCAGAGATAGAGTGTTGTTGTGGGAACAACTTAGTGAAGCTATTTCTGATAGGAGTGATGAACATTGGATGCTTGGAGGGAACTTTAATTCTCCTCTCTTTCCCTTAGAAAAGTTAGGAGGGTTGGATGATTTCTTTGACAGTATGATGGAGTTGGCTGAGTTCTTTAATATGGTCGGTCTAATTGATATCCCCCTCCAAGGAACTAAGTATACCTAGTCTAATAGGAGGATTGGAAACCATCTTATCCAAGTCAAATTGGATAGATTCTTGATCTCTGCTAATTGGGATATTTCCCAATTCCTTTCTCTTTTTTCTCTCCCAAAGTTGGGATCTGATCATAATGCTTTGGTGCTAAAAATACATCTGGACCACAATAGGGGCCCCTTCCCCTTCCGTTTTGAAGCTATGTGAGGCCTCCACCCAGATTTTTCTGCTTTAGTTAAATCTTGGTGGGAAGAGCCCATAATAGGTACCCTATGTACTTTCTGGCAAAAAAATACTTAGAATTAAGAAAAAAGTGAAAGGATGGAATAAGCTAACCTTTGGTAACATCTTTGACATAAAGAATACTCTAGGGAAAAGCTTAAAAGAGGTTCAAGATATTATGGATACTGACATAGTGGATGAAGAGATTTGTGTGAAGGAAAGATATCTTAGATCCACTAATACATTTGACTGCAAAATATGACGAAACTGTCCGACAAAATATGTAAAATTCGATGTTCATCGGGTGCTTGTAAAATTTGATGTGTAATTTCCAATTTTTTTGAAAGTTTATCCCCGACGTTAGTCGAAATTTCGACGAACCTGGGGTTCGTCGAAATGTCGGCTATTATTTTCGTCAAATGTTCAACAAACATGAAAAATTAAAAAAAATCAAAATGTGGCCGACATAAAGAAAAGTGAGTTCGCACCTGATTTATTGCAACAGTGTTTTGCTCTACTTGAGACAGTTTGTGGAGAACTAAGGATGATTTTCTTGGGAAAAATTAGAAAAAATTCAAGAAGATATCACCAAGTTGAGGGTAGTCATTGTCTTTTTGCAGAATTCAGTTGTGAAGTCAGATTTGTAGTTCCAGGTTTGAAAATCATATTTTAAAGCAACATCTCATCAGATTTCATTTTTAGAGGTTAAGGGTTTTGAGAATTTCATGTCCAGATTTTGTTGTGTGGAATCACCATAAGATCACAAGGAGGAACAATTCTTGTGATAATTATGTGATCCATAACTCTATTGGTCATGTGGCACAGTTGTGCTATAACAAATACATGATGCATTCATGTGTGACCCAAGTTTAATGTGGCTATGTTGTGATAGAAATGGAGGCACTCATATAATGTAGTTAATTCAGGTTGTATAATGTAGGTGTCAATCATCATTGGGTGCATTCAGGTTGTCTCAAGTTTAACAGGATAGGATGTAATTATAGCATGATCGAAGAGTGATTACCTCTTGCTGCAATAAAGAGCCTATAACTCTGGTTGATATGCAGAGTGGTTGTGTTATATCAATTATGTAGTGCATTCAAGCACAACCCATGTTTAATGGGCTATTCTAGAGAGTGATCAAGATTTTCTAAACCTTATGAATGTTACTTGACATATATTTGCATAATCTAAAAATTCCTTCAGAGGATTTTGAAGTATCAATGTATCCTATATAGGGTTTAGAATGATTTCTTTTAATTAAAAAAATAAATAAATGATGTATTTCCCTGTAATTAGATAATGTGGAGATCTCCTAAATCTGCCCCAGCACACTATCCTCTTTGGCACTGTATTCATTACTCCAGCTACTAGGGTTTTGCATGTGACATCTTTAATATCTTCATGACCGTGGCTTTTAAATAGATCTCAGTCTTTGCTTTAATCCTTTTCATGGTAACCCTTGAGTTCCATAATCCACCTTCAATCTCTTCTAAGAACGCTGTCTTAAGCTAGACTGCATAGTATGCATATAAAGCAAGTCCTTCATACCTGCCATTGTTCCAAACCACCACTCACTGCCTTGCTTAAAATGTTGCCTCCATAAACACAATAGCATGTTTTAAAATCATGGTTGCCAGTGATTGACCATTAAGCTCACCACTTTCATCATGAAGATGCAATAAATTTTTGTCTTCAAACTCAAGGCATTATGGAAGATAACATTGTGAATTGTTTGTTGTGTACGATTCAATTTTCTTGCACATTTACTGCTTTGCTAACTTCCTTTAAGACTGGGTATTGCACCCTCAGCTGCAATCTCAAATAGCTCACTCACTATCACTTGAAGATTCCTTTCATGAGCATCCTTCTATAAAATCAAACTATGCCCTATAGATCTACTTACTACTGGGGACTCATTGTTTCATGGTATTGTAGTTCTTAAGATCCTTCAACCTTATTGGAACTACTTCATAGTCCACAAGGTATATTCACTATTTTCCCATCTTTGATGAGTCTCAAAACACTGCTAAAACATGCAATCCACTACCTCCATTATACATTAATGGCTAAGAAGAAACATTGAACCTATGATTACTTGTTACTTCATTTGGACAGTCATTCCCTGATTGCATTTTCCTTGTCTAACACTACCAAAAGCATTTGAAAAACCCTTAAGGTCAGCAAGGGGTAAGGAAACTCACTGTTAAAATCTCCACTTTACTATGCAAGGTTTGAGCTTTATTATCTTGTCATTGCTTAGCCTCTTTTTGACTGTCACATCTCAAGTATGTTGTCATTCTTCTCTTGTAGATTGCATTTACAAATGTCGGTAAAGCTACATAGTGTGCTTGTTATTGGCTACAATCTTTTAGATTGCAAGATTTTGTTATTACCTACATTGTCTCGATCTTTACGGTATTGCAACCTCACACTAATCTGCTATAGTTATTGTTTATGTTTCTACGGAGGCCTAGGGTTTGTACCCTAATCATGCTCTTACCAATGCTTGTGTTGTTTTTTATTAGGGCTCTCTCAATGTTGAGGGCCCTAGGGATAAGCTCGTCATAAGAAGTGACACATTGCATCTTTAACTAAAAAGGATAAATTTGTATTGACATTAGCAATGATGATTATGACTCATTGCTCCATAG
>VDFB02193867.1:295955124-296047061 GCA_007258455.2 Sequoia sempervirens
ACAAAAAAAGTGATTGTAATCATATCATATCATGACAACCATATTTTGATAATATGTAAAAACTCAAAAGAATGATTATTATATGTTAATGAATGAATGTGAATATGTTAATTAATGAATGTTATATGTTAATGAATGAATGTTATATATTATTAATGATGAATGAATGAATGTTATATGTTATTAATGGATGAATCAATGATTAATGTTATATGATTGGGTATGGGGAATTGAGAGTGATGTGAGGGGGGGGGGAGGCCAAATGAGCTTCCACCATCACGTGGTTGGCCTTGTTAAGTAGAGAATATTAAACTATACTCAAAACAAAGAGAAGCTGAATAAGGTAATGCACTTTTCAATATAAGAAATGCATTTTTGAAGCATCAAACCAATATGCAGTCTATATGTATGATCAGTCGTCAGTCTCCGCAATGGTACATTTCCACGAATATATAATTTTTATTTTTTTAATTTTTTTATTTTAATTTTGCTTCTTCGTCGCAATTTCGACGATAACCACCGACGAATCAACAGAAAGGCTCGACGAAGTTTCTATAGCTACGATGACTATTTCATCGTAACTCCCTACACATTTTGTCGCCCTTCCGACGATATTTCGGCGTTGCTGCCACACTACTCTCTGCCAATTCCGTCTCACTTTCGACAAACTTTTAGTGTTCTTCCGACGGTGCTCCTTGCTAATTTCGTCGCACTTTCGACGAACTTTTGGTGCGCAGCCGATGCTACTACTAGCCTATTTCGTCGCAAATTCGATTAACTTTCGGTGTTCTTTCGACGCTACTACTTTACTATTTCATCGTACATTCGACTAACTTTTGGTGTTCTTTCGACGCTACTACTTTAGTATTTTGTCGCTATTTCGACGAACGTTCCATGTTGTTTCCACGCTATTGCTTGCCCATTTCGTCGAACCGACGATGAACTTCTGGTGTAATTCGTCGGTGGATAAACAAAGGTTTCGTCAATATTCTGACAAAATCCTGAGGTATTTCACGATGCTTCCGACCGACGATTCTTCGTTGTTATTTCGACATTTAATTTGTCGTCGGCCTTGCGACGAAAAAACTGCGACGGAAATATTTTCGCCATTGCGTCGCTCTTCTGACATAGATTTGTCGAACGACCGATGAACGACCATCGGAAAATGGTGTCAAATCTAGTAGTGATCCCAATGGTTTAAGATAAATAAAAAGGAGTAAATCTTATGTAAACAAAAGTCAAGGATCCAATGGTTGACGGAAGGGGATAGGAACACTAAATTCTTCCACCAATCAAACCTCAAACATATCAGCAAAAAAAAAAATTAGATCGTTGGTGAAAGAAGATGATTCTATTGTGACCAATGAAAAAGAGATTGCCAAGGAAGTTGTTGACTTCTTCTCGTCTTATCTTATGAACCCTGGAAATGCTCATTAGGTAGATGTTGACTTTCTTGAAGTTATCCCTAATGTAATTTCAGATTTAGACTTAAAAATGATGTCTAATGTTGTTTCTATGGAAGAAGTTAGAAAGTTAATTTTCTCCTTTGGTGCCTTTAAAGCCTCTGGCCTAGATGGTTTCCCTCCTACTTTTTTTTTAAATTACTAGGATATAGTCAAAGATGATCTCTATAATTTTGCTAGGGATTTTATTAGATTGGGAAGGTTGTTGAACCATTTGAATTCTACCTTTATAGCTCTTATTCCCAAAACTATTGATGCCTCAGCCATGAAATATTATAGACCCATTAGTCTTTGCAACACGGTCTACAAATTTTTCTCCAAAATTCAGGTATTTAGACTCAAACTGGTGCTTGGCAAAATGATAGCCTCTAATCAAAAAGGGTTTGTTCAAGGTAGAAACATTCTTGATGCTGTTTTTTCTACCCATGAAATAATTCACTCTATGGATCACTCAAAAAAGCTTGGGATGGCCTTTAAAATTGATATATCCAAGGCCTATGATAGGGTTTCCTGGCCTTTCTTGTTTGTTGTTCTTAAAAATTTTGGGATTGAGAATAAATTCCTTAAGTTGATTTCTACTTGTGTCACTACCCCCATGTATTATGTCTTGCTCAATGGTGTCCCTCAAGGATTCTTTTCATGTGGTCGAGGGCTTAGAGAGGGTGACTCTCTTTCTCCCTACTTTTTTATCATTGTTGTTGAAGTTCTAGGCAAGAATATTCAAAAGTTGGTAGAATCACAAGATCTCAAAGGTGTGAAAGTTTCCTCCTCTCTCAGGCCTGATTCTCATCAACAGTTTGTTGATGATACTCTAATGTTTGGGGATGCTTCAGTTGGGGAAACAGGCTTATGGAAACAGGTTCTAAATGATTATGTCGCTACTTCTGGTCATTGTATAATGAAAAGAGAAAAGTTTACTTCTTAAACAATGATAAGCAAATAAAGGATAGAGTGATAAAAATTTTGGGATGTCAGGAAGCTGAATTACTGGATGCCTACCTGGGCCTCCCTTTGTTTTCTAAGAAACTAGATAATATCTATTGGAACCAATCGTTAAAGAGAATTCAAAACAAATTGGCAGGATGGAAGGGAAAGCTTCTATGCTTGGCTGGTAAAATTCAACTCCTCAAAGCCTCTCTTTAGAATATTCCAGTTTATTATCTTTCCCTCTTTAAAATCCTTGCTCATATTGGGAAAAAGATTGAATAGATTCAATGAAAATTCTTGTGGTCTGGAACAGAAGAAAAAAATAGACTATCTCTGGTTAGCTGGGATAAAGTGTGTTTTCCTAAAAGATGTGGGGTTTTGGGGATGAGAATAATTACAATGCTAAATAAATATTTGATGGCTAAGATTGGCTGGAATCTCCTAGAAGGCTCCAAAGATTGGGTCAAAAAAATTCAAGCTATGTACCTAAGGAACAAGAATATTGGCTACTTCTTCTCATAATCGGATTTGCCTCCTCGTTCAACTTTATGGAACCATCTTGTGAGGTTAAGGAATGTGCTAAAACTGGGGGAAAGGAAGATAATAGGGAATGGGAATTATACTAATTTTTGGAAAGACCCTTGGATCGTGGTTTCCACTCTGTTAGCCCATGATGATTTGAATCCTCTCAAGCAAAGCTTAAACAGGATTTGTGGTAAAAAGGTGTGTGATTATATAAACTGGGATATAGGGGAACCAAAATGGAAGAATTTTGATTCTTTACTAAGGAGAAGCAATCTAAGAGGTCAAAGACAGGTGAATTGGGATCCAATCTTGAAAAACCTTCATAATTTGATAGGGGAGGCTAAGTGGTTCGATAGAGGAAGGGATGATGAGTGGCTCTAGAAAAGCAACTCTTCTGGCTGTTTCTCGGTCAAAAAGGCCTATGAAGATCTTGTGAGGGCCTATGGTGCTATTCTTGACCACTTTTGGGACAAGATGTGGCAAAAGAATTTAGTTCCTAAAATAAATAGTTTTTGGTGGACTGTTTCCCATGGAAAAATTCTCACCATCGACAACCTAGTAAAGAGAGGCTCATAGTTGGTTAACAGGTGTTCCCTATGCAACCAGGAAGAGGAGTCCATAATTCACATTTTATTTCAATGCTAGTATGTGAGGGAATTTTGGTCTTGCTTTCTGCACTTGTTGTCTTCTGATTGGGTGTTTCCTAATTCTATGAAGTTGTTTATTGAGGGTTGGTCAAATTGCCCTTTTTCACATAATGTAATTGTGAACTTGTGGAATCAAGTGCCTCCTTTTGTTACCTGGGGTCTATGGAAGGAAAGGAATAATAGAATTTTCAAAGATGAGGAGAGAAGCAGTTGGGAGTTTAGTCAAATAATTAAGATCCAAATCAAGAAAAATTGGGGAATAAAGAGGGACTTAACCAATCTTAATTGGTTTAAGATGCTTAATAGAATGGGTACTTTTTGGAGTCCCCCACTGAAAAATTGGGTTAAATGTAACTTTGATGTGTGATCAAAAGGAAACCTAGGACAAGCTGAGGCTGAAGGTCTGATAAAAATCATATTGGTGAATGCATTATGGGATTTGGAGTTAATTTGGGTGTCAGATCTAACAACAAAGCTGAAGCAATGGCTGCTCTAGGGGCTTTCAATTTCCTGAAGGAAATGGGGTATAAAAATGTTATCATTGAAGGGGACTCTATGCTAATTGTGGACATTCTTAATGAAGATGTTGCTCCTCCATGGGAAATAAGAAATATTATTGACAAATGCAAAGTCATTAAAAAAATCAATTCATGACGGGTTCAACATGTGAATAGAGAAGGGAACAAGGTTGTCGATTGTGAGGCCAATGTGGCACTGAGTTGTAGGGGATGGACATGATGGACCAATAAAAACATGTCGTCGATTTTAAGAGATGTCATTCTTAATGAAAAAAAATTAAAATGTATATCACATGCAAAATTAATGAGGTGGTGGCTTGCAAGACTAAGGAGTACCAAGTGGTGGTGTTGAGCTTTCTATGTAATGATGGCATTTGGAGTACAGGATGGTATAGGAGAATCTTGGAAGGAGATAATTTTATTAAATTTCCTTTAAAGTTGATTTCTAATAATCACATGATGTTATTGGATTTCCTAAAGGTTATCATTTCTATGTGTGTCGATAAGCCCTCTATCAGAAATCCTCGTATTTCTATAATGGGGAAAGGTATGCATTTTATTAAGATTGTTAATGCTTGCAAGATTAATGATGATTTTTTGGTTATGGGAAATGTGAAGTTGGCTTTCATAATAAGAAACTTCTGGAATGGTCATTCTTCACCATCTCTACATATTGTTTGGTTTGTGAGCACTGGTTTTAGTCACAGAAGAAAGAGGTTTGTGGGGGAGAGTATGAAGAAAATCCCTACTTAGCATAAGAATCTGCACAGGAGTAAAATGGGAAAACCAAGGAAAAGAATAGAGTTTCCAAACTATCAAGCCCTTAAATAGAATGTTGACCTTTGGAGAATGTTTGAGAATGTGGGTATGGTCTCGTTCTTCCAGTCTCTCAAAGGATAAAATGAGAGCTTAACGACAAAATTCACCAACTCCTAGAGGAAAGGTCATGTCTCTATTGGCGCTGTGAAGTTTGAGGTCACCACTCGCTTCATTGTTGAAGCCACGGGTTTGCAGAATTTTGGGCTTAAAGTGGCTTAAAAAAGTGGAGCGGACTACCAAAGGTTCGTTGATAATTTCCTTCATGAAGGAAAAAATCTTAAGTGCTTCTAGAATGGGTATGCTAGACTCAAACTCCCTCCTCCCTTTGCTCTTGTGAGCCTGTTTGTTATGAGTTATTTTACTCTAGAGGGTAGGTACATGTCAATTCATGTGTATCACTTCCCTCTATTGAACCATATTAGGCATGGGGAGCATATCAATCTTCCTTTCTATTTGTTGTCTTCCCTACAACTCAACATTGAAAAAGGAGCTAGCCCTCCTCTCCATCAGGGCTTATGCTCACCTTGTATAAATTTTCCTTGGCCCAAAATCCTCATGAAAATCCCTTAATTGTTAGGAATGTGAACCCTGACCAGGCTAATGAGGAAAATGTGCAATAGTCAGAGGAGGAAAACCCCATTGTTGATGATCTCCCGATTGAAGAACCAATTCCCCGCCACCCTCCTATTTCTACCACTAGGTGTGTGTTAATCCCTGCAAAAAGTGACTCCCCTGTGGTTAATGTGTCTAGTCCTTCTACCCCTCTATCGCAAAAGAGTGAGAATTTGAGAAGTTTTGAATTACAACTTATTAAAGAAACACCTAAAAAGAGGAAACACTCTCCCCTACTATTGGAGCCCCCAAAAGCGAAGAAACCAAGATGTGACATTAATCCTAGAGATGTAATTCATATCTCTAAGGAAGGGAACCAATTGGAGGAGGATAAAGAAATTCTACAAGGGCAAGGAAGTGGTAGTAGTGGTGGAAGAAGTTCGGCTCGTCTGGTGAAGGTGGCCTTGAAAGAGAAAAAAGGAAAATAGAAAGTGTTAGCTATTGAGGAGGAGGAATTGGGATGTGGAGATTTTGAAGCATAGGAAGAGGAAGAGTCTGAAGACTTGGACTTTGAGGACACTACCTATGAGATGGGGGGGATGGTTCGAAGGATGAAAAAATGGAGGAAGAGGAGGAGCAATTGGGGCCTTCTAAGGAAAATTTTGAGGTCGGGAAAGAACAGGATGTTGAGCTCTGTGGTATGGAGAACAAATTCGAGGATTTAAGTATTGAGTTTTTAAAAAGTAGACTAACTTTCTTGCAGGTACAGTTCAAAGATATGGAGAAGGCATTAGCTACTCTCATGAGTGTAACTAACAAGTTGATGAGAAGAGAAATGCTTTTTGTGGCTTCTGGTGAAACCAAGCTAACTAGCAAACTAAAGAAACAAGGGAAAATTGATACCCTAAAGTTGTTGGATGAAAAAGAGGGCCCTGACTTGCATGAATACATTGCTCTCATGGGAGAGTATGGGGACCTACTTAAGAAAGCTAGCTAATGGCTCGTGTTGGTGCTTTGCTATTTTTTGATGGGGTTTTTGGCTTTTTATAATATTTGAGATTGTTTTGTAATCCTCCTTAGGTTATGGTGGAATACCACCTAGAATACTGTTGACCTTATTAATGGTCTTCGTAGTTTAAATTATGTTGGTAAACACTTTATGTTTTTGATTGATAATGGTTGGACCTTTGTTATTCTATTAAATTTGGGCTTATGTGCCAAATTAAATGTTTTTTGGTTTCGAGGTGGTGTTGTTTCCCACCTCTCTCTGCTCTTTTTTGGTTTGTTTTTGTTTTATAGTATCAAGGCCCTTCCCTGCTTATCTAATAAAAAAAATAGAAAATGCACAAAATTTCTCTTCCTCCTTCAAACAAGTAGCTCAATTAAACAAAAAATTTCATCCTTCTTTGAAAGCAAATAGGAATTCAAAAAAGTTTCTCTTCCTCCTTCAAACAAATAGAAAATAAATAAAATTCATCTTCCTCATTTGAAAACAAATAGCAATTCAACAAAAAAAATCTTCCTCCAAACAAGTAGTAATTCAACAAAATTCTTTTGTCATAGCATCCCAATGATGCCTCCTTTCAAAATTGAAAAGAAACCCAACTTGAAGAACTTCAACAAGACAAAAGGTGATAGAAAATAGGGAATATGTTGCAGTCGGTCATACAAAATGATTCTCAGACCCGACATGCCCCTTTTTGATAGTAAAATAAAAAATAATGGTAAAAAGTAACTCAGGATCCTGTTTAGTAAACAAGATCTTCAGTTAAACAAATCGGGATCCCATTCCATTTTCCAACAGCTTCGCTAATAAATTTTTAATGGGTGAATTATAAACAGGATTCCATTTACTAGACGAGATCCCATTTTTTAAAATTTCAAATGTAGGCCAAGTTTTTGCTTTGTTGACAGGTTCGAGAAAAGGTTTGGGGATTTGAACCTAAGCCCTAGAATTGGTTTGACCTGCAAGTTGAAGGTCCTAGAAATGTCAAAAAAAATATCGGCTTTGGGCATACGTCTAAAGGCTTTTTTTGCAGATTTTTTCAATGAAATTAAAACCCATTATAGATTAGACAATGTAGATTCCAAATATGTAATCTTTTTTATAATTGGATTAATTTTTTTGTTTTTCATTTAATTTTTGATTAAATAGGTCCATAAACTTGAATTGTTAAGGTTTTTTAGTATTTTAATAACTTTTTATCAACATGACATTTTCATGAACGGATTGCATGAAAGCGTACTTCAGGAAATTCTTTTCAATTTAAAAAAAATCAAAAAATCATAAGCTTAGGTCATCTTATGCGTGACGTACACAATGATTTTTTAAAACACCAATTACAAAAAAATATGGAAAGCATGCTTCAATGAGTTACAAATCTTTTCCCAAAAGGATTTATAAAAATATGATTATTTAGGTCAAAATATGGATGACGTACACATGCATGGTATGGTAAAAAAAATGACTTTTAAGTAATGGTTTTTAGAAACTGAAAATCAATTTGTATCATCTGGGTATTGAAATAAATTACATATTTGGAAACTAGACTCCGAGTACTACATTTTATGATTAGTGAATTTTTTCAAGATTCCATCTCTAAGTGCTTCAAATTTTAAGGTCAAATGTGTCGAATTCTAAAAATCAGGGAAAACACTTCCATTAAATGGCCAAAAAGTGGACTCAACTTCTTGCTACAACCCGTGCACATGGCATTGATAAATAAGTAAATTTGAACAAGGTCATTCAATTTACTATATTTAATTTTGAAGTATAAAATTAACTAAATTAGTAAATTGATTATAATAAAATTTTAGGGTCAAAGTGTTCACTCTATGTCTAGTGGCCTTTCAACTCTTGATTACACAACCATGTTGAGTACATAAGTATGTAATGAGCTAGATTGGTAAATTATATATTCTATTTGTTGTTTTATCTACATCTAAAAATTGAATTATATTCATCTATAGTATAATTTCTTTCTTGATGCTTGTCATAAGGGGTCATAACTCTAGTTCATGCACTTGCCCCCTTAGATGAATTAAGAGAGGAAATGATTACTTGAAAGAGATTATCAACCGATGGTAAATGATTTTTTATTATGTCATTCTATAATTCATTTTTTATACATTAATTTGTGTATATTTTTTATTGTATTAGGTGGAGCTCCAAAAAAATTATGAGAGGAGGTCAAGTCAGTGGGTTTTAAAGTAACCATCATCACTTTCCTCTCCATCCACTTAATAGTTAAAGGGACATCAACTCTTCTATTCTAGTGGGGCAGATTGATTATATTATGACTTTGTTTTATGCCTATATGGAATTTTAATACATATATTTTTGTATTACAAATATGTAACATTATATACCTATATAGATTTGTTGTAAGCCTATATGGTAGTCTTATACATATATTATATTTTCACTAATATATATAATTGTATTCCTATATAGATTTTTATTTAATACATTTTTTTATGAGTACATATTATGCTTACAAAATGTGTGTGTACTGTGTGTTGGGTATTTTCATGATCATAGTCTCTTAATATAGTTTGATATTTTTTCTACTTTATAACTATCTTATATGAGTTTTCTTTGGTTCAGTCCCTTTTTATCTTTATTATTTTATGGTGGAGAAGGTATAGGCTATATCCATTCTTGTACCATTTGTGCAATTTTTTTAAAAAAGAAAGGTTGATACACACCTAGATAGTAGTTCCAAAGAGATTATGGGAATCTATTTACATGAAATTCATCCTATTCTACTCTATTAAAAAAATAGATAGAATTGTGTTTTTGTAGTAGTTTATAGTTTCTCAAAGATGGCAATTATGATTCTTTGCAAGATTTAACAATCTTAGTTTGGAAAATAACTCAATTGCAATTTCAACATTTGGAATCCTACAAAATACCCTTTTAGGTAGATATATGAGGCTAGTAAGAAAAAATTAAGATAAATTTAGTCTATGCAAGAGACAACATTGAGTAAGTATATTGTATTACTTCTCTAGATTGATAGACAAATGAAAGTGGTAAATAGGAGGATAGTGTGTCTTCTCATGATGTGTAATTCAAAGAAGTAATGAACATAATATGCAAGTATTCCTTTTATCAAACACAACTACAATATAGAACTCTACACAACTCTAAAATGCACAACCCTTTTCAAGTATACTTAGATTTCCAACCTCTTGCACATATTTATGTAGTTTACTCTATTCCATCATCAATAGTAGTAAATAATTAGGTAGACATATAGATATAGATAGCCACAAAAAATTACAAGATATCAGTTATACATCTTTCTCAAGATTATTCCATGTAGATTGTGGAGAAATAAATAATAATATGTTTACTATTTTAGTTATATGTCTCTCTCAGTGTTTGCACTACTCTATCTCACAAAAATTTACACATGCACATAACTTCATTTATAGAGTTGCTCACTTAGATGAAATTTAGGCCCTATACTAGTGGTATCATGTGTTTCATTTAGTATATCCAATTGAATGAGACTTAAAGTATTTTATCCTCAATGAAAAACCATGAGAAGCATCAAATTATCTTTCAATTATTTTCAGAGGCATTCAAATAGTAGAGGAGAAAGATGTAGTCAAAATACTAATCAATGATGAGATTTTAAGGAATTTTTTAGAACAATGGTACGTTCTATTTAGTTAGTTAATGCAGGTCCTTGAAGGAGGTGGCTCCATTGACTTCATCATTGAGTAAATATTTTGGTGGTCAATTCCCCCTAGGTTCAAGTAAACCAATATGTTCTTGTGTTTGAGGTAAAAATAATGCAAATGTAGTAGATAATTAGTTAGATTGATTAGATTCATATTTATCTATGAATTAATTTCTAACAAATAGAAGATCAAGATTACACAATTTGTAAAATTCTCTTCACACATCAAGAAGTGGTGGCAAGCCTATGTTCTTTGGGAGGGAGAGTGGATAGAATGAATATTTAAGTCTTCAAGAATGAATATCATCTTAAATATTTCTATGATGATTGTTACATGTAGTGGTCACAAATTGCAAAAAGGGGATTTCCTTATTAGTCTAAATCTACACAAATAAATCAAATGACCTCAATGTAAGGTTGAGTTCATGCTTGAGTGAAAATAACATTGAGTGCTTACTTGTACCATATTGACCTATGACTATCCATTTAGTATATAGTAAAGCTAGTCAAAATCAAGATGATTGGATAATTATATTGCTATGCGGTAACTAGTTTAAAGAGGAGTTAAAGAAAAAGGCCAAGTGGGAAACAAATGCCATAAAATAGAAGACATTACCTTCAAATAAGAGAAAACTATCCAAGTAAGGTGAATGATTTTACAAACACAAATTCAATAGTTAATTTTTACTGTCATACTAAAAATAAAATACCCACATAGGATAAAATATAGGATGATGATGCCAATTCTTCAAATGGAATAATTGACATAGATCCCAATGTTCTAGTCAACATCATAAAAGAAACAATACTAGAAGTCAAAATATAATAACTATTCCAATCAAATATGTGGGTGTAATGGTAGCCACTAGACTTCATGATCAATGGGAATAGCATGAAGAGCCTCATTAAGAGCTATTATTAAATGGTTGAAGGAAAATACTCAATGTCAATCAATGGAGATTACAATAGAATAGAGTAGGCTGAAAGGATTGGGAGTCCCACATAATGAATGGTGGCCTTCAATAGCATTCAACTACCCACTTGGATATGTTGGTGCAATAATGTTGGCCCAATGACACATGGAAGAAAAAGATATTTTTATTTCTACATTTTCACTGCTCTCAAATGATACTTTTTATAAGAATGCATTGATTGTTGACATGATCAAATGGTGTGGAGTTGACTAGAATTGAGAGAGATCAATGTGGAGGGACCCCATATACACTTTTAGGTCTAGACAAAGAATTCCTAAGAGTCATGATCTCTAAGAACTACTCCATCATAGTTTGTATTTTTTTTCTCTTAGGGATATTAAGAGACTATGGTGGAATAGTGTAGCCTACAGTGATCAAGTGACTTGGCGAATGGATGAATACCTCCATTAGAATTCAATTTCCCACCCATATGTTTTGGAGTATTGGGTTTGGCCCACCTTGCATGAAATGCAATATATGTTTATTTCCACATTTGTACTACTCTCAAATTATTCTTTTTGCAAGAACGAATTCATTGTTGGCATAGTCAAACAATGTGGAGTTGACCAAAACTAGGCAAGGTTAGTGTGGTGGAACCCCATATCCACCTATAAGTCTAAACATAACATTTATAGGTACCATGCTCTTCAAGAAATAATCTATCATAGGTACCAAGTGGAGGAAAAGACATAAAGAAGATAAATTCATGATCCCAAAAAATAAAGTGGATATGAAAATTGAAAAATACTAAGGACAAGTCAACAGATTAACAATAAATGAAATAAAATTGAGATTCATATCTGGCAATGATTCATCTCCCATATCGTGTGGCTTCTCTATTAAATTATGTGTGACCTTAATAAGTGGCTTCCATTTGTCTATAAATTATCTATTATATGTGGGTAAATGTAAGAGATGAGTCCGCTTCCAGTGGAAGTTTCGAATTTAGAAGAAAACCCGAAATCAAGCAAAATGAAATGAGATCCCATTATTTAGCAAATGGCCTGGCCTCATTTTGCTTCAAGATGCCAAGACAAAATGGGATCCTGTTTCATTAAAAAATATATTTTTTATGCTTTTATGAAAAAGAATCATGTTTTTCAAAATGGGGTCCTGTTTTATAAAAGCATAAAAAAATATTTTTTATGAAATAGGATCCCATTTTTTAAAATTTTAATTTTTAGTCAGGTTTGTGCTTCTTCTTTTTTTGTTTTGGGAAAAGGATTTGGGACCCGAACCTAAGCTTTGGACCTAGTTTGACCTACAACTTGAAGGTCATATTAATGTCACAAGAAAAGAGTGACTTTGGACATATGTCTAAAGAGTTTTTTTGTAGAATTTTTTGAAAAAATTAAAACCCATTATAGATGAGACTATGTAGATTCCAAATATGTTTTTTTTTTCTTACAATTAGATTAATTTTTCTATTTTTCAAATATTTTTTGATGAAATTGTTCCATAAACTTGAAATATCAGGGTTTTTTAGTATTTTAATAACTTTTTATTAAAATATTTTTTTCAAAAATGAATTATACATGAGCATTCTTCAAACAATTCTTTTCAATTTGAAAAAAATTCAAACAATGATAATTTTAGGTCATCTTATGTGTGATGTACATGATGATTTTTCAAAACAACAAATATGGTTAATAAAAATTAACAAAAAAATATCATGAGCATTCTTTAGTGTGTTACAAATCTTTTCTCAAAAGGATTCAAAAAAATATGATTATTTAGGTCAAAATATGGATGACGTACACTTGCATGGTATGGTAAAAAAAAGACTTTTAAACAGTGCTTTTTAGACATGCTTATTGAAAATTAATTTATATCATCTAGGTATTAAAATAAATTACATATTTGGAAACTAGACTTTCATTACTACATTTTATGATTAGTGACTTTTTTAAAGATTCCATCTCTAAGTGCTTCAAATTTCAAGGTCAAATTGACAAATTCTGAAAATCAAGGAAAACACCTCCACTTTTTGGCCAAAAAGTGGACTCAACTTCTTGCACACACCAATGTTGGAATAGAGTTCCTTTATCCTATGAATGTTGTTTTCCTTTCTTTTTTTTCTCTTCCTTGCACTCTTTTTTGAGTTCACAATTTTTTTTGTAGTTTCAACACTTTTCCTTGGACTTTCCAATAGACTTAGCTCTCCTTGGAGATTTTGATTTTGACTTCTTGTCCTTCTTTCCTTTCTCTTTCAATCTTCCATGAACAACAATTCTCTTTTAATCTTCCATGAACAACAAGGGCCTCAACCATCTCAAAAGACTTCATTTGCATCTCTTCAAACAATAGTAAAGGAACCACCTCATCCATCTTGACACTGGTGGTAGTGCTCACAATGGTCATTACCAAGTGATCCCACAAGCCCAAAAAAGAACACAACAAAAGCATGCACTGATCTTGGTGTTCAATCTTATATCCAACAAAACCCAGATGATCTATCAACATGTTGAATGCATTTAGGTGATCTACCACAAATCCTCCATCTTCCATCCTCAAAGAATACAATTTATTTCTCAAGAACAACTTGTTTACTAGGGATTTAGCCTGATAAATGTCTCCAAGTTTCTTCCATAAAGGTACAACTATTTTCTCTTCATGAATGTTTAGGAGCATATAATCAGTTAAGTAGAGTCTTATTAAACCCTTGGCTTTTTGATCCATCAAATCTGAATCTACATGGGTTGTAGTAGTTGGTTTTGTACTAGACATTGCATCCCATAGATCTATGTCCACGAGCAATATCCTTCATTTTTAACTTCCATAACTCAATGTTTCTACCATTAAAATTCTTTCTTTCAGATGTGTTTGCCATATTTTTCCTACAACAAGGTTACAAACTTTTCTTCTACAAAACTCCCACTAAAACAAAAATCGGCTCAAAAAACCCTTCAAACCGAACAAAGGATTCAAGGTTGGTCAAGTTCTAATACCGATTGAAAGGAAGCTAGGTTAGTGGAACTAATCTAAGTAGGGGAGAGTTACAAAAAATTATTTTCTAGCACCTTAAATAGTTATAACTAAAAACAGATACGCATTCAAAATATATATAAAACATATAAGCAATGCAAACCATAAAACAATGATTACGTGGGAAAACCATTTTGAGAAAAAACCCACACTCCAAAACACACAAATCAACTTGTAGTATCAACAAAAACAATAGTTATAGTACAATCTTAGATCAATGCGTAGGAGTCTTCACACTACAACAAGATTCTAGAGCAATTTCGACAACATAATGACATGTCAACAATCTTCAACCTATCACTCTAAAAATGCACTAAGTATTTATAGCCTTTCAACATGAAGAGAAGGTGGAAAAACTTGCCAAAACAGAAATCCACGCCCAAGTGTGAACATGAGTTCATTATGACATGTAATAATCAGAACTCATAACTTAATGCATTTTCTATTTCCAAAACTTGTCTCCTCAAAATTAGCCACCATTGAACATGCAATGAGCCTTCATGCATGCAAATGCATTGCATGTATAGGCACCTTCATCACATGGGTCCCACATATCAAAGTCAGTCATAAATTGACATAGCAAGTTGCCATAGTTGACTCTTACAACTATCATAGATTATCATAGAAAGTTTTCATAGTCTATCATAGTGCTTGAAATAGCAACTTATGACAAATGCCATCAATCTAGCCTAGGATATAGGTCCTCCAAAGTGGATGCCTACCTCCACAAAAATAGCTTACAACATTCACATGTCACCTTCTATGTAGGATGCCACATCACTAATGGGTCTCATAAAGTGACTACATAATTGGTAGGAAAATAAATATTAGGAAATTAAATATTAACACCTAATAATCAAATTAAATAATAGGACTCTAAGGTTGAGACACCCTAATCCCAATAGTATATATGCATTAAATCACAACTATAACATATGATTTTTCTTAATGATTTCACTATTGTAGATGATTTGTGATAAACCATATAAAAGTGAACAACTTCTTTCAAAGTAATTCTTGTCAAAATATGAAAGAAAATAAACTCTAGAAATTCCATAAAAAGTAATTATAACCTTAAAATATGCAATATTGAAAGATGCTTTTATGATTAACTAGATGAATAGAAAATTACATGAACAACCCCACATAACAACTTAAATGAATTGATTTTAAAAAAATAAAAATAAGAATGATGTTTTTTATATAGTTAGAGTTTACCTATACCAATACTTGTAGTACTGACAATAAACTTTGCATGCTTCGTATTTAAAAATTGTGCATTTAGATTTGTCCTTTTAGAAAAGTATTTATAATAGCTAAATATTTCATCTTAAATGAGTATCTATAGAAATGCTAACAACAATCATGAGATAGTAATCATACTATCCAAAAGAATATTTGATGTCTCTTTGTTCTACGAGAATCATCTATTAGCTTGTGTCTTGCAATAGTAAAAGACACTCTACTAGAAAAGCAATAACTAGATTTCATGTATTGTTTAAATAAATTATGTGGATCTATTAGTACCTTCTATAAGGATTCTTGACATAGTGTATTTAATACAAATTAAATTAACATAGTCATTACATGTCCAAAATCTATGCTACTGTGATTTTTTCGGAGTCCTGAAAGGATAGCAGACATATTCAAAAATATTTCACAAAGCTTCATTGACATAGCACATAGTTGGATTTGTCTTGCAATCAAACAACTTTGAGAAAAGAAAAAGCTTGTCTATTCTTGCATGCAATGTTTGATATCCCTTAATCCATCTATTGGGAAGCTTTTATGGTATTCACCACTTTATTCTACTTAACATGCACCAATGGCAGTTTTAATGCATAGCTAAATATTAATTGTTCGCAGCTTCATTTATTAGAAATTATATTTCTACTCACCATCTTACAATAGAATTCCATGTGTCAATGTATTTATTTGTGTGGATTATGATGTTCACAATATCGAATTGCAACTTTGTGAGATTATGATGTGTGTCTTATCTTGTTAAGAGAAACTCTTTGTGCTTCTGTGATTTTATATTTAAATGGGTGGTTTCTCTTTATATTTTAGGTTCATTTAAGAGAAAGGACTTGAAATTTCCAATTTTGGAGATCTTGACACATGTTCTTCATCGAAAGACTCACATTTGTACCATATTCTTCTTTCTTTTGCAACATGGAGTAGTGGACCTTGGTTCTAATGCATGAGACTATAAGATTTCTCCAACTACCTCCACAAACTACCTTCAATAGAGAGTTTCCCTATAAAAAATTCACATATTTACATTTGAAATGAAACATATTTCGTTGAACCTTGAAAAATTCTTTCTAATTCGTTGGAAGGTACACATCAATTTAGATCTTAAGCAATTTTCAGTAACTCCTTGTTATTATTACATGTCCATAAATATATTATTAAATGTACCAAACAACCCTATAGTAGTACAAAAAACATTTAAACTTCCAACATTTTATTATTTGAAAAGCACTCGCTAATACATAATACATTTAAACCACTAATATTTTATTATTTAAAAAGTACTTGTCTTTCTCAAACGATGTGAAGGCCCCAAGAAAGACTCAAACCTCCTCAGCTAGTCAGATTACCAATAATTAATTTTTAAAATATTTTTTAAAAATTACATGTTAACAATTAATAAGATTTGAAAACAAAGATATTTGTCTCATAGTGAAAAATTATTACATTTCATTTGTTAATAAGAACATAGACTATTCGCCAATCAAATTTCCAATAATTATGTAACATTCCAATTGTTCACGCAAGTAAATTTCCTAATTTTTCACTTTCAAGTAAATAAACTATGTTTCATAACCATTGCTATAAAAAACTTCTTTTCTAAAAGAGAGAAAATGAGCATAAATGACATAGCGAATTCCATTCATTGATTTCATTTCCAATATAATATTCCACATATTACAATATTTCTAAAGATTGTATACAAATACATACATAGATCAATCAAGCTTCAAAGCAATAGATATAGATGGTCCAAGAATCTCCTTTCAAATCTTGGTTGCCAGTTGAGGAGGAGAAGCATCACTCAAGCACTTTTCTACCAGCCATAGACTCAAATGTAGTCCCCCACACATCTATCATCTGATAGATGAACCTACCCTTCAATGAAGATATTGGTGGAGTAACCTCATCATGACAACCACTCTGAGCTTAGTGTTGTTCCCTACATAACTAAAACTTTTAGAAACTATAATCTTGAACTAGCATGCTTAAAAGGACCACAGTGAATTGATAGTGGAGCCAAAGGCAATCACACTAATTTGGCCAAATTATTCTCACTTAGTATCTCAAGTGACAGTCATCCTATTCACATACACTACTCTAGCTCAATTTGACTTTAGGCCATTATAAACTATGCATAGGTAATTTCCTTCAATAGGTAATCATTAACCTCAAAAATAACCTATTCCCCTTCTCCAAAACTCAATGGTATCTCTACCAATTAAGTATAAGCATAAGTTACCCCCATCAATAGATATTCTAATCCCAAGTATAACATATGAGCTTTCTAAGTCTACAAAATAACTTTGCATAAAATAACTTAGCAAGCTATTCCTATTTCATCAATCCTAGTATGTAATAATATAGATGATAAAAAATTACTCCTTAATATGGAGTAAGTATAAACACTTATAAGGAAATCATAACAATAAGATGTTTCATTTCCTATAAGTCTATAGATTATTACTCCATTTCAAGAAAACAAATGCAATTCCCAATCAAACATACAAGAAAATCAATCTTTCAAATAAAAGATAAAACATGAAGAGAATAGAATCTCATTCCTATTAATCGCTTAATCCAATTGACTCACTAGTTCTTAAGCTTGGCCCCACCTTAAAATTATCTTAGCAACAACTCCCTCTCACTAAATTTTCCTCACAAATAACTCTCAACAATATAAGAATCTCTCAATAAAAATGTAGCAAAATTGAGTAGTGTGATAATGTGTAATAGAAGTGTATCCAAATGAGGTGAGAATTCCTCATATTTATACTCAAAAACTAGCATCTATAGGCTACAAACAAGGCTTATGAAATGACACTTCTTGGCCTAATTCCATCAACTCATCTTAATAACAAAAATGTGGTGAATTGAACTATCTCAATACTCACCCAAACAAGACAGTAGATCAACTCAATGCTTGCCAACAGTAGTTTGACTAATTCATAATTCACATGTTCTAATATGTAAATTGACTTCCAAGCTCAAGATACTTCTAAATGAATCACAAAATTCATAATATGGTGCCAACTATTCACCATATTCCCTATTTACAAGTTTTCTATTTAAACAAAAGAGTAAGTCTAACTCACTTTAGCTATGCTTTAAATAGTTGACTTGGTCTATGCCAAAGTATTCGACACATTTCAATGACTAAAATTCCCTCATTATATGTAATATCCCTTACAAACATTTTAAATCTGACATCAAAGTTTTTCTCAAAAACTCTTAAAAGGGAAAATCAGGTGCAATGAAAAAACAACCATTTTCTTCATTTTTCACATGAAATATTATGCCAAAGGAAAAATCATGACTTTCTACTAGTATTACAAGTTTAAAATCATTAATTTTTTGTCATTACAGTAGAAAACAATATCCAAAACTCCGTTGTAATTTGCACAATGAAAAAGGGCAATCAAACCAACAAATTACAACCAAAACACTGTATTTTTGAATTACAAAATCACCAGCACTCTCAATAGAGTTTGGGAAGAAAAATACATGAGTAAACTCTAATAAAATGACCATCAAACTAATAACAACAACAATCTAAAACTGTACCAAAATCTAAGCACTCCAAAACACAAACCCTTCCAAACAACTCAACCAAAAATCCACATAAAATCCTTCTTTCAACACCAATGCAACTTCTATTTGAAGTCACACCTGTAGACCCTCAGAGCCACTATCATTGAGTCAAAATATTCTTAGTTTTCTAGCCTTATATATTATCCCTACAATAGTTTATCAACCTTTGTAGGAGAGCCACAACTTGTGAATAGAGAAAACAAGCATAAACTCAATCCAAACTGCCAAAACAAGTAATAAAGGATGCCAAACCTTGCAACCCCAAATCCAAACACCTAGAATGAGTGGTTTGCATGTGAATACTTTTAACCCCTCAATCCAAGTGTTGAAAGCACAAAATCATGCACCGAAAAAAAACTACAAAATAAAAAACCTCATCTTCAACCACTACCAATGCCAAAAAAGAATAAATCAATCTTCCCCAAGAAGTCACATCCAAACTTGATTTAATAATTTATTTCTATCATATTTAATATTCTCCCCAAAAATAATCAATTTAATAATCTTGAATAGTGAACATTTTCCTAATTAAATTATCAAATTCAAATCTACTTTTTCAGAACACCGGGCCTGCTAAAAATAGAAAGTTTGGAAAATTTAGAAAGGGGACATGACAAGTACTCCATCCAAAAGATTTCTTGTCCTAAAGCAATGTAATTTTGGATTCTTAAGAACCTCTTAACCTTCCTATGTTGTATCCTCAATAGGTAAATCCTTCCACTTGACCAAGTGTTCAGTGATGCTTTTATTTTGTAACTTCTTCTCCCTTGTTTCAAAAATCTCCTCAAGTACTAGGATCAGTTTCCCCTCATCATCAAGAGGTTCCATAATAGGAGAAGTCACAATTTGATGCCCTAAAACCTTCTTCAAGCATGAGACATGGAAAAAATTGTATATCTTGCAACTTGGTGGTAGCTCCAACTCATATGCAACCTCCCCAACTTTCTTGGTGACTTTGTAGGGTCCATAAAATTTTGGTTTGAGCTTCTCTACTCCACTCCTCTTCAAGGAACTTTTCATGTATGGCTGCAACCTCACAAATACCAAATCACCCACTTTAAAAACTCTCTCAATCCTATTCTTATTTGCATATAGTTTTTGTTGATTTTGAGCATGAGCCAAATTATCTTTGAGACGTTAAAATCTCTTGGCTTTGTTGGATAAAGTCACTTGTTGTAGGGACTCTACTATCTGAAAACAGCAAGTCAGCAAAAGAAGGAGCATCATAGCCATATAGAGCATGGAAATGATACATTCCAATAGACATATGATGAGATGTGTTGTAACAATACTCCCCTATACATGTAACCACTTCACCCAAGCACCTTGTTGATTTGAAACATAATTTCTCAAATACCCCTCTATCCACTTATTGACAATTTATGTTTGACCATCCATTTGTGGATGATAGCTTGTGCTAGGAATAATTTCAATACCTGTCAAATGAAATAATTCCTTGCAAAAATAACTAAGAAATATGTTGTCCCTATCACTAATAATGTTTTTGGGAAACCCATGTAATCTGAAAATTTCTCTAAAAAATAAATCTGCTACTTGAGGTGCCTTAAATTCAAAAGTGATAGGAAGGAAATGTGCATACTTTTTCAACATATCTACCACCAAAAATATACAATATTTACCTTGAACTTTAGGCAGACTGGTGATGAAGTCCATGGATATGCTTTCCCACTTGTGCTAAAAAATTGGGAGTGGTTGAAGCAAACCTGCTAGAAAAATCTACTCACCCTTATTTTGTTGACATGCCATGCATTCCCTAATATGAGTGAGGATATATTCTTTCATTCCCTTCCATGAAAACCTTTCTCAAGCTTTCTTATATTTCTTATAATACCCTTGATGACTAGCCAAAGGAGTATCATGGAAGACCCTTATTATATTCTCCTTGATCTTAGAACCCGGTACCAAGTATACCCTATTCTTGTAAAAAATTAAACCATCAACAATGGTGTACCTATCATATTCCACCTTCCCATCCAAAATTTCCATAGAAAATTAATCCTTAGCATATTCTAAAATTATATTTACTTTCCAATCAGCAGTGATAGTAGAAAGAAAGCATAAGCAAGGCTTCCTAGAAAGTGCATCAACAACTACATTTTTCTTTCCTTTTATATATCATATCATAATTATTAGTTGCTTTAGGACCATATTTCTAATCTTTAGTTTCCACCATTGATTTATACTATAATCCAATGGCCCTTGTATTCTACAAGGTAAAATGTATCCATGATCTGTAATGTTCATGGTGCCCACAATTTTGGGTCTCATGAGCATTATAGATTGTGGGTAAGTTTTACCTTACAAAGTACAACGAGGGTCATTAGATCAATGATCTAAAAACAATTTTGAGGCCCATGAGAATTACAGATCATGGGTACATTTTATCTTGCAAAATATAATGAGGGCCATTATATTATATTTTAAAAGAATGGTGGAAAGTAAATATTATAGTCTACCCCTTCAACCCATCGATAATTTCCACCCTCAAGCCCCACTTTTCCATGAGAATTATTTTTAGATTGGATAGATTTTCCATCATAATTAATGTATTTTCTCATTATTTTTTAAGATTCGCCAAAATTTTCTACAAAATTTAAGTGATGAAAAAAAATCACTAATAAAATTAATATCTTTTTCAAAAAAAGGGGAAGATTCGGCAATAGAAATTAATATTTTTTTCCTAAAAAATGAAAGATTTGCTAGGATTTTATATCTTTTTTTTAGGGTGATTTCTTAAAGTTATCACTGGTGGGATGCCCAAAAGGCATATTCCTCCAAAAGATGCTTTTACCAAATTATCGAGGTTCTTTTCCCATCAAATTTACTTTAACATTTTCACACACAAAGGGAATTTACATTGCTGCAAATGAAAATATTATTTTATATCACCTAAGCCCTTATTGAAATCAAACAAATAATTATTTATTTATTTTTGGTGACAAGGGATTGCCTTTACACCTTAGATGCTCATACATCAGACACCCAGGGTAGAAGAAAATTAACCCTATCACTCCTCAAGAGGGTAACCAAGATGTTTAACTTCAGCTTCTGACAACCAAGATGAGTCCACAACAGGCATTCCAAACCATTTGACCAAGTACTCAAAGTATTGTTTATGCCTCGTACTCCTACTTGCCTTGCTGTCCAAAATTGCCTCTATTTTCCCCTCTTCCAAAGTAGGTGCAAGTATATGAATTGTTTCACCTATTGTATCTTCATCACTTTCATCTTCATGAAACTTTGGTAGATCAAAAATATTAAATATAGGTAAAATATTAAGTCCACTAGGTGACTCTACTTCATATGCATTACCTGAATCATGCCTACTCACAATTCGGAAAGACCCAAACTTCTTCATTTTTAACTTGTTATAGGTACCAACTGGAAATCTTTATTTTCTCAAGTGTACCATTACCTCATCACCCACCTGAAACTCCTTATGTCTCCTCTTCAAATCAGCTTTGGACTTGTATCGAAAGTTCATTTTGTTGATGTGATTTTGTACCTCTTCATGTATGCTCTTTATGTGTTCAGCAAAGTCCTCTACTTCTGCACTCTTCTTATCAATATTATCAATCTTTTTCAGATCTAAAACAAATCTTGGGATGCTACCATAATTTTTTTTGAATAGATACTTACCAATACTTCTATTCACCGAGTTGTTATATGCAAATTTTGCTTGAGGTAGAATCAAATCCTACCCATTTGGCTTATTCTCCAACTAGGCATCTCAACAAAATACCTAAGCTTTTGTTTACCACCTTTGTTTAACCATTTGTTTTTGGATGGTAGGCTGAACAAAAAATCAAATCGTTCTTCATCTTCTTCCATAATGTTCTCCAAAATCACCCCACAAACTTTGTATCTCTATCTAAAACAATGCTCTTTGGAAGACCATGTAACCTCACTACTTCCCTAAAAAACAATTTTGCAATATTCATAGCATCATTAGTATTCTTGCATGGAATAAAATGAGCCATCTTGGAAAATATATCTACTAAAATAAATATTTAATCATGTTCTCTTTGGGTCCTTGGAAAATCCAAAACAAAATCCATACTAATCTCTTCCCATGGCCTCTCAGGTACTGGTAGTGGCTGACATAAACTTGTGTTTTGACTAGTTCCTTTTGCGACTTGAAATTTTTTACAACCTTGCACATATTTTTTAATATCTTGCTGCTATTGAGGCTAATAATATTTTTCCCCAAAAAGGGCTATGGTTTTATTAAAATCGAAATGTCCTACAATTCCTCCACTGTATTTTTCCTTAATCAAATTTACTCTCATTGAACTTCTAGGAATACATAACTTGTTACCTTTGAACAACATACCATCTTGGTTTAAATAATCCAACCACTTGGTTCTATCACCAGAAATAAGTTCTTTGCAAGCCTTCCAAGCCTCTCCAAAATTTGAATCCTCTTCATACAACTCCTTCAACTCAATGAATCAAACAACCTCAACCTACATTTCAATCAACAAACCATGTCTTCTACTCAAAGCATCTGCAACCCTATTAGACTTCCCACTCCTATGTTTCAAAAAAAAAGTATAGCTTTGAAAGAACTCTACCCATTTCATATGCCTTTTATTTAACATCCCTTAACTACTCAAATACTAAAGTGCTTGATGATCAATAAATAAAACAAACTCCTTAGGTAAAAGATAGTGTCTTCACTTTTTCAATGCTTGCACAATAGTATAAAATTCTTGATCATACACTGATTATTTTCTTTTTGCATCATTTAACTTCTCACTAAATTAAGCAATGGGTTTACCTTCTTGACTTAGGACAGCTCCAATCACATTACCACTCATATCACAATAAACTTGGAATACCTTTTTGATATATGGAAGTGCTAAAATAGGTTGCTCAGTCACCTTCACCTTCAACAAATAGAAGCTTCTTGCTGCTCCTATAGTCCATCTGAAATCAATTTTATCTCCTCTCATGGTATCATTTAGTGGTTCACAAATACTATTGAAACCTCTAATAAAATTTCTATAAAAATTTTCCAAACCATGAAATGATCTCATCTCAGTAGCACTTCTAGGTGTAGGCCACTCTAAAATAGCTTTCACCTTTTCTGGGTCCATCTTGAGACCTTCTCCTAAAACAAAGAAACCCAAGTATACCAATTCCCTCTTCATAAAGTTGCACTTTTCCAAGATATTGAATGACTTCTCTTCCATCAATTTTTCAAAAACAAATATGATATGCAACAAATGCTCCTCTAGAGTCTTACTAAAGATCAATATAGCATCTAGACAAATAATAACAAATCTGCCCAAAAAATATTTCAATACCTCATTCATCAATCTCATAAAGGTACTACGAGAATTGGTTAGTCCAAAATGCATGACCAACCATTCATACAAACCTTCCTTGGTCTTGAAATATTTATTCCACTCATCACCTTCTTTAATTCAAATTTTATGATAACCACTCTTCAAGTCAATCTTGGTGAAGTATTTAGCTCCACTCAAACAATCCATGATATCATCCATTTTGGGTAATGGAAATATGTATTTGATGGTGATCTTATTGATATCCCTTGATTCCATGCACATCCTCCAGTATCCTCCTTTCTTTGGTGCCAAAACAGTAGGAATTGCACATGGGCTTAGGCTCTCCTGAATCAAGCCTTTCTACAACAATTCTTGAACTTGTTTGTTCAACTCTTCACTCTTATTTGGAGACATTTTATGGGATGCTTTGTTAGGAAAACTTGCTCCTTGTATTAGATCAATTTGATGACTTATCTTCCTCATAGGTGGCAACCCCTTAGGTGCATTGTTTGAAACAATGTCTTGAAACTCTTGCAACAAATCTGCAACCTCCACTGGAGCATCTTCCACATTTTCATAGTTATACTTAGGAATCAAAGAAAAACAAACTTTTTCATGCCTCATACCATCTAGAAATTTTCTTGCATCCACTAAACAAACTCTTTCATTACCACAAACTTGAACCAAATCTTCTTTCAAAGGTTTCAATCTATGTTTCACACCATCCTTAACTATGGTATATGTATTAGCACAACCATCATGCATTTCCTTCCTATCTGGTATGGTTTCAGGTGCTTGGACTCCTCTCTATATTCAATTTTCTCACCATTTATTCGGATACCAAGTTATCCGTGCTTCCACTATCGATGATGACATTACAATATTTCCCTTCACATTTGCATCTTGTCTTAAATAATCTCTTTCTTTGAACTAGTTCATCTTCCTCATTCAACAATGCTCTTCTTTTCATGAGGACTTCACCTCCTTCTGCTTCTTCAGAATGCGATGAGTGTGCATCCTCCTCATTGATTTTTGTTGCTCTATTCTGATTTTAAGGTCTTCTACTAGTCATTTCTTGGTTATGAGGGCAGTCATATGCTCTATGCCACTCTTCCCCGCATCGAAAATAGGTTCCATGAAGGCCACCTCTTTTGAATCCTTTACCCAATCATCCTCTACCTCTTGGATTTTGATCTCTGGGAGGGTAATAATTTTTTGATTTCTGATTTTTATTATTTCCATCATAACTTCTTCCCCTAGTCCTTTTGCCACAACCTCTTCCTCTTTGTTTACTCTCAAAATTTATGTTCAATCTTTCTTCAACTTTCAATGAAAATTGGTATGCATCCTCAATGGTGGTCATTCTCACGAATCTCAATTCTTCTTGTATGCTTGGATTTAGCCCATTAATGAAAATGAACTACATTTTCATTGTTTCCTTCAGAATGTCATGTTTGAATGAGGACCTTGTGAAATTATTTTGTGTATTCTTTTATAGTTCCCGTTTCTTGTCTTAAGCTCTACATCTTTTTTAGCAGCTCCAACTCATAATCTATTGGGATAAATTGTCTTTTCATTTTTGCTACCATTCTATCCCATTTGGAAATTTTTTATTTCCCTTGTCTTTCCCTTTCAATTTCAATTTCTTTCCACCAAATGCTTGCATGGCCTTTTAACTTTTTTTTTGCAAACCTCACTCTATGAGGGTCTTGAATCTATTCAATACTCAAAAAACTCTTCCATGTCATTGATCTAGTCTATCAACTCTTCAGGATTTAAACTTCCATTAAAGGTTGAAACCTATATTTCTGGTTTCTTTCCAATGTTTGATATTTCTCTCATCAATCTAACTTCTTCAGGATCCATTTGTTCCTATTCTTCCTCTTCCTCATCCTCTTTTGTTTCATGTTCACTATCATTTCTTTCCCTATGCACTTCTCTCCTATGAATCTCTTCCTGCATAGTTTATAATTGCCTTCTAAGGGCTCTTATTTCATCTCTAGGAGGGTCTCTTCCTCCATAAACTCTGCCTCTACCTCTACCATGGTTGGAAACTCTTGGAGGCATTTTAATATTCACCCATAACTCACAAGTCTTGCTGCAAACTGCCTCTCTTTGGCACTCTATTTACAGGCTCAAGATAACCTAATCTGATACCACTGTTGAAAAGGAAGACTCTCCCTTTCAAATTTGATCAGAAAACCTCACAAAACACAATACAATAAGGCTACAAATATATATAATAATCAAAAAATAGAAGAGAAATCTGCAAGTTAATTCATATTCAAATATGCAAAAAATTTACATCAAACTGAAGCACATGGGCTCCTCTTCAATCCTACATGCAACACCTGCAACAAATATGTCTTCAATAATCTGGCACAGTTTCAGTAGCATCTGGGTATGCCAACATCACTTCTCCAATCCCCCCTTCTCAAAATGAAAAGGTTTGAATTAATAGAGAAAGTATAAGGAGAAAACAACTCATGGTTTCCCAAAACCATCAACTGAAAACCACCTTGATAAAAGTACGCCCAACCTTGGGAGTTTGAAAATATGCCATGAGAAATGTGATCTAATGCATGCCAACCCTCTCTTGGGTTCCTAGACTCTTGACCAATCATATTTGGTAGGTTATGACATCTTACACCTCTTACAGATTCCTTATAGCTTGTCGGTTACAACTTTGCATGCAAAGACATGCAAGCAACATGCAAGATTCTTTTGTAGCCCACTTTAAGACATTTCATGACATATGCACATGAAAACAAGACCTCTTTGACATCCTCCAAAAGTGGAACACCCAAAAGTCATATGCCTCCAAAAGATTCTTTTACCGAATTACCGGGGTTCTTTTCCCATCAAGTTTACATTAACATTTTCACAAACAAAGGGAATTTACGTTGCTACAAATGAAAATATTATTTTATATCACTTAATCCCTTACTGAAATCAAACAAAGAAAAATCAAATATTTTTTTTCGGTGACACAAGATTTCCTTTACACCTTGGATGCTCCTACATCATAGAACAACCCCAATAACTTCCCCATAATCATCACATTCAACAATGAATGGAAGAGAGAAATCGGGAATTGAAAGCACTGGGTAGGAGCTTATTACCTTTTTGAGTGTTCAAATGTACCTTGAGCTTATTTTGTCCAAACAAAGGCTCCTTTCTTATTCAAATTAGTCAAGGTGGAAGCAAGTTGAGAGAAACCTTTTACAAATCTTCTATAGTAGTTGCATAACCCAAATAACCCTCTCAACTGAGTAAGATTGGTGGGTGGTGGCCAATCCATTATAGCCTATATCTTATGTGGGTCAACTTTCACTCCCTGTGAGCTTATGATGTGTCCCAAATACAAAATTTCAATCATCCAAAATTCA
This sequence comes from Sequoia sempervirens, assembly GCA_007258455.2. NCBI lineage: Eukaryota > Viridiplantae > Streptophyta > Pinopsida > Cupressales > Cupressaceae > Sequoia > Sequoia sempervirens. Next base: position 295,982,775 of record VDFB02193867.1, read on the forward strand.
CATTTAGACAACTTAGCATAAAAGGATTACTGCTCCAAAATACCCAAAACTGTAGCCAAGTGTTGCAGATGCTCCTTTCAAGTTTTACTATAAATCAAGATATCATCAAAGAACACTAAAAAAAATTGGTTGAGATTTCTAATAAAAACTTTATTCATTGTATATTGGAAAGTTTTTGGTGCATTTGTGAGACCAAATGGCATGACAGAAAACTCAAAATTACCATAGTGGCAACGAAAAGCAATCTTCTCTATATCTTCTTTCCTCATATGAATTTGATGGTAACCTGATCTCAAATCTATTTTAGAGAAAAAAAATTCCCTATGTAACTAATCAATAAGTTCATCTATACTTGGTATGAGATAACTATTCTTAATGGTTTTCTTGTTTAGTGCTCCATAATCTATGCACATTCTCATTGTGCATTCCTTCTTTTTAACCAAGACTACACTTGAGGCAAATGGACTTGAACTAGGCCTTATGAAACCCAAATCAAGAATCTCTTGGATGGTTTTTTCTATCTCCTCCTTATAACTCCTTGGGTGATTGTAGGGAGTGGTAAACATAGGTTTGGCACCTTTCTCTAACTCAATGACATGTTCTAAACCTCTATCCGGTGGTAACCCAGGAGGCAAGTCATTGAAAATAAGGCTATGCTTATCAAGAACAAACTAAATTTCAAAATGATTTTTACCTTGCTTCTTAGAAAATTTGGTTTTATGAATCAAGATTGTTGTTTCCCAAGCTACTTTTCCCCTTTCGAAAGTCCTTTCCATCCTTTTGGTTGAAACCACTCTAGGTGCTCCATTTGAAAGGCCTCTTAAGACAATCTCTTTCTAATTAGTGGGTATATAAAGGAGATTGATAAACCATTTTATTGTGAGGTTGACATATATTGAATTTCTAATTAGTGGGTATATAAAGGAGATCGATAAACCATTTTGGGTGTGAAATGAAAGTCATGGTAGTAGATATAATGCAGTAGTATCAAGAAGAGAGCAAAAAGATCAAATCAATTGTTTGAGGGAAAAATAGTTTTGGTATGCAGAGCAAAGTAGAAGTGTGATTCCATCAAGAGATCCAAAATCTGATCATGAGCCTCAGTGGAACTGAATTCTAGCATTTGCAGATGTTGTTCTCTTAGTTCAAACATTTGCAAATGTTGTTCTCTCAGTTCAAAATTTTGTTTTAATCTTAATTTTTCTAGTAAGGCAGTGAGCCTTTCCTATTGAGCAATGAGCTCTAGGTAGTGCGCCTAAATGTAAGTGCATTCCTCTTCTTTCTATTTTACTTTTAATAGAGTAAACATTGTGGATTAATATACACCATGGTTTTTCCCCTAACAAGGTTTCCACGTAAAAATATCTGGTGTTATGGTGTTCATTAATGTGACTGCATGATTTCATTTGTTATGTGTTGCAAATGCTATATGAAGTTTAATTATTGTTGTTAATTGTTTTAGATCTGTTTTGGAAATTAAAATTAGTGAACATTGATTCCCCCCCCCCTCTCAGTGTTCCCAGTGTCCAACAAATTGGTTCTTCAAGACCTTCCAAGAAAAGGTATTGATCCTTTTTTTAGACATATCTGGCACCATAATAGCAACCTTTTAAAAAAATTCAACATACTCATCTATGGATTTTTTTTGTTTCAAACTAGACAATTCCTTGAACTACTCCTCTTCATCTTTAAGCTCAAATATATTAATTAATCTTTGAATGAAATCATCAAAATAAGTTACCTTATCATGACCTTAAGTAGTCATTCCATGGTACCACCAATCATAGGTGGCTCCCTCTAGGTGCAAGGTAGCATACTGTATGGCATGTTGTTCCCTCATTGGACTGAGTGTAAAATAGGTATGTAGCTTTTGTAACCATGCTCTGGCTGAGATTTTATTAGTTCTATCAAAGGTAGGGGCTAAAATTTTATTGATTTTTCTCTTAAGTTCTCCTCCACTAGAATCATGGTGGTGCTTATAACCCCTTATTGCCATCAAACTTTGCATTTGAGATACATAGTCATTGTATGAGACTACACTTTTAAACCCTTCATCCTGATTCTCATAGGAAACTCTGATTGTTGCAAGCTCTTTAGCCAACTCCTCCATGGGATTAGGGGTTGGGTTAATTTCTCAAGAATCACCTTCAGGTAAGAAAATTGATTTTGAGGGTTTTGTATTGCTCTATTGTGACTTAGATGTGTTACCCTTGTCATTAGGTGTTGTTGGGTTTTATATTTTCTCAGCCAATAAACTCATCATCTCTCTTGTCTCAACAAGACTATCAGTAGCTAATTTTTTACTCCTTTTTATTTCTTGGAGAAATTTCTTATGCATTTCATCTAAATCACCCATTGTCTTATCCCTCGAAGACACAACTACACTTCCTTCTAACTGAGGATTTGAGGTGATTTCCTTTTGCTTCTCTCGCTACAGATACCTTTCTTTCCTGTCACTTGTATGCATAGAAAATTTTAAACCCTCAAGCTGGAAAGATCACAGCTCTAATACCATAGTTATATCGCTTACAAACATTTTAAAGCTGCCATCAAATATTTTCTCAAAAACTCTTAAAAGGGAAAATCGGGTGTAATGAAAAATCAACCATTTTCTTCATTTTTAACATAAAATATTTTTCCAAAGGAAAAATCATGACTTGATGCTAGTATTACAAGTTTAAAATCATTAATTTTCTATTCATTACAGTAGTAAACAATACCCAAAACTCCGCTGCAATTTGCACAATGTAAAAGGGCAATCAAACCCACAAATTGCAACCAAAACATTGTATTTTTTAATTACAAAATCACCATCACTCTAAATAGAGTTTGGGCAGAAAAAATATATGAGTAAAATTTGATAAAATTACCACCAAACTAATAATAATATCAATCTAAAACTATACCAAAATTTGAGCACTCCAAAACACAAACCCTGCCAAACAACTCAACCAAAATTCCACATAAAAGCCATCTTTCAACACCAATGCAACTTTTTTTTGAAGTCACACTTCTAGACCCTCATATCCACTATCCTTGAGTCCAAATATCCTTGTTTTTCCAGCCTTATATATTTTCCCTACAATGGTTTATCAACCTTTATAGGAGAGCCACAACCTGTGAATAGAGAAAACAAGCATAAACTCAATCCAAACTGCCAAAACAAGTAATAAAGGTTGCCAAACCTTGCAACCCAAAATCCCAACACCTAGAATGAGTGGTTTTCATGTGAATACTTGTAACTCCTCAATCCAAGTGTTGAAAACAAAAAATCATGCACCTGAAAAAAGCTACAAAATAAAAAACCTCATCTTGCACCACTACCAATGCCAAAAAAGAAAAAAGAAAATCTTCCCCAAGAAGTCACATCCAAACTTGATTTAATAATTTATTTCAAGCATATTTAATATTCTCCCCAAAAATAATTAATTTAATAATCTTGAATAATGAACCTTTTCTTGATTAAATTGTCAAATTCAAATTTGCTTTTTCAAGACACTGAGCCTGCTAAAAATAGAAAGTTTATAAAATTTAGAAAGGGGACATGACATTATAGCACTGATTTATAATTAACTTAGCATGTCACTTTGCAACCTTTATATTTTTCTTTATTCATTAAGTATGAACTATGTGTAGTAGATTAAAACTTATGTATTTTCCGTCACTTTTATTCATGATGATATATGCAGTTTAAATACTTAACATTGTACTATTATATGTAGCGCTATATTCACATTATATCAACCATGGCATATATTCAATAAATCTTCCAATAGTATATATAATATATTTATATATATGTACATATATATAACACTAATAAATAACATTTAACGCTATTTATATATATATATGTATATTCAAATATATATTTAATTATATATATTCTTTGACAAATAATCTTGTCTAAATATTCCACTTGATATTTGAATGAATGAGATCAAGTTAACATTTCATATTGTAGACAATAAAAAATGTCCTGAATGATATCATACACTCGAATTAGGTTTACTAATATCATTTCCTCTCGAAACCCATCCTCTTTTCGCTTAATTAATTGAATTAGGCTAGCTAATTAATTAATTACATCATTTTTGTATATTAACCCAATGCATTTAATCGAGTTAATTCACCCCCTTTCGCGCTAAAATTTCATCTCATTAATTTAAATAAACCTGATCATTTAATTTAATTCCCTAAGTCATCTTATTTAATTAAATAACCCTGAGTTATTTAATTAAATATAATCTCACCTTTCCCCATTTTGATTAAATCATTTAATTTAATGAATATTAGTTTATTCCTCCAAAACCCATAATTGTATGGTTAAAACTTGTTTAATTAATAATTAATCTAATTTTCCTCCAAAAGGGGAATATTCCATGGAATATTCCCTCCCCTTTTCCACAATTAAACTTTATTTTAATTAGAAAAATATATATTTCCTCACCCATGAGAATATTCTCTCCTCCAATCATCTCACTTGGCTTCTTGAACAAGCTAAACTTGTGACCTCTTGAGCAAGTCACCTAGTGACCTATGTGTGCAGGTCAAAAGTGTGTTTTTTTGGAACAAATGGGAACCCTTGATTAAATCCCATCTTGTATTCCCACCCGTTGATGAGAATCCATGATCCATGCCTCTTCTTTCCTCCATCCTTGACAGTTGATTAGCTTTTTTGATCTCAACCCTTCATTTCTCATTTGCTCTCCTATAAATAGAACACTATTTGGAGACAAATGAATCCATCTTTCAATTGCAAACTTATGTTGTTGAATTAACTCACACTCACACTCATATTTTACTCACTTTTAGCATATTTTAGTTCTTTTTTAGTTGCATAATAGCTTCAAGCTTCCATTAATGGATTCCATGCATCCATCTTAGCTTGTTTATAAATTAGGGTTTGAAATTTTTAGCTTAGAATTAGCTTATGTTAGCTTAGAAATTGCATGTTTAGATCAATTTTAGCATGACATCATGGTAATTTAGCTTGCATCATGTTCAATTTAGCATAAATCATGTTTTCATCCATTTATCACAATAGTTTCATCAATTCTCTTCAATAGAATTGATTGAAACAGGCTCACTAATCATGGGATTAGGAAAGGGTCGTCGTTTCACACCAACATGACACCAATTCCAAAAGAGGATAAGTTTCAAATGGGGTAGAATAGACATTTCAATGTTTTTATATTTAGAATGCTTCATTTAAATAAATGTTTAGTTCATCTTTCAATTTTAATGATCTTGTTTGAGATTGAGGATTAGTGGCTAAATTATGCTTCAATTCATCATGGATCAAGTGTAATTGACCCACATCAATAATCCTAGGTCACACATATACAATATCATTTGCATATATATATATATATATATATATATATATATATATATCATGTATACATACATATGCGTATATCGACATACTCGTATATACATTCTCAAAATTTTCAACACATACACATATCAACATGTGTATATATATGTATATATGCACATATATCATATATGTATACATTCGATTATACCATCAATCATATAAAAAAAATGTTATCTTATCGATAGGTATATATATATATGTGATGTATATATATATATACTTATTTGTCTTATTTCCCTCTTGATATCACCATTCCCATGAGCAACCCATCCATGAGCATGCGTAGGTACATCTACCTACGTATTCTCATGTTTGCATTATCTCACATGTATGGGTTATCATCTACATGCACATGTATACATATATATACATTCTATGTATATATCTCATCAATCAAGTATAGTAATACAAAGAAGAATTCACATGCACCAAACACTAAACACAATTCGAGAATTCCCTTAACAAAAATCATGATCCTTCCTAATGCAAACACATCATACTAAAGGATGACTTACCAATTCCAAATACTATGAATTGAAACAACCATTCTATAAGTGAGTGTGTGTGTAAGCTCAGTTAGGCTTCGTTATAGGTTACCTGACCAAGTTCTTCTCATGAGTGGTACTTCCCCTCACTTTCAGAGGATTGAATCTAAATTGGCATCCAACTTAACACATTTTCATAGTAGTGAATTGTTCATCAAAACAAGCATTTGTATTATACATTTCATAGTTAGAGTATCAAATTTAATAACCATTCATTCCAAATATCTATTTCATTATATAACATCAAACAAAATAAACATTCATTCATAATTTCCAATTATTCAAATAAACAAAGTGCAAACATATATATTTCCAATTAGAAATCCAAATACATTCACATATGCAATAATTTACTCTAACATAGTAATAGTAAATAGTTAAATGCACAAGGGGTTCTAACATACTCTCCCCCCTTGTGAATCATCATCCTCGATGATTTTATGTAGCTAACATAAAATAAACAAAGCAAATAAAACATTTTTTTTTAGGAACTTTAAAAAGCACATAAGACATGAGGAAACTTTTTTTCTATTTCAACATAGTCTTCCCAAGTGGATTAATCTTCTACATACTAGTCCCACTGGACTTTACACTGCAAAAATTCTCAATTATGCAAGTGAAGCTTTCACATTATGACCACCTTGATAGGTTTGATGGTTACCACTCCGGGATCTTATACCTATAAAACATTCCAATCAATTACTTGATTATCTCCTGGTATATACTTCCTTAGGTAAGAAACATGAAAGATCCGAGCAAGAGCTGGTGGCAACACAATTTGGTAAGCTACTAGATTCACTTCCTTAAGAATCTCAAAAGGACCTACATAGCGCGGAGCTAGTTTGGATGAATTTCCAAACTTGATGGAACTCTAATGAGGTTTAACCCTTAACAACACATTATCACCTACTACAAATTTCCTAGGTACTCACTTTGCATCTTCATAGCTTTTCTATCTATCAGTGGCTTCAACTAGCCTTTGCTAAACAATTCTGACTTGTTCCTCCATTTCAGCCAACATCTTTGGCCCAAGACTCACCCTATCCTCAAGTTTATACCAACTTATAGGGGTTTGACACTTTCTTCCATATAATGCTTTGAAAGGAGGCATCTTTATTGCAGAATGATAGGAATTGTTATAAGAAAATTCCACTAAAGGAAAGTAATCTTCCCACTTGTATTGTTGATCCATGCAATACATTCTTAGTAGGCCTTTGAGATCTTAATTCACTCTTTTCGTTTGTCGATCCATTTCTGGATGATATGCTAAACTTATATTTAGTTGAGTCCCAAGCACAAAAAGTAAGGTTTGCCAAAACCTTGAGGTCACACGTGCATCCCTATCTGAGATAATCTTCTCAGGAATTCCATGTAGTCTAAACACCCCTTGAATGAATTTTTGAGCTATGAAAGGAGCTCTATCAATTAGATTTTTGGGTATGAAATGTGCTACCTTAGTAAGCTTATCCACAACCACTAGAATGATTTTGTGCTTATTCCTTGACATAGGTAATCCTTGCACAAAGTTAATACTAATTGCCACTTACTCTTTAGAATGTCATGTGGATATAATAAACCCACAGGATGATGATGTTCAACTTTCACCCTTTGACATTCTAAGCATCTAGCCTCAAATCTAGCAGCATCCCCTTTCATCTCTTTCCAAAAATATAATGGCTTTGCATTATCCAAAATTTTTGTCACACCAGGATGTCCAGAGTATGGTGCTTCATGAACTCCTTTCCACACAATATTTCTTAACTCTTTAGAGTCAGGCACATACATTCTTCCCTTATACCTAAGCAATCCATTGGGTTCAAAATGAAATCTCGTATACCTTGCATCTTGCGGATTGCTTGTGATTGAATGCTTAACTTTCATATATTACTCATTCTCCTTGCATTTCTACAATACCTGGCCTTTAAAGCTGGTTTGGATTGTCACTATTAAGGAAATACCTGATGCCTATGACTTAAGGCATCGACAACCTGATTTTCTTTCCAGTGATGTAGCTAATATTGAAGTCATAACTAGATATCAACTCCAACCATCTTCTTTGTTGAGCATTCAAATTAGGCTAGGTAAATGGATACTTCAAATTGTGATGATCAGTTTTCATCTCAAAGGGATTTCCCAACAAGTAATGCCTTCACATTTACAATGCATGAACCACTGCTACTAACTCTAAATCATTCGAAGCATAATTTTATTCATACAGTTGTAGGTTCCTTGATTCATAAGCAATTCTTGCCCTTCTTAAATAAGACTCCACCTAAGCCTTCTCTTGATGCATCTGTGTTAATAGTGAAGTCACCATCAGGATTTGGTACTTTCAAAATTGGAGCAGTAGTCAACTTCCCCTTGAGTAGATTGAATGTTGCTTGGCATTTTTCTATCCACTCAAAATTTCTTCCCTTTCCTTTGCAAAAAAGTAATAGGAAAGGCTATTCTAGAAAATTTTGCAACAAAATTCCTATAATATCTTTCCAAACCCATAAAACTTCTTAACTCAGAGACATTTTTGGTCATTGAACATTCTAGCACTTTCTTGATCTTGGATGGATCGACTGAGATACCATCAATTGAAATCACATGTCCAAGATATATTACTTTCTTCTAAAAGAAGGTGCATTTAGAGAGTTTCCCATACAACGTATGTTCTCTCAGTCATTGTAGAACTATCTCCAAATGCTTGCAATGATCCTCCTCATTCTTGGAATAAATTAGGATATCATCCAAGAAAACCAAAAAAAACTTATCTAGGAAATCCCTAAACACGTTCATTAGGTTCTTAAATGTTGTTGGCGCATTAGTAAGTCCAAATGGTAGAACTATAAACTCATAATGCCCATATTTGGTTCTAAAGGAAGTCTTAAAAATATCATCTTTGATCCTCAATTGGTGGTATCTAGATTGTAGATCAATCTTAGAAAACACAACAACTCCCCACATTTGATCAAAAAGGTCATAAATGCATGGCAATAGATACTTGTTCTTTACCATAGCTTTGTTAAGCATACAATAATCTATGAACAAGAACAATGTACCATCCTTCTTCACAAATATTACTAGTGCTCCCTAGGGTGATACACTAGGTCTTATCAATCCCTTAGATAACAATTCATCTAGTTGTACCTTAAGCTCCATTAACTTAGTTGTCATTTTTTAAGGCACTTTGGAAACATGTTCCAATCTTGGCACTATATCAATGGAGAAATTGAATATGCTTTTCGATGGTAGTCTAGGTAGTTCCTCTAGAAACACATTTGAAAACTTTCGTAAGAGGATATTTTTCCATACCTGTCTCTTGAATTTCCATCATTTCACCTTCTTCTAACTCCTAGTGGTCTTGTGACTCACAGTTGACAATGTCATCTTGATAAATGACTTCATTATATTCCTTAATCTTTTCCATCTTTACTGCAAAGATCTTGCATCCTTTCTTCTTAGCCCTAAGCAATTGCATGGTAGATATTTGACACAACTTGACTTCCCTAGGTATCCCTTGTAACATTACCTAGTTACCAAAATCATCTAAGCACTCTACTATTTTGGCATGACAGTCTACCTTGGCTCTATGCTTCCAAAGCCAGTTCATTCCTAAGATAACATCATAGGATCCTAAGGGTGCTATAAATAGGTTTACTTCTGTAGAGAAACAAGGAAGCTCAATCCTAGCTTTCAACAAACATTGTTCCATCGTTGCTCTTGTCTAGTTTGCATATTCTACAACCCATGACTTTTCCATGTAACCAGCTTTCCTAAATATTTGCTTTACTATTCTAGGTGAAACAAAAAATTTAGTAGCTCCAGTATCTATAAGTATAGAAATAGGAAAACCAAATAAAATACCTAGAGTCTCCACTAGAGTAACTTGATACTTTGCTTGACGATCATCCAAGGCAACATGAATCTTCTGCTGGGATGTCATTTATTGAGAAGGAAGCAGATATCCAAAAGATCGTGACCCAAAAGGCTTATTGGGACAATTCATAGCAAAGTGGCCTCCACCACATGTGAAGCATCTCGTTCCTAGTCCTTTCTTCCTTGTAGGCTCACCAGGTCTACTGGCATTACCTCCAACATTTAACATTATTTCCATTGAAATTATTCCTTTCGCATTCCCTCCTTGATTCTCTTCCATTATTTCAGGGTCCCTTATTCCCTTGCTTTTGAAAATATTTCACTCCATCAAACTTCCTTGGAGTTGGTTTAACTTGAGCTCCTACAAACTTCTTATGGTTCATATTCTCTTGGTAGATGGAGATGGATTTGAGCTTCTTCTCTTGCTTAACATCCTTCTCATAAACTAGGTCCATAGTGGTTGGACCATGAACATCTACTTCACCACAAATCTAGCTATTAAGCCCCATAATGAATTTACTTATGTGGAAATGTTCATCCTTCTGATACATTGGTACATAATGTAACAGATAGGTGAAATTTTCCTAATACTCATTTATTGACATCTCTCCTTGTTTCATATTTTGAAAATCAGTGAGTTTCTGGTCGTAAAAGAGTTTGGGTAGCCATCTTTTTTGGAATATTTCCACAAACTCGTTCCATGTAAGTTTCAAAGAACTAATTCCAAGTTATATTTTCTTATTCATTCACAAATTATAGGCTTCTCCCACTAACTAATAGGCTCCCCATACAAATTTTGTGACCTCAGAATAGTTTTTAGTCTCAAAATATTTTTCCATCTGAATCAACCATGCCTTAGCTTCTTCCCCACTGGTGTTACCTTCAAATTTTGGCGGGGTTATTTTCCTCATGTCCCTAGAAAGTTCAATAGCCAAATGCTTCCTACTAGTTCCTTTAGATCGAGAGTGTGATTTCCCGTTCTCATGTTTGTGGGTCTAAACATGATCATGAGAATTCTCTTCCTCATCTTCATTAATAAAGATTTCTTCATTAATCAAAACTTCTTGTTCTACTCTAACTTTTTCCCTTACATCCAGCTCAAGATTTCCCAACCTTGCATTTGTTTTGTGAATGAAGCAAAAATTTGATCCAATTTAGCTTCAACACCCTTCAAACCTTGTCTGAATTCTTGACTCCTCTAGGATTAGTCCTTGTTCTCACCATCCTTTTCAAGAAAAGGTTATACTTTAAGGTTCATCTTTATTAGATTCAATCATGTTCTTACTATATTACAGAAAACTTTTAAATGAGCATTCATTCACACATAAAAGAAATTTCACATAAGATTTGAGAACAAGCTTTTGGAAAACACGTGATTTTTATTATTCATAAGGATCTCAATATCCTTTCAATTTACATAGAGTGATTATTCAAATTGTCAAGTGGAGAGTAACCCTTAGATTTTCTCTCAGAAACATAACTCAACGGGGTATACCCTTCAAATTTTTGTTCATCTCACATTTATTCATATCTATCCCAAAATGGGTAGCAACCTTCAAATTTATCATCCGATACATAGTTACGGGGAGCATAACCATCTGATTCATTACTTGACAAAATTACAATCACTTTTGGCATAGGAAGGACTCTAGGGTCTAAATAAATTTGAATGTTGGACTAAAACTCCCTTTTGAGGGCATATCCTTGGAAAGTGACAAGGATTCAAACTTTGTTGGTGAAACTAGAGGTAGATAGTTGAAATTGACCTCCTTCATCCTTCTCTTTACTTCACTAATCTGAGAAAGAGTGTGACTCATATTTGCAGTATCACTTAACCAAACGGGATTATCATAGTTGATACCCTCTATTGTACGAACAATGGCCTATTTTTCCTTCTTAGATTTTAGGTAGCACTCATTCCTAATTACTGACTTTCTTGTAGTTAAACTTGCTAGCTCTAATACCACATGTAACATGACAATTGTTCACGCAAGTGAATTTCCTAATTTTTCACTTTCAAGTAAATAAACTATGTTTCATAACCATTGCTATAATTTTATTTTTTTCTAAAAGAGAACAAATGAGCATAAATGACAGAAAATTCCATTCATTCATTTCATTTCCAATATAATATTCCACATATTACAATACTTCCAAATATTTTATACAAATACATAAATAGCTCAACTAAGCTTCAAAGCAATAGATATAGATGGTCCAAGAATCTCCTTTCAAATCTTGGTCGCCAACTAAGGAGGAGAAACATCACTCAAGTTATTTTCTACCATCCATGGACTCAAATGCAGTCCCCTACACATCTATCATCTAATAAATGGACCTACCCTTCGATGAAGACATTGGTGGAGTAACCTCGTAACGACAACCACTCTGAGCTTAGTGTTGTTCCCTACATAACTGGAACTTGTAGACACTACAATCCTAAACTAGGATGCATAAAAGGAACATAGTGAATTGACATTGGAGCCAAAGGAAATCACACTACTTTTGCCAAAGTATTCTCACTCAGTATCTTGAGTGACAGTCATCCTATTCACATTCACTACTCTAGCTTGATTTGACTTTAGGCCACTATAAACTATGCATAGGTAATTTCCTTCAATACTAATCATTAACCTCAGAAATAACCTATTCCTCTTTTCCAAAACACAATGGTATATCTACCAATTAAGCATAAGCATAAGTTATCCCCTTAAATGGACTTTCTAATCCTAGGTATAGCATATGAGCTTTCAAGCATAAGTTACCCCCTTCAATGGATATTCTAATCCCAGGTATAATTTATGAGCTTTCTAAGTCTAAAAATAACTTTGCATAAAATAACTTAACAAGCTATTCCCATTTCATCAATCCTAATATGTAATACTATACATGATAAACAATCACTCCTTAATATGGAGTAAGTACAAACACTTATAAGGAAATCATAACACTAATAGTTTTCCTTTCCTATAAATCTATAGATTATTACTCTTTCAATAAAAAAAATGCAATTCCCAATAAAAAACACAAGACAATCAATATTTCAAATAAAATATAAAACATAAAGATAATATAATATCATGCATGTTAATCACTTAATCCAATTGACTCACTAGTTCTAAAGCTTGGCCCTCCCTTAAAATCAGCTTCTCCCTCTCAATTCCTCTCACTAAAGTTTCCTCACAAATAACTCACAGCAATATAAGAATCTCTCAATAAAAATGCAATAGAATAGAGTGGTGTGATAATGTGTAATATAATTGTATCCAAATGAGGTGAGAATGCCTCATATTTATACCCAAAAACCATCATCTATAGGCTACGAACAAGGATTATGAAATGACACTTCTCGGCCTAATTCCATCAACTCATCTTGATAACAAAAGGTGGAAATTTTCTATCTCAATACTCACCCAAATATGACATAAAATCAACTCAATGCTTGCCAACAACAGTTTGAATGATTCATAATGCACATGTTCTAATTTGGAAATCAACTTAGAGGCTCAAGAGACTTCTAAATGAATCACAAAATTCATAATATGGTGCCAATTATTCACCATATTCCCTATTTACAAGCTTGTTGTTTAAATAGAAGAATAAGTCTAACTCACTTTGGCTACATTTTAAATAGTTGGCTTGGTCTATGCCAAAGTATTTGACACATTTCAATGAGTTGACTTCCCTCATTATAGCGTTACTTTATCATTAACTTAGCATGTCACTTTGCAGCCTTTACATTTTTCTTTTTTCATTAAGTATGAACTATGTGCAACAAATTAAAACTTATGCATTTTTCATCACTTTTATCCATGATGATATATGTGGTTTAAATACTTATCATTGTGCCATTATATGTAGCGCTATATTCACATTATATCAACCATGGCATATATTCTATAAATTGGCCAATAGTATACATATAATATATATATGTATATATATATATGTATCTATGTATCTATGTATATATGTACATATATATATGTAACACCAATAAATAGCATTTAACTCTATTTATATATATATATATATATTCAAAAATATATTTAATTATATATATTCTTTAACAAATAAGTTTGTCTAAATATTCCACTCGATATTCAAATGAATGAGATCAAGTTAACATTTCATATATACAATATTGTATATATATATATATACATTCATGTATACATACATATACATATACATATATCGACATATTCATATGTACATTCCCATTTGTCAACACATACATGTATATCAACATGTGTATATATATGTATATATGTATATATGCATATATCTCATATATATACATTCGATTATACCATCAATCACATAAACAAATGTTATCTTATTGATGGGTATCTATACATGTGATGTATATATATATATATACTTAAATGTCTTATTGTCCTCTCGATATCACCATGCCCATGAGCAGCCCATTCATGATCATGCATAGGTACATCTACCTATGTATTCTCATGTTCACATTATCTCACGTGTATGGGTTATCATCTACATGCACATGCATACATATATATACATTCTATGTATATATATCTCATCAATCAAGTATAGTAATACAAAGAACTCACATGCACCAAGCACTAAACACAATCCAAGAATTCCCTTAACATAAATCATGATCCTTCCTAATGCAAACACATCATACTAAAGGATGACTTACCAATTCCCAATACTATGACTTGACTCAACCATTCTATAAGTGAGTGTGTGTGTAAGCTCAGTTAGGTTTTGTTTCAAGTTACTCGACCAAGTTCTCCTGAGTGATACTTCCCCTCACTTTTGGAGGATTGAATCTAAATCTGCATCCAACTTAACACATTTTCATAGTAGTTAGTCATTCATCAAAACAAGCATTTGTATTATACATTTCATAGTTAGAGTATCAAATCCAATAACCATTCATTCCATATATCCATTTCATTATATAACATCAAATGAAATAAACATTCATTCATAATTTTTCAATGATTCAGATAAATAAAGTGCAACCATACATATTTCCAATCAAAATTCCAAACATAGTAATAGTAAATAGGTAAATGCACAACGATGTGTAAAATATTATTTTTTAGAATATTTTTGTTTGAAAATTTACATGTTAACAATTCATAAGATTTGAAAATAGATATCTGTCTCATAGTGAAAAATTCTTGCATTTCATTCCATAATAGGTACACAAACTATTCACCCTATTAAGTGATTTGAAATATGATAGTTCCTACCTTTGACAACTACTAAAAATTGAAAATTTTAGCTACCACTAGCATTCTCTTTGTGTTTTATTTTCCTAATCTTTGCATGTTGCACAAAATTTCAAGTTTTAGAGAAAAACTATAAGCATGTTAGTGCATCCAACATCTCATAAACATAAAAATTGGCATTAAATTTAGCAAAATCAAGCAACTTCGTCCAAAAGGATCCTCCAAATTTTCTCTTTTCTACATAGGGGAGAGGGTTTGATTGTGGAGTTGGGTCCAATAGTGGGGATAGAAGTAGTCCTCAGTGGGCCCCACAATGGAGCACTTTAGTAACCAATTGTAAAACAATTTTTACCCATAAAGTAAACAAACTATGTCCAATCATTATATAAATAAAAATTATTTTATAAATGGTTTATATTTGTCCCAAAAACAAATAAATCATCACAATCATACATTTCAGAGAATATTCATAACCCATTGGACACAACCCAAAAATAATTCAAGTTGCTCTTCTATGAGTTGTAGCACATGAAAACATGCACCCAGAATTTAAAATCAGTATAACCCAAACTCTCAACCATATATCACCTATTGCATTACATCACCATTAATTTTTTGAAGGACCTGATGCCACATGAATAGTAATGAACCAATACTATCCCATCACCAAATCCAATCGCATCCACTCTCATATCCCTCTTTCCCTACAACACAATACTCAAGCAAATTGAAAGATTCACATGTGTCCCATCAGTCAAATTCCACTACCCAACTACTAGTGACTTCTCTTGAATGCCCACCTGCAACCACTGAAATAATTGTGTAATGCCACCAAATTTTTTTTGGAAGATAAATGAAGGAATCTATGCCATTAATTCATACAAACTCTACAATTTAAGGCACCCAATTTTTTTTTCAAATTTGAAAAGAGCAAGATAGAAATTAAAGACTCCATACCAAATCAGCATTAAACATATAAAGAGAATTAGAAATTCAAATATGCATTACTCAATCTTTTTCAATTTTCTATTATCTCCTCTTACTTTTATATCCATTACTATATTTTCTTGGAGATAGTGGCAGAAAAAGAAAAAGCAACAACATCAAACAATAAAGTTTCAGGTATTCTACTACTCTTTATCAATAGGGTATTTAGTTATATGGGTTTTCAATTATATTCTTTATGACCTGAAATTCCAATCTATTGTATGTGATGTATATGTTCTTCACAATGACCTATAACTCAATATTTGGGGTTTTGTGTTATATTGTTTATGAATGTCAATGCATATCTATTGTATACAATGTAATTGTTACACCCAATTTTCTCCAATTACATATTGTGGTTGACGCCTTAGTATGGGCTGACTACACCTGATCCATGAGGATTCAAAGCATATTCAAGTCACTAAACATCAATCCAACAAGATCAATCAATAAAAGATAAACTAGGAATCCATTAAAACTAAAATTATAAATCATGAAAGTTTTGAAAAAACATATTTTAATCCATTGAAACTTATCCTATTGGGGGAGTGGTGTCACATTGATGTGGAATGGTGACCCTTTCCCAATCCCGTAGATAAATGAGCTTGTTTCGGTCGATTCTATTGAAGAGAATCGATGAGACCAATGAAATATGTGTGATAAAACATTATTTAAATGCTAAATTAGCATGATGAATGCTAAGATTATCAATATGGGTGTATGCAAATCAATTCTAAATGGAGTTTAAACTAAAAAGATTAAAACCCTAATTACCACATATGCTAAATGTATGCATCTATGTTATCATTGAGCCATTAATGGAAGCTACGCTAATATGCAAGTAATTTAAGCTAAAAGGATGCAAAAATAAGTGCTAAAATGAGTGCAAGTGAAAGTGATTTTAACATGAGTTTTCTCTTAAAAGATGGATCCCTTTGTCTCCAAATAGTGACCTATTTATAGGAGGAAAAATGAGAAATAAAGGGTTCAGATTAAAAAGGTTAATCAATGGTCAAAAAGGAAGGAAGATGGAGGCATGGATCATGGATTCTCATCAATGGATGAGAATCAATGATCACATGGATCAAGAAAAGAATCAAGAGTTCATATTCTTCCAAACAAACACACTTTCAAAACTTGCACGAGAAGTCTTGTTGAAAGCTTGTTGTAAGGAGGAATATTCATTTTTTTCAAATGAGTGAAGAAAGAGAATATTCTTTGGAATATTCTCATGGGTGAGGAAAATTAGATATTTAGCAAATTAAAACAAATTTTTAATGTGCAAAAGAGGAAGGAATATTCCATGGGAATATTCCTTTTGTAGGAATGTGCAAAGGAGGAATATTCCCTTGCAAGTGGGAAGATTAGATTTATTAGTAATTTGATGATTAAATAATTTCTTTATTATGAAAATTAGGGGAATTAGATGATATTCATTAATAAAATGACAATGAAAAGGGGAAAGTGATGATATTTAATTAAATAAGAGGACTTAGGGATTTAAATTGAATAAATTTATGTATTTAAGTTAATAAGACAAAATGTTAGCATGAAAGGGGGTGAATTAACTCGATTAGATTAATTAGATAAATAGATGAAAATGACATAATTAATTAAATAGCTAGGCTAATTTAATCAATTAAACGAAAAGAGGATGGGTTTTATGATGAAATGATGTTAGTATACCTAATTCAAGTGCATGATATCATTTAGGACATTTTAAGTGTCTACATTTTGCCCCTCTTAGAGGCCAGGTACCTATTACGTTGGTTCAAAGACTGACACTTTTTGGATTAAAAACTGCTGCTCAAATCAAAAAATAAAAAAAATCTGATTTTTGGATGCCCCACTATTGCCCTAGTGGGAGGAATAAGATGGTTCCCTTCCCCCTTGACAAATCGGGCAAAAATTTTGAATTTTGGGTTGATTTCTCAACAAAGGTAAAATATAGGTTCAGGATCAGTTCAGCTCAGAGAGGACTAGAAAGTGTAGATCTCTGATGTAGACAGATTTGATGATGTATAGACAATCATTGGCCATGGGTAGCCTCATGTACATTTTGATATATCATACAAATTTGATACTTGGATAGAAATTTTAGTAAAGATAGAAGAATATGATGAATGGATTTGACCATTGATTTTGAGATTGATTCAGAAGTCCAACAAGTCCATGATGCATTGAGACTTTATTAGAGAGATGGTGATGAGAGATGATGATGATGATTTTCTCATATCTTGGGATTGGGATTTTTTGTCATTCTTTATGTTTGATATAACACATGGAGATGATGCATCAAGGTATTAACAACGAGGATGGTGTTGTATATAGTGCAATGGACTTTGAATATGCAAACAAGTAGAATAGTTCTTGTTGACACCTTGACATACAGAAACCTCGTTAGAATGTAGTTTGGTAATTGAAAATATATCCGACCAAAGCATACACAATAGTCAATGTACTCCAAGCAACCTCTCTACACACAACTAAGCAAGTATGTGCCAAGATTATTTTACAAGAATACCCACAAGCATAGCAACTAAAAGATAATGATCGATTCCACATTCCTTTCTCTCTAAATCATTTTGATAGACATCATCGAGAGGTCCTTGGAATGGGTCAATAGGATAAATCACAAGAAAAGATCAAAGACAAATAGTCAATGTTATCTATATCTCTTGTCATTTTAACATAACTAAGGTGATGTCTAATGTTGATGTCCATCACAAGAAGGATACATCCTATGACATGTTATCAAATGGATTGATTTAGGATGAGTTGTGTGATAAGTCGTTGATACAAACTTCACTAACTTGTTTACCTATGATCCAAACTTTAGATTTTGACATTTAGGTTTTCACTTTGTGACCTACTATACCTAATTTCTATTTATTTTTCCAAAGGTTGAAGGTGATTGATTTATTATGGGTGAAGATTTATTGTGGGTGAAAGTGAAATGAGATGGATGGTTTTGGATTTTTTGAAATATTTCAATGTTTTTGGTATTTTGAAAAAATGTTTCAAGGTTGTTTTTTATCTTTTTGAAAGTTTATGTGGATGTTTTGATTTTTTTATTATTTTGAGGTTGTTTAGGGTTTTCCAAGGTTTTCCAATGTTTTTGTGTTTTTCTGATTTTAAAATGTTTTGGGGTTTTCTGAGATTTCCAAATGCTTTGGGGTTTTCTAGATTTGTGAATATTTTAGGATTTTCTGATATTTGAATGTTTAGGGGTTTTTGAGATTTTGAATGTTTATGGATTTTTGAGATATTTGAATGTTTAGGGATTTTTGAGATATTTGAATGTTTAAGGATTTTCTAAGTTTTGACCAAGAACCTAACCTAAAAGACTATCTTAGGGGCCTCGAGGGCTTATCAAAGATGAGCCTTTCCTACGTTATACACTTAAAGACCATGTAGTTCGACTAACTTGACTTATTGATGATGAGATATGAACAGTTGATGGAATGTCAGTTTATTATGATAGATTCCTAAAGACTAACCTAGGGTGTGTCGGGAGCACATCAATGGTGGCCTTGCCTACGTTCAAGCTTAGAGACTCGTAGTTTGACATGGTTTTGTTTTTGATTTTCGATATTTTGACCTTTTTAGGGATTTTGATGTGTTTTGGATGTTTTGATGATTTTGAATTTACAATTTTTGAATGTTTTTGGATTTTAGTTGTACAAGATTTTGGATGTTTTTTAGATTTTCAGCTTTACAAGATTTGGATGTTTTTGGATTTTTTGATGAACTTTTTATGAATATTTTTGGGATTTTTGATGAGATTTCCAATAACCTTAAGATATGCAAGAACCCAATCCGATCCATAATGAATTGCCCCAGTGTGATGCAATAGAGTACCTCAATATAGGCAGGACAAACTGACCTTAAGAATATGCCAAGTAGTACTAAAGGAGATACCATACTTCCCAATATCAAGCTATGACATAGGCATGGATGGGTGATGGAATAAATAGGATGAATGATGAGATGGATGAATACGATGCAAAGAATGATAGGATAAAGAGCCAAAGAATAGACAGAGGTGCCTTATTTACACAAGGAACCTCTTTGCCATGTTTCCACCAAGGTACTTCCCCAAAGTGCCACCGAAGTGGTTTTCACTAGAGGACAAATTTTTTTCTTTACTTTTTTCAATCCTTTTTCTCATTTTTTTGGAGTTTTGATCATTTTTTATTTTTTTGGATTTTCATATTTACACCCTTCAAGCCTAGGCATAAAACTTTTTAAGATGTAGATTATTGGTCAGTTCCTGTAAGGGTTCACCTTCAGGAAATGATAATTGGTATGCTCCTGATCCATAGTTTGTTGTGATGACAAAGGGACCCAACTAGTTAGGCTCAAATTTTCCTTTATTGTCCTAATTTGGAAGATTTTTTTTATTTTGCTTTAGGACAAGATCCCCTACTTGGAAAGACTGATTCTTGATCTTTTTGTTATAGCTCCATTATAATTGATTTTGATATACTTGCAAGTGATTAAGGGTGTCAAGATGACACTCATCCAAGAATTCTAGCTCATTTAGCTGAGATACTTTGTACTCTTCATCAATGATTAGATTTTGTAATGACACTCACATTGAGGGAAGCTCAACCTCTATAGGAAAGATGGCTTATGATCCATAGACCAAGGAGAAAGGGGTTGCACCTGTACGCATGTAGATACTAGTTCAATAGGCCCATAGAGCAGGATTTAACTATAGATGCCAGTCATGGCCAGCTTCATTGACCACTTTCTTTAGGATCTTTAGGATGGTCTTGTTTGTAGCCTCAGCTTGACCATTGCCCTGGGGGTAATATGGGGTAGAGAATCGATGATGGATGTTGAATTTTTGACATAGCTCTTTCACATCCTGATTCTTGAAAGGTGTTTCCTTGTCTGAGATAAGGGCTTGTGGAAGACCATAACGGTAGATGAGGTAATTTAGGACAAACTTAGCAATTTGCTTCCCCATTATGTAGGTCATAAGAATGATTTCTACCCATTTGGTAAAGTACTCAATGGCTATTATGATAAACTTGTGGCCATTGGATGAGGTTGGTGTAATCTTTTCTATGAGGTCAAGCCACCACTATGAGAAAGGCCAAGGTGTGACCATTAGTTGCAACTCTTGAGTTGGAGCATGAATAAGATCTCCATTTGTTGATACTAGACACACTTATGCATGTATTGATGGGCTTCTCTTTCCATGGTTGGCTAGTACTACCCCATCCTAAATAGTTTCTTAGATAAAGTCATACCACTAGAATGGGAACCACATATGCCACCATGTATTTCTATTAAAGTTGCCAAGGCTTCCTATTGGTTAGGAAATCATAGTAATTTACTCTCGATGCTTAGGCGATATAAGGTATCACCTAGGATCACAAATTGAGATGCATTTTTAACAAAGTTCTTCTTAAGGTTGGAGGTGATATCAAACAGAAGGGTTCCTTTGCTCAGGTAGATGAATATGTCATGGTACCACAGGGATCCAGGACCAATGATGATACACACAAATTCATATTCTAATATTTTGAAAGTTGATATGAGAATTTGTTCTACCAAGAATTCATAATGAAGGAAGTTGTGCACGGTATAACTAACAATGGTCCAATTTTTGCCATAGCATTTATTACTCGGTTGTTCATGTGAGGAATCTGCTCAAAAATTATATCAATGAAAAGGTCCTTGAGACTTTCTACCATCTTCTTGTAAGGATTAATCTTCTCATCCTTAGTTTGGTATTTGTCATTGACTTGGTTGATAACCAGCTGTGAGTCTCCATAGACTTTTAACTCTTGTATCTACCATTGTACTATTCTCCTTAGACCTTGATTAGGGATTCCTACTCCATAATGTTGTTAGTACATGGAAATGATAGCTGGTATGACTTTGGGATGCAATATCCTTGAGGGGTGATAAAGAGAATACCCACCCCTAATCTATGTTGGGTGAACAATCCATCAAAGTACATTTTCCATTGATATGTTGCATTGACAAGGAACATTGATTCATCAGGGAATTCAAATATGAATGGATTCTCTCGTATATAGGTGCTTCTACCAATTGTTCTATGATTACTTGTCCTTTGATTGCTTTGCATTCCACATACTCTGTGTCAAATTCAGTCAATATCATTACCCATTTGGCCATTTTCCCTGTGAGAGTTGTTTTGGATGACAACTATTTCAATGGGTCAATCTTTGCAATAAGCTTGATTTGATGTGACATGTAATGTTTGAAATTTTGTGAAGCAAAAACCACCGCTAAGTATGCTTTCTCAATGGATAAATAGTTTATTTCATAGCCCACCAAGGTCCTACTGATGTAATAGATAGCTCTTTCTTTTTTGTTTTCATCATGTTGTGCTAGAAGATCACCTAGTGTTGCTAATGTTGCTAAGATATATAGGATCAATGGTTTTTTTGGTATCAGCAACATGAGCACTAGAGGTGTCAATAGGTAATCCTTGATCTGTTGAAAATATTTATCACACTTCTCATCCCACTTGTAAGTTATTCCTTTATGTAGAAGATGCGAGAAAGGGTGAATTTTGTCTGATAGTTTTGCTATGAACCTTCTAATGGACTACAACCTTCCTTGTAACCCTCTCATCTGCTTCAATGTTTGTGGTGGTTCCATATCTAGGATAGTTTTTACTTTTGCTAGATCAATTTATATCCCTCTATAATACGATGTAGCTAGGAATCTTCCCTGATGTAACCCCAAAGACACTTTTTTGGGTTTAGTTGTACCTTATACTCTTTGAGTCTATCGAAGATGGGTCCCAAGACTTCTATGTGGTCACTCCTTTTCTTCGATTTTTCTAAAATATCTTCAAATTTTTTCTTGATCATGTCATGAAAGATGAGGTTCATTGCTCTTTGATAGGTCACTCCTATGTTCTTTAGCCCAAATGGCATCATGTTCCAACAATATGTCCCCCATGGACAAGTGAATGTAGTTTTTTGTTGATCCTCCTTGGTGATCATGATTTGATTATAGCCTAAAAAACCATCCATGAGTGATATCATCTCATGCCTAGCCATTAAATCCATGATGATGTCAATGTTAGGAAGAGGTAAATCATCCTTTACGCATGCCTTATTCAAGTCTCTAAAATCCATGCATATTTTTGATGCCCTTGGTGGGTTTGGAGACTGGTACTAGGTTTGAAAACCACTCAGGATAATCAATCAATTGGACAAATCCAATGTCAAGAAGCTTTTGTAACTCAAGCTTCACCAAGAGGGCTATATGAGGGTGCATTTTCCTTAATTTATGCTTCACTATTTTGTCTTTAGGATAGACTTTTAAATGATGCACAACTACTTTTGGATTGAGCCTTGGCATATCTGTGTGTGACCATGAAAATTTGGTTCTTCACTCTTCAGGAATGTTGATAGGTTTTTTTGTTCTTCATCCAACAAGGATTTGGTATAAAAAGTGATCTTGGGTGCTTCTTCTATTCCCACATTGACTGGGGTGGCCTTTTTTGCTAACAATGCTGAATTTTCTAGTGCATTGCACTAAGAGGGATATTAAATCCCTCATCCTTAGGTGCCTCATAGAGGTTTTCACCCTCGGATGCATCCTTTATTTTTACTATTTTAGGATTAGAAAGTGCCACATTGTGGTTTTCACTCAAAGATTTGCATGTTAGTTGCATGTCATCAATTTTGCGACTAAAGGATTCAATCATCTCCCCATAGCATGCCCTTGTGTCTAAATCTATATCAAAATCATCCTTGTGATCTACCCATGGTAAGTTGTCATAGAGTCCCATGAATTTTGAGATCACTTCATCATTTTCAAATAAATCTAAAATCGGTGGTCCTTGTTGGTCCTAGTCAATGAGTTGTGAGTATACTAGGCTTAGTTCAATCGATTGATTATTCAGGGTGAAGGATGTTGTGGATATCATGAAGAAGGAGTTATTCTCAAATAGGTCAGAAATATCAAGAGGTAAGTCATCTAAGGTAGTATCATGTGATGTTGGTAACCAAGAGGAAGCCTCAACCCTTTTAATGGAAGTACCTTTGTCAATAAGGGTAACCTTGCTAGTAGTACATCCTAGGCCAAGATTCTTTGGACATTTCTCAGGAATGATGGGTTCTAGCAAACCATTGTCATTTTTTCCTAGTTTCTAGTTATTGATGTATCCCCAACTCTTCATTAGCCACAAGCCTTTGTTGTCAACTTCCATGGGAAGATTAGGGATAGGTCATTCATCTTGATATAGCAATTTAGATACATCTTCCTCATTGACATATTTGTTGTTCAAATCCCCCCACTTGGTGAAGGTAGTAGCTACCATATTTATTGTTTCGACAACTTTGTTGCTAGGTGTGGGTTTCCCATGAAATTCGGGAGAAATAGGTAGCTCCCCCAACACAAAAGTATCCTTCATTAGTTTATAACTTCCACAACCATCATCCTGGATCACTGCTTTGATATCGAGAATGTTTTGCATAATGGGTTTTTATTTTTTGAGGTAGATGCAAGGGATGATGGATCAACAAATGACGAAGATGGTGTAGGCCCTTCATCATTTTTAGGGATTTGGAGTATCTTGTAAAACTTGGTCTCAATGTTCTTGCAGTAGTAAAATGGTTCAAGATCCCCATGGATAGTAACTTCTCTGCCCTCAAAAGGAAACTTTACACATTGATGACAGGTCAAAGCTACAGCTTTTAGGGCATATATCCATGGTCGGCCAAGTAGGATGTTCTAGGGGAGATCAAGGTTTAACACATGGCATGTAGTCTCTACAATGATAGGTCCCACTTGGATGGATAGTGCAATGATGCCTTGTGATACCCGCTCTTGGTCATCATATGCTCTTATGGTGGTACTCTTTCCTTTTCTCTAATGGTGCTACTCTTTGCTTTCCCAATAGTATCCTCTAAATAGCCCAAGTTCTTGATCAACTCAAGGGTCCAAATGTTCAAACCAACACTTCCATCTACTAAGACTCTTTTAACCTTGTTCTTATGAATAATGACCTCAAGGTGCAAAGCACGGTTATGAGATGGTTGTGATGGTAGGTATCGTTCTAAGAAGATGAGAATATGATTAGTGATATTCCCTACCATAGCTTGAAACTATTTTGTATCAATATCCTCAGGGATGGATGATGAAAACAAAGCTTTCTCTAAGATTTCCCTATGTTCGGGTGATAGCATCAATAATTCTAAGATAGAAATCTATGTGGGGGTCTTCTTAAGCTGATCTAGGAGACTATAGTTGCTAGAGTTTAATGTTGGCAATGTAGGTTGAGCCCTTAGTTGAGATAAAACTCCTTGGATGGTGAATTTTCCACATCGCATGGTGACTCCACACTCTACACTAGGCCCTTTGATGGTGACGATAGTGATGAAACTTTCATAGGAAGCGACTATATTAGAATAGGTATGTTGTATGTTTATGTAATCCTTAGATTTTCCAGTGTTGTTTCCTTTTCTATGATCTAACATAGGGTTCTTGTATATCTTAAGATCTCGATTGCTAACTAGTACTTCGATAGATATGTCTTCACTCTAGATAAGATCTTGGATAATATTCTTGAGCCTCATGTATTTCGATGTTTTGTGTCCTTTGATTTTGTGAAAGTCACAAAGATCTTTTTCATTGTACCAGGGTGGTTTATCCTATGGTTCTTGGTAGTTTTCGAAATTGGGAAGTGTTATTAGGTTTGACTCTCCAATTTCTTTGTTATAGTTTCAATGGGTTCCAACAATTGTGTGTATTTGCATTTTGGATAGTTATTTTTGTTGGGTGTTTGCCATTGTTGTGTTTCGATGTTGTTGACCTAATTGTTTTGTGATGGTGTTGTTTGTTGCATAGTTTGTTGAACATTAGCTATTTTATTGTTGTTTGGTCTAGGAGCACTTAGGAATACCTTATCATCTACCATGCCATCATTTCTTATGTTCTTTTTCTTATCCCAGACACGAGGCTTTTCATTTGAGTTGGTTGATGGGCAATTGTCCTTGTAGGCTTGAGTATTTCCCTGTGAGATTAGAGCTCTCTTGATGTTAAGGGCTCTAGGGACAAGCTCATCATAAGAGGTAATGAACTACATTTTTTAAGTGGAAGGATAGATCTAGATCTAAATTTTCTATGATAATTCCCACTTGTTGTTCATCGAGAATGGGCCACTTGCTCTTACTAGCTCTTTGCCTCCATCATTGCAAGAAATTGGTGAAATATTGTCCTTTGTTTTGTTTGAGAGTGTACAAATATTCTAGGATTTCCTCCATGTCAAGATTAAAGGAGAAGTTATCTATGAATTTATCAATGATTTCTTGAAAGGTTTTGATTCCTAGAGGTAACTGAGAAAACCAATCAATGGTTGGGCCTGTTAAGCTTCACGGAAAAAGGAGCATCAAATAGGACTCATTGTAGGTGACCTCCATACACATGACATTAAACTATTTGACGTGGTCCACAAGAATTCCTCTCCCTTTGTATTTATTAAATTTTGAGACTTCAAAACTGGGAGGGAATGGTGTCATTGTGATGTTTCGATCAAATGGATATGGGCATAAGTTTTTCGTATGGGGTTTCTCTATTTTTCCCATTCTCATATCCTTCATTTCTTGTGTTAACACCTTGATTTGTGATGCCATATCGTCTTGTGGGCTTGGTGGAGGAACATATGGTGGAAAGAAGGATGAATTGTATGTGGGATTCTAATATGATGAGGTGTTGTATGGTGTGTATGTGGGTTTGGGATATTGTGAAGGTGATTGTGTTGGAGGTGTGTATGTTCCTAGTGTGTTTGTATTATGATGTTTTGTTGAGTATTATAGTAGGAACCTTATTGTTGTTGTTGTTGGGCATACAGGTGAGCTAGTAAGGCTTGTTTTTGGGCTTCTTGTTGTTGTTGAGCCACTAGGGCTTGTTGTTGGGCTTGTTGTTGTTGATATGTTGCAAAGGTTGCTTGTTATTGTTATTGTTGTTTTGTGTTGCTAGGGTTGCTTGATGGGCTTGATGTTGATTTTGCGCTACTAGGGCTGCTTGATGTTGTTGTTGTGTTATTAAGCCTACTCGATGTTGTTGTTTTAGTTGCACTGCTAAGGTTGCTTGATGTTGTTGATGTTATTGTTGTGTTGTTAGGGCTGCTTGTTGTTTTTGCTACTGTTGGACAACCTGCTGATAAAATTTTCGTGCTTGATGTAAAGCTAATGCATGTGCTTGCAATGTAGGATCAATTGGTTGTTGGGACATTTGTGATGGGTTTTGGGTGTTGATTTTTTGTGCAGGTTTCGGGTTGTTGATGAGAGGTTGGGGGTTCCCTTGGTTTAACATTCCTTTCAAGATGGTGGATTGGGATGTAGGAATGTAAGTTTGAGGTCCCATTTGATTTTGCATGACAAGGGGGACCGTGGGGAAAGATGATGATGATTCCATTAGGTATTGTGATGGTAATGGCACATTAGGACCTTGAGTCTATTGATTGAAAGGATTCCCTTGATCGATGTTTTTGGGATTTCCTTTTGTTTGGGATGTGGTTAAGGTATTACCTTGGTTGATGGGGTTCATGACCAAGGGTTTATTTTGAATAGGGTTGGTGATGGATGGGATGGATATGTTTTGTGAAACCAATGGTACGGATGAACCAATGGGGTTGTTGGATAAAGATGTTCCTATTTGTGTTAAGGGTTGACTTTGCATTAGGGTGTTGGCATGCCCCTATTGGTCTATTTGAGTACTTGGCCAATACTTCCTTGTGTAATGTTGGGGACACTTGCGGTACTTGTGGGGATGGATGAAGATGGATGACCTCGATAGGTTGAGGTTGTCATGGATTTGTGAATGTAAACGTTTTATTTTGATGCAATGGATGTTCAGGGACAAGGGGAGTGCCAAAGGTAGGTGTCCAAGTGGTGGTTTGAGAAGAATTGGTGTTGAGGGTACCCACAATTATGTTTCTTTCCAATGAAAGAGTACAACCAAAGTCCTTAGAAAGACTAGCTGTAATACTAGGAGTTGATGTTTGATTGAGCCCTAGTGGTGGAGTTGTTTTCGTGGTGGATGAAGTCAATCCTTGTGCCAATGATTGCACAACAAAAGATGGGGAAATTGGAGCCACGTTTTCTAAGGCTTTATGTTCTTGTTTGTACTTCATGATTTCTTCCTTAGTAATTCCAAATGGGTTGTTCATAATGTTGCAACGGGGTAACTTGACTTCTTGGATAAAATTATTGAGGATTGGGATCATTTGAGGTGAATGTGACTTTGGTTTTCTCCATGATTCTCTTGTGTTGTGATCTTATCTTTACCATAAATTTTGGGTCACCTATGGGAGAGTTGTGTTGATATTTGTAATGATCGAACTCTCTAGTTGACTCAAATCTAGGTAGAAGAGACACTCTAAGTAATTTTGGAGCAATGAAGGTAGTGGGAGATGAAAAGATGAATGATGTGGGGAGTGACTTTTGAAATCATTTTGGGACAACACTTTTGACTAAGAGTTTTATGTTTGATGTTTGGATAAAGGATGTTTATGAACTCGTGAATCTTTAGAATATACTTGTGACCTTCAAGATAAATGAGTTCAAAGATGATAACTAACTTAACCAAATGCATGGAAAAGGATTCATTTTACATTCAAAGTAGCTAAGTTAGATGTTGGTTTGATATATGTCTAAGTCCAAAAGTGTTGGTGTGTTCAAAATTTTTGCAAAGTTTGGTGAAGTGAAGTTTGGATTTTGATAAGGGGTGGATGAAATGTTTGACCCAATGTTGATCTAGAGTGAGCCTTTGTTTTCCAAAACTAAGATGGTGAGAAACATGCTATACCTCAAGTGTTTGAAACCTAAATACTTAATGATCAAGGAGAAATTGTTGTGAAATGTGTAGATTTGGTTCATTCATGAAATAGCATAGAAAACATCTCCTTAGTGATTTATCTCAGTTGCGGTAATTTCTTAGGATACATCTTCTAATATACTTTGAACTATGGTGTCTAAGTTTGAAGTAGCGGCATGTAGACCTTCTTTTGGGGATTTTGATTTTGCAAGAGGTCATTTAAGACAAGCTTAAGACCAATGTTTGACTTCAAATGAGGGGTCCATATTGGGCATACATGTTTGGATCATTCATCGAGATGCATCTATAAAAATTTCTTGCCAAAATGTTTATGTTGCGATAAAGACTCAAGGTGTCTCTTGATAACTTTTTGACTATGATGCCTAAGTTTGAAGTGATAGAATGTAGACCTTCTTTTGGGGATTTTGATTTCGTGAGAGATCATTTAGAGAAGCACAAGATTGTGGGAAAGAGGATATTTTATTGTCATGTAGGAGGTGGTAATATGGGCCTTCCATCCACAATGTCTTGTTCCTCTTGTTCATCTGAGATGTATGCTTTGTTTCTCCACTAGATAGGTGCTTTCTTTTGTTTCAAAAGTGAACCTTCTCAAACTACTAATTACATTAGTTTGTTCTCCCTCAATTAGTTCAAAGTTTGGTTGAATGATAGCTGGTGTAAGGTTAGGTTGTTCAACCAGAGCAATCAGACACCAAATGGTTATGTGGGGTTCAATTTGTCAATTTATCTTTCTTAAATGAGTTTCTTTTTACCACAAACACTTTGTATTGCTTAAGTTCAATCTAAATGTCTATGTCAAAAACATCATAAATTTCACAGTCCATTTTGTGAAAAGAATGAAGTTAGGAGCATATTTTCCTAGGTTAACTTTGGGAATCATGGATTGAGATGTAAACAAAAATATTTAGAAGTATATAAGAATAAATCCTTAGGAAAAGCATCAATATCAAGGTTTTTTCAAAGGGTACCCATACTTAGACCATAGGGTTTGAAATTTTGAAAAGACTTTTTGATGTTTGTTTGCATTTGTTTTGGAACCAAGCAAGTGTTATACTGACTCATAAGCATGAAAACTCCTAAGTAGGTGTGTATTTCTTAATAGCCTTACCATCATCCCCTAAGAGATGATTAATCCGTGAAGATGAAATGGAAAAATAGGCTATGTCAAGAAATGTAACATCTTGACATGCCAAGCAAAGGAGTCCCTTCCCCATTTTCTTTATTGCCTCAATCAAAAACTGGACATAGTAAGTAAATTCTTAGAGCGGTGCTACTCCAATGCACTACCTTAAAATATACTTTGGGGGAAATGGTGAGCCACTAATAACAAGGTTCTTAATTCAGACTTTCAGGATAAACCAATGCTACACATGAAGTGAATTCACTCAATTAAGAGGACTCCCAGCCCTTAGAAACATCTAAGGTTTTTGACATATCACACAGATACTAGAGCACATGATCATTGGTATAGTGTAACTACACTAGCTGGTCAATGACTTTCATCATGCCAAGTATTTATATCGTGGACCGAAATGAAAGCACTACTTGGGCCGTTCCCTCTCACAAGTTGGGAGGTAGGTCCGCTAAAGGTAAGACATGTTTGAAGCATAAAATGTCATTCATCCCCCGATATTGCTAATAGGTGCAAGGGGAGATGATTAGCACTTCCAAGAAGAAAAATTATACTTGTGTGTTTCTCTTCGCCTAAGATCGCAAGAAGTGCAAGGGGATTGGATACACGCAACAAGAATACTCAAACAATTTAGATACATGTTCATTTTAATCCATCATAGCAAAATGAGTTCGTTTTATACACCAATTTGAAGTGTGAAGATTGTGTTGTTCAATTTTAAACCAACAAGCAAAATGATGTAAGGGTTCAGTTTAACTAATTTGAACATTCATTTTAAAGCCCAAAAAGAAATCTAGTTTGGTCCCAAAATGTGAAATAAAGCATCATAAATGGGTTATAATTTCCCCATAATTGTTGAAACACTTGTTACAATTATGAGATTTAAACAATGATATGCTCCTTCACTTTGAATGTTATCAGCCAAACTTGCAAAACAAGTTAGCCTAAAAACCAAAATGAGAAGTCAATGAAATGTTAGTAATCAGATAAAGTAAAAAATTAAAGCACATGTCAAAATTCAAGTTCAATTTTTGTGTTTACTAGTAAATCATGACGCTAAAATCAATCATGTCATTGAAATTCATCAATAGCGTTGCCATATAGCAAGTGCATCGCTATATTAAAAAATTGATGGCATCGGTTTTCAAAAAATAGTGAGCTCAAATGTGTTGCTATATCAGTTGTGTCACTAAATAAAATTTTATGGCGCGATGAAAAATAAAGTTAGTGTCGCTATTTTAATAGGTTTTGATGAAATTTAATATGTGTTGCTAAATTAAATATGCATCGCTATTTTAAATATCAAAGGCATTGTTGTATAGCAACGCACGATCAAATGCATCAGTGATTTATCAATAGCATCGATGCACCTGAAAATGCAAGCAAAATGGAGTTTTAACAAGAAATTTGTTAGATTGGTTAGTTCATGCCCTCCTAGTGCCAAAATGTGATTGACGACTTAGTATGGGTTGACTACACTTGATCCATGAGGATTCAAAGCGTATTCAAGCCACTTAACATCAGTCCAATAAGATCAATCAATAAAACCTAAACTAGGAATCCATTAAAACTAACATTCTAAATCATGAAAGCTTCAAAAAAACCTATTTTAATCCATTGAAACTTATCCTATTGGGGGAGTGGTGTCACATTGATGTGGAATGGTGACCCTTTCCCAATCCTGTGGATGAATGAGATCATTTCGATCGATTCTATTGAAAAGAATCAATGAAATTGATGAAAGATGTGTGATAAAACATTATTTAAATGCTAAATTAACATGATGAATCCTAAGATGATTAATATGCATGTATGAAAATCTATTCTAAATGGATTTTAAGCTAAAAAGATTAAAACCCTAATTACCACATATGCTAAATGTGTGCACCTATGTTATCATGGAAGCCATTAATGGAAGCTAAGCTAATATGTAAGTAATTTAAACTAAAAGGATGGAAAAATAAGTGCTAAAAATGAGTGCAAGTGAAAGTGATTTTAACAACATGAGTTTTCTCTCAAAAGATGGATCCCTTTGTCTCCAAATAGTGACCTATTTATAGGAAAAATGAGAAATGAAGGGTTAAGATTAAAAAGGTTAATCAATGGTCAAAAAGGAAGGAAGATAGAGGCATGGATCATGGATTATCATCAATGAATGAGAATCAATGATCACATGGATCAAGAAAAGAATCAAGGGTTCATATTCTTCCAAA
Organism: Sequoia sempervirens; assembly: GCA_007258455.2. Classification (NCBI taxonomy): domain Eukaryota; kingdom Viridiplantae; phylum Streptophyta; class Pinopsida; order Cupressales; family Cupressaceae; genus Sequoia; species Sequoia sempervirens. Next base: position 296,014,958 of record VDFB02193867.1, read on the forward strand.
CAAACACATATTCTTCCAAACAAACACACTTTCAAAACTTACACAAGAAGTCTTGTTGAAAGTTTGTTGTAAGGAGGAATATTCCTTTTTTCAAATGAGTGGAGAAAGAGAATATTCTTTGGAATATTGTCATGGGTGAGGGAAATTAGATATTTAGCAAATTAAAACAGTTTTAATGTGCAAAAGGGGAAGGAATATTCTATGGGAATATTCCCTTGCAAGTGGGAAGATTAGATTTATTAGTAATTTGATAATTAAATAAAGTTTTGATTATGGAAATTAGGGGAATTAGATGATATTCATTAAATAAAATGATTTAATGAAAAGGGGAAAGTGATGCAATATTTAAATTAAAAAATTAGGGTTATTTAATTAAATAAGAGGACTTAGGGATTTAAATTGAATAACTTAATGTATTTAATTTAATAAGATGAAATGTAAGCATGAAAGGGGGTGAATTAACCCAATTAGATTAATTAGATCAATAGATGAAAATGACATAATTAATTAAATAGCTAGGCTAATTTAATCAATTAAGTGAAAATAGGATGGGTTTTAGGACAAAATGATGTTAGTATACTTGATTTGAGTGCATGATATCATTCAAGACATTTTTAAGTGTCTACACATATGATCAAGTCCTTTTAGTTATACTCTTAATGCCTAACATTGTGTATCTGTTGTATGGGATGTTATTGTATCACCCACTCCACTGTAAGTGCATAACCTATGGATTTTTAGTTATATTCTTTATGATTAGGAATGCCAATATGTAGTATGCTATGTAAATGTTTTTTCACACTGACTTGTAACTCAATATCTAAGGTTTCAAGTTATATTATTTATGAATATCAATGCATATGTTGTAGGCAATGTAATTGTTACACCCAAACTGTTGTAAGTGCATAACCTATTTGGTTTTTAGTTATATTCTTTATGCTTGGGAATTCCAATCTATTGTATGTAATGTAAATTTTGATCACGCTAACTCAATATCTAGGGTTTCAAGTTATATTTTTTAAGAATGTCAATGCATATTTTTTGTATACAATATAATTGTTACACCCAATCTTCTCTAAGTGCATAAGATCAAGTTCCTTCAGTTATATTTTTAATGCTTAGAAATTCCTATTTTTTGTATACAATGTGATTGTGTAATCTAGTATTCTATAAGTGCATAACCTATTAGGTTTGGGTTTTCATTTATATTCTTTATGACAAGGAATTCCAATCTATTGTATGTGATGTAGATGTTCTTCACATTGACTTGTAACTCAATATCTTATATTTCAAGTTATATTATTTATGAATGTCAATTCATATATGTTGTATACAATGTAATTGTTACACCCAATTTTCTCTAAGTGCACAAGATCAAGTCATTTTAGTTATATTTTTAATGCTTAGCAATGCCTATATGTTTTTTTTGATGTGATTGTGTAATCTAGTCTTTTGTAAGTGCATAACCTATTGGATTTTCAATCATATTCTTTATACCCAAGAATGCCAATTTATTGTATGCTATGTAAATATTTTTCACACTGACATGTAACTCAATAGATGAGGTTTCAAGTTATACTGTTTAGGAATATCAATGCATATTTTTTGTATATGATGTAATTGTAATATTTTTTATGAATATCAATTCATATTTGTTGTATACAATGTAATTGTTACACCCAAATTGATAAAAAAAAGTGTATAATATTAAGTTCTTTCAATTAAATTATTAATTCCTACCAATGCATATATGTTGTATATGATGTGATTGTGTAACCCACTCTGCTATAAGTGCATAACCTATTGGGTTTTCAGTTATATTATTTATGCTTGGGAATTTTGTTGTATGTGATGTAAATGTTCATCACACTAACCAATAACTCAATATCTAGGGTTTCAAGTTATACTATTTATGAATGTCAATGAATATTTGTTGTATACAATATAATTATTATACCCAATTTGATCCAAGTGCATAAGATCAAGTGATTTCAATTATATGTTTAATGCATAGCAATGCCTATATGTTGTCTACAATGTGATTGTGTAATGTAGTCTTTTGTAAGTGCATAAACTATTGGGTTTTTAATATCTCAAGTTTCAAGTTATATTGTTTATGAATGTCAATACATATCTACATTTAAATAAACCAAATCAAAAAAATCAAAAGACCAATAAAAATAAAATCATTATCAACTTTCGCATTATAAACTCTGAACATGTATAGTAAAGAAAAATAATCTATTCAAGAATCATTGTGAGCTTAACGGTGTTCATTGAAGGTTATTATTGTTTGATTCATGTTTTGTAATGTCTATAGGTGAAATATAAAGCTAAATAAGGATCAAACAAAGCAAGAAGAGAGCCACGACAAGGTTTCCTACATGTAAAAGAGGGGTTACATTCCCCTCTGAAGAAGAACCTCCTCTATAAGAAGACAACAGTCCTCAACCTATTGAGGCAGTTTTGGAGGTTAGTGTACATCCAAGCAGGCCAAGAATAGCAACACAAGAATGAGAATGGTCAACAAAGTACATGAATGGGGCTCTTCGAGATGTTGAGGATAATGGGATGTTGATAAGGGCAACTGCCAAAAATGGAGAATCCCAACTACAACACTCACAAACTGGTTAGGTGGGATTGCATCCACTTCCAAGAAAGGTCCTCCAAAAATTCTCATAGAAGATGAGGAGATATTATCATCAATTGGTGAAAATAAATGGTAGCAATCATTTGTGTCCTTGAGATTATCAATCTCAAGGTAACAGTTTCCTAGATTTTCCAATCTAGACCCAACCATTTCAAGGATGGGCTGCCTAGTAAGTCATGGTGGATTGTATTTAAGAGGTACCATTCAGAACTCACATTGTACATAGTAGAATGCCTCAACAAGGACAAGGAACTCAACTTGAGACTTGCAGTAGTATCCACAATTTGTAATACACTATCGATAATGTATGATGTTAATCCCTATGGTCCTCACAAAATATGGAACTACAATGAAATAGGTATTCAAGCAAGCATAAATGGTGAGATGAGGGTGTTGGAAAGAAGAGGTAGTAGGAATGTCTCATACATAATTCCCAAGATCCAAGAATGGATTACATTTCTTTGTTGTGTTATTGCAGCTAGTTAGTGTATACCAAGGTTCTACTTGTCCAAGGGAAAGAAGCAGCTAAAAAAATACATTGCAGGCTATAAATCAGGTGCTTGAATGGTAGCCTAGCCACATGCTTGGGTGACAAAAGATATTTTCATGAATTGGTTGTGCCAATTTGCACAATTAGTTCCAAGAGGAGTGTCACCCATTAACAAGCACCCTCACATTTGTTATGGCTATGGTAGCCATATTGCAATGATAACCATCTAGGAGGAAAGGATGTTGGGAATTGATCTTCTTATAGTTCTTGGACACACATCACACAAACTACAACTAATAGATGTGAGTATATTTTCACCATTCAAAATTTACTTCAAATATGAATGAGTTACATGGTTGGCTAGTTACCCAAACATAGAAATCAGGAGGGTGGAATTACCAGAGCTAGGTAGCAATTCATTGCAAAAAGTGATGACAATCTCCAACATCATGCCATGTTTTAAAAGGATGGGGATATAGCCCCTCAATCCCAATTCCCTGGTGGACAACATGCATCCAAGCAACACATATCAATTCAACATGGTTGAGGATGATTTTATAGTGTAAAACATCCTTAGTCTATTAGGTGTTTCACTTTCAACTGATGAGGTCACACACACATTACAATGTGTAACAGAATGTCAAGTGTGGCAACATATACAAGATACAAGACACAATTTTCTTACTCATTAAATTGAAAAAGTGGCATTTGATCAACAATCTCATGACATGGCGAACAACCAGTATGAGGAATTTAATGGAAATCTTAGTCTTCCCTTGCAACCTAGCCAAACATCTTAGTTGATGGAGGGAGCTATGAATCTAGGCATTGACTTATGATGTCAAGAAGAGAAAAGAACTTGTCATTCACATATCCACCTGCAACATTTGCTATACCTAAAATAGTACATTACTATACGGATTTTAGCCAAGAAACATAAGCTATTGGCGAGGAATCCAAGGAAAAAATTGACTCCCAAGTGACTGAAATAATTGAATCCCAATGAATTTTGAAAATTATTAAACTCTTTAATCTACAAGTGCACATTATCAATGAAAGAATGTAGAATTCTATTGATAATGGTATTCGGCTAATCTGACAGTCTCAAATGTTTACAACTAATGATTGCATGACTCTCCTAATGTGGTAGGAGAAAAGGAAATAAGAACTAGAAGACATCAAATGTAGAAAAACTAATAGAATGAGGAGAGGACGGTAACATAGATTGCGGCGATGGAGTTGAAGGAGCAAAGGAAAGTTGACAAAGAAATTTAGCATAAGGAAAGAGAGCAATTCAAACTATTACAAAAGAAGGCAAGAGAGAAAAAGAGAGAGCAAGAGAGGGTTCAAAAGGAACAAGATAGAAAGGAAAGAGAGATTGAGGTGGGCCATAGGGCATTGCAGCAAGAAAGATGGTTAAGTAGTCCTACGAACCCATTACAAGAGAATCATGTGTTATTTCAAGAATTACTGAACATAAACATCCTCACTTTTCTATTGGTACCATTTTTTTGACTCTTAACCCATCACATGTAAGATGCACTCAAATTTCAAGTCAAACATCTAGTCAAGAAGAACATTGTATCCCTCAATTTTCTATTGGAATGAATTGTTTAGCACTCACCCCATCACTTTTAATTTGTAGTCAATTTATAAATACAAATCCAAATCATGTAACCACAACTCAAAATGAAATTCCATGAGATGAGAACATGCCTCTTGATGTTTTTCTTGGCTAGTTTGATTGAGGTTGGGAGGGACCAACCCTACAAGTCCATTTTTTGGCTACTTTTGTTGTGTACGTTGGGGATTGCAAGATTATGTTTGAGGTTGGGAAGGACCAGACCTACAACTCCATCCTTTTTGGGTAGTTTTGTTGTGTACATTGGGGACTATAAGATAATGTTATAAATATAAGTTTACATTTTATTTATGCTTTTTGGTTGCAAGTATGTTCAATTGTTGGTAGGAATTTAATTTAAATTTATCCAATTGGTTTAAATCTACCACATGTTACGCTCCAATTGGGCCAAAGTGTTCATGATTTTCCCATTTAGAGGGTTGACTGATCATCATTTAGGTCCACCTCCAAATGCTGCATGGAGGGGAGCTAGAAGTGAGTCAAATCGATGCATGATAGTCAAACACCTTTCCACCCTCAATGTCTAGTTCCTCACATTAATCATGTGCCACCCCCTTGTTGCAAGAATGAAGGTATTATCATTGATGTCAACTATTCAATTAGTTATCAACTGGTTTATATTGTCATTGATGTCATGAATGTAGGTTATTGGTTGTATATGTCAAGGGTATTGAGAAATTTGTAATGGAGGAAGGTTGCAGGTATTTGATGGTTGCTTCATATTTTGCTTCAGGATTTTCTTCTATGTTTGTGTGGTTCAAATATGTTGATCATAGTTGTTGGAAGCTGCTATATCCAGATTTTTGGCTTCTGATTCATTGTGCAGTGCGAGTTATGTTCACCATTTGTGAACTATGGTTTTTTGTGTATTTGGTTGAGGTTTGGGAGAAATATTGTTGGTCCAGATTTCTTTTTGGTTAAGTCTTATGACTTGCAGTTCTAGAGTTAATTTGTTCTGATCATGTTAAAGATAATTTTGGTGTTTAGAAGGATTTGATCATGCTAAGGGTTGTGTGTGCTTAATTGTTCTATGTGTTTTACACTACTTTGGCTGACCTCGTGTTGAACACTACCTTTGATGTTAATGAAACGTGTTGGGACCTAATTGGGTCCTCATCAAGCATGTTTCTGGGTCACCATCATTCTAATTCCACCCTAGGATGTTTTTGCGCTAACCTAATTTGAATTTAATGATGGATGGCCGAATTTGGATATGTTTCAAAGTTGAAGATGGTATAAATACAAGATGAGTGAGTGGTGAAAGTAGAACAAAGAGATAAGTGCAAATAAATAGAGAATATAGGTGCAAAGAAAATGTGAATCAATATGTGTATGTGATATGAGTGTGGTAGATCAGTGCAGAGCCTAAATGTTGAGTTTCTGGATGCAGTGAGTTGAAGGCGGACTTTATCATCCATGCATGTCTACAAGTGGTTGAGCAAATTATGGTGGAATTTTCTATTGCATTGAGATTGTCTTCTCTTTGTAACATGTCTCTTATATATTATTTGTATCTCTATGGAACTGAGCCCTTCGGGTGGTTAACCCTGTTGGACAGTGAGTCTTTTCCACATAAATCTAGTGTTATTGTGTTTGTGTGATGGTTTTCAGTTTCTTCACTTGCACATAATGTTTAATCATTTTAGAAAAGTTAAGAATTGTGATTGATCTAAGTTTTGTTGAATGTTGTTGTCTTTTTCAACAATTGGTATCAGAGCTTGGTTCCTTAGAGAAGAGCTTAACCACTTAAGGAAGGTCCAAGATGGCTAGAAAAATTACTCATGATTATTCGAGGTTCGATGGAACTAATTATGCTATCTAGAAAATACTAATGGAAGAATATTTGGAGTACTATGGATATGATGTGGAGAAAGCTTACAAGAATCCTTACTCTCCTCCTACTAATGGTCTATGTATGGCTGATGAGATCAAGGCACACAAAGCGAACAATAAGGTGAAGTACATCTTGAAGAATTGTCTTGTACATTCTGAGTTGATTAAAGTTCAAAATTTGAAGATTGCTAAGGAAGTCTGAGATGCTTTGGAAAAGGCACATGAAGGCAATGAAAGGGTAAAAGAGGAAAAGTTGCAGAACTTGGAGACACAATTTGAGCTCCTACACATGTCTAAAGATGAGAATGTTAAAGCTTATGTATAGAGATTGGATGAGATAATAGCTAGAATGTGAGGAATTTGTGCTACAATAGATGAATCCAGGATTGTAAAGAAGATTCTTAGAACTCTCCCTAATGCTTACAGTGAAAATGTATGTGCTATTGAAGAACATATAGATTACAAGACTTACACTAAAGATCAATTGTTGGGAACTCTAACATCCTATTTGATGAGAAAGCAAAATTTAAGAAATGGACCCAAATCAGAGACTGTGTTTAAAGCTACAAAAGCTGAAGATCCGGATGAAGAAAGTTTTGATGAAGTAAAATATAACTTTGTGAGAAAGATGAAGAAATGCTCTAGAAAGTATGAAGGTAAGTTACTCTTTAAATGATTTAGTTGTGGAGGAATAGGATATTATGCTTCTAAATGTTCAAAAAGAACTAAGAGGAATAAACAAAGATATGATAAAGAAAGGTAAGAAGATCAATATAGCATATTATGTGAATGAGGATGCTAGTATATCTAATGAGGAATTTGATTATGGAGATCCTAATGACAATGAATGCTTGTTCTTGGCTATAAAAGATGAACCTACTTCTGTTAATTTTGAAAAATAGGTGAAGGAATGCCCTTCGGAGAAGGACAAAAATGAAGGTATTGTTATCTCTAACCTACACGCTAAAGAGGGAAAGAAATATTGGGTTGTTGATAGTGGTTTTTCACATCACATGAATGATGATAAAAGTAATTTTATTAAACTTGATAAATATGATGGAGGCTTAGTTATGTTCAGAGATGATATTGGTGCTAAGATTTGTTGGATAGGCTCAATAAGTTTTGATGGAAAACATAATATTGATGATGTCTACTATGTTAAGGGTTTGAGGCATAATCTCTTGAGTGTTGGACAGATTTGTAGTAAAGGATATAATCATGTCTTTAAGGATGAAAGATGTGTGATCAGGAAAGATTCTGGAACAATGATTGTTGTAGGAAAGAAATCTGAAGGAAATATCTATCAACTTAAGGGTGTTGATGGATGATGCTTTATGACTCGGATCAATGATAGTTGGTTATTGCATCATCGAATGTTTCATATGAATTTTGATAACTTGGCAAGGATTAGTGTAGTTTAGGCCGTGAGAGATTTACCAAGGATTACAAATCTTGTTAATGCTACTTGTAGGAATTGTCAGTTTGGAAAGCAAGCAAGAAACCATTACAGATCAAAGGAACAATCTACTACTAGACTACTAGATTTAATTCATATAGATCTTTGTGGTCCTACAAGAGTGAGAATTCTACAAGGTGAAAGGTACTTTATGATTTTGATTGATGATTACTCTAGGTATACATCGGTTACATTTCTTAGAGAGAAATTAGATGCAATAGATAGATTCAAGACATTCAAAGCTATGATTGAGAATAACGTAAATTTGAGGATGAAATGCTTAAGATTTGATAGAGGTGGTGAATTCACCTCCCATAAGTTTAATATGTTTTGTGAAGTGTGTGGAATAAAAAGATAGTTATCTGCTCTGAGAACTTAGTAGAATGGAGTTGTTGAAAGAAAGAACATAACAATTCAAGAGGTTGCTAGATCAATGATTACTAAGGTAGGTCTACTAGAAGTTTATTGGAGAGAAGCTATTCACACTATTGTTTATGTATTCAATCAAGCAAGATAAAATAGTACAAAGACCCTCTATGAGCTATGGTGTGGAAGAATTCCTATTGTTAAGTATTTCAAGGTATTTGGAACAAAATTTTATATCAGACGAGATGAAGAAAATTTAGGAAAATTTGATGCAAGAAGTGATGAAGGAATTTTTCTTGGATATTCTACTAAAAGAAAAGCTTATAGATGTTTCAATAAAAGACTAAGGAAGATTGTAGAAAGCTCAAATGTCAAGTTTGATGAAGAAATGAATAATTCAATTGATGCTGATGAATATGTATCTGATGAACATGATTGCATAAGAATTGAAGAAATTGTGGAAGAACAGGAAAAGGATGAGCAAGAGAAGCAGAATGAAGAAAGAGAAGAAGAAGAAGAAGCTCTGGTGGTGTCCCCTAAGACACCTAGATATGTAAAGAAGAATCATTTAGAAAGTCATATCATTGGAGACAAGAAAAAAGGAGTATTGACAAGAAGCAGAGTTGTTGTTGGTGAGATAAATCAGTGTTTATTTTCTAAGATTGAACCGAAGATCGTAAGTGAAGCATGTAAAGATGAACATTAGATGGAAGCTATGAAGTAAGAACTTATGCAAATTGAGAAGAATCAAACTTGGGAATTGGTCCCAAGACCAATATACAAGAACATTATTGGATCAAAGTGGGTATTCAGAAATAAGTTGAATGAGAATGGAGAAGTGGTTAGAAAAAAAGCAAGGCTTGTGTGCAAGGGTTACTCACAAGTAGAAGGCATATATTTTTAGGAGACTTTTGCTTCAGTGACAAGAATGGAAGCTATAAGGATGTATTTAGCATTTTTTGCTCATAAATATTTCAAGGTCTACTAGATGGATGCCAAGTGTGCATTTTTTAATGGTGAGCTAGAAGAAGAAGTCTACATGGAACAACCAGAAGCATTTTAGTTGTTAGATCAATCAGATATGGTTTGTAGATTGAAGAAATATTTATATGGACTAAAGCAAGCTCCTAGAGCTTGGTATGCAAGGTTAGATAGGTATTTGATTCATCAAGGTTTCAACAAAGGTACGAAAAAATAGTAATCTGTATTTTAAAGTTGAAAATGACAAAATCTTGATTGTGGTTGCATATGTTGATGACATTATTTTTGGATGAAATGAAACTATGTGTAAGATGTTTGCAGAAGAAATGCAAAAAGAATTTGAGATGTCTATGTTTGGAGAGATGTTGAAGAAGTTTGGGATGGATGGTTCCAAACTAGTATGCACTCCTATGTTGACTAGTTGCAAATTAGGTAAAGATGATGATTCACCTAAGGCCGGTCAAAGAAAATATAGATCTATGATTGGTGGACTATTGTATTTGACTACTACTAGGCCAAATATCATGCATGTTGTCTATCTTGTGGATAGATTTCAAGAATATCTTAAGGAAACACATGGTGTTTCTATTAAAACAATATTCAGATACTTGTATGGCACTCCATATTATGGCTTATGGTATCTTAGGGATACTGATTTTACACTAAGTGCTTATACAGATGCAAATTGGGTTGGATGTGCAGATGACATAAAAAGTACAAGTGGTGGTGCATTTTTTCTTGGTTGCATATTAGTGGCATGGTTGAGCAAAAGCAAGATTTAATTTCCTTATCTACTATTGAAGCTAAGTATATTATTGTTGCATCTTGTTGTACACAAGTTATATGGATGAAACAGACATTGAAAGATATCACAGTTGCGTATTATGACCCTATCTCTATCTTTTGTGATAACACAAGTGCAATTAACATTTCAAATAATCCAGTGATGCACTCGAGGAAAAAGCATATATCTATCAAGTATCATTTCTTGAGAGAGAAGGTTGTGGAGAATGAAGTAAAGCTTGAGCATGTCTCTACAAAGGATCCGATTGTTGATATATTTACAAAGGCTCTTCCTAAAGATACTTTTGAGTATCTCCAGGAGAAGTTAGGGGTCATTTCCCTTCCTTTCTTGAACTAGATGCATATGGAGATGCATCAGTCCAGTGGGTCTATGGATCTATCTTCTGGATTGATGTTTTGGTGGCTACCTCTTAGGGGGAGCAAGTAGTGTCATGTTTTGTCATTGTAAGAGTATTTTATTTTTACTATCAAAGGGGAAATCAATGTAAAACACCTTTTTCATTTTCCATTGATGTCAAAGGGGGAGATGGGAGATGAGAGATCTGAAAAAGAGGAATAAAATGAAAATAAAAGAGTATCATGCAAAAAATATTATCTACTAAGGAGGAGAAACAGAAAGAAAAATCATGAGAAGTGTGTTCAGAGCTAGTATGTTGTCTTTGATGGTTTTCACATCATGTGTTGCCATCAATGAAAAAGGAGGGGATTGTTGCAAGAATGCAGGTGTTGTCATTGATGTCAACTAGTCAATTGGTTATCAACTAGTTGTTGTTGTCATTGATGTCATGAATGCAGGTTATTGGTTGTATATGTCAAGGATATTGAGAAAATTGTAATGGAGGAAGATTGTAGATGTTTAGTGGTTGCTCTGAATTTTTCTTCGGGATTTGGTTCTATGTTTGTGTGGTTAAGATATGTTGATCATGGTTGTTGGAAATTGCTATATCTAATTTTTTGGCTTATGATTCATTATACAGTGTGATTTATGTTCACTAGTTGTGAATTGTGGTTTTCTATGTATCTGATTGAGGTCCGGGAGAAATATTGTTGGTCTGGATTTATTTTTGGTTAAGTCTTATGACTTGCGGTTCTAAATTTAAGTTTTTATGATCATGTCAAAGATAATTTTGGTGTCTAGAAGGATTTGATCATGCTAAGGGTTGTGTGTGCTTAATTGTTCAATGTGTTTTACACTGGTTCATCCAACCTTGTGTTGAACACTACCTTCAATGTTAATGAAGCATGTTGGGACCTAATTGGGTCCTCATCAATTGTGTGTTTGGGTCACCCTCATTCTAATTCCACCTTAGGATGTTTTGGTGCTAACCTAATTTGAATTTAATGATGGATGGGCGACTTTGGATATGTTTCAAAGTTGAAGATGGTATAAATACAAGAAGAGTGAGTGGTGAAAGAAGAAGAGAGACATAAGTGCAAAGAAATAGAGCAAATAGATGTGAAGCAGATACAAATCAGTGGGTGTATGTGATATGAGTGTGGCAAATCAATGAGAAGCCTAAATGTTGAGTTTTTGGATGTAGTGAGTTGAAGATGGACTCTATCATTCATGCATGTCTACAAGTGGTTGAGAAAATTGTGGTGGAATTTTTTGTTGCATTGAGATTGTCTTCTCTCTGTAACATATCTCTTGTATCTTGTTTGTATCTATGTGGCGCTAATCCTTCTAGGTGGTTAACCTTGTTGGACAGTGAGTCATTGTTTTTGCAATGAGCCTTTTTCTTAGGTTGTGAGCCTTTGTAATTAGTTTTGATATTCTCTATAGTGTGAGTTAATCCTCACCATGGTTTTTCCCTTATTGGGTTTTCCACATAAATCTAGTGTTACTGTGTTTGTGTGATGGTTTTTAGTTTTTGCACTTGCACTTAATGTTTAATCATTTTAGTAGAGTTAAGAATTGTGATTGATCTAAGTTCTGATGAATGCTTTTAACATTTAAATATGCTACAATCGATTCACCCCCCCTCTCAATTGTCTTGTTCAACACCCCTAAGTCCCTTCCATCTAGCAAAATGCACTATGTGTCCCTTCCCATTTACTCTGCCTGAATGGTGCACAATTTGAAGGACTTGGATCATTCAATGCTACAAAACCTCACACATACCACTCATTTTCAATTCTTTCCTATATGTTTCTTCAAGATTCTTTGTTTGGTTAGGCACTGATATATGTTTGTCTCCATACTCTACAATTGAGTAATTCATTAGGGAGGATTGATTTCACAAAAAGAATTTGTAGTGTTTTTTATTAGAGGTAAATGAGTTTTGAAGGGGCCTCGAAACCCTTTACAAAAAATAAAAATTGAAGCAAAAGATAACTAAACAAAGCAAATAACAACCAAAACACAACTAACCATCAGCATGACAACAGCCAAAAGGAAGAAAAAAAGCAACAAAATTACATATTCTTCAAAATATTTGTAGCTTCCATGTCACTCAAGCAATAGTCTTCTGATGTGCATCCATGACTTCAAACATTTCTTTAGCAACGACCCCAACCTGCATCTTGGTCTTATTGTGAATTCTAGCACCAAGCCCAACCACATTTACCCCATTAACCAAAAAACTTTGTAAACTAGCAGCGTTGTCAACTGAAGCTTCCTCCATCACTTGCCTTTCACTGGCAACATCTTTCTCACCAGGAGAAACCTCCATCTATTTCCTGGCCTTCTCATTAAGAGAAGAATGACCCTTAACCTCATACCTCATAACAATTTTAGTCCCTTCAAAGACCTTGTCTAATTTCATGCTAACCCTATCCATTTATTCTTCCAAGGTCATAATTCTTTGTTCAAACATTTGCTTCATCTTCAACATCTCCTCAGCAACAATCTTCAAGGAGTCAAACAACTCATCAACTTGAGTTTGAACAAAAGACTATGAATATTCCACCACTTTTCTCACAACACCCCTAACCCTAATATTAGTCATGTTAAGCTCATGAAAAACCAATTTAAACAGTTTAAATAGGGAAATGGTTCCCTCCTTAGCCATACCCAAAATCATCCTAATCAAAGTTAAACACTTCCTTATCCTCTACAACAGCCTCCTAGGAGGTACTATTATTATCCTTGCTCTCACAAACCCCCTTACCTTTAACCCCAGCCACTGACAATTGAATCTTGAGAAGAGAGCTAACAATGTCCTCAACCACTGACCTCCTCTTATTTTGCTTCTCCAAGTCCACACCTCAAGATCCCAAAGCATCCTTCCCACCACCCATCTATTGGAAAATATGCCTCAACTTGCTAGCTTGAACCTCTCTTAAAGACTTGGCATTTTTTTCCCTTTGTTGGCCTTCATTGTCAAACTATCACTAAAATCTAGAACCTTGAAACGTAAGTCACAGGGTTTTGAAAGATCATAACTTGGCGACATTGAGCTTGTCATGGGATTGTTGGATTTATGAGCCTTGGAACCTATATCACAGGGTTCGTGAGTTTCATAACCTCCTGACATGGCGATCTTGTTGTCGTGGGTTTCAGGAATTTCCTAACCTCCAACTGAGGGTTCTGAAGTTTGGGTTTCTCCTGACTTGGTGATCCCTTTTGTTGTTGATGAGACATACATGGTTCAGTGAGAGGCCTTCCCATGTCTATTTGACATTCTGAGGACTGTGAGCCTAGTGGACCATTGTGTCGAGGTGACCTTATAGTGTCAGCGAAAGATACTCCTAGGTCTCTTCGACTAGGTGTGTCTCATTGACTGTGTGGTGGTAGCAATGTTGGTGTGACAGGGTGGTGACGGTGTGAGATACTTCGATGTCTCTTAGACATTCTAGTGATATCCCACTAGTGCTTATCGATGTGACATGGGGTTTTGCGTGCAACTCAATGAAGAGGGCAGCTGAGTGGGTTTACATTGTATGCTTTTATGAGCATTGTAACTGTGTGAGGAGAACTCTAATCGAGGTGTGAGGTCGATCAAGGGATTGTATTGCTATTATGAGTTAACACCTAAGAGTGAAGTCTATAACTATGTATGTAATTTTCTTACTATAATACAAAGTGGCTTTACTTGGTGTGTGGTTTTTTCTCCCATAAGGGTTTTCCAACATAAATCTGGTGTTATCTCCATGTCTACTAATTTTTCTATCCTTTTGTTTTATTAATGTACATCTCAAACAAATGTAACTTTTTAAATGAATGTTTTTTTTTCTCTTCTCTCTTGAGGATTTTGCATTAGGAAGGTGCTTCCACACCAATGGTTTCCTTTCAAGTGGTATTAGAGCCTGGCCAGTTGTGTTATCCTTGTGAATAGGGCTGGTTTTTTTGTGCTAATCATGTTCGATGGGAGTCTTGCAAAGGAAGAACCGATTACTTTGTTTACTGTTTGAGATGGCAAGTGCATCAGGTAGAGTAGAAATTGAAAAATTCAATGGTGGTAATTTTGAGTTGTGGAAACTCAAAATGGAAGACTTGTTAGTGGATAGAGACCTCTGGATTGTTGTGTCTAGAACTATGCCACAAAGTATGAAGCAAGAAGATTGGGACCTCACAGATAGAAAAGATAGAGGGTTGATAAGAGTTTTTCTAACCAATTTTGTTCTCCTAAATTTCCATGAGGAGAAGACTACATCTTCATTATGGAAGAAACTTGGTGACATTTATCAAGGAAAGTCTCTAGTGAATAAGTTATTCCTAAGTAAGAAGTTGTACTCCTTGAAGATGGAAGAAGGTGCATCTGCAGTAGACCATCTGAATTCATTTAATATGATTGTTGCTCAGTTGGCATCTATGGGTGTGAAGATAGAGGAGGAGGATCGTTGTATGCTTATGTTATGTTCCTTACTTGACACTTGGGATCATCTAGTAATGGCTATTAGAAGTACACCAACTACATTCAAGATGGAAAATGTGGTTTCCTCGCTACTGTTAGAAGAAATGTGAAGGAAGTCTTCTAAAATGGCCAAGGAGGTTCTTGTTGTTCGGGGTAGATCAAAGGAGAGAGGCAAGAAGAAAGACAATAATTCTAAATCCAAATCTAAAGGGAGATCAAATTCTCCTGGTAATAATTCCAAGGTGAAATGCTAGAACTATGGGTAGACTGGTCATATCTGAAAGGATTGTAAGGAGGAGAAAAAGAAGAAGAACAACAACTCTTCAAACAATGGCTCTTCTCATAGTGATGTCGATGCCTTCATTGCTACCTTGGTGACTCAGGCATCAGATGATGTCTGGTTGATTGACTCAGGTGCATCTTTTCACATGACCTCTCACAGAGGTTGGTGCACTAAGTATGAAAGAATGTTGGTGGAAAGGTGTACCTGGCAAGTGATTCAACTCTGGAAATTGTTGGTCATGGAAGAGTCATAATCCAATTCCCTGATGGAAGAATCAAAGGAATTGATGGTGTATTGCACATACTAGGTTTGTCTCATAACCTGCTTTTTGTTAGTAAGTTGAATGATGTTGGTGTGCAAGTTTCTTTCTTGAGTGGAAGTTTTAAGTTGACTAGAGGCTCAATGGTGTTGGCTAAGGGTGCACACATAGGCACTCTATACAAGCTAGATGCACATCCTATTCAATGTAACATCATCTCTGTAAAGTCAAACAAATTTGCTCGTGTATAGAAGGAGAATGAATCTCCTCTGGGTGAAAATTCCTTGGAGGTGAAACTCCTAGCAAAGAAAATCATGTTGTGGCATCATAGACTCGACTTGTTGATTGTAACCTTGAGTTCAATTTTTGTGAATATTGCATTTATGGAAAGCAATACCATGTTTCATTTTATTCTATTCCTCATAAGTCTTCTAGTATATTGGATTATGTTCAATCTGATGTATTTGGTCCAGTGGATGTTCCTTCATTATCGAAGTCTAAATATTATGTTTCTTTTATTGATGAATATTTGAGAAGGGCATTTGTATACTTTCTTAAAAGTAAATATGAAGTGTTCAGTTAGTTTAAAGAGTTTTAAAACTTGGTTGAAAATCAGACTGGAAGGAAAATTAAATGCTTAAGGACAGATAATGGTGGTGAGTTTTGTTGTGCAGATTTTGAAAGGTACTGCAAAGACCATGGGATTAAAAGGCATAAAACTACGCCTTATACTCCACAGCAGAATGGAGTTGTTGAGAGGTTAAACATGACACTAATGGAAAGACCAAGAAGTATGTTCTATAGTGCTGGTCTGGAGAAGTTTTGGGTTGAGGTTGTGGCTACAACATGTTACTTGATTAATTGTTCACCTAGTTCAGCTCTTGTTGACAAAACGCCTATGGAAGCGTGGTCTGGTAAGAAGCCCTCTCTGAGACATATTTGTGTCTTTGGCTATGATGCATATACATATGTGTTGAATGAGAAAATATCAAAGTTGGAGAACAAGGCTTTCAAATATATCTTCATTGGCTATGGCATTGGTGTGAAATGATATAAGCTTTGGAATCCTGTTATTGAGAAGGTTGTGTACAACATAAGTGTAATCTTTCAAGAGCTAAAACCTTCTTCAACTGATCTACAATTAGAAAAAAAAGAAAGAGAAAAGAAGAATGATGTAGTTGAAATTCCTCAAACTATAGATAAAGAGGAACTACAAAGTGTACTTGAAACTAAGGAGAGTTCTAGCAACTCTAAGAGTTTTGAAGCAGAAGAACCACAACCTTAACCTCAGCCTGTGAGGAGGTCTACACGTGAAAAGCGTCAACCTGAAAGGTATGGATTTCCCATGTTGGATTCAAATTGTTCTGATGCCTTGATTACTAGCACTGATGAGCCTAGGACTGTAAAGGATGCTATTAATATGTTTGATTTAAATTCCTGGTTGGAAGCCATGAATGAGGAAATGGCAACATTGAAAAAGAATGAAACTTGGGATTTGGCACCCCTACTTGAAGGGTGAAAGCTTGTTGGCTACAAATGGGAATTCAAAAAGAAAATTGGTCTAGATGGCAATGTGGAGAATTATAAAGCTAGTTTGGTCATGAAAGGTTATTCCTAGGTGGAGGGAATTGATTATGGAGAAATATTTTCTCTTGTAGCTAAGTTGACATCTATCATATTTCTTTTGTCACTTGCAGCAGCGTATGACTTAGAGATTCAACAGATGGATGTGAAGACAACATTTCTTCATGGAGATATGGAAGAAGAAATTTATATGTCCTAGCCTAAGCACTTCATTGAAAAAGGTAAAGAAAATTTTGTTTGCACATTAAATAAATCTTTGTATGGTTTAAAGCAATCGCCTAGAATGTGGTACCAAAAGTTCAACACCTTTGTGATGTCATTGGGATTTGTGAGATCAAAATTTGATCATTGTATGTATTATAAAATTGAGAATGATCAT
This sequence comes from Sequoia sempervirens, assembly GCA_007258455.2. Lineage (NCBI taxonomy): Eukaryota > Viridiplantae > Streptophyta > Pinopsida > Cupressales > Cupressaceae > Sequoia > Sequoia sempervirens. Next base: position 296,032,481 of record VDFB02193867.1, read on the forward strand.
TTACTTATTATTGGTCTGTACATGGATGATATGTTATTCTTTGGGAATAGTAAGGCTATGATTTCTGTTTCAATATCTTAGTTGTCAGCATGGTTTGAGATGAAAGATTTAGGTGCAGCAAGGTAAATTTTGGGTATGGAAATAAAAAGGGATAGAGGAAGTAGAAATCTTTGGCTTAGCCAAAGTGAGTATATCAACACTATCCTGAAGAGATTTGGTATGATAGATTGCAAGAAGCTAGTTGTTCCAGTGTTGTGGCAAACGAAGCTATCTATTAAAGATTGTCCAAAATATCCTACCAAGATGGAGGAAATGACCAAAGTGCCTTATACAAGTGCAGTTGGAAGTTTAATGTATGCAATGGTTTATATAAGGCTAAACATTGCCCAAGCAGTGGGAGTACTTAGTTGGTTTATGGCTAATCTAGGAAGACTGCTTGGGATGCTATGAAGAGATCTTTTAGATATTTGAAGGGCACTTCGGAGTATTCTTTGTGTTATCATGGAAACTCGATTGGAGCACAAAGATCTCATAGCATTCGTGGTATGTGGATTCTGATTGGGTAGGGGACATTGATAGCAGAAGATCCACCAGTGGATACATCTTCATGTTATTTGGTGGTGTAGTGAGTTGGATGAGCAAGCAACATGTTGTGGTCACTTTATCTACAATTGAGGTAGAGTATATGATAGTAACACACACCTGCAAAGAATTTATTTGGCTTAGATGTTTGTGTTCTGATGTTGAGTTTAATGCAGGGAAGATTATGATTTTTTGTGATAGTCAAAGTGTTATTTGTTTGGAAAAAAATCCAACTTTCCATGCCAAGACAAAGCATATCGATGTTTAGTATCATTTTGTTCATGATATGGTGGGGGATGGAAAGGTTAATCTTGAAAAAGTGGATACTCTGGAGAATGTCATTGATGCATTGAAAAATCCTATGAGCACAGACAAGTATAGGTGATGTGCCAGTTCGATGGGCCTTGGGGCCTATGACTTTCAATAACTTTGAGTTTAGAGGAAGCCAGTAAGTCTTCATCAAGTGGGAGCTTGTTGGAAAATATGCCTCAACTTGCTGGCTTGAACCTCTCTTAAAGACTTGGCATTTTTTCCCTTTGTTGGCATTCATTGTCAGACTATCGCTGAAATCTAGAACCTTGAAACCTAAGTCACGGGGTTCTAAAAGATCATAACTTGGCGACATTGAGCTTGTCATGGGATTGCTAGATTCCTGAACCTTAGAACCTATGTCATGGGGTTCGGGAGTTTCATAACCTCCCAACATGGCAATCTCCTTATTGTCACAGGTTTAAGGAATTTCCTAACCTCCAACTGAAGGTTCTAAAGTTCGGGTTTCTCCCGACTTGGATATCCCTTTTAGTTTTTGCAAGGCATACATGGTTTAGTGAGAGACCTTCCCATGTCTGTTCGACATTCCAAGGACTATGAGCCTAATGGACCATTACGTTGAAGTGACCTTATGGTGTTGGCAAGAGATACTCCTAAGTCTCTTCGACTAGGTGTGTCTCATCGACGGTGTGGTGGTAGTGATGTCAGTGTGAAAGGGTGTTGATGGTGTGAGATCCTCTGATGTCTCTTAGACATTCCAGTGATATCTCACTAGTGCTTATCAATGTGACATAGGGTTTTCAGGGAGAGATCTTCCAAATCCTTGGCAACATTCTGAAAGTAGTGGATGAGTGATGTGCCAACACATGGCATGAATTCATTTGTTGATTCTACATCGCTATTGTGAATCAACAATCATTGGAAAAAAAGTTATATTTCCTAATAGTAATATATTTGTGCAATTAAATGCATGATTTTATTTGGGGTTGATAGAGAGAACATATAGTAATATTCTCTGTATCAAAATTAAATGGTGCGTGGTTCGATGAAGAGGGCGGTTGAGTGGTTTAACATTGTATTCTTTTACGAGCATTGTAACAGTGTGAGGAGAACTGTAATTGGGGTGTGAGGTCGATCAAGGGATTGTATTGTTGCTATGAGTTAACACCTAAGAGTGAAGTCTATAACTATGTATGTAATTTTTTTACTGTAATACAAAGTGGCTTTACTTGGTGTGAGGGTTTTTCTTTTGTAAGCGTTTTCCCACGTAAATTTGGTGTTATCTCTGTGTCTAATAATTTTTCTATCCTTTTGTTCTATTATTGTGCATCTCAAACGAATGTAACTTTTTAAATGAATGTTTTTTCGGCACTTCTCTCCTGAGGATTATGCATCAGGAAGGAATTTTTGCACTACTGCTTTCTTTACACCATCTTCGAAGGAGAAGCAACTTGCTCCTCCTGCACAGGGCTACCAAACCTTATAGCCAATTTCTCCTTCGACCCCTTCTTTCTCTTAGTCCTCGAAATAGGGGGCGGGGGAGACACATCTTCAACAATATCAATCATATCTTTCAAAATAGAAGAAGGAGCGACATGCCTAGTTTTGTGAGGTTTTTCACCAACCTCTTCCTCACTACAAGTCTCATAATCCTTTGGGTCAAGAACAGAGTCCCCTTTACTAATATTCCTCAGAGTAGGAGGTTGTGATATCATTTCCATAGAGGCTTGAGAATCCAGAACATAATCCTCATCCCCTCCCGACTCAGACTCCTCCAGAACCACTCTCTTCTTTTTCCCTTTCAAACTCACCAATTGTTCTTTCGAAACAGTTTCATATTCCAAGGCCAACTTATGTTGCTTACCCTTAGGAGCCATTGTAGGTTGCTTAGGAACCACAAAAGCTTTGGCATAATCTGTAATTAGTAGAATCAAACCAAAATACAAGACAGGGTTCTTAGGGTTCCTTTTATGATCCTTAATACCATACTCCAAAGAAGCCAAGAGATAGAATGGAAAGGAAATTTTCTTCTTATGGTAAAATTGATTCAAAAAAACAAAAATAAGCATTAACAATAGAAAACCAACCTTTTAAAGTAATGTACCTCATCAATTCCTCAGCAAAATCACCCCACAGGGCTTTGATGGAATTGCACTGGTACCCACCACTCTTGGCCTACTTAAGCTTTTGTTCTTCATCCCCTATGAAGAAAATTTGCATAGTCACCTTAGATTCCTTCTTATCTCTATACACCTTTCCCTTCGTTGAGAGACCAGTAATATTGGCAATGAAGTCCTCATTGACATCAAACTCAGTGCCGCCCAATTTCAAAATCATGTTATTCCATCCTTTGACAAATGAGGCCATTGCCTACGGGTTATTCCCATGAATCCCATGGTCAAGATCTTAGCAGAACTCAGGAGCTTGAGAACTTTGTAGATGATTAAGAGAAGCCTCAAGAAGGAAGGTCGGGAAATACCCACAATTTGTGTGACAATGACATAGTGGAAGAGAGATATAATTATCCTTGAAAGCTTCCCCATATAGAGATTACTCAAGGTACCATAAGCCCAAGCATGATCCAGCTCACCTTCTCTCCAAACAATAAACTACCACGTGATTATGGTCATGTGAGCCTAGAACCATTAACACCTAAGTTAGCAAAGACATCTACAAGGCCATTTCCTTCCCTAACAATATGAGAGATATAAAATTCAGCAAAGGAATTTAAAATTTCAATGGCATCCATAATAAGGGATTCAACACTCCATGATGGGATAGAAGACTTCTTCAGATTCTTAACTATATTTAAAGAGTCGCCCTCAAGCCACACCTTTATATAGCCTTTAGATTGAGCCATCTTCAAGCCATGATAGGGCATTTGTAGTGTTAAACTATGTTGCATATATCATTAATTTAATTTGGAAAGTATAATGAAATATAATTGAACACCAAATGCCTCTGCAAAAACCAAGTCTCTTCAACACTACAACCTCAAAAAATAGTACAATTTTATGTCATATATTATGTAAATATTGTTGTCAATGTTTTGCACATTCCTATATGATGTATATGTTGTTAAATGGATATGGTCATTGTTTTGTTGAATACTATTTTGGGCAGACTTACCTATATGATGTACATGTCATTGATAGTTTCTTGCAATTACATACATAATGTAAATGGAGTTAGTTATACTAGAAATTTCATTATGATGATTTCTTGTATGGGATGAATTCTTCAATTATACTTGTATTTTTGGGGAAGGTCAGCTCATGTAACATGAATGCATGATTCAAAAGCCCAAAACCTTCAATTTTGTTGGTAGAAACTAAGCATATGCTAAGACGAGTAAATGAGAAGGGACACATAGTGCATGTAGATGATGGATATTTAAAGCCTACATATATACAAATACAATACACTCCCAACAACAATTACATTGCAACCTCTTGTTTATGCAATTATATAACTGGAAACCCTGTAGGTCATGCACTTACAACACATTAGCCATAACAATTATATCGTATACACAAATATGCATTGACAAGCACAAATAATATAATTTAAAACCCTGGATATGTACAAGTCAGTGGATATACAAAAGATCGACATTTACATAACAATAATGTACAATATTAACATTGTTTACAACAAATAGACATGTAGACAACACTGGCAACATCATTTACACAATAAATAATGGTTAGGCATTAATAGCAACATCCTCTTATGTATTTTCTTTCATCCCTTTCTTTCAATTTGTTATCCATTTCAATTAAACATTTTAATGTTATGTTGCTTTGTGGGCGCTTTATTCAAATAACAAATGCTTAAATTTAATCTATAGCTATGAATGATTGTAACTCTTAATTGTGTAAGACATGACATTCTTATACTAATTAAAAGTTCAAAAATTGAATTCACAGTTTAGTATATATATGTTTGTATACTATATATATGTTTATATATTTATATATGTACATATATAAATATACATATATATTTATACATATATACATATGTATACATTCCTCATTCTTCCATCACTAAACTCATAAATGAGGAATGTATATATATATATATATATATGAACTAAAATCATACATATATGAGCATGGATAGGTTCGATCACTCTTCCTCTTAAAGTTGGATTGAAGCAATTAGATGTATCATTATCTATCATCTTGATGTCAGACCAATTCTATGTGAAGCTAGGTTATCTATGGATATGCTCCATGAATTTCATCCCGTTGGTTATTCACAAATACATAAAGTTCCCATTTGAAAATCAAATATACACAGTGCATCATAGTGGGTTTAATCCTTTGTCTTCTCATGGAAAATTTTCATTTGATTATTTTTGGCCTCAACCCATGGAACCTAAAAAACCTCTTGAAGATTTATTTTTTAGGTCATATCAAAAAGTTAAGGAAAATTGCATAACAAAATTATCTCTTAGAAATATTCTTGAGAATGATAAGGCTATGGTTGTTCCTCTCGCCCCATAAGTTGTGGATGAACCCATGCCTAATGAAAATGTTCTTCCAAGTTCACAAGATATTTATACTAGATTCCCTCCACCAATATCATACAAGAGACCAAGAGACAATCAAAAGATTACCTTTGTGCCACCAAAAGAAAAAACAATTGTATAGACCTAAGGAGACAGGGTCTTCCCAACACTTGATGGTACCTTTAATTCCTCCCTAAAGGGAAGAAAAGAGACCAATGGTTGAGAAACCTACTCTTACCCCTTCACAAATTGAAAAACAAACAAGAAGAAATAAAAATACTAAAGAGCATAGGCGTAGATGTCATGCTATTTTTCATCAATTGGGTGAAAATGGAAAAACATTACTTGACGATCAAACACCTATGCAAACAAATCAAGATGAATTACAAATTTCACCAAAACATGACATTAAACCATAAATGTCCCAACCAAAACAAGAAATGAAACAATAATATACAACTAACATTGTTATTAAACCACCCATTGTGATAAATTTGGATGATGAAAATGAAGATGTTAAGATTGATGAACAAGTGCATAAAGAACTATCTTTATTGTTTTCAAATTCTATGGATTTAGATGGGGGAAACTGTGATGATCCTCCTGATGAGAGTGACTCACCACATGTTGAACTTGGTGATGCTCCTAGTATGGCACTTGTTGTAGTACCTTTTGCTAGTTGTTCGCCTTCTATATATGATGAATATGATTGGGATGCAAATGATTTTCTTTAGATCAGCTCGCATGTGTGCTACTCTTGTGTGTTTGCTTTATGTGTTATTTGTGTTTACTTGCACATGATGTGATCTATCATGTTGTGTTGCTTGGCATGTCTTTATGTTTGTGAGTTTTCTTTGGAGGACCCTTTTTGCTTCGTTGGTGCAAGGATGCAAAGAAAACGAATCTATTGTACCATTCTTCTATTTGTATCTCCATTCTTGTATATGTTGTCAACTTTGTTCTATTCTTTTGTCTTGTGTTTTCCTTTTGGGGATGATGCAAGGCATTGAGACATTTAGGCCTCTTCAACATTGACCCAAAAAAAAATTGTTGTCTCTATGTTTTATTCTTCCATTGTTTTTGTAGTTACACAAGTATTTGGGGAATGATTTTAGTTCCGAGCTCATTTACATTATGGTAACAAAGATGTATACTAACCCCGGATCCATGGATCCCTTCTATGTTCATATTTTGTGTTGTTGCATTGCATTGGGGGAAACCCATTATCACGAGTTAGCTTCATTTGGAAATATATCATTGGCATAGGGCTTTCCAAATAAGCTCTCATGACTTTATCGCATGACATTTATCATTTTTCTACCTTAAAGCAATTGCTCATGGCATGGTGTTTAGAAATTACTTTAAGGTGGGGGCATACATTCAATTATGTGATTCACTTTGTTCACACGCATTGGACTTAGTGATGCATTGAGATAACATTTTTGCTTCACTTTGTTCATGCACGCTAGACATAGTGATGTGTTGGCATAGCATTTTGATCATTTGTGTGGCACCCTATCATAATTATTAGGGAGTATAATTCTTAGTATGGTTGACAATGGGTACACACTTAGTGAAAATCGGTCCTCACTAATCTTTGTGTGTTTCTCATTTTTCTACTTTGTCTAGGGGGCTCACCTAGTGAATATCATACTTCACTAGCTTGGGTTTCCTTCGATTTATAATTCACCTAAAAAATATTAGACTTTGTTAGGCTATGATTCATGAACGCCTTTGCATATGGATCCTAGCATAATGTAGTTTGCTAGTTCATGAGTATTCATACCCTTGGGCATTTTGTGTTGACATTGTGTATGTTGTCTTGCTGCATTATATACATGTGTGTTCCTTTATGCTTATGTTGGTTTGCTAGGGGATCTTGAATCTTGGGGGCTTGTGCACTCCCCCTAGATTCATAGTCATCCTATATCTTCAACATTGGGACAATTGGACCCCTCTTGATATATTTTCTACTTTAGTGTGATTTTGAGCGCAAGTCCATACTCTCACTAAAGTGGGGGCTAAATGTAGTGTCATAAATTGTCATTTCTGACAATTTTCACACTATGTTTTGCTCCCCCCTAAGTGCATGGACCTAATTATACACCTAATTTACTAAATTATACATTTTGTGGTCCATTTTAACATTTACCAACAAATTGCATGTAGAAAACCAAAGCATTCATTTAATATTTTGTCCCTGACACCTTAGATCCTGCAAAAAAGGGCCAAGACCTAGTCGCCCTAGGCAACTTGGTCCCCCTATTTTGCCTCCAAAATTGAATATGTCAGAGTTGGAATTTTATTATTTAAATTTTAAATGTCCAATGTCAGCTATCAAGAATTAATTTTTGGGAAATTAGAATAATTGTGTATTAATACCTAGTCATTGCATCATTTGAAAACTAACAAAAGATAACAAGAAGAATTGAGCAAGAATTATTGCCAAGAGAATTATCCAGCAAGTCAAGAGTATTCAAGAGCAAATTTATTGCAGAAATTCAATACCAAAGCATAATGGCAAAGTGTATGTGATTTTTTTCATGCTTATGTTATCATATTGTTTGTGAGATCTAACCCTTGTAGGTCTTCAAGCAAATCAAGAAAACAAGAATCAAGCCTCGAGGAGATCTTGTATGACTTCAATCCTTCAAGGAAATCATTTTTGAGTGGTGAGTTGTCGTCCATTGTTGATTCATCATTAATTTATCATTTATCCTATATCCCTCAAAATGATAAGATCTCTTTCACTGGCATTGCCACTGTGGAGGTGGAAATACCAACATGAGGTTTGACTAAGGCAAGACCCTATATGGCACAACCCTTCCTCTCTCTTTGAATGTGCAGGTTATAGGTTTGACAAAGTTTAGAGGAATATTGAAGCTTATTTATTCATTGTTGCATTCAAACCCTACACCTTGACAACATACATAAACTCAATTATCTATGCAATTAACGAAGATTTGATTGTGCGACAACTGGGAAAAGAAGGCTCGGATCAAACATCAAAGGATAGTAAAATCAAATCTAGTTCATCTCCTAGGACATAGTCACCCAAGGTGACTTGGTCCTTAGAAATCAACTTCAAATTTATATCATAGGTACAAAGTACTCTGCTCACTTTTCTTCTAAAGTTTGAATTTTTCTATCACATTCCAAATCTATTGTTTTTGCATCAGAATAGTTATTTGCATCATTAGCCTAGTCATCTCATTTCATTACATTCTAAGATCCATCCCAAGTTTGGTCAAGGGTAGATTGACTCACCTTTCAGGTTGTAAGTCAGTCCTATATCTTATCCAAATTCATCAAACCTCCGCTACCACAAAAACACTTCCAAATGAGGAAAGGTGCCTAAACCCTAGAGTCAAATCCTAGAGTTTCCCTTTTTCTCTATTTCACTATATATATCAATTTTCTTTGGTCTATGAAACTATATATATGCACTTACAATAGAGTGGGTTTAACAATTACATCCTATACAACATATATGCATTGGCATTTACAAACAATATAACTTGAAATCCCAGATATTGAGTTACATGTTATAAATGAAAACACAAGTTATGCACCTATAGTGGAGTGGGTGACACAATAACATCCTATACAATAGATAGACAATGTTAGGTATTAAGAGTACAATTGAAAGCACTTGATCATATGCACTTAGAGCAAATTCGATGTAACAATTACATTGTCTACAAAAAATACGCATTGACATTCATAAACAGTATAACTTGAAACCCCAAATATTAAGTTGTAGGTTAGTGTGACGAACATTTACATCATATACAACAAATTGGCATTCTGAAAGCATAAATAATATAACTGAAAACCCAATAATTTATGCACTTACAATGGATTAGGTGTAACAATTACATTGTATACAACATATATGCATTGATATTTGTAAACAATATAGCTTGAAACCCTAGATATTGAGTTACAAGTCAATGTGAAATATATTTACATAACGTACAATAGATTGTCATTCCTAGGCATAAAGAATATAATTGAAAACCCAATAGGTTATGCACTTACAAAAGACTGGATTACACAATCACATCATAAACAACAAATAGACATTGCTAAGCATTAAAAATATAACTAAAAGCACTAGATCTTATGCACTTAGAGCGGATTGGGTGTTAACAATTACATTGTATACAACATATATGCATTGAAATTCATAAACAGTATAACTTTAAACCCCAGATACATACAAACACACACATATATGCACATACATATATATTCTTTGTTTCAGTCATATAAATATATTTGTGTATATATACACCAATATGCATATGTATATGTATATGTATATATATACACACACACACACACACACACACATATGTATATGTATATATATACAAATATCATGCATGTACACCAATATATTTATATGACTGAAACGAAGAGAATATATATGTGTGTGTGTGTGTGTGTGTATGTATGTATATAATACATATGTATACACACGCACACGCACACCAATATATTTATATGACTGAAACAAAGAATATATAAGCTTTTTGTTTTAATTCATTCCTCATTCTATCATTTGATCATATACCCAATTTGTGTAAATGACATAAGACCCAATATACCGACATATGTATATGACTGAAATGAAGAACGCATAAAATTAAATACATGTGTTTTTTTTATATATGTATATATGTTATCTTTGTAAATATAATTGAATACACCAACATAGGAGTGAAATTGGTTGAACACTAAGACAAGACAAATTAAGGGTAACTATTAGACCGAACACCAAATAAACTATGAAGTAAATGTATATAGTTATGTAGGCGAAAGAATATGTATGTATGCATGTATAGATATATTATAGAAAACATAATTTGTTTGTTTTAATTTTTTCTCCATTTTAGACAAATACATATGTTGGTATACATATATAGTTACATAGGCGAGATTATATATATATATTACAAAAAAATTAATTTGTTAGTTTTAGTATGTACTTTGTTTCAATCATATAAATATATTGGTATATAATATATATACATGTTTATATATGTGTATATATGTATATGTGTGTGTGCATATATATGTGCATACAACAACATAGGAGTGAAATTGGTTGACACTAAGACAAAACAGATTAAGTTAGGTAATTGTCAAACTGAACACCAAATAAACTATGCACTAAAAATTTATGAAATATAGAGCAATGAATGTTTGTGCAATGAAGAATAAAATAATAGAATTGCATGCCAGAAAATTGTGGAAATGAAAACTAGTGAAATCCTAATCTTTGATATTTCATAATATCATAACCCCGTTGTTAAAACAAATAAAAAACCAAATTATAAATTGAAAACCCATATTGACAGTCTCCGTGAAATGCCATGAAGCCAACAAAATCTTAGCAAAACCTTCATTTAACATGCATATGCCATACTCATTTCACAACACTAATGAACTAGAGAATAGAAATTTAAAAATTGCGTCATTGAAATTTTATCAAACCCTATATTTTATCGATGACATACAAGAACATGCAAATCCAATCGAAGAAGCAAAGACAATGATACAACCTTAGTGAGGTAAAATACCTCACTTGTGTTCAACGAAGGTTGAACGATGGGCGTAGCCTAGCATGTATCGGTGCCAAATGCAATTGCAAAGTGCAAAGCCAAACATGTATCAATGCCTAACCAAACAAAGACTAGAAGAAATGCATAGAAAAGGAGTGAAAATGAGTGGGATGTGCGAGGTTTTGGAGCATTGAAAGATCTGAGTCCTTCAAATTACACACCATTCAGGGAGAGTAAATGGGAAGGGACGTGTAGTGCATGTTGTTGGACAAAGGGCACTTAGGGGGCGGAACACAATTAATGTGAGGAACTAGATGTTGAGGGTGGCGAGGTGTTCGGCCACTACATTTGCCAGCTCCCCTTCACGCAATGTCCAGAGGTGGACCTGAATGATGATCTCTCAGCCCTCCAAATGGGCACGTCATGAACACGTTGTACCAATTAGAGTGTAACATGGAGCAGTTAAATCTTATGAAACAAAAAACGAAATTGACAAATCTATGAAAAATTATATGACGTAGCAGAGAATTTTTTTGGTACCTAATCCACGTGACACACCACGTGAACCTCAAAAATAGAATGCTCCACTATGAGCCCTCCAAAAATAGAATGCTCCACTATGATCCCGTCTCCTCTAGTCAGAAACAACAGTTCAGGATTTGCAAAGTCTGAGGCTTGCATTTAAACCCTGTTGGTGATAGAGTCTGGCGAATAATGGTTCAGTGATCAATGTTTGATATCGGGTACAGTGTACGCCATTGCCAAGGTACAAAGGAGTACCAACTCTATGCCTCGGCATGGCTCCCCGAGTCTTGGCGAGGGTTCCCTTCTCCGGGTGTATTTGGTTGGGTGTATGAGATGGGACCCGCAGACACCCAACGTAACCATCACTCACCCTGGACGAAAGTCTGACATGAACGCCCCTCCCGTCAACCATAGTTACTGCGACAGGAACGTCCACGCCAGGAGCTTTGAATGGTGCGATTTTATCGGCACTCTTTTGAATGTGCGTGGACCCCTCCACACATACTTTCCATGCTGGCCATGGGTTTCTCTATTGCCTTGAATTTCCACTCAAGCTGTCTACTTGACTTGGGTCGGGTACATGCGCCGGGACTATTTTATTCATTGACCCACACAGGATCACCTTTTTTTGCGCTGTGGTGGGGTAAATTTTTCTTAGGAGGCTATGTCTTTTTCTCAGATTTTCTACCAAGGATTTGACATGAGCGATGGGATATGCCTAAAGTTTAGCCGCCCCTTCTTTTGTCTGTTCAAACCTATGGCTCTTTGAAATTGGGCCATAATCCTTGATTTTTGACCTACCATATGTGTGTATAGTTTAAATGCCCTTTTGAGGGGCCGAGAGTGGCGGCTATTATTATTGGTTGATTTGTTTTATGTGGCAACACATCGAAAGGATAAGTTTAGTGGAGCAATTAGTAGGTATTTAGGATAGTGTTCATGTATTTCTTGTAAGTTTGTCAAATATTTATGGAAGTATTTTTATGTTAGTGTTTTGATTATATTATTTGAGTTATTATTAGAATGAATAAAACATATATTAGATGGAAGAGAGTAGATGAGAAAATGAGAGACAAAAGATTTTTAAAAGTATGAAAATAAAAAATAATATTCGCATACAATTATTTGGTGATATTATAATTTATGAAAATTATATATTTTTTCATATTATTAATTTACTAATTTATAATTATATCTAAAAATGATTATTTGTCTTGTCAATAGTGGCATGGTGCGATGGTTAAGTTGTGTTGGTATTCTTGTCATCAATGTTCAAATCCCATTGGGGTGTAATTGTTGAGAATTTATATTGGGGATGAGGTCCCTTGTTTGTGATGTCACCGGTTAATAGCTTCGGGTTGAAAGTGTTTACCCCTCTTAATAAAAAAAATGATTATCTAAAAATTTACCAATAAAAGTTATTAATAAAATACTATAACTTATGTTTGTTGTTGAATCTTTTTAGATTCGATTGGGTAAGATATTTTGATGCAAAAATATTTTAAGCAATCAAATCTAAAAATAGATTCAACAATAAACAATATGGATTGTGAAAACTTGATATCATTAATTACTATTTATATGTATCAAGTGATACGAATGATATAAGAATGCATCAATATATGGGAGAAATTAAACATCAATTAGAAGCTTACTTATCTATTATTAACATACTTAATTTTTTTGAATAATAGTGTATTGACATGCATAGTCAAATCTCTTAAATAATAATAATAATATACAAATTGACAATTGCTAGCCAAGTAATAGAGTGTGACACATTAGAATGATAATAAAAAAAAAGAATAATTCTTATATATTAAGATTAAAAGAGTGTATTATATTAAAAAGAATAGTTTTCCTATCATAATAAATTAGTATACATAAATTATAGAAAGTATAAAAAACAAAGATGGAATAATAGAATATAGTAAAAAAGAAAAGATACAAAATAAATAAAAAAATAACAAGAAATAGATATTGATCACATTAGTACAAATATTTTATTAAATAGTTGTAGACACCTAAATTTGGACCTTAATTTATAGCCTTTTCGTCTAAGCATCCCTTATTTGCATTAATTAAGTAATATGCTATTATTTAATTAATATCCTTAATTATGCCAAATCCTTAAGGTATTTAATTAATAAATAAATGCATGATCTCTTTAATGCTCTTTTTCATCAAATGAATTAAATAAATATGACATTTATTTAATTCCTCACATGTCACATCCATTTCTTGATCCTAATTATTCTCCTAATTTCATCATTAGGGATGTGCACATGCCTAATCCTTGATTAGGATGTGTCACATCCTCCAACTTTTGCAAGTTGGCCTCTAATCTCTCTTAGCCACCTAACCCTCCTCTAATCCTTCATTAACTAGCCTAATCAACTTCTCAAAGAATTTTCAATTCCTTTTATCCTTCCAAGGAATATTAAATTCCTTTTTCTCTTCCCCATGTGATATTTGACTTGTCACATCAAGTCACACGTATGAACTCTTCCTAATTTCCCACTTGCTCCTAATATGCCATTAATTTGTCTAATCCGGAACTTGCACAACCTTAATCACTTAATTAGGTCAACCTAATCTCCATTTCATTTATGGAATGTGTCCTAAGTCAACCTTATTAAAAGCTTTCTCCTTTTGGAGAAGGCACCCCTTTCCCCATGTGAATTTTTAATTCACATTTAATCCCCCAATGCATTTCAAAGAATTTTAAATTCTTTATCTCATTCCCATGTGGATATTTGAGGAATTTTTAATTCCTCACATGTTCTCTCACCCACATGGGGACAAGGACCTCCTTTATGAGATCTTGTCCAATCCCAAGGTACTTTGTACCCCCTCCATGTCATGTCACATCATCTTTCTCAAACCACTTCACATGCCACATGTCAAGATGTGAGGGCTTGTGAGTTCTCAACTCACCATGGCCCTACATCTTGGCCATGTTGGTTTAATCTCAACCATCCATTTCTTTAGAGAATTCAAAATTCTCTATAAATACCCCCTCTTTTCTCTCATTTTGGGAGGAGATCACTATGCTAACCAAACTCTTGAGAATTTTTCATTTGAACCATACTTAGCTAGATATTTGCACTTGCATCCA
>VDFB02193867.1:296051217-296075015 GCA_007258455.2 Sequoia sempervirens
AGGTTGAAGGTTGAGGATTGAGGGATTAAGGGTTGAGGGTTGATAATTGAGGGTTGATGGTTTAATGTAGAGGGTAGAGGGTTTAAGGGTTGAGGGTTGAGGGTAAAGGATTGAGGGTATAGGGTTGGGGGATTAGGGTTGAGGGTCCAATATATAGGGTAGAGGGTATATCGATTGAGGGAGTAGGGTTTGAGGGTTGAGGGTTGAGGGATTAAGGGTCAAGAGGGTTGAGGGATTAGGGTAGAGAGTTTAATAAGTGGGTTTAAGGGTAGAGGGATTGAGGGTTGTGGGTTGAGGGTAGAGGGTAGAGGGTTTAAGGGTTTAGAGTTTAAGGGTTTGGGGTTGAGGGTTTAGGGTTGAGGGTCGAGGGTTGAGGGTTTAGGGTTTAGGGTAGAGGGTAGATGGTTTAAGGGTTTAAGGGTTTAAGGGTAGAGGATAGAGGATTTAAGTGTTAAGGGTGGAGGGTGGAGGGTTAATAGTAGATGGGAGAGAGATAGGATTGAGTGAGTGAGGCGGAATGGTGGGGGTTATAGGGGTTGATGACCTATACTGGGGTTTAGGGTTGATGGTTTAGGGTTTAGGGTAAAGGGTTTAGGGTTTAGGGTATAGGTTTGAGGGTATGTGGTTGAAGGATTAGGGTTGAGGGTCCAATGTATAGGGTAGAGGGTATAGGGGTTGAGGATTGAGAGATTAAGGGTTGAGGGATGAGAATTGAGGGTTGAGGGTTTAATGTATAGGGTTTAGGGTTTAAGGGTTTAGGGTTTAAGAGTTGAGGGTTGAGATTTGAAGGTATGGGGTTGAGGGTGAAATTGGAAACCTAACTTGTCCTATTTGAGAAAATGGGTCCAAGAAATGGGGTCTCCTAGTGATGTAATCACCCACTAGCTTGTTAATTCAATGAAATTGGCAATGTAATAGCCTCTTTGAAAAAATGGGTCCAAGAAATGGGGTCTCCCGGTGATTTACATCACCAGGAGACCCCAATTCTTGGACCCGTTTTCTCAAATAGGCCAAGTTAGGATGCCAATTTCATCGAATAGCTTTCCAATTCAGTGAAATTGGCAATGTAGTGGTCTGTTTGAAAAAATAGGTCCAAGAAATGGGGTCTCCTGATGATTTACATCACTAGAAGACCCCATTTATTGGACCCATTTTTTCAAACAAGCCAAGTTAGGTTACCAATTTCACCCACTAGCTTGCTAATTCAGTAAAATTTGAAATGTAGTGGCCTATTTGAAAAAATGGGTTCAAGAAATGGGGTCTTTCAGTTTTTAAACAAGCCAAGTTAGGTTGCCAATTTCACCCACTAGCTTGCCAATTTGGTGAAATTGGCAATGTAGTGGCCTATTTGAAAAAATGGGTCCAAGAAATGGAGTCTCCCAGTGATGAGACCCCATTTCTTGGACCCATTTTTTCAAATAGATCAAGTTAGGTTGCAATTTCACCCACTAGCTTGCCAATTCAGTGAAATTGGTAATGTAGTGGTCTGTTTGAAAAAATGGGTCCAAGAAATGGGGTCTCCTGGTAATGGTCCAAGAAATGTGGTCTCTCGGTGATGATATCATTACCGGGAGACCCCATTTCTTGGACCCATTTTTTCAAACAAGCCACTACATTACCAATTTCACCAAATTGGCAAGCTAGTGGGTGAAATTGGTAGCCTACTGGGCCCGCTAGCTTTCCAATTCGATGAAATTGGTTAGCTAACTTGAGAGGGATAGGAGTGAGTGAGATTTGGAGATGGAGAGGGAGAGAGGGAGAGGACTTGAGAGGAGAGAGAGGGATGGAGTAGAGGCAGAGGGTAGGGGGGTAGGGGTGAGTGTAGAGGGAGGGAGGGAGAGAGAGGTGAGAGAGAGGATAGATGGAGGAGAGGGGAGAGAGATAGAGGAGAGAGAGAGAGAGAGATAGAGGAGGAGAGAGATGGAGAGAGGAGAGAGGAGGTGGAGGGAGATGAGAGAGAGAGGGAGGGATGGGAGAGAGAGTAGAGGGGGAGGAAAAAGGAAGGAGGAGGAGGGGAAGAGAGAGGAGGGAGGGGTGAGGAGGAAGAGAGGGAGTGGAGGGAGAGAGAGGGAGGAGGGAAGTGAGGGAGGAGGGGAGGGAGAGGGGAGAGAGAGGAGAGAGGGAGAGAGAGAGAGAGAGAGAGAGAGGGAGGGATAAGTGAGATAGAGGGAAGGAGAGAAGAGGAGAGGGGGACAAATATATGTGAGGGTTGAGGATCCAATGCTATCATCTTCTTTTACTTTGCCTATTTGTAAGTAACCTTCTAAAAATTGATTGGTGTCCCTTTGCAGAAAATGTTGATTTATGAGCCATCCAAGAGAATCTCAACCAAAAAAACAATGCAACATCCTTATTTTGATGATCTTGACCAATCTCAATTATGATTTTAAGCCATTATAAAAGTGTGTGTGAAGATTGGTGAGGGAATTTTAAGTTATTCATTTGAAGTTAACCTTATCATGAGCACCTATGATGTAGACATTATAAGAGCATCTTGAATTTCAAGTTATTCTATTCACGAGAGTTGTTGTGTGCAATAGGTATCTTGTAACTCCCAATGAAGATGTATGACCAGGAGTGACTAAGTTGAGAGACTAGCATTCCTATCCTTAATGGAAGCATCAATATTTATGCCTTGTTGTTCCCGAGTTGGAACCAAATGGTGTGGATTTGTTGTTTATAAGTGCCTTCCATCTATTTTTATTTCATTTCCATTTTGGATGCTCTTTTTTTTTCTTCTTTTACTTTTCATATTTGTAAGTAAAATACTAAAAATTGATTGGTCTCTCCTTGTAGAAAATTCTGATTTATGAGCCATCGAAGAAAATCTCAGCCAAAAAAGCAATGCAACATCCTTATTTTGATGATCTTGACAAATATCAATTTTGATTTGAAGCCATTATAAAAGAGTGTGTGAAGCTTATCGAGGGAGTCTCAAGTTATTCATTTGAAGTTAACCTCATCATGAGCACCTATGATGTAGACATTATAAGAGAATCTTGAATGTATGAGTGACATTGTAAAATATCTGTGAGAATGGAGTACCTAAAGCATTATGCCTATGGTGTAGGGCACCTGGGCCTTCATTTTGTAAAAGGTCATGTTTTTGTTTTTAAATAAGGTCTTTAAGACCATGTTGTAATGTTTGGGTCAATTTTGGTTAGGAGGAGTCATTTTGAGTCAATTTGGTAAAGTTGCAAAAATTGTAAAAAAGTTGCATAACAACTTTTGCATTTTTGATGTAAAAGGGAAGTTGAATAGTTAGGATGTTAAAAGTTAGTTGTAGTCAGTTGGATATGGTTGGAAAAGGTTAAATATTCTTTTTAATGGTCGAAAAAGGGGTTGGATGTACATTTGGAGGATTGAATAACAAAGATTCACTGTTTTCCTACATTGAATTTTGCTGCTACAACTTGTACATTTTGGTACAACCTAGAAGTGCTCATTTATGCATTGGAATTGATTGAGGAGTGAACTAAATTTCATTTGCATCTTGTCTCATTTGATTTCATCAGGATTTGAGTGAGTTATAATGTTTTTTTTTTCTAAAAACAGGTTAGAAACCCTAGTTTTGAGGGTTTGAGAGAGAAAATAATGATTTGTAACCCATTCCACTAATGAAAATTCTTAATAATTGGTGGAATGGGTGTAGGTAGGTGTTATTTTATGTTTTTTAAGTTGGAAAGAGCAGGGATGAGGATTTGGGAAATTTTGGTTGATGCCCTAGTTGGTTTACTTCATGTTTTTAAGCAAAAGTGATGCATAGAAGTAGAGTTTTGTAGAAGAGTTTATGGGAGACCATTCTAGGGGATGGGGATAGCGTATGTAGACCTAATTTGACATTTCTAAGGTTTTGGAATGGAAATTTGAGGTTTGGAGTGTGTAAAACCAATAAGTGTCTTGTTGAGGGAGCCTAATTAGGTCTATTTCAAAGCGTAGCAACAATTTTTTGGCCCTTGTGTTCCAAAGTAACCCCACCTACAATTGAACTATGTTTCAAAAGAGGATAATGAGTACTCAAATATATAATTTTTTTTTGGGTATGAGATTGGGTTTGGAAATTATGCTTGAGAAACCTTGTTTGTTGTGCTACTAGGGAGAGTGTCAATTTGTGAAGGAATTCATTGAGTTTGAAGTGTTAAGAATTTGTCAAGAGTTTGGTTGAGTTAGTTTGTGTTTTGATACCCTGCTCTACATCAACCTACAAGTACAAGCACTTGGGTTTCAGAACGGTGTATGAAGCATATTAGACAATTGTAGCATAAACAAAAGAATTAGGACATCCAAATAAATCTCATTTTACTGTAAACATCATATTATTAATAGAGTGAGTGTAATAATATTTTCTGGTTACTAATCATTTTTATTTTCTTTTATTCTCTCCCTATTATAGTAGCACCAATTGACTAACTTATTATAAAAACTTCATTTATTAAAACAAATCAACCTAATGATTATATATCAATATCAATATAACATATAGTCTATTGAAATAAACACTTCTAATGAGATTTACTCAAATATTGAAATTTATTGTTGCCCTCAAACATTTGTAATTCAAGCAACATAATCTCTTAACAATCCAAATTGGAAAAGGGCAACAATCTTTGATAGCCTATTACATGGATACCGTGTTAGGTACAGGCATTCTATATGAGGTATCAAGATCACGTAGGGAGCCTCTACAATAAACTCTCTCAATTTTTGTTATCTCAAAGTCATTTTTCCACGATGTCCAATTTTGACTTGATAGAAAAAGTGTCAATTGCAAGTAATGTAAAGTTGCAAAGTGGTGCAACTTTCATTTTGCAACTCGTGTGACCAAACATACTATTCCAATGTGTTCAAACGGGTACATTTACAATAGGCATGGTCCTCTTTTGCATGCAAACACATGGAATCACTCTGAGCTACGTTCAACTGAATCGATCCCTTAAGAGTCCAAAGTGCAAAAGGGCAACAATCTTTGACGGGCTATTACTCAAAAACTGTGATGAATAAGAACTCTTCGTCTGAGCCTACAAGATCACGTTGGGGCCCTCTACAATAATCTCTCTTATTTTTTGTTATCTCAAAGTTATTTTCCCGTGGTGACCTATTTTCACTTGATCAAAATAGTGTCAAATGCAGGCAATGTAAAGTTGCAAAGTGGTGCAACTTTCATTCTGTAGCTCGTGTGACCAAATGAACTATTCCAACGCATTTGGATGGGTACATTTATACTAGGAATGGTCCTCTTTTGCACCCAAACACACAGAATCGTTTTGAGCTACATTCATCTGGCTTGATCCCTTAAGGGTCCAAAGTGCAAAAGGGTAGCAATATTTGACAGGTTATTACTCAGAAACCATGGCGCTTACAAAATCTATGTTTGAGCCTACAGAATCATGTTGGGCCCCTTTACAGTAACCTCTCTCATTTTTTGTTATCTTGGAGTGGTTTTCCTGTGGTGTCCAGTTTTCACTTGATGGAAAAAAAAGTGTTAAATGCAAGCAGTGCAAAGTTACAAAGTGGTGCAACTTTCGTTCTAAAACTCGTGTGACCAAATGAACTATTCCAATGCATCTAAATGGGTAGGTTTACACTAAGAATGATCCTCTTTCACACCCAAACACATGGGATCACTTCAAGCTAAATTCAACCAACAGAATCCCTTTAGAGTTCAAAGTGCAAATTGGCTGCAATCTTCGAAAGGCTATTACTTGGACACCATGATGCTTAGAAACTTATTCGTTTGAGCCTATGGGACCACATTGGGACCCTATACAATAACCTCTCTCAGTTTTCTCTATCTCAGAGGCATTTTCTTGTGGTGACGAATTTTCATATGGGGAAAAAGTTATCAAATACAAGTAGTTAAAAGTTGCAAAGTGGTGCAACTTTCATTTTACAATTCGTGTGACCAAATGAACTGTTCCAACTCATTTGGGTGGGTGGGTACATTTATGCTAGGAATGGTCTTCTTTCGCACCCAAACAAGTTGAATCGCTCCAAGCTACATTCAATCGGTAGAATCCTTTAAGAGTCCAAAGTGCAAAATGGCTACAAACTGCAGCATGTTATTACTTGGATACCATGATGCTTAGACACTTCTAATTTGAGCCTATGGAATCATGTTGGTCCCCTCTACAATAACCTCTCTCATTTTTCACTATCTTAGAGTTATTTTCCTGTGGTGACAAATTTTTACTTGGAGAAAAAGTTGTCAAATGCAAGTAGTTGAAAGTTGCAAAGTTGTGCAACTTTCGTTCTACAACTCATGTGACCAAACAGACTGTTCCAACATGTCCAAATAGGTATTTTTACATTAGGAATGGTTCTCTTTCACACCCAAACATGTGGAATCGCTCTGAGCTAGGTTCAACTAGATCGATCCCTTAAAAGTCCAAAGTGCAAAATGACTGAAAAACTTTAGCATAATGTTGCTTAGATACCATGACACTTAGAAACCTCGCATCTAAGCCTATGGGATCATGTTGGGCCCCTCTATAATAACCTCTCTCAATTTTTTCTATTTCAAAGGCATTTTCCCATGGTGGCGAATTTTCACTTCGGAAAAAAGTTGTCAAATGCAAGTAGTTGAAAGTTGCAAAGTGGTGAAACTTTCGTTATGCAACTCATGTGACCAAATGATCTATTTCAATGTGTCTGAGTGGGTAAATTTATGCTAGGCATAGTCCTATTTCACACCCAAACACACGAAATCATTCTAAGCTACATTCAACTGGTAGAATCCCTTAATTGTCCAAAGTGCAAAATGGCTGCAATCTTTGATGGGTTGTTACTCAAACACTGTGATGCTTAGAAACTTCTCGTTTGAGCCTATGAAATCACGTCGATCCCCTCTACAATAACCTCTATTTATTTTCTCTATCTTGGAGGTGTTTTCTTGTGGTGGTGAATCTTCACTTTGGAAAAAAGTTGTCAAATGCAAGTAGTTGAAAGTTGCAAAGTGGTGCAACTTTCGTTCTACAACTCGTGTAACCAAACAAACTATTCTAACATGTTCAGATAGGTACATTTACGCTAGGCATGGTCCTCTTTCACACCCAAACATTCATAATCGCTATGAGCTACATTCAACCGACTCGATCCCTTAAGGGTCCAAAGTGCAAAAGGGTAGCAATCTTTGACATGATATTACTCAGAAACCATGGCACTTACAAACTCTTCGTCTAAGCCTACGAGATCATGTTAGGCCCCTCTACAATAACCTTTCTAGATTTTTTTTATCTCAAAGTCATTTTCCCATGGTGTCCAATTTTCACTTGATGGAAAAAGTGTCAAATGCAAGCAGTGTAAAGTTGCAAAGTGGTGCAACTTTCGTTTTGCATCTCGTGTGACCAAAAATACTGCTCCAATGCATCCCGATAGATACATTTACGTTAGGCATGGTGCTCTTTCACACCCAAACATGCGGAATCGCTCCAAGCTACTTTCAATTAGCTTGATCCCTTATGATGGCATGCAAAACAATCAAAAAGAGAAACATACACACGACGGTTGAGAAGTCTGAGTTTTCCACACAAAAAACATATGATCATCCTCAACTATAACAAGTGCAAGATGTTTTTTAATTATCCTCCTTACCCTTACAACAATATACAACCAATTGTAAATGTGTACAATGGTGGAACTTGGAAACATTTTATTTTTCCTCAATTAACAACTTTGGTTGTGAAGCATTTTGTCATTTTCATTTGAAATGGTTTGCTATGCTTGAAAATTGGAGTCTAAGAGAAACAAGTGATGCTCTCACTTACATTTATTATTTGGTGTGATAAATAAACTTTCCATTGTTGAGTCTATTTCTTATTTGTGTTATAAATTATAGCTTTCTTTCTCCCAAGTCCATTTCCTATACAAGAAATAATATTGCAAAAAGTTGACATATACATCTTTTGACGTGTTTATATGGTGATGGATCAAGAACATAACAATTCATTTTGCACTATGAGGATTATGCTGTGAAAATGTTTAAAAAGACTATTCAAGATAAATGTTTGTATGATAATGTGTCCAGAAATTAACTACTCATCATCTACTATGAATATTATGCTTTGCAAGTGTTGTGAAGATTATGTATTCTTTGCTTAATTGAGTTGTTCCAATCAAAAGATTAAATATATTGGAATATGTTTATGAACCATTTCATGGAATACCAATTGAAATCATGTTTTTAACTTTTAGATAAAGCATTTCATGGAACTCTTTGGATTAAACTAAATTGAGATATGTAAGAACAAGGGAGCATTAGGAAATACATTGCTCAAGGATCTTAAATAAGCCTTATCTCCCATTGAAAATTTGGGTGGATTATTACTTTCAAAGTATTGGGAATGCTTTGCCTATTTTCTAGTTGGCAATTGTCATTCTAGAAGGATCATCTCTTGATATATTTTATACTCAGTCTTAATCAATTATCAAATTAATAATCAGTGTATTTAATTACAATTAATCTTTTCTTTTCAATTTGTGCAATTTTGGAATTTGTAACTCTACTACTATTCCTAGAAATATTGAAGTTGTTTAGCATCGACTAATAAAGTTGTTTAGCATCAATCAATTAATATTCAAGACAAACCATGAAGGACAGTAATGATCAATGCTAGGGCTAACCAATTAATAAGTATACACGTGAATATGTCAAGCATGTACATGTGAATAAGGGAAGCACAAGTACTCAAAAACACGTAAGCCTTGAAGTATACACACAAATACATAGTATACATAAATTAATACAAAGTATATGCATGAATACAAGGTATACACATGAAAACGCATAAGTTGCAAAGTATGCATTGGAATACACGTAAGTCACAAAGTATACACGTAAGTTGTAAAGTATACACTCGAATACACGTAACTCATATCTATTGAACCATAAATTTATAATGCAAATATGGACACCATCGATAAAAAATATTTGTATTAACCAAACAACCATGTAGGCATACGTCAATATATGTCGATATAAGTATAAAATATAGGTACAAAATAGTCATATAGGCTTACGAGAATGCCATATAGGCATATAATGTTAAATATATCCAATACAAAATATGTACAAAAATGTCATATAGGCATACAACAAAGGGCTCTAGAATCAAGTCATTGCTCTCCATTCTCTCAAAATAAACTCTTGCCCTTTGCTTGTCGATTGGATGGTGATACTTATGTTGTAGTCAAGGAGTGCTCCTAGTGCTCCCCCTAGGGTTTAGTTCTTGGTCAAGTATTATCTGTTACAATAAGAAGTAAAGACATTAATATATAGAAATTACATTATAAAAAATGATATATTTAACAAAATAATCACTTACCACAATCTGATTATCACTCTCCACAAGGGAAATATTCAAATGCCCATGCTAAGGCATGCTAAAGCCCTGTATACACCATCCAAATAGAAATTTAACTACGAATCAATAATGGTTTGATTTTTCACTAACATCTATAACAACGAATGTAAATTGAAATTTAGTAATTTGCCTCATACCTCCCTTGTCAGAGCCACCGAAGAGTCTATATCAGATGAAACAGCGATCTCCATTGCCTTTTGAACATTTGGAGGTGTATCCACTTGCAACATTTGAAAATAAAACAACAAATTATTCAATCACAAAAACTACAATTGCAATCAACGTCATGGCTTATAATGTATGAGATAATAAACAAAATTTTGAGTACTTATTAAACTATATATTTTTTACTATCATGCCTACTATTTTCCTTATCCATATCTTGTTCGAAAGCACATATTTTTAGGTTTTTACCCATAGCAGCAAGTCGGTGAACCGTTTGATAAAATGCTTTCATAGACATGTATGATAACTATGGTGGCATAGAGAAGGCAGTGAACTGTTTGAAAAAATGCCTCAAAGAAATGGGGTCTCATGGTGATGGAATGCCATTACAAACAAATGTGTCATGGAATTCCATCACCATAAGACTGGATTTCTTTGAGGCATTTTTTCAAACAGTTCATTTCCTTCTCTATGGTATTATGTTGGGAAGGGGTGGATAGTATAGTGTGGAATTGGTTATGAGATGGAGGGTGATCATGACATGAAGAGAGAGGGGTGGGGACATGAAAAAGTGGAATAAAAGGTGGAAGGTTCCATGGATTGGTAAATTGAGGATGAGGACCTTGAAAATAATTTGGAGGGGAATTTTGGCTAATGGGTTGGTTTCCATTCTTCAAGCAGTGAGCTGTTTGAAAAAATGCCTTAGAGAAATGTGGTCTCATGGTGATGGAATGGAATTCCATCACCATGAGATCACATTTCTTCAAGGAATTTTTTAATACTACTCACCGCCTTAACTATGATATTGCTTACTATTATGCTTTGATAGATTTTTTCCAAGCATCCATAGTTTGTTGGAAAGTGCCTATTTTAGGATTTTAGCCATAGAAACAAGGAAGTGAGTAGTTTGATAAAAAGATTTGAAAATGTGGTAGCATAGAAAAGGTGGTGAGCTATTTGAAGAAATTCCTCGAAGAAATGCGGTCTCATGGTGATGGAATGCCATTCCATCACCATGAGACCACATTTCTTCGAGGCATTTTTTCAAACTACTCACTGCCTTGTCTATGTTATTTCTTACTACTACGCTTTGATAGATTTTTTTCAAGCATCCATAGTTTGTTGGAAAGAACCTTTTTTAAGCTTTTAGCCATAGTAGCAAGGAAATGAACTGTTTGATAAAATGCTTTGGTAGAAATGTATGGAAAATGTGGTAGCATAAAAAAGTGGTGAGCTGTTTGAAAAAGTGCCTCAAAGAAATTGGGTCTCATGGTGATGGACATCACCATGAGACCACATTTCTTTGAGGCATTTTTTGAAACAACTCATTTCCTTTTCTATGTTATTGCTTACTATTATTCTTTCACATATTTCTTCCAAGAATCCATAGCATAGATAAGGTAGTGAATTGGTTGAAAATATGCCTCAGTAAAAAGTGATCTCATGGAATGCCATGACAAGAAAATGCAATTGGAAGCTACTCCTACTTATTACTTATGCTATGTGAAGTAAGTGCATCACTGCTTATGTTTCTTTCTAAACTATATTGTAGTTGAAATTTTGTCATCTATCAACATCTGGTTATTAGTTATGGAATGTGAAGTAATGCTTTGAGTTTGAAAGATGTGCAATGCAACATAATAAATTTGATATAAATATAAACTACACAAATCTATTAAGTACAATTCATAAGTTAAACTCTTTATTCTATTACTTGCATGTAGGTTTTTCTAAATCCACTGGCACTGGGAGGCATTCCCTCGAAAACTCCAATATTAGCCTATTCAACATCCAAAATCACATATTAAAATACTATTCATAAAAATGCTAATAACATGTAATAAATTTATAATTGTTTACTAGTTACATACCTCAACGGTAGATGCAGTGGAGAAATAAGCGGGTATAGGGCCGGTGTATCTAGTATCAATGTTGTGACCCTGAAATTTTATTAAAATCATAAAACTAAATTAGTTAATCTTGCATTTCAAAATTGAAATTTAATAAATTAAATTCAATGAACATGCTAACATTTACCAAAGTATCAATTCCATAGGCCTCATTCAAAATTTTAGCTACCCTCGCCATCTTCATAGTTGTAGACGTATCCTATGTAGCAACCTCTTGAGTGTCAGTGGGGTCATATGAACAAGTCACCCCACAAGACTGACACAAATGGGATCGAAGCCCATCACTCAAAGACTCCCCTGGATGGCGATGTAGTATAGGGCTGGCATGCTGGATGACACTCTAGGTCAAAGAGCTAATGGCCTACAAAGTCTCTACCTCGACACTCTCCTTCGTGATGGAAGGGATAATGATGTGCTCATGAGGTGGCCTAGCGAGAGGTCATCTTGCTTTCCACGTAGGATCCTATTGTGCACTAGGTCTATCTTGAGCCAACCCCCCACCTCTCCCCTAGAAGTCCCTCATATCAAAATAATTCAGGATTTTGTTCAAGATGAACTCACAGTATAGTTTCCTAAGGAAATATTGCGGGAATTCACAATTGTTGCATGGCGGGTAATCAAAAACCATGTACCACCTATCCCAAAAAAAGGTCCTAATTTGTTGGTGGTGGAACCAATGGATAGGAAACCTCTTTGCATTGAGGGTAAGATTTGCATTTGTGTGTGGGTTAGTGAATAATGAGCATAAATCAAATTTTGTAATTTTTAGATCTTTTATAGCTTTATATGATAATTTATCTCGGTATTAAGCCCTAGACACTTGCCTCCTATCTTTCCAAGCAGTTAATTGTTTGTTGATTGAATCTACATGTTTTAACATTTCTTTGAGTGAAGTTGTCAGGGTCATTCTTTCCATAGTTGAACCGTTTGGATCGTTCAACCTCCTGATTAAATCCTCAATTTTTTTTATTGTTTTCAATTTCAATCATTAAGTTTTTCTAAGTGCCAGGAGGATGTTGAGGGATTGGTGGAGGATACTATCGTTGTGGTTGTTCAACTTGAGGATTTTTTTGTTGTTTTTGTTGTTATTTTTGTGCTTGTTGAGGATTTTGAGGAGGGTTTGCAGGTTCATTAATATCTCCTACAAATTCAAAAAATAAATATTAAAAACAACCTAAAACTAACAAATTCACAACAAAAAATAAACAATCCTTACCTCTTAGACCTCCTCGTCGATGTGGTGGCATCCTAGCAATGAAACAACAACAATTTGATGAAAAAACTTACAAAATGGCTC
This sequence comes from Sequoia sempervirens, assembly GCA_007258455.2. Classification (NCBI taxonomy): domain Eukaryota; kingdom Viridiplantae; phylum Streptophyta; class Pinopsida; order Cupressales; family Cupressaceae; genus Sequoia; species Sequoia sempervirens. Next base: position 296,063,949 of record VDFB02193867.1, read on the forward strand.
CTCCCAGAATGTGAGCGTAGAAATGAAGGGATTTGGCCTCAGGTAGAAAAAAAACATAGTCACAATGAAAATGATTTCGAATTCCTTTGTTTTTTCTTTTAATACCTCATAACACAAGTGCATTATAATGAGCTCATGTTATGGGCTCGTTGTGGCTAAGCCTTAGGCTCGAAACACCAAGCCATAACACAAGCGCATTATAACGTGCTCACGTTATGAGATTTCAAAACTTTTTAAAAAAAATTGCCACAAATTGGCTACCCATCTTTTTGCACCCACTCGGTACCCTTTGGCGCATTACTAGGACACATTATATGTAAGTGTATACTCATAAAATTGCACCCCTCACAATTTCACATACATTCTTGTACCCGCTTTAATGTCCATTCCCTTTGCACTTGTGTAAGCTCATTTTAGCCCCTGCATCAACCTTTTTCCCCACTTGGGATGCTTCAACACCCTTATCAACAACTACCCTTTGCATGTAGCTTTGCATCGAACCTTGGGATTTTCTTGTTCATAGCATGATGTTTCCAGACACTAGCATGTCATGCGGATTTCCATGCATTGTGCTAGTGTCCTACGATGTTTCAATGCTCAAATGACTATTTTTGTGCATGCTTGCCACTTGTCCTCACCTTTTTCCAATGGTAATGACCAGGAACGCCTTGTAACAACTGACAAATATTATTTTATCTCCTTAAAAGTAGTCTTTTCACTCCATTTGCATCTTCTAACTTCTTCTAGCTCCATTCTCCTAAGCTCTTCTAGCTTCATTCTAGCTTCTTCTCCATCTTGGCATTCTTCCATCTTTCTCTTGCTTGCACAACTCCCTTATTTGTCACAACACTTCCAAGCTCTCTTGGCTTATTTCCTTGCAACACTCTTAGCTCTTGCAACTCCATCTCCCTTGTCTCATGCTTGTGAGCATCTTGGGATTCCGCATCTCCTTTCTATTACATCACATACTTTGTGATACGAGTTTTCCTCCTTGAGCGGGGATTTATTTTACCACCTCTTTTGTGATTCAGGTTCTCCTCCTTGAGTAGGGTTTGCTTTTATCACTCACACTTGGTGGTGTGGGTTCTACTCCTAAGCGGGTTTTGCTTTCACCACACGCTTTTTCCATTTCAGTTCTTCTCTCTCTTTCTCTATCTCTCTGGCTTTCTATGGAGGTGGGAACACCAAAATGGGGATTTGATTGAGGAAAAACCCTATATAACCCCAACACTTTCTCCAGATGTCTTAAAGAAATAGGTTTTGAAGATATTCGTTTGGTGGAGGCTTCATCACTCATGTGCTTGTAAGTATTTCTTTCCTTTCTTCTCCTCATCTCTAACATTTCTATTTCACTTTATTTCAATTCTATTGCATTCTACTAATTTATCAAATTCTATAAATTCTTAGCAATCAAATATCTAGCAGTCATTTAGGCATTTTCTATGATAATCTCATTCTTTGGTTTGTATGAGATGCCAGTGTGCCTCTAGGATGCTAGCGCTCCGCACTGTCATCTTTATTCTGCACTGACGTCCTTCGACCGAGAGCTTGTTAGTTTGTCTGGAGAATCTCTATGACCTACTCTTTCAGATTCTAGAACTCTTGCTATTGTTCCTGAGGTAGTTTAGGGCAGTTCACCCCGTGAGGCTCTCTAAATGAAGAGAACATGTGAGTAGTGAATCCCCCTCTTCTACAATAAGGAAGTATTAATGGTGGATCCTATGAAAGTTACACTAATTATGACACTACCCCCACCAAAGACAACAATGAAGGTCAAAACCTTCATAGGGTATACTAGCTACCAGTATGAGTTCATTAAGGGATATGCAACAATAGATGATCCACTAGAAGAATTATTAAGAAGAAATCAAGAAAACATATAGAATGTAGTGAATAGTGCCAAAATCCTTTGACACATTGAAGGAGAAGATTGTGAAGGCACCTATTTTAATTTTCCCTGACTAGATAGCTCCATTCCATGTCCATGGGAATACATTTGGTATAGCTATAGGGGAAATCCTTACACAACCTAGAAGGATTAAAGATCACTCTATAGCATTTGTAGGTAGAAAAATTTCAAAGGCAGTAAATACTTATACAACTACAAAAAGAGAAGCATTGGAAATGGTGTATGAATTATAAAAGTTTAGAAAGTACTTACTCTCCACACTACTCACATTCTACACAAATCATGAGCCACTCAAATATGTATTAAATAGGGCTATGAAACATGGATGAATATACAAATGGTTACTCCTATTTAAGGAGTTTGATTTTAACATTATGGTTGAACTAGGAAAACATAACCAAGACAAAGAATATATATTCAAGCTAGAAATTAGAGAAGAATCAAATAGCTAAGAGGAAGATCTACCCAGTGCAAAAAAATAGGGTGATTGTTGTAGTGCAGAAACTCTATGACATAGAAATCTTGTTAGCCATAGAATAATTTTCACAAAATACCACATCGTGGGAAAAAAAACATTATTGAGGAGGTATTTTCCATATACATTGATAGAAGAATAAATGGATATAATATGAAGAGATGATATCATCAAGATAATAGTGTATACACTTGAAGGTATATCTGATGGATACAACTCTAGAGAATCTACCACAAAAGGGTAAAATTAACAAGATAACAATGGCTAACTCTTCGCAAGGATGAAAAATAATATGTAAAATAATTGTGATATATGCTAGCAAACAAGAATACCTATTGTTAGCCTAAGTACCATTTGAAAAATAAGCTATAGATTTCATAGAACCTATAGAACCCCCTACAAAAAACTCAAAATAAATATTTATCATCACATGAGTAGAGTACTTAACAAAATATATATAAGTATAACCAATAAGGGATTTCACCACTACAAATTATGTAAATTATATATATATATATATATATATATATATAATTACATGGTTTGGTTTCCCACTAAGTATAACTAGTGGTCAAAGGAAACACTTTGTAAATAAAATGATAGAAGAGCTTCTGAAGAGTTCCATGATCACACATAATAAAATCTCCCCTATCATCTTGAAATTAATGCTTCTAGTGAATCATTGAACAAGATCATTGGAACAACACTAAAAAAGATGTGTAGTGGCAACAAATAGAATTGGGACATCAAAATCCCTACATTACTATAGGCATATCACACATCTTATGAATTAATCATAAATTTTACCCCATTTCAATTAGTATATGGTGTGGATGTAAGACTACCAATAAGCTTAATAATCCCAAATGTATATACTATAGTAACTTTATGCGTAAATGAAGAGGAATCATTAGCACACACAATGGAAGACCTTGAAAAAGTAGATGAAAATAAACTTCTAGCAGTGTACAATCAAATCCTAGAGTGTTAAAGATAAAGACCTAGCATGATAGAAATCTACATCTAAACACATTTCAAAAAACTGACATAGTATTATTGTATGATGGTAAGTTTAAGAAATAAGTAACACTAAACGTTAGATGGTTGGGTTCATATTACATTGCTGATATATTAGAATCTAATGTAATTAGAATAAGAAGACTTGATAACAAAGTATTCTAATGTTATGTGAATGGTACAAGGTTAAAAAGTTATCACCAATATGTGAGATGAAAAAGAAGGAATTTATAAATTATATGTATAATATGTATTGTAACTTTATACAATAGTTTTTTAATAAGGGATATACATTACTCAACCAAAATTAAGATGTAGAAAAGTAACAGTTAGAAAAGTGTGAGAAGGTAGAAAAATGGCTACAACCATAAATGTACTCCTCACTTTTGGGTTCCTATAAATCCATGTAGCCACACACCTCTCTTTACTTATGTTTCCACTCTTGGAGGTAGGAATTTCCTACCACACATATCAAATTCTACCCCATATAATCCTAGCTTTAGACTCACCACTAACCATTTACCTCATCATTTGAAAAATGGCCACACTTGTGCTAGTTTATGTCTCCTAAAAGCCTTGAAAAAATACAATAAATTCCCCTACAAAGCAATAGAGTTTGATGCCAATGGGTCTTTCTCGAGTGTTCTTATAAATGTGATGTAGACATAAGATATACAAAAATATATTTGTGTTGCTAACATAAATTGACCATATGAGGTTTGAGGTACTAAGGAAAACCCTATTGTAGTCAAGGATAGTTGAATACCTACCACAATATCAACAAGTAGGAAAATAAAATATTGACATATATAAAAAAATCCCAAATTTCTCAAAATAAGGGTTGATAAGAATAATTCTAACTAGAGTGCATGATGAGTATTTGTTTATTAACAAACCCTATCACATCAAAAAGGTAGAAATTAAATCAAGGTGCAAGGGAATATTCCACCTAAGCATGACATCAAAAATAGTGAGCTCACAAAATTAACCAATACAACTTATGGTGGGAGGAGCCTAGACATCACAAAAATTATAATTTTGTTGTGCAATATGCAACCATGTGGATTTATTATAAGGTCTACTATACAAATTGTGAATAATTCACCATGAAAACATCAATACATGCCACACATCAAATGTTCATGGAAGGAAAAGAACTACACCTCAGTGAAGTATTAGGGAAGAGCTTCTAGAGAATATCTAGTGCACAAAAAACTCACACTATAAATTTAGGTATGGTACATTGATCATATGCTTGACCTTTTATTTTATGAATGCACTACCATCATTTGAGGGAAAAATATGGGATGCTAGATTACTAGTGGCTGCTCAAATCCAAGATGATTTCCAATACTTCAAAGATGTAGCTCCTTTTATTATGACATACCAAGTTTTCCTTAAAGCCCTATAAAATAAAATTCAAGATAGAGAACAACTATCATATGATGTGGTACATTGATACATCAAAGATATTGTTTTATTTATGGATCTAAAGACTACAAAATGATGGAGGCCATAGAACTTGAAATGTATTGGTTTCAAAACATCCATATGAAGTTAGTGATGTCAAAATTAACTCCTATGTAGTGACATTATTAAAATTTCTTAAGGACCCGATTGTGGAGAAATTTAGGGTAAAAGTGTGACCAATGACATAGTATAGGTTAACTACACCTGATCCATAAGGATTCAAGGCATACTTAATCCACTAAGAATCAATCCCAATAAGATATTCAATATCAATAAAAATGAAGATGTCATTAAACTAACATGCTAAAAACATGTAAGCTTGACAAACATCTATTCTAAGACATTGGAACTTATCCTATTGGGGGAATGGTGTCGCATTGATGTGGAATGGTGACCATTTCCCAATACCTTAGAAAATGAGCTTGTTTCAATCAATTTTATTGAAGAAAACTAATGAAACTAATGAGATATGTGTGTGAAACATGATGAAATCTAGTTTAACATGATAAATGCTACGATGTTTGATGTGAATGTATGCAAATATATGCTAAATGTATATATGATTCAAAGATGCAAGCCCTAGATTCAAAATATGCTAAATGGATGCAAACTACGTTACCATGGAAGCCATTAATGGATGTTAAGCTAAGAATGAATGAAAATTAACCTAAAATGATTTTAAACATAAAAAATGGATGCAAATGAGAGTGATTTTCAACGACATAAGTTTTCTCTGAAAAGGTGGATCCCTATTCGATAGATGCAAAGTCTATTTATAGAATAGGAAAAAAGAAACTAATGGTCAAGATTGAAAGAATCAATCAATGGTCAGAATGGAAGGAAGATGGAGGCATGGATCATAGATTCACTTCAAGGGTTGAGAATGCAAGTTGATATTTAATCAAGGGAACACAATCATGCAAAGAAGCACACTTTCAAAACTTGCTCAAGAAGTTTGTTGAAAGTTTGTTACAAGGAAGAATATTCCTTTTTTTAAATGAGTGAAAAGGAAGAATATTCTCTCATGGGTAAGGAAAATTAGCATTTAGTTAATTAAAACTAAATTTTAATGTGTAAAGGGAAGGAATATTCCATGAGAATATTCCCTTTTGGAGGAGTGTGCAAAGGAGGGATATTCTCAAGGAATATTCCCTTGCAAGTGGGAGAGTTAGAATCAATTAGTAATTTGGTAATTAAAACAAAGTTTGAATTATGCAATTTAGAGGAATTTAGGAATCCATTGAATAATTAACTTATTTAATGAAAAGGGATCAAAATGACATTTAATTAAATAATTAAGATTGTTTAATTTAAATGAGAGGACTTAGGGTGTTAAAATTAAATATTTTGATTTATCCAATTTAACAGGATGAAAGGTTAGGATGAAAGGGGTAGGAATTAACCTAATTAGACTAATCAGATTAATAGATGAAAATGATGCAGTTAATTAAGTAGCTAGGCTAATTTAATCAAATAAGCAAAAAGAGGATGAATTTTAGGATGAAATGATGTTAGTATATTAGATTTGAGTGTGTGATATAATTCAGAACATTTTTTAAGTGTCTACATTTTCCCCCTTTGAAGCGAGGTACTTGTTACATTAGTTCAAAGACTAACACCTTTTGGATAAAAACTGTTGCTCAAATTAAAAAAATAAAATAAAAAAATTTCTAATTTTTGGGTGCCCCACTGTTGCCCCAACAAAAGGTATAGGCTGGTCTGGATGCCTCACTATTTCCCCAATGAAAGGAATAAGCTAGTTCCTTGCCCCCTCAAGAGATTGGGTGGAAATTTTGAAGTTTGGGTTGATCTCTCAACAAAGGTGAAATATTGGTTCAGGTGCCAAAAACATGCCCCGGGATGCAATAAAAGGCCTCATAAATGCAAAAAATTGCTCAAAATAGGTTGGGAAGCATGGATATAGGTAAAAAAAGTTAGCCCTAGCTTTTGGCTCAAATTAGGGAAAAAAACCCTATTTTTTTTAGGCTTACATAGGTGAGAAAGGTGCACTTCCAATTCATTTGTGCATTTAGCCTTTAGCGATTTTGTGCATTTGGAGTTTTGACACTATGACGAGATGGCCCACCATGCACTCTCAATTCACCTTTTTGAGCAGGTTAGAGAGTACCATCACCAAGTAGACTGAGGACCCCGGGTATGTGACTCAAAACTTGCCCCAGTTTGTGTATTTTAGTGCATTTATTAGCACGTCCAAATTAGGTTTTATAGGGCATCATTGTGTAGTGATGCGCAATAGGCGTCAAAAGCATCGCTATTGATATTTTAGCAACACACCTTCTGTTTAGCGATGCACCATGATTTTTTGTTCTGGTGACGCAATTGATTAGGGTTTCACAATTGGAAAATAGCGATGCATAGGATTTTTAGTTTTAGCAACATGCAAAAGTGGTGGGCGACACACTTGTCAAACAACGATGCACCATCATTTTTAGTTATAGCAATGCATGCAAATTTTGATGTGCAATTGAGTATTGCGACATGCATCACCAAATTGGTGACACGCCCCTAAAAATGATATAGTAACGCATCCTTGAAATGGTGACAATATTGATTTCAGCGACACAATTGATGTCTTAGCATGCAAAACCTTTGATTTTAATCAGTTTTCTGAATTTTAGGCAAACTGATGTTGTGTGTGCAATGAGCGAAGGATATTCATCCTTTGATGTTGTGGGAGCATCATTTTGTGATTTTGGCAGTGGCATGAGACTTCGACAATCTGGAGGTGGAGTGGCTAGGGATGCTGTGATTAGGGTTTATTGCTTTCATGCCAGAGGTTCGCACCCATTTGGCCATGATGACAATGATCATCAAGAGGTGGCATAGTGAGACCTCTTCTTTCTATTTTCCCACCGACGAGGCCACAGTCACGCTTGAGGACATGTGGTGGATCCTACGGCTTCCCATTCATGGGGAGCGGGCTATTTATGACCCAAATTCTAGGAGAGATGCGTGTTGTTCACTTTTGTGGACTGACAACATCATTTTGGTTAGTTCGTAGATAGACTTGGACCTATATAAACCCTGAGTACCTATATTTAGACTGTTCATTATGTAACTCATTACTGGCATGATTGCCCCTGATCAATGAGGCAGAGGCTTCAGTTCGGGTTGGGGGGTGGCATGGCATGGGATGATCTAGAGGAATACTATGTATGCATGGGGGAAAAATTTTGCTTGATTCTTTATACCATGATATGAATCAGGTCATATATTCCCAAGGTCAGAGAATTGGAGTTAGTGTGAAACTCTTACACATATGGGCCTATAAGCACATTACAATTTTGAGGCCTCTAGGTTTTTTAGTAGATGTTCATGAGGACAATCCCATTGTATTCAAATACAAAGTCCCTATGGCATTAGAACACAATGGCTTGACAGGTATACCGTATTGGCGCCGTGTCATAGATGACATGACCATATTCAGATGGAGGTCATGGCTGCAGGTTCCTGCTTGGTATGATGACTAGTAGCAATTGTATTTTTCTTGAAAACCCGCTATATCCAAGGGTGGGAGCATACCATCATTAAGTGTTATCTCCCAAACCACATTGCTAGATAGTTCAAGGAGGTACAAGATGTTCCCCCACAGGATTACATAGTTGTCTTTGCGAGATCTCAGAGAGGTTGAGTGGGGAGATCAGATTGACCCCGTAGTGGCGATCAATGACTTCCATTAGCTGGTTGCCTAGCCTTGGGAATATGATTAGGGTTTTTTAGAAATGAAGACTACCCCAGGATATGATGCAAGGTTTAGACCACCTATTCACTTGACAGACCCAACAGGGAGATACCTTGATGGGCGAGGCAAAGGTAGAGGTAGATGCAGAGGTAGAGGCAGGGATGGAGGTAGGGACAAAGGGAAGCAACAAACTGACTAGTAGCCAAACTAGTAGAGGTTTCATGTGTCGGGGGATGGAGAGAAGCCTCGATAGGATTAGGGTCATCAGGACTAAGGGAATTAGCTTGATCAACAAGATGGACAGGTTTTGGGGGCACCACCACCACCACTTCTACAGCCAAATCCGTGGGATGGGAAGATTGTTTCCCTTATAGTAGAGAGGGATCAACTACGTCAACAACCATAGGCAATGAACATAAAGAGAGACATAGAAGTTTAGTTGCGAAAAAAAAATGGACCTACAACTGGCCTAGGAGATTGGGTGCAGGTAGCAGCTTGAGACTATGACAGTGGCCTCACAGGAACAGGTGGTATCGACTAGGTTATATAGGGAGGTAGTCACAAAGGCTGCTTACTACAAGATGCACTACCATCGGGATGTCCCTAGAGAGATGAGGTAGCCCAACTACTCACAAAGGAGTGGAGCAACATTGAGGGCCTCAGATGAACATCCCTCAGTTAGAAAGCATGGTGAGTCCAACCAAAGGCATGAGAAGTCCCTTCATGGGGATCGAGGTAGCAGGGGATAGCCTATATTATAGACACCTTTTTTTTATGTATATCATTATTTCTTTATACAAATAAACATTCACAAGATCATTTTTGATAGCCTTGTATATATTGTATTTTTGATGATATTCATACACACTGATTCAAATTTTGGACCACAACATTCATTTTCTGATATATATGAGATGATTCAGATTCATGATGTGATGTGCCTTTATTTCATGTGTTATGGATATATGGATGCATAAGATATGATGTGATGTTATATGTATGTGATGATTATGCTTATGTTATGGATTCACTTCTTTTATTTATGTTTATATGATATGCAATGATGTAATTTTTATGATATATGGTGTTTATGAGATGGATACAATGCAATGCAATGGATTTGTTACCTTCTTTTTCAGTATCTATTTATGATATGTGATTATATGATATGCTTATGCAGATGTATGGATGGATGCATTCCTTTTTGTGTACTTTTCCTATGTGACCTATGATGTCATGATGTATGTATATGGATGTTGCATATGTAATGAATGATAATACAAGTTATTAAGATGCTTAGAATAACAAATTTATATTATTCAAAACAACTTAAATGACAATGATGATGCAGTGTATTATATTTTTCCAAATGTTATTATGATATGTTGTGATGAAGCGAGAGGTATGCATGCTAATGATTTTGTGGATGCAGGATGTATGCATGATGATATTTTTTTGTGGACTATCATGATACTAGATTAGCATGAAGAAGATAGAAGAATAAAATGATGAGTTGACCATTGATTTTGAGATTGATTGAAAATTCCAACAATTCTATGGTCCACTAAAACTTTATTAGAGTATGGTGATGAGATGGATGATTTCTCATATTTGGGATTGATACTTTCCATCATTCCTTATGTTCGATTTAACACATAGACATGATGCATCATGGTATTAATAACCAAGATGGTGTTGTATCCAGTGCAAAGGACTTTGACTCTACAAACAGATAGGATAGTTCTTTTTCACAACTTGACATACAAAAACCTGGTTGGAATGTAGGTTAGAAGTTTAGAATATCTTGGACCAAAGCATATGCAATAGTCAACAACCTACTCCAAAAAACCTCCCCACAGACAACTAAGCAAGTATGTGCCAAGATTATTTTACAAGAATACCCACAAGAATGGAAAACAAAAGATAATGATTGATGCCCCATTCCTTTCTCTCTAAGTCGCTGAGACATCATCGAGAGGTCCCAAAAATGGGTCAATATGATAAATCATAAGAAAATATCAAAGACAAATAGGCAGTTTCATCTATATCTCTTTCCAGTTTAACATAGCTAAGGTGATTTATGATGTTGATGTCCATTGTCGGAAGGATACATCCTAAGACATGTTTATCAGATGTTTTGATTAGGACTAAATCTGTGATAGGTCATTAATACAAACTCTACTGACTCCTTTACCTATGATCTAGACTTTAGATTTTGACACTTAGGTTCCCACTTTACGACTTGTGATACTTGTTTTCTATTTGTTTTTGCCAAAGGTTGAATATGATGAGTGATTTATTATGGATGACGGTTTATTGTGGGTGAAAGTGAAATGGTATGGATGGTTTTGGATTTTCTAGATATTTCAATGTTTTTGATGTTTTGAAAATATTTTGAGGCTTTTTTTTGTCTTTTTGAAATGTTTATGTGAATGTTTTGGTTTTCGGTTATTTGAGGTTGTTTAAGGTTTTCAAATGTTTTTAGATTTTTTT
>VDFB02193867.1:296075115-296208640 GCA_007258455.2 Sequoia sempervirens
TTCTCCATCCCTCCCTACCTAAATATCTCTCTCTATCTCTCTCCCTCCCTCTCTCTCATGTGTCTCCCTCTCAAGTACCTCTCTTTGGTTTCTCCCTCCCTACCTACTTAGATAACTCTCTCTATCTCTCTCCCACTCCCTCTCTCTCAAGTCTCTCTCTTAGGTATCTTTCACCCTCTATCTCTCTCACTGTCTCTCTCTTTGGTTTCTCCCTCCCTCCCTACCTAAAGAACTCTCTCTATCTCTCCCCTTCCCTCTCTCTTAGGTCTATCCCTCTCAAGTCTCTTTGATCTAGGTCTCTCTCTCCAATGTCACTTCCTCCCTCTATCCCTACCACCCTACCTAGACAATTCTCGCTTTCTCTCTCTCTCTCTCACTCCAATCCCCTCTCAAGTCTCTCTTGGGTCTCCCTCCATTTATCCCTCTATCCCTCCTGCCTCCCTATCATGTCTCTCCCTCCATTTATCCCTCCTACCCTCTCTCTCTTAGGTATCTTTCTCTCTATATCCCTCCTTCCCTACTTAGATAACTCTCTCTATCTATCTCTTTCCCTCTCTCTTAGATCTATCTCTCTCAAGTCTCTCTCTTTGGTTTCACCCTCCCTCTATGCCTCCCACCCTACCTAGACAACTCTCTCTCACTCTAACCCCCTCTCAGGTCTCTCTTGGGTCTCTCTCTTAAGTCTCTTCATCTCTCTCTCAAGTCTCTCCCTCACACTCCAAGCCCTCTTAGGTCTCTCTTGGGTATCTCTTAGTCTCCCTTCCTCTATCCCTTCCACCCCCCCTCTCTCATGTCTCTCCCTCCATATATCCCTCCTACCCCCTCTCTCTTAGGTATCTCACTCCCTCTATCCCTCCCACCCTCTCTCTCTCTCATTTCTTCATCCCTCCCTACCTAAATAACTCTATCTATCTCTCTCCCTCCATCTCTCTCATGTCTCTCCCTCTCAATTCCCTCCCTACCTAGATAACTCTCTCTCACTCCAACCCTCTCTCTCACACACTCTCTCTCCCTCTCAACACTCTCTCTCTCCCTCCCACACCCCCTCTCTCAAATTCATATAATTATGTATTATTAATATATAATAAACGTATTATATATTATATGTTACATATATACTATATATTATATGTTATATAATATATACTATATTATAAAGTATATAAATTATATTATATATTATATTGTATGCATAAGGTAAAGCTTCAACATATTGAATTTCTTAAAAATGGATATCCATTTTTTAAAAGCATATATTTGTTACTTAGACCACATAAACCCTATTTTTGAAGACATTGGGGGGTTTGTTTTGGGCTGTAAGTAACATATATATGTTACTTTAGTATTACCAAATATTTGTTATGGACAAAACGGGTACCCATTTTGTTCTGTGTAAATTATAAATATCTACACATTATAAATATTATATATAATACAATATAATATAAATAATTTAGTTCTATAATATTATATAAATAATATAATATATTGGGGTTGACCCCATAGTGCAACAGTTAAGTTGCAAGGGCAACAGTTGGGTTGTCTAAGGTTTGAATCCCGCGACTTGCTCTGATGGAGTGAAAGCTTAAAGTCAGTTTCAACACCATTGGGTTGCAATGCTATGGTTGATTTTAGGGTGTTGCCCCTTAGTAGCGATTTACCAAACAATATATATATATATATATATATATATATATATATTAATATTATATAAAATATTATATATTATATTATTAAAATATAAATGTAAATATTAATATATTATATAACCTAATATAAAATAGATAAATATTATATAGCCTTATATAATGCCAATAGTGGCATGGTTTAATGGTTGAGGTGTTGTGTTATTATTCTTGCCATCGAGGTTCAAACCCCATTGGGGTGGAATTGTTGAGAATTTATATTGGGGATGAGGTCCCCTGTTTGTGACCTCACCAGTTCATAGCTCTGGGTCAAAAACTGTTACCCCTCTTTTAAAAAAAATAGCCTTATATATAAATAATATATTATATCATTAATATATTACATAACCTAATATAAAATATACATAAATATTAATAGGAATGTGTCAATAAACAAATATCAATTACAAAATAATGGATATCTGTTATTTTTCTGACATTAACGGATATCCATTTTATATTGGATATCTGATTTGGTCAAAACAAATATTCATTTTGCTTTGGTACTTGGCGTAGGGACTACCAAGCCTAAAAGTCAACAACCCCAACATGTTTACAGGAGTTCTAAGAGTTTTTTGGACTTCACCCTTCATGGTGATGACTTTTTTTCATCCAATTTTGATGAAATGAAAAGGGTTTGTTCAAAAAATTGTCAGTATTCTATCAATATAAATATGTTTTATTTTGAATTTAATAGATAATTAATATTGATATTCTATATGCACTATGTGTAAAGTCCTGATTGATAGGATGATTTAAAAACATCTATAACTTTTAAACGGTTATAGATTTTTTGAATATGAAAGACACACCACACACTATGCTTCACAAACTATTGTTAAAAAAAAAATCATTTTTTTTTTACCAAGTTAGGGTGGTCGGACAAATGGTTTTTAATATTTTTTAAAATTCCTACTAGGAAATTCATAACTAATTATTTACTTGCAAAAAAATTACAAAAAAATATTCATCACAATCGAGCATGTGTCCTCTACTTATATTGAAAGATTCAAAAAATAAATAAATATTTTTTCTCATTATTAGGGTGGCCAGAAAAACACCTATTTTTTAATTTTTTTCATGAAAATTTAGTACTACTGCATTGAAATTTCAAATTTTACCAAATAGATTTATTTTTTTCCAAAAAAGGACTGGTAGCTTAGAAACTACATTCAATTTGTTACAAATTATGTTCTTACATATTTTTCAAATCATGTTAATAACCTATTCAAATTTTTATGTCAAGTTGTGTAACTCTATTTTTTTGAATTTTCACTACCACTTAGAGGCCTAGTTTGGCCCCTCATGATTCTGCATTGACCCATAGATAGGTTTGATCACTCTTCCTCTTAAATTTGGACAAAAATAATTAGATTTATCATTCTCTATCATCTTGATGTCAAACCAATTTCATGTGAAGTTAGGTTATCCATGGCTATGCTCCATGAATATTGTCTCATCAGTTATTCACAAATGCATAAAGTTTGCATTTGAAAATCAAATATACACACTGCATCATAGTGGGTTTAATCATTTGTCTTCCTATGGAAAAATTTCATTGGATTATTTTTGGCCTCAACCCATGGAACCTATAAAACCTTGTGAAGATTTATTTTTAGGTCATATCAAAAATTTAAGCAAAAATGTATAACAATTAATTATCTCTTAACAATATTCCTAAGAATGATAAGGATATGGTTGTTCCTCTCACCCCACAAGTTGTGGATGAACACATGCCTAAAGAAAATGTTCTTCCAAGTTCACAAGATATTTATACTAGAGTCCCTCCACCAATATCATACAAGATACCAAGATACAATCAAAAGATTACCTTTGTACCACAAAAAGAAAAACAAGTGTATAGACCTAAGGAGACAGGGTCTTCCTGACCCTCAATTGTCCCTTTAGTTCCTCCTCAAAGGGAAGAAAAGAGACCAATGGTTGAGAAACCCTATCTTACTCCTTCACAAATTCAAAACCGAACAAGAAGAAACAAAAAATGCTAAAGAGCATAGGTGTAGATGTTGTGCTATTGCTTGTCAGTTGGGTCAAAATAGTAAAACATTACTTGATTATTAAACACCTATGCAAACAAATCAAGGTGAATTACAACTTTCACCAAAACATGACATTGAACCATACCAATCCCAACCAAAACAAAAAATGAAACAAGAACATACAACTAACATTGTCATTAAACCAACCATTGTGATAAATTTGGATGATGAAAATGAAGATGTTAAGATTGATGAACAAGTGCATAAAGAACTATCTTCATTATTTTCAAAGCCTATGTCCATTTAGATGGGGAAAATATGACAATCCTCCTGATGAGAGTGATTCACCACATGTTGAACTTGGTGATGCTCCTATTACAAAACTTTTTGTAGTCCCTTTGGCTAGTTGTGTGCCTTCTAGATATATGATGAACCAAATTGGGATGTAGACGATTTGCTTTACATCGGCTCACATGTGCGGTAATCTTGTGTGTTTTCTTTATGTGTTATTTGTGTTTTCTTGTACATGATGTAATTGTTGTCAATAAGGTTTGCACCCTTGCTAAGCTATGAACTTCAACAACCTATTGACACATGGGAACACTTCAAGGTTGTGGGTGACCTGAAAATAAAGTGGACCTCCAGAGTAAGTTGGTTCTTCCTAAGTACTTCACCTAAACTAACCCATCTTGCCGAGGAAAGAGTGAGAAAGAGAACATGTAAAATGAAACCTATCTCCTAAAAAGGTGATATACTAGATAATGATTTTTCTAGACTTACAACACAACTTATTTTGAGCACACAATATAGCCAATAACTAAAATCATGACATACACAACTTCCACATTACATATGACTTTGCATCAGTAATTCATAAACTATGTTCAGTATAAGAAGGTAATAATTCAGAAGGAAAACTAACACAACTGAAACTTTCACCTTCACTGGTTAAACACAAGTCTTGACCTACAAAAATTCTATATTCCTACAATAAGGTGTAGGATCATAGCACATAAATTAAAGGCAAGAAAGAATCACCACAAGATTTGTATGCACCATCTTAATACACACATAAAACAGTAGTGAAAGAAGATAAAATGACTTCTTTTATTGATCAAAGATGCTCTCCAAATAGCTGCATATAAATATGAACAAATGAGTTACAAAGTTGTCTTCTTCTGCAAAAGAACTCAGAAAATATACAATGTGTATAAAGTGTAAAGCCAAGAACTCTAGACAAAATGAGAGGAGGAAAAGACTTATACAAGTTGTCAAACTCCAATCTCTCCCTCAAATCAAGCATGTGACTGAAAGAAACTCCTCCAAATATGCAAGGAGTTCTCAATTTCAAAACAACTCCATGGGTCATATGCAATTGAAAACCCCTCCAAAATA
Organism: Sequoia sempervirens; assembly: GCA_007258455.2. Taxonomy (NCBI): domain Eukaryota; kingdom Viridiplantae; phylum Streptophyta; class Pinopsida; order Cupressales; family Cupressaceae; genus Sequoia; species Sequoia sempervirens. The sequence continues at coordinate 296,080,193 of VDFB02193867.1, forward strand.
GGGTTGTAACTAATGAAATAAGGTGTTATATGCCTCAAAATGCTCCTTGACTGAATCTCTATCAATCTGGACTCTTAACTGTCCATCAAGTGATCAAATTTCCCTGATTTTGCTCCACATGTTGGAAAAAATTTCTCAATCTCTTCCATGAGCCATGCAATGCTTTAAAAGTTTTAAAACAACTCACTTTTGACTAACATTTGAAATTGCATTCAAAATATCCTTATTTTGCATTCAATAATAACATTTATTGAAAATGATTTATAATCACCACTTTAAATAAATATTTTACAATATGATTCTAAATGCAAAAATAAAGACTTTTGTGATAAAGCCAAATATAAAAAAGGATTGAAGACTAAGTCTTAAGGAGATATTAAAAATACTTTTAAAGAAAACCTAAGGCATAGGAGATGCCACAGTTCTAAACATAAACAAATAATTTTTTTAATAAAAACTTAGGCAAACAAAATGCATATTGGCCATTGAGCTCCTTATAGGGTTTCAAACCCTAAAAAAAAAGATAGACATTCATTTCTATTTTCATTTCATTTGTTGTTGGAAATAGGTTTCCGCGATGAGGAACCCTAGCTCAAGTTTTGACTGGAAATCTTTTGTGTTGAAACCATTTTCTTGCAGTTCTCTAGAGATTCAAAGTGTGTAAGTCTGATTTTTACTAAATCTAGAAATTTCTCTTTTTCTAAAAGCTTTCAAAATCTTTCCAGGCCGCGGCTATGCTCCTGTTCATCTCATTCTTTTTGTAAAATGTTTCTTTTCTGCTATGTTTTCTCCCCTAGCTGCCATGAATTCACTTTTTAAGGGTTTCTAGAAAAACCTAGGCTGTCAAGTCTTATTTTTGTATTCAATGACTTTTATACATAGCGTGTTGTATCATGTGGTGTCATTATGATTTCCCTTCACTTGATTTGTTTCTAGGTCTTCTATGTTTAGAGCTGAAAAAACTCTTTACTTTTAGACTAAACCATCTTTTGTGCTCTTATGAAAGTCCATGCTCTGTGCAGAGTGTAATGACTGTTTTCTTACACTTGATATTTGACATTGAGTATTTCCACATTGTAATTGTAAAGTAATCATGGATACTGTGCATTTGATATTACATTATAAAGGCTATGTAAATGATAGAATACTATTCCTTTGATTCTGTAGACAATGTATTCTGAAAATAAAAATAACTTACAACACTGTTGTTATTTTGAACTTTGCACTTTCCACATAACACTTTCCTATAGCCTTCATTAAGTTCTCATGAAGAGAAAATAGATTGTATTCTTCAATAAGGGAAAGGACATTATTACGAGTGTTTCATCTGATGTAAGCAATATGCATTTAATTTTCTAATGATGTCTTCATGGCATTGTGATCTCCCTTGATGATTGCTTTTGATGATGTCTTAATGAGTGTTTTCCTTTTGGGGATGATGCAAGGTGTTGAGACATTTAGGTCTCTTCCATGTTGACCCAAAAAAAAATTGTTTTCTCTATGTTTCATTCTTCCATTGTGTTCCTAGACACATAAGTATTTGGGGTATTATGTCAGTTTTGAGCTCATTTACATGATGGTAACAAAGATGTATACTGACCCCAGATCTATGGATCCCTTATGTGGTCATTTTTTGTGTTGTTGCATTACATTGGGGGTGTATAAGCGTAAAATTGCACCCATCGCAATTTCATATATATCTTTGTGTCCACTTTAGTGTCACTCCCTTAGCATCTTGAGTAGGCTCATTTTAGCCCCTGCATCAGCCTCTTTCCCTCTCAGGATGCTCTAGCACCCCTTTTTAGTAGCTACCCTCGGCATTAGCTTTACATCAGACTTTGGTATTTTCTTGCACATGTTTTGTAGCATGATGTATCCAGACACTAGCACATCGTGTAGACATTCGCGCACCGCACTAGCATCATGTGACATTTCAATGATCAAACAACCATTTTCGAGCATGCTTTCCACTTGTCACCTCCTTTGGTGGTAACAACTCAAGATGCTTTGTAACCACTCGAGAAGCTTCCTTTTTCTTCTTTTCTCTCTTTAAAAGATGTCTTTTCACTTCATTTGTGACTCTTCCTCCATTTCTAGCTCCACTCTTTTGCTTTTAGCTTCTCTCCTGCTTTGGCTCCAGCCTTCTACTCTCCAACTTTTGCTTGCATATCTTCATGTAGCTTGTTGTAGCAGCTTTAAGCTGTCTCAAGCTCCCTTTACAACACTCTTTACAGCTCTATTTCCCTTGCTTCATGCTTGTGAGCATCTTCGAATTCCATATCCCTTATCTACTGCATACATACTTTGTGATACGGGTTCTCCTCTTTGAGCAAGGATTGCTTTTATCACCTCTTTTGTGATACGGGTTCTCCTCCTCAAGCGAGGTTTTCTTTTATCACTCTTACTTGGTGGTGCGGGTTCTACTCTTGAGTGGGTTTTTCTTTCACCACATGCTTTTTCCATTTTGGTTTATCTCTCTTTCTTTCTCTATCTTCTTGGTTGTCTGTGGAGGTGGGAACACCAAAATGGGGGTTCGACAGAGGTGAATCCCTATACAACCGCAACATTCTCTCCAGATATCATGCTTGTAGGTTTTGAAGACATCCATTTGTTAGAAGATTCATCACTCTCGTGGTTGTAAGTATTTCCTTTCTTCTCCTTCTCTTTATCATTTCTACTTTACTTTATTTCATTTCTATCACTTTCTATTACTTTATTGCATTCTGTAAATTCTCAATAATTGGAGTAGAAGTAGCCACTTTGTCATTTTTTGTGATAAAATCATTCTCTGGTTCATATGAGATGCTAGCACACTTCTGAGACCCAATGTGCCACATTTTCGTCCATATTCTACGATGTCGTCCTTTGGCCAAGAGCTTGCCAGTTTGTCCAGAAAATCTTTGTGACTTGCTCTTTCCAATTATGAAACTTTTGCTACTATTCCTTGAGGTAGTTTAGGGAAGTTCACCCCGTGAGGCTTTCTAATTGAAGAGAACTCGTGAGTAGCAAATTCCCCTCTTCTACATTCTGGTGAACCTGACGTGAAGAGAAAATTTTCTAAAAAAGTAGGAATTTATTTGCCCCTACTTGGTGGGGTCATAACTTTTGACTCAGTGCTCGGAATTCAGAACCGTTTGCACCATTGGAAAGGTCTCCTAGAGAACTACTTCCAACAAACGCAAGTTTTGACCTCAAATTCCACTCTGAATACCTCCAAAAAATGTGAATTACTAGAACATAGAAAATACCAAAAAAATTGTAATGAATTTAATATCTTCTTTTATTAGTTCAGTATCTAATTTTGTTCAAAATGTTAATGATATTCCATTCCATGCATGTTATGGTGACTTGGATTTTCCTGTCACTTGGTATCTTTGATCCTTCTCATGATATTCCTCTTGCTTCAGAGGATATTTTGTTGCAAGAAGATGAAATCATTGATACATTTATTAACATTACTCTACCTTCTCTTCATTCTAATGCACTCTCTTCTCAAGATGATGCATTTGTGAATGATGAATCTACTCTTCATCCCAATGCACTCTCTTCTAGAGATGATGCATTTGTGGATGGTGAATTTCCTCTCCATTCCAATGCTCTCTCCTTTAGAGACATTGCGCTAGCGAATGATGAACCTTCTTCCACATCTAATCCTCCATAGATCGATGTTGAGAATGCTTCTTCAAATAATTATTCCACATTTGCTCCTGTTTGGATTGATGTTGAGAATATATCTTCAAATAATTATTCCACTAGTTGTAATGAGTCTATAAATGTAGTCTATGTCTCTGTTGCCCCTCAAAGGCCTAAGAGACTGATCATTTATGTGACTCTAGCTAGTCCTTCTTCTAAAAGGATTTGTTCCATTGATGGTGTTCCATTTGATGGTGGTTCTCCTGATTTTTCTAGGGCTCTCTCTTATAGAGTGGTAGGGCATACTTATGAAAATAGAACGAATAAACAACCAAGCTTTCCTCAAGCACCTAAACCTACAACTAAAGCACCTAGTGATTATGATCTTATCAAGCAACTCCAAGTTACTCCAACTAAGATCTCACTATGGGACTTGCTTTAGTTTGCTTTGGTTTATCCAGGTATGCTTCAAGAATCCTTGCAAAAGATCCTCTTGCTTTCTTCTGCTAGGCTGACAGATGTTATTGTGTTGATGGCGTATATTCATGTGGATTCGTTGAATATTATGTTCTATCTGTAGGAGCTCCCATCTCCAAAAGTATAGAAGCAAGCAGACCCTTTAATGATTATAGTTAATATTAATAAAAATGGCATTATGCATACTCTCGTTGATGCTGGTTCGACACTCAATGTATGTAGCATTGATCTATTTCCTAAGATTAATAATGATTCTTCTTCTCTCAATGCTTCTTTTTTTGTCATTCGTGGGTTCGATAATGTTGGATGACAAGCTCTAGGCACAATATTATTACCTTTGCAGCTTGGACCTATTACTATACCCACCCTTGTATATGTTGTGTCAGAAAGGTTACCATATAACCTTCTTCTTGGTAGACCATGGATTCACACTATGGGTGCAATCCCGTCTACCTTACATAAATCTATTAAGTTCATTTGCAATAATAAAGTAGTCATAGTCAAGGCTAACCCTAGTGCTATGCACTTATGTGAGATGGCAGTTGTTGGTCAGGTCTCAATTGTTCCTACTCTTATCCCTTCAATATCTTCCAATGTGTCGATGTTTACTCCAACAACACCTACTACAAAGGATACTCTTGAGATAAATGTCTATGAAGATCCTTCTGAAGCGAGAAAGCCTAAGTCTACTTCTTCTCAAGAGAATGTGTGTCTTGGTGATGATTGGGGTTCCTTATACTTTACAAACTTCTTCATTGGGTAATATAAAGTCAACCCGATCCGCTCAGACCCTCCAATAACATCATCCAAACCCGCTATCGAAGATGGTTATTCTTTTGTATCGCGGGATAATGTGAGCAATAATTGTGATGTCCTTAGTGTTGACCATCCTTCTGAGGAAGAGGATCACACTTCTATTAAAGAGGATAACATTGATAGTCATATCAAGAAGGTTGATGGTGATCCCATAGAAGAGTATGATCCCCCTAGCTAAAACAATACTCTCCATGAGGATCCTCCATTGTCTTCTATCTTCGTGCCTTGTTCTTCTTCTTGTGAGAAGTCAAACCTTTCTCCACAAGAGAAAAGGTTGCTTCCTGCTCCTCATCCTTTATCTAAACAAGAGCATATTTTGTTGCAGCTTCTAAAAGCCCGATTAATTACTCTTCCTTCTCCTACACGCAAGAAACTTCATAATCATGATAAAGCAAAACATTCTTTTTGTGCATACCATCGAGTGTTTGGCCATTCCACAAGTGAATGTAAAGCCTTAAAGGATAAAATACAACTTCTTGATTCAAGTGCCATCAAACTCCCATTTGATTGATGCACCTGCATTTTCTTTGCATGACAAATGATATCGAGGTTTACCTCTATCCTGCATGTTTCAAGTATCTTGCATGGTTCTCCTCCCCTATATGTTGGGGGCAGTGATAACTTGTTTTGGAGATGTGTGTCCTTCTTAAGGACCCCCTCTCTTCTCTCTATCTTTCAAATGAAGCGTTCCTTGAGTGGACCCCCCTCTTCCTTTTGAAGGGTTCCCAAGGGACCCCCTTTGAAAGTATTTATCTCAAATGGATTCTTTCACGTCTAGCTTAGGGGCAGCCTGACTAGACCTATTTCATATCTTCGCGTTTAGCTTGGGGGTAGCTTGACTAGACCTATTTCATACAGTCACATCTAGCTTGGGGGTAGCCTAATTAGACCTATCTTTTATGTGACTGTCCTGCAATGTAGCTTGTAGTAGCCACAAGATTCTCTGATTTGTCTTGCTTTGCAAGACCAAGAACCTGTAGAGCTCCTTTACATCCTTATTTTGTGATATGGGATTTCCTCCTCGAGTGGGGATTGCTTTTATCACCTATACTTCGTGATTCAAGTTTTCCTCCTTGAGCTGGGATCACTTTAATCACTCTTGTATTCATTTCATTTTTTATCTCCTAAAATTGTGTATACTAGATTGAAGATCTACATCTTCTTCATCCTGAGTATATGCCCTTCCACTCTTCATTTTTCTATATGTTATTTCTTAATTCGGGGACAACACATAGTATTGAGACAACCTTCTACATCAAGGTCTCTTTACTCTGTTGACTCGAATCCTTTAGCTTTTTATGTTCTAACATTGTTATCTAGTGCAGGTTTTTCTTGTCTAATGTATTGGTTTTGTAGATCTTCAGATTGGGGGCATGCTTATGTGGTTCGAAGAGTTATCCACTTCCTCTATAGTATCATTTTGGTGTATGATGTTATTTATGTTTAGTAGATTTCCTTTAGCATGCTTATTAATGTAGATTCATATGCCCGTTAAAGCGGGGGAAAAAAGTATAAGCGTAAAATTGCACCCCTCACAATTTCACATATATCTTTGCATCCACTTTAGTGTCCACTCCCTTAGCATTTTGAGTAGGCTCATTTTAGCCCCTGCATCAGCCTCTTTCCCTCTCAGGATGCTCCAACACCCCTTTTTAGTAACTACCCTCGTGCATTAGCTTTACATCAGACTTTGGTATTTTCTTGCACATGTTTTGTAGTGTGACATGTCCAGACACTAGTGCGTCACATGGATGTTCATGCGCCGCACTAGCGTCCTGCAACATTTCAATGCTCAAACAACCGTTTTCTAGCATGCTTTCCACTTGTCACCTCCTTTGGTCAGTGGTAATGGCTCAAGATGCTTTGTAACAGCCCGGGAAGCTTCCTTTTGCTTCTTTTCTCTCTTTAAAATATGTCCTTTCACTTCATTTGTGACTCTTCCTCCATTTCTAGCTCCACTCTTTTTCTTTTAACTTCTCTCCTACTTTGGATCCAACCTTCTACTCTCCAAATTTTGCTTGCATAGCTTCATGTAGCTTGTTGTAGCAGCTTCAAGCTCTCTCAAGCTCCCTTTACAACACTCTTTACAACTCTTTCCCTTGCTTCATGCTTGTGAGCATCTTCGGATTCCATATCCCTTATCTACTGCATACTTACTTCGTGATACAGGTTCTCCTCCTTGAGTGGAGATTTCTTTTATCACCTCTTTTGTGATACAAGTTCTCCTCCTAGAGTGGGGTTTTTTTTATCACTCTTACTTGGTGGTGCGGGTTCTACTCCTAAGCAGGTTTTGCTTTCACCACACGCTTTTTTCCATTTTGGTTTATCTCTCTTTCTTTCTCTATCTTATTGGTTGTCTGTGGAGGTGGGAACAACAAAATGGGGGTTTGACCGAGGTGAATCCCTATACAACCCCAACATTCTCTCTAGATATCATGCTTGCAGGTTTTGAAGACATTGTCTTGTTAGAAGATTAATCACTCGCAGAGTTGTAAGTATTTCCTTTCTTCTCCTTGCCTTATCATTTCTACTTTACTTTATTTCATTTTTATCACTTTCTATTACTTTATTGCATTCTGTAAATTCTCAATAATTGGAGTAGAAGTAGTCACTTTGTCATTTTCTATGATAAACTTGTTCTCTAGTTTGTACGAGATGCTAGCGCACTTCTGAGATGCTAGTGTGTCGCATTGTCATTCATATTCTACATTGTCGTCCTTTGGCCAAGAGCTTTCCAATTTGTCCAAAAAATATCGGTGACCTACTCTTTCTGATTTTGAAACTTTTGTTGTTATTCCTTGAGGTAGTTTAGGGAAGTTCACCCTATGAGGCTCTTTGAATGAAGAGAATTCATGAGTAGCGGATCCCCCTCTTCTATAGGGGGCAACCCCTTATCATGAGTTAGCTTCATTTGGAAACATATCATTGGCATAGGGCTTTCCAAATAAGCTCTCATGACTTTATCACATGACGTTTATCATTTTCCTACCTTAAAGTAGTTGCTTACAACATGGTGTTTAACAATTACTTTAAGGTGGGGGCATACATTCCATTTGTGCTTCACTTTGTTCACACACATTGGACTTAGTGATGCATTGACATAGCATTGTTTTTCACTTTGTTCACACACGCTAGACTTAGTGATGCATTGGAATAGCATTTTGATCATTTGTGTAACATCTTATCATAATTATTAGGGAGTATAATTCTTAGTATGGTTGACAATGAGTACACACTTAGTGAAAATCAATCCTCACTAGTCCTTGTGTGTTTCTCATTTTGCTACTTTTTCTACGGGGCTCACCTAGTGAGTATTGGAATTCACTAGCCTGTGTTGCCTTCAATTTATGATTCACCTACCAAATATTGGACTTTGTTAGGTTGTGATTCATGAACACCTTTGGGTATGGATCCTAGCATAATGCAGCTTGTGAGTTCATGAGTATTCATACCCTTGTGCATTTTGTGTTGACATTGTGTATGTTTGTCTTGCTACATTATATACATGTGCATTCATTTGTGCTTATGTTAGTTTGCCATGGGATCTTGAATCCTAGGGGCTTGTGCACTCCCCCTAGATTCATAGTCATCCTATATATTCGACATTGGGACAATCAGACCCCTCTTGACATATTTTATACTTTAGTGTGAGTCTGAGCATAAGTTCACACTCTCACTAAAGTGGGGGATAAATACAACATCGTAAATTGTGACCCATGACAATTTCACACAATATTTTGTTCCCCCCTAAGTGCATGGACCTAATTGTACACCTAATTTCCTAAATTATACATTTTGTGGTCCATTTTAATATTTATAGAAAAAATTGCATGTAGAAAACCAAAGCATTCATTTAATATTTTTCCCCTGACACCTTCATCCCACAAAATAGGGTCAAGACCTAGTCACCCTAGGCAACTTGGTCCTCGTATTTTTCCTCCAAAATTAAATATGTCAAAGTCGGTATTTTATTATTTGAATTTTAAATGTCCAATATCGGTTGTCAAGATTTAATTTTTGAGAAATTAGAATTTAATTGTGTATAAATACCTAGTCATTGCATCATTTGAAAACTAACAAAAGATAACAAGAAGAATTGAGCAAGAATTATTGTCAAGAGCATTATCAAGCAAGTCAAGAACAAATTTATTGCAACAATTCAATACCAAAGCATCATGTCAAAGTGTATGTGAGTTTGTTCATGTTTATGTTATCATATTGTTTGTGAGATCTAATCCGTGTAGGTCTTCAAGCAAACAATAATCAAGCATTGAGGAGATCTTGTATGACTTAAGTCCTTCAAGGAAGTCATTTGTGAGTGGTGAGTTGCAATCCATTGTTGATTCACCATTCATTTGTGATTTAACCTCTATCCCTCAAAAGAATAAGCTCTCTTTCATTGACATTGCCATTGTGGAGGTGGAAATACCAACACGAGGTTTGACTTAGGCAAGCGCCTATATGGCACAACCCTTCCTCTCTCTTTGAATGTGTAGGTTACAAGTTTGAAGAAGTTTAGAAGAGGATAAAATCTTATTTATTCATTGTTGCATTCAAACCCTACACCTTGAAAACATAAAGAAACTCAATTATCTCTGCAATCGACAAAAATTTAATAGTGCAATATTGCAAAAAGAAGGCTCGGATTAGACATCAAAGGACCGTGAAATCAAATATGGGATTCATCTCTTGGGACATAGTCACCCAAGGCAACTTGGTCCTCAAAAATCAACTTCAAACTTATATCATAGGTGCATAGTACTCTGCTCAATCTGCTTCTGAAGTTTGAATTTGTCTATCACATTCTAGATCTATTGTTTTTTAATTAAAATAGTTATTTGCATCATTAGCCTAGTCATTTCATTTCATTTCATTCTAAGATCCATCCCAAGTTTGGTCAAGGGTAGGTTGACTCACCTTTCAGGTTGTAAGTCAGTCATATATCTTGTCCAAATTCATCAAACCCCCACTACCACAAACACTTCCAAATGAAATGAGGAAAGGTGCCTAAACCCTAGAGTCAAATCCTAGAGTTTCCCTTTTTCTCCTTTTCACTATATATATATATATATATATATATATATATATATATATATATATATATATATATATATATATATATATATATATATATATCGATTTTCTTTGGTCTATGAAAATATATATATGCAGTTACAATAGAGTGGGTTTAAGAATTACATCATATACAACATATATGCATTGGTATTTACAAACAATATAACTTGAATTCCAAGATATTGAGTTATAGGTTATAAGTGTAAACCCAATAGGTTATGCACCTATAATGGAGTGGGTGACAAATAACATCCTATACAACAGATAGACAATGTTAGGCATTACGAATACAACTGAAAGCACTTGATCATATGCACCTAGAGTAGATTGGGTGTAACAATTATATTGTATACACCAAATATGCATTGACATTCATAAACAATATAACTTGAAACCCTAAATATTGAGTTACAGGTTAGTGTGACAGACATTTACATCACATACAATAGATTGTCATTCCCAAGCATAAAGAATATAACTAAAAACCCAATAGGTTATGCACTTACAATGGATTGGGTGTAACAATTACATTGTATACAACAGATATGCATTAACATTCATAAACAATATAACTTGAAACCCCATATATATATATATATATGTTCTTCGTTTCAATCATATAAATGAAACAAAGAATATTTATATGATTGAAACAAAGAACACACACACACACATATATATAGATATATGACTGAAACAAAGAATATATAATCTTTTTGTTTTAATTCGTTCCTCATTTCATCATTTGGTCATATACCGAATTTGCATAAATGACATAAGACCCAATATACCAACATATATATATATATGTCTGAAATGAAGAACACATAAAATCAAACACATGTGGTTTATATATATATATATATATATATATATATATATATATATATATATATATATATATATATATATATGCTATATATATATATATATATATATATATATATATATATATATATATATGTTATCTCTATAAATATAATTGAATACACCAACACAGTAGTGAAATTGGTTGAACATTGAGACAAGACAGATTAGGGGTAACTGTTAGACTGAACACCAAATAAACTATGCCTAAATGTATGTAGTTACATAGGTGAAAGCATATATGTATGTATGTATAGATATATTATAGAAAAAATAATCTATTTGCTTTAATTTGTTCTCCAATTTAGACAAATAAATATGTTGGTACACACACTCACACATATATATTATAAAAAAAAATTAGTTTGTTAATTTGAATATGTTCTTTGTTTCAACCATATAAATATATTGGTATATATAATGTGTGTGTGTGTGCGTGCACTCATGTGCACCTATATATGCATACACCAACATAGGAGTGAAATTGGTTGAACACTGAGACAAGACAGATTAAGGGTAACTGCCAAACCGAACACTAAATAAATTGTGCACTAAAAATTTATGAAATATAGAACTACACAATGAATGTTTATGCAATGAAGAATAGAATAATAGAACTGCATGCCAAAAAATTGTGGAAACGAAAACCAGTGAAATCTTAATCTTTGATATTTCGTAATATCAAAACCCCATTGTTAAAACAAATGAAAAACCAAATTATAAACTAAAAACCCATATTGAAAGTCTTCGTGAAACACCATGAAGCCTACGAAATCTTAGCAAAACCTTCATTTAACATGCATATACCATACTCATTTCACAACACTAATGAACCAAAGAATAGAAATTAAAAAATCACTTCACTGAAATTTTATCAAACCCTATAACTTATTAAAGACATACAAGAACATGCAAATCCAATCGAAGAAGCAAAGACAATGGTACAACCTTAGTGAGGTAAAATACCTCACTTGTGTTCAATGTAGGTCGAATGATGGGCGAGCCGAACATGTATCGGTGCCAAATGCAATTATAGAGTGCAGAGCGAACATGTATTGGTGCCAAATGTAATTGCAGAGTGAAAAGTCAAACACGTATCAGTGACAAACCAAACAAAGACTCTAAAAGAAACACATAGAAAAGGAGTGAAAGTGAGTGGGAGGAGTAAATGGGAAGGGACACAGTGTGCATGTTGTTGGATGAAGGGGACTTAGGGGGCGACACACGATTAATGTGAGGAACTAGATGTTGAGGGTGGCAAGGTGTTCAGCTATCACATTTGCCAGCTCCCCTTCACGCAAAGTCTGGAGGTGGACCTAAATGGTGATCGATCAACCCTCCAAATGGACACGTCATGAACAGGTTGTACCAATTGGAGCATAACATGGAGCACTTAAATCTTATGAAACAAAAAACGAAATTGACAAGTCTATGAAAAATTATGACTAACAAACAATTTTTTTGATACCTAATCCACATAATACACCACATGAACCTCCAAAAATAGGATGCTCCACTATGAACCCGTCTCCTCTACTCAGAAAATGTTCATGATTTGCAACGTTGAGGTTTGCATTTAAACCCTGTTGGTGCTAGAGTCTGGCGAATAATGGTTCAGTGATCAATGTTTGATTCGGGTACAGTGTACGCCATTGCCAAGGTACAAAGGCGTACCAACTCTATGCCCTGGCATGGCTCCCCGACTCTTGGCGAGGGTTCCCTTCTCCGGGTGTATTTGGTTGGGCGTATGAGATGGGACCCGCAGACACCCAACGTAACTATCACTCACCCCGGAGGAAAGTCTGACATGAACGACCCCCCGTCCACCACAGTTACTGCGACAGGAACGTCCACGCCAGGAGCTTTGAATGGTGCGATTTTATCGGCACTCTTTCGAATGTGCGTGGACCCCTCCACACATCCTTTCCATGCTGGCCTTGGGTTTCTCTATTGCCTTGAATTTCCACTCAAGCTGTCTACTTGACTTGGGTCGGGTACATGCGCCGGGACTATTTTATTCATTGACCCACACAGGATCGCCTTTTTTTGCGCTGTGGTGGGGTAAATTTTTCTTAGGGTTCTATGTCTTTTTCTCAGATTTTCTACCAAGGATTTGACATGTGCGATGGGATGTGCTAAAGTTTAGCCGCCCCTTCTTTTGTCTGTTCAAACCTATGGCTCTTTGATATTGGGCCATATTCCTTGATTTTTGACTTAACATATGTGTGTATAGTTTAAATGCCCTTTTGAGGGGCCGAGAGTGGCGGCTATTATTATTGGCTGATTTGTTTTATGTGACATCACATCAAAAGGATAAGTTTAGTGGAGCGATTAGTATTTGGGATAGTGTTTATGTATTTCTTCTAACCAAAGTAATTAGATTTCCACAATCCATAAGAGTATGAATAGCTGTTTCTGGATTCGATTGTGTAAGCTTTTTTGAATCAACGTTTCGAATCACACTCCGTGATCCATCATCAGGATAGAGAGCTCAAGGATCACGGAGTGTGATTCGAAACGTTGATTCAAAAAAGCTTACACAATCGAATCCAGAAACAGCTATTCATATTTCTTCTAAGTTTGTCAAATATTTATGGAAGTATTTTTATGTTAGTGTTTTGATTATATTATTTGATCTCTTATAAGAATGAATAAAGCTTATATTAGATGGAAGAGAGTAAATGAGAAAATGAGAGACAAAAGATTTTAAAAAGGTATTTTTAAAATATGAAAATAAAAAATAATATTCGCATACAATTATTTGGTGATATTATAATTTATGAAAATTATATATATTTTTCATATTATTAAATTACTAATTACTAATTATATTTAAAAATGATTATTTGTCTTGTCAATAGTGGCATGGTGCGATGGTTAAGTTGTGTTGGTATTCTTGTCATCAATGTTCAAACTCCATTGGGGTGTAATTGTTGAGAATTTATATTGGGGATGAGGTCCCTCATTTGTGATGTCACTGGTTCATAACTTTGGGTCAAAAGTATTTACCCCTCTTAATAAAAAATTGATTATCTAAAAATTTACCAATAAAAGTTATTAATAAAATACTATAATTTATCTTTGTTGTCGAATCTTTTTATATTCGATTGGGTAAGATATTTTGATGCAAAAATATTTTAAGCAATCAAATCTAAAAATAGATTCAACAATAAACAATATAGATTGTGGAAACTTGATATCATTAATTACTATTTATATGTATCAAGTGATACCAATGATATAAGAATGCATCAATAAATGGGAGAAATTAAACATCAATTAGAAGCTTACTTATCTATTATTAACATACTTAAAGTTTTTGAATAATAGTGTATTGACATGCATACTCAAATCTCTTAAATAATAATAATAATAATAATAATAACATACAAATTGACAATCGCTAGCAAAGTAATAGAGTGTGACACATTAAAATGATAAAAAAAGAATAACTCTTATATATTAAGATTAAAGGAGTGTATTATATTAAAAAGAATAGTTGTCCTATCATAATAAATTAGTATACATAAATTATAGAAAGTATAAAAAAAAAAAGATGGAATAATAGAATATAGTAAAAAAGAAAAGATACAAAATAAATAAAAAATAACAAGAAATAGATATTGATCACATTAGTACATATATTTTATTAAATAGTATAGAGTTGTAAAATAAGATTATGAAGAAACAAGTCACGTAGTGGCGAGTACTTGTCTATTTAGCATTGTAGTAATTGTATTTGTTGATTAGTAGATAAAATTTGTGAAATATCAATAAGAGAGACATATAGGGGAAAGCACCATTTGATACATTCAACACTTTACTAGGTCTAAAATGGCTTGTTAACACAAATGGGATAATAGACTAAAGAAAGGAATAATTGTCTTTTTCTAATGAAAAAAATAATTCATATACCTTTAGGAGTGGAAGGAGATAATCCATACATAGAAGGGATAACTCTGCATGAAAATAAGGAGGAAGACATTAAACTATTATATTCGATAGCTAAACTACCTAGCCATGAATCACTTGAAGAACCTAATTTAAAATGAGAAACAAAGATATAAAGTGATAATTATAGAACTAATAGTGAAGAACTCCTTAACACATGGCTAAGAGAAGAATTAGAGTTAAGATCTTAGAAATTCACATGACTTAAAAGAGTTTTATAATACATAGAACATGTGAAAATCCACTGTATTATACCACATTAATTAGAAAGCCACCACAAAACATAAGTGAAATATTAGAAAAACATAATGAATACACCATCCAAAGCCCACATCAAATAAACCTCATTTCAAAGGTATATCACATAGATACTCAGGCATAAGATACTTTAATTCTTATCTATAAGAGATGTAAAAGAACTTTTGAGAAAGAGGATTCAATAATGGATGCCTTACATTAGGTCTACATTATTGTGTACTTCCACAAGTTGGTGTAAAACACATAAAGATAATATTGCTCAATGGCAAGGCTTAAAAATTCTAATAAAAACTATATATTTACAAGAGGAAGGTGAATATGAGATAATCTTGAAATACAATGGAACAATATTACTAAATGAACACTTAGATATATGTATAACAATGTGGAAGGCCATGAATGAATATGGTGAAATATTATACATGTAATTGCTTTACTGGACCTTAAGATTGGTAGAAAAAACTTGGTATATCAATCAAGAAAGGAGAATAGAAAAAATATTGGATAGAGCTACAACAATATTTTATCCATATGTTTTCATTTTATATTCCAAGTAAAGACATTGCGTTATTTTAAATGGATCAAATTATATTTATACAAAATAAGGAAGATGTAATAGACATACATCAACAACCTCTACCAACACCAGGGACAAAAGAACTAGGGAAACTAATTGAGTGGATGAATGAATAAACTTGGTAAACCAAAAGAAAATGTTATACAACACACAAAATAGATGATGATCAACCTAAGTTGCATATAGAAGTAATCAAAGGAGAGAGAGAAATAGCACACATGAGAATGAAATAAAAGTTAACTATTAAAATCAACCCATAAAAATTAGGGAAGAAAACATAACTACAAAGGAACCAAGTAAAAATTGGTGATTACTCAAATGAAAAGGTGGTAATGGAATAAGCAAAAATATTACCAAAATATGAAGATGTGTTTACATGTACATTCACTAATTTAAAAGGGATAAAAGAAGAAGCAAGGTTCATAAAGGTACAATTGAAATAAGGAGTTAATCTACAAAAGAATTTAGACACTCAAACTCAACTCAAACATGAATAAGAAGGTAAAGGTAGAATTGGATAAAATGAAATATGCATAATCATAAAACCTATGGAAGATGTGGAATGGATTAATACAATGATTATAGAAAATAAAAAATACAAGAGAAATAAGGATCTATATAGATTTTTGAGAACTAAAGAAAGCCTACATACATAACCCATTTCCCACACCTTTTATAAAAGAGATCCTAGAGTCAATGGTGGGAAGAGAAATATATACTTTTATAGATGGATTTTAAAGCTATCACCAAGTAAAAATCATAGAGGAGGACCAACCTAAAAACTAATAATAGAATGGGGGTTATTTATATATACATTAATGCTCTTTGGACTAAAAAATGCATTGACAATGTTTAGTTGAATATTAGTCAATGCATTTAAGGAGTTTATCTATAATTTTATAGAAGTTCATCTAGATGAATAGATGGTGTATGAAAGACCACATATAAACACTTACATGATTTTGAATAGATGCAAAAGCATTCAAATAGCATTAAATTTTAAAAAGTGTATGTTTGTGGTAGGGTAAGTGCAAAAAGATGGGTCCCAAAAAGGGGGCTTAAGTGGCCACTTTTTTTTTGAAATAAGGAAATACCAACCTTGGACGTGAAATTGAGGATAGTTACACTCAAAATTTTGAGATGGAACAAAAACAAAGATTGAACTGCTTCGAGTCTACTTTCTAAACTACTAATTTATTTTGAAAATGGCTAAGATTTTAATGGGTTCAAAAGAGGGACGTACAAAAATTGGTGATGTTTTTGTCAGAAAAACATAACATAGTAACTCTTGTAGGTCCCTAGCACGGTGAACTTTTTTTTAGTATTTTTAAAATCACTCTAATGAGAAATTAGCTAATAGTATGTAGTTCATGCACAATTTTTCTGATAATTTTTTAATGAATATTTGATTTTCTACCAATTTTCTAAGTGGACACTTCCTAAAAAACAAAATTTTGGCTATGCTACCCCTACAAATTTTGGAAACTAATTGAATTTTTTTTTAAATTTGTAGAATGGAGTTTAGTTTCTAAAAATGTAATTTATTTGAAATTTCAATGAACAGCTAATTTATAACGAAAAAAACACCAAACACTACTTTTTGCCAAAAAAGAGACGCAAACAAAAGAAATTATAGATGAAAGGCTTAACATTGTCAGAAAGTGAAAAAAATTACATCGTTGGATGGCTAAGAGAGAACCTAACATTACCCAGGTGTTCGATTTGTTCAACATTGAACCGCGTGCAATCTTGACGGTGAGCATGAACTCGATTATGTGAAATATTGTAGCATTTGCAAAAACACGTCTCTGGTCATTGGGAATGCCCTCCAAGCCTTTGGGTTGGTATTCCAAGGAAAATACCAAGCCCAAGGCTTGGGGATTCCCAAAGCAAGATATAACATGTGTGTGTTATAACATGCTCGCATTATATCTTAGTTTTGACATGGTTTTTTGCATTCGTGAGGGACATGTCTAGCAAAACATAACGCAGGCACAATATAACGTGCTCGAATTATGTCTTGTTTTATGTTAAATGCTACTCTATTGAATGTATGTTTATATATTTGTATGTTTGTATGTCATGTATGTATATATGTATGTACGCCTGTATGTATGCATGCATGTATCAATGCATGTATATTGTATGTATGTAGGATTGTATGTACATATGTATTATGCTTGTATGTATTTATGTATGAGAGGGAGGGAGAATTTTAAGAGAGAGAGAGAGAGGTAGTGAGAGAGAGTCTGGAGAGAGGGAGAGGAGGTGGAAGTGAGAGTTTAAAAGAGAGGGAGTGGGAGAGAAGGGGTTGGAAATAGGACATGGAGACTTGGACTGGATCAGTATGGTATGTTGTGGGGACTTGACATGAGTTGGTAGATGGTTGATAAGGGATGCAGACTTGGACATGATTAATAGGTGAAGGACTAGCATATGACGTGGAGGTTTGGAATGGACTAGTTGATAGTTGGCTTCCCTTGTCAAGGTTAGGATAAGGGTGATAAGTGGACGTTTGTTGTGAATTACTGGTAGGATTTATGTCAAGTGATTGTTGATGGTGAGGGTAGATGGATGGAGGTGGCAAAGTATTTATGTCAAATCCTCATGGTAACTTAGCCCCTTGGTCCAAAAGCATGGCTAGATACCTTTGAGGGTCGTGTAAGTAAGTTTTCTACAAAGGATACTATATCAGGATTTTGCGATGCAGCTTCTAAGTCTTCTCCATATACTCGTCCATTTTGGTCTCTTTGTATAATGGTTCAGAAGATTTTTGTGATGAAGACGACATGTTCATGGAAGATTGCATGTTCATGTTGTTAAATGAGTCAGAAAAAGTCCAATGTTGGTTTGTGTCATAAGTGTTATTATCGATGTTGGGATTGAAATCTTGTCCAAAGTTTTCCATTTGTCCTCTTTGTCTCTGAAGCCTAGTCTTAACAATAAAAAGGGATTGCTCAGATAAGGATGATGAGAATGACAACTAAATGTGAGGATGATGACAACCTATGTTTTTTTGATTTTTGATAAGGATGAAAATGCAAGACTATGTTTCCTTAAATGTCGACTAGGATGACTAGGTGATGATAATGTTTGTCTAAGGAAATGATTGATACAAGGTGATAAACTTGTCAAGAAAGGTTACCAAATGCCAAGGTGACAATGAAGATGTTGACTAAGGAAAATGACCAATGCCAAGTCTAGATGCCAAATGAGGACTATGATGGACAATGCAAAGTCTAAGTTCAAAATGAGGACTAGGATTGTGTTTCGATGTTTTGTTGAAAAGTCAGAGTTGTCTAAGGTTGATTGTTTGTGTCTAGACTTGTGAATGTTGTGCATATTGTTTGAAAATCTAGAAATAACTTGACAAACACAATGTTTTGAATGTAAGCAAGCGCACATAAGACAAGTACAATCCTAGGTTAGGCCAAGAAAATATTCGCTAGATTCCACGTGGGTTTCCCCAACCGCATATCTGTAGCGTGTGAATTCAAAAGCTTGGCTGCACGGGCTCCCCCTTACAGTGCACTCTTTTCTCAGGCCAACCAAGCTTCCAACCCCCATGAAACTCCCATGTCAGATTGATCACCTCTACTATAGACTACGAAAGTGTGGATGCCTTCACACCGACCGGTACTGCGCTAGCAAATAGAAGGTTTTTGGCTTACTACACAAAGGTGTTTAGTTCGGGACCCTCGTTTGAGTGGCCATACATGGGGCAAGAGATTAATTACCAATTAGGTGGAACTCCAGCCTGAAGAGGTTAAGCTCAATAGGGTTTATGGGAGTACTACTCTGTCCGTATGACACATCTGCACTCATAATTTTAGGTTTTCCCTTAAGATTCACATTTATATATCGGTCGGGGGTAGCTTGGCTTAGCTCCGTTGCCGGTTTGAGTCACGTTGGGGTGATGAAATCCCCAGGAAGGCCCAATTTCTAGAGTTAGTAAACGTTTCTCTTACACCCAGGATCACACGAATGCGCAAGGGGAGAGGATACTTCGATATACCAAATTGTGAGGGTAATAACACATAAAAACGAGTCTGGTTTTCTGATCACCGAGTTTTCACAAGGTGAGAGCATACTCACCTACCATTTTTAAAACACAATCAAACACTTGCAAACAAAATTAATTTTAGAGCACCAAAAGAAATGTTCCTAAATTAAAAAAATGCAAACAAGTGGTTTGAGAGATAAATCTTCAACAAACGTAGCTGCAAAACCACATGTCAGTGGTTTGAATATATTTCTTTGACTATCGATATGCAAAAATAGTTAGATGCGTCATTTTTTCCACTTGATCCAATGTGTCCTTTGAAGTGTTTATTTTCTACACATGCAGAAAACCAACAACAAACCCTAGCAAGATAATTGATAACTACTATTAGAGGGTTAGCTAGTCACAACAAATCTAATTTTTAGAAACTTTTTGACAGTAAAATGGAAAATACAGAGAATAAAACATGTCTAAAATCTCAAGAGGTTTCTAAAAATGTAAATAAATCAGAAAAAATTGTTGTACCTGAAATTATTTTTTTATGAAAAGTCATAAAAAAATAATAAAAAATACAAAATAGCTCCAAAAATTCTGATTTTTGGCCTGGAGTTGTCTAATATCATCCCAAATATTGTCCCCATTATGTAGAAAAAAATTTGTCATAAAATATGTAGTCGTTTGAAAGTTATGGTCGAATCTTTGGAAACTAGGGCTTTATCCACAATGATGTCAAACCCGCAACAAAAAGAAAACAAAACCTGCAACAAAAAGAAACCAACTCCAAGATTTCTCAAAATGTGTTAAAATATGTTAAGTTCACCAATGTAACTAAGGGTTATTTTAGGATTAGATTAAATCAATGGAGACTATAAACTAAAAGCAATTACAAAATACAATGGAAGTAAACAAAAGAACGATTATACCAGAAAACCGCCGAGACCTCCATGATTCACTTTGTAACACCTTCTAACTTGCTGGATGATGTGTTGCCCTCAGATTCATCATGCGAGCAATCTGAAATAAAAGTCTAAGTCCTACACCAAGCTTTGAAGGATTTGATCAATGCCTAATGCCTATGACAATATGAGTGAAATGCCTATGCCTAAATATGCCAAGACTAAATGAAGTAAGATGACAAATGCTGCAAAGTTTAATGTCTGAAATCCAATGCCTCCTTATGTCTAAAAATGAGAGGAAAATGACATTTTATAGAAAATGCCATTTTGAACAGATGAATGAGATTGAATGTCAATAAAGTGTCTTAATCAATGGCCAAAATTGAATGTTGTAGTATGGAATAGGGTTAGGTCAAAATTAGGGCAATGACAAGAAATGAAGGGTTGAGATTGAATTATGAGATAATTCAATCAAGGGATGAAATTGAATGAGATGTCAAGAGATAAGATTTGATGTGGAAGATAAGATTGGCAATGACAAAGAGGTGATAGGAGAAATTAAATAATAAAAATTATTTAATTTAGGTGGCAAATGAATAATTAAATAATAAAGATATTATTTAATTATAGAGGAATGTGACAAAAGGAATCATTTTGAATTAAATAATGATTTAATTCAAAAATTCAAGAGAGTGGACCAAATTAAATAATAAAAATTATTTAATTTAGGTGACCAATGAATAATTAAATAATTAAAGATATTATTTAACTATAGAGGAATGTGACAAAGGAATCATTTTGAATTAAATAATGATTTAATTCAAAATTCAAGAGAGTGGACCAAATTAAATAATAAAATTATTTAATTTAGGTGAAATGAATAATTAAATAATTAAAATATTATTTAATTATAGAGGAATGTGACAAAGAATCATTTTGAATTAAATAATGATTTAATTCAAAATTCAAGAGAGTGGACCAAATTAAATAAATAAAATTTATTTAATTTATGAGAGAAGAGGCTAATGAATAATTAAATAATTAAAATAATTATTTAATTATAGTGGAAGGTGGATAAAAATTAAATAAATAAGAATTTATTTAATTTTAGAAAGAAGAGGACTTAATTAGTGACGTAATTAAATAAATAAAATTTATTTAATTAATCAGAGGAATAAAGATAGAAAATTAATTAAATAATTACAATTATTTAATTAATAGAAGAATTATGACTTTAGAAAATAATTAAATAATTAAAAATTATTTAATTATGAAGAATGAAAGGGGAAATGATGGAGAATTTAGAAGTTGCAAGCCTAAGACATTTTTTAGTGTCTACAGTTTCAAATGCATCAGATTTCTACCTAAGGAAATAAATCCATACCTTCCTTGTTGCATCATCAATAAAAGTGACATAATATCGAGAGCCACCAAGAGAAGATACTTGAGCTGTCCCCATACATCCATATGCACAAGCTCCAATTTCTCATCTTTCTTTTGCTTCCATCCTTGAGAAAAATAACTCTCTTTTATTTTCCATACACACAACTTTCACAGAAATCCATATTAACACATTTCAACCTGGTAAAACATTCTTTGAATGAAGTACTTTCATACCTTTTGCACTCATATGCCCAAGTCTATTATTCCACAATGTTGATTCAAAATCCATAGCAACTGTCTGATTTTCTGCTGTTGAACTATATCAATTGTTCTTGAACATTGCTTTTTATCTACAATAGCTAAAGTAGAAGGAACAATATGACCTATACAAAGATATAAGGTTCCTACTTTCACACCTTTTGCTACCACTAAGGCACCTTTTGTAACCTTCCAATTTTTATCACTAAATGTAACAACACAACCTTCATCATCTAGTTGCCCTGTTGAAATTAAATTTCTTTTTAACTTTGGAACATGCCTTACCTCATGTAGTAGCCAATAATTCCTATTCTACAACTTAATCTTGATTTTTCCCTTCCAACAATCTGATAGGGTTTGTTATCTCCCAAATAAACTAGCCCAAAATCCCCTTGGACATAATCAAGAAAATAACTTCTATGGGGTGTAGCATGAAATGAAGCCCCTAAATCTAACACCCAAGAATCATCAACTTTATCAAGGGAAAGAATCAAAGCATCCTCATAAGATTTATTACTTACCACATTTTCCTCTTTATTGCCTTCTTTTTTGTCTCCTTTATTTTTTTGAGACCAACAATCTTTCTTTAAATGACCCGACTTACCATAGTACAACAATCCCTCTTATCTCTAGATTGGGACCTTTTGTCCTTTGGTTTTCCTTGTGACTTCCCATGACTTTCAGAATTGTTTCCTCTCTCCTTTGTTCTACCCTTGCTTTTTGCATTCAAAACACTACCTAATGCGGATGTTCCACTTGAGCTTTTCCTACGAATTTCCTTGCTCAAAATAATACCAACAACGTCATCAAATTTCAATGTATTCAAACTAGAAACAAAATTGCTAATAGTCATTACCAAGCTATTCAAGCTTTCAAGCAAAGAACACAAAATCAAAAGAGCCCTAACTTCTTCATCAAAGTTTACATTTATAGAAGTTAATTGATTGGTAACCATATTAAACTCATTTAAATGATCAACAACTGACCCACTTTCTACTATTTTCATATTAAATAAACACTTCATAAGAAATACCTTATTCGAAGCGGAAGGCTTTTCATATAACTTCGCCAGGGTTTCCATCAACTCTTGAGTTGTCTTTGTTGTTGTAATATTGAATGCCACCGATTGTGCTAGGCATAAACAGACAGCTCCCAATGCCTTTATGTATAGAAGATTCCAATCCTCATCACTTATTGTTGTTGTTTTCTTGGATATTCCTTCCAACGGCCTCCATAAATCCTTTTGATAGAGATAATCCCCCATTTGCATCTTCCATAACTAATAGTTTTTCCCATTGAATTTATCTACCTTCAATTTACCTTTGTTTGCCATTGCTCCCACTTAACCGTGCGACTCCCACTCAACCGTGAGACTTTCCTGCAGATGATAATTGAACACAACCCACTTTGATACCACTTGTTAGGGTTAGAAGGAAGATATCTAATAGTTAAATGTAGATTTGATCAATAAAATAGAGAAATTAAACACACATAAAATTATAGCAGAAACAAGACAACATAGAGAATTTAACGTGGTTCACCGAATTCGGGTGACATCCACAAAACCGTAGCCATCCAATGTAAAACATATTACAATATTGCTAATAATGCCCCACTACAACCCACATTCAAACCGCTTATAACAAGCTTTTTAGAAGCTTCCAGAATTAGGGTTCTACAAAGTCAATTTTTTATTTTGTCAGTGATGAAGCAAAAAAAGGGGGAATTTTTTGTTCTTGGGGGTTGCCGCCCCCGAACCCCTACCTAGGGCCAGGCCCGACTCTAAACCCCAGCAAGGATACATGAAGAGTGTACAATATAGCATGATTAGTCGCCACATACCAACAACAAGACTAATATTCTTTATTTAAGAAACTAAGTTGTCGGTGGAGGAAATGACTGCTCTTTCTCCCAAGATTTGGGGAGGCAATCATAGCTAGTGTATTGGAGCTAAAGGTGTGGCTGGTGGGCTTGCTTGTCTTTGGGACCCTCACAAGCTTACTCACTCTGGTTGGTGTGCAAATAAAAACTCCTTATTTTTTGTTGCTTCTTGCTTTGATTATGGTAGAGAGATTCCACTTTCTAATATTTATGCTCCTACTGTTTTCAATGGTAAAGTTGATTTGTGGTCACATATTAAATTTTTTAGAGCTATGACTCCTCTTTTCCCAAATCCTTGTAAAATATTTTATGATATTCTTAGCTCTAATGAAAAATTGGGAGGATCTAATTGTCTTGGTCCATCTTCTGATTTATTAAGGGATAACATTTCCTTCCTTAACTTAGGGATGTTAAACTGAGAAGTGGGTCTTTTACCTGTAACAATAGGAGGTGTGATTTTGATTCTATTTTTGAGTGACTTGATATATTACTATTTTTAGAGCACTAGGTTGGTGATGTTTGGGCCTCTTATTAAGATATCTTGTCATGGAAGGGTTCATATCATTGGCTTGTCATGTTTTCCTCTTCTTTTTATCTTTGACTAAAAGACCTGTATTTAAATTTTAGTTAGTGTGGCTTAGAGATCCCAATATTCATGAATTGATAGACTCCTAGTGGATGGAAGGTAAGCCCACCTTTAGTACTTAAATGCACTCTTTCTTCAAGAGACTCCAGTTTATCTAGTTTAAGTTGAAGCAATGGGATCGTATCAATTTTAACAATATATTTATTGAAAAAGATTTGACACAAAATAAACTAGAAGCTATTGCTTCCCTTATCCAAGATCAAGGCTTGACAAAGGAAATATTGTTAGAGAAGTCAACTAGATCCAGAGAGCTCATTGAGTGGGAGACTAGGAAAGAGATTTTTTGGAGGAAAAAATTGAGAATGAATTGGCTTTAGGAAGGGGATAGGAACTCTTCATTTTCCCATAATTTAGTGAAAGCAACTTGGAGGAGTGGTAATACTTTGCATTCTATTATTTCAGCCCAAGGTGATCTATTAGATCCTCCTTCCAGGACATCTCTGCAGAGGTTATTAGACACTTCTCTACCTTGTTCTATGAGATTGGCTCTTGTGCTTTGGATAGGGTTAGAAGTGTCTTGTCTTGCATTCCTTCCTTAGTATTTGGTGAGATAAATTTCAATATTATGCACCCAATATCTATTGATGAACTTGAGAAGTTATTATTCTAGATGAAGAAAGGTAAGAATTTAGGTCTTAATGGTTTTTAGGCAGGATTCTTTCAGGAATTTTGGGACATTCTAAAGATGATATTTTGAAGATGGTTCAAGAATCCTAGAGTAATAAGCAAATGCTAAAATCTATTAATTTGACTCATCTATCTTTGATTCCTTCTGGAATATTGCATTGTGCAATGTTACTTACAAGATCATCACCAAACTCATTGTTGAACAATTGAAGCAGGTATTAGACTCTCTCCTTTTTGTGGAACAAGGTGGTTTGTTGAGGGGCACCAAATTCTTGATGGTGTTGTGGTAGCTTAGGAGGCAATCCATTCCATGTCTAGTTCTAAATAGAAAACCAAGTTCACCAAATAGGATATGTCTAAAGCTTATGAAAAAGTTTTTTGGTCCTTTCTTAGGAGCATCTTAACAACATTTGGTTTTTGTAGAGATTGGATTGAATGGATTACAAGTTGTGTCCTCATCCTCCTTAGTTATCATTAATGGTATTCCTTCTCCTATTTTTCCTACTTCTTGTGGTCTTAGACAAGGTGACCCTTTGTCACCCTTTTTACTTATCCTCATAGTAGAAGGTCTTAGTAGATTGCTTAATTTCAAATGGCTATTGGCTACATTCAGGGCTGGTCTTGGGCTAGAGCATGTTCTCCAAAACCCACCGTTAGTTTGTTGATGATACAACCTTGATAGGGTCAACTTATATCAGGGAAGTGATGACTTCAGGGAAGTTTTGGACATTTATTTAGCTGCATCCAACAAATAAATTAATGAAGATAAGTCCAATATCTTCTTCTTTAACACTCTAGAGATAATTCAAAAAATAATTGCAAATATTCTTCACTTTCACATTAGGAGTCTACCTTTTGAGTATTTGGCATTCCTTTATCTCCTAGGAAACTCAAAAGAGAGCACTGAAAGAGGATTTTAGAAAGATTTCAATAGAAGTTGAGTCACTATTCTTTTAAATGGTTGTCATTTTTTGGAAGGTTAATTTTATTATGATCCATTTTACAAGCTCTCCCAATTTTACAAATTTTTTGTGCTATTCAATCCTAAGAGTTTTCTTAAAGAATTTGATAGGCTCTCTCAAAGGTTTCTTTGGGCTAAGAATGCACACTCTAAAAAATGCTGCTTAGTAAGTTTTTTTTATTCAAGGGGTAAACGCTTTTGACCGAAGCTATGAACCGGATACAACCATTCAACAATACCACCCCAACAGGGTTTGAACCTTGGTGGCAAGAACAACTATGCCACCTATAAACCATTGCACCATGCCAATACCGACAATGCTGCTTAGTAAGTTGGGACTAGGTTTGTAAGCCAATTTTTTTTGGGGGTCTTAGTCTTCGACAAATGACACTTAAGTGTCAAGCCCTTGTTGCCAAGCTTTAATAGAGGTGGTGTAAAATTCCCGCACAACCATGTGCTCAAATTCTATATTCCATGTATTTATGTGGTGCTGAAGATTTGGATGTTCCTAAGATGGATCTACTTGGAAAAGGTTCTATGATATGGGATACTATGAAGAGGGGTGCTTCAATTGTGAAGGAGGGTCTCTTATGGATTGTGAAAAATGGGGAAAAGGTCCTTTTTGGGAGGATTCTTGGGATCTTCACTCCCGACATCTTGGGTTCTTCCTTGCCTTGCAACCTCTAAGTGAAGTATTTCTTGATGTTGGGTGGTCAAAGGTGGTTGAATTCAAATCTCCTATTAGTCTTGGGAATTCTCAAAAAATTCAAATGGAAGGCACCTAATTGTTGGCCCAGAGGGGCTGCAATATTCTTGTTTTCATTCTGACTTAGAGACCTTGTTCTTCTCTAAGAGAGGAGGATGTTCTTATATTGGATATCAAGTTTTAGAGAAAAAGATGGGTGAATGAAGGGTAGATCCTTGGTAGAGGAAAATCCGGAACAAGTTTTGTTGACCAAAATGCAATTTGTTTATTTGGCTTGTAAGTCAATATAAGTTCCTCACTTGGGATAATATTGGGAATCTTGGTCTTCAAGGACCATATAGATTTATTTTATTTAATGCCAATGAAGAAAATGTGGCTCATCTCTTCTTCCAATGTCCCTTCTCACTGGTGGTTTGAAGGCAATGGTGGAGTAAGTGGAAGCAACCTATAATTCATGCTACTTCTATTCAAGAATTCTAGACTAGCTTGGGTAGACCGCCTACATTTACTTCTTTCTTGTCAGTTTACTGGGAGCTTGGTCCTATCTTCATCCTTTATAAAATTTGGTTAGAAAGGAATTGCCCGATTTTTCAAGGTGGCCATAAGCTTGTTGTTCAAGTGTGGAAACAAATCTAAGAATTAGTTAATGAGAGGTCCTTATCGCTAAGTTCTCTCTTGATGAACCCCTTACTTCTTCTAATATTATGCTGGATAACTACTTAGAGCTTTCTTGGCCCTCTATGATTCCTTTTAACCCCATTAATAAAGGTAATGCTCCTAATAAAGTGAATAGGATTGGTAAGTGGCTTCAATCCCCTCCTAGTTTTTTGAAAATTAATTCCATTGGATCATGATGTGACAATCATGGGTTTGTGGGGGTTGGATGAATTGGATGGGATAGAAATGGTTCATCTATTTTTTTCTCCATGCATATGGTGGTTTGTTCTAATAATCAAATGGAGGCTATGGTCCTTCTAGTTGCTCTTGAGAAAGCTTGTGAACTAGACTGGAAGAAGATTATTTGTGAGACAAAATCAATGATTTTGGTGTCCCTTTTGAACAAAGGTGTGGTGTGTGATTACTCTTAGTGCTTGGCCTCTCTGGTTGAGGAAATTATTCTCCTCACTATTAATTTTGAGTCTATCTCATTTTCTCATAGAATGGAATAGAGTGGCTAATTATTTGGAAAAATGGGCCTCTATTGGAACAATGATTAGAATGCTAAGGGTTGGGGTGATCTTCCCCATGACCTTGGTTATCTGGAAACCCTTTGCTATAAATTGCTTTATGATGATTTAATATATTTTACTTTAAAAAAAAAAATAATTATTACAATAAATGTAAAAAATGATTAAATTAAATATGATGTATCTTCTACATATGTTAAAATTATTTTATTTTATTTGAATTGTTTACTTATTTTTATTTAAAGAGTTGTTTTGTAGGTTGGATTTGTTTTTAATTTAGTTTTTTTATTTTATATTTTTAAACATGCAATATGTTAATTTTCAATTAGAATTTATTAATTTTATTAATAATTATATTTTTAGTTTTATAATCAATAAATTTATATATTTTTTAAATATTAAATTATTTCAAAATTTAAAATTGATATAATATTTCAAATATTATACCAAATATTTGTGATCTTCATTAGATTAATAAAACCATCATCTAGTTTTATTGCATTTGGGTTTCATGAATCTAGTTCTAAGATTTTTTTTAGATTGCAAGAATCGGTTGGGTATCCATCCCCCTATAAATTGCAGTGCACCTGATAATTTTTTTTCACGTGATCGGTGGCACTGGTGCGACATGCCCTCCGGTACCACGGATTTGGGGGAAGACTAGATCTTGTAACCTCTTGCGTGCAATAGGATGCTTTAGCCAATCGAGCTAGCCCCTTCCACCCCAAATCTAGTTCTAAGATAGTGTCGCTAGTGTCATGCAATTCAAATCTTGTATATAAAATCTATTGACTTTTAGATTCACATCTATGGTATTTCAAAGGGCCAAGCTTACAATATTTCTCAATACTTCCTTGTTCTTCTTGTTACCAACTTACCTTCAAATACAACTACCATTTATGAATGCAACTCCATATGACAACTTGGATATACCACTAAGTCGAATCCTTGCTCTCCTCTCATTTAGTGAATTTAGCAATATAAATTTAACAATTATAACTTTAATCATAATATATTATAGTCTCAAAATCCAATATCACCTAGAAATTTCACAATTTATTTTCATAGAGGTTTTTTTTTTCTCTACTAATATTAAGCCATTTGTATACAAGTACTTTCACTGTTTAATTTTTGCTCTATTTCCTTTGTGACTAATTTTTGTGATGACACATGCATCACTTAGATCGATGTGACTCTTTATATTACATTCATCAACTTCATCCTAAGTCTTTAATTCTCAATATTGTATTTATATTATATTATAATTAGTATAATAATATCATATACATAAAATTTAATTAACATATTAATTGATATAACATTATACCAATAAAAAATTGAAATTATTACAATTTTCGTTTTGACAAACTCAATTTCAATGTAATGTTAGAGATTTAATTATCAAAATCAAAATCAACTAATTAATCTAAAAACTCTTCACTGACAAATCAATTATTTATTAATATTTAACAAATATTTATTCTAAAGAACAAACTCAACATCAACTATATTAATCATAATTATATGTAACAAAAATAAAATTACCCTTAACAACTACCCTTATATATATATGTTTAACGTGCAAGAATCTATTAAACTTGAACTATTATCCATTCCTTCGTTTAAATCACCATGTCAGCTTCATCTAACAAATACTAGAGAGGCACTTGTTTAAATTTTGCCTCAAATGCTTTTGGAAGACAGACAATTTATGGCGGTTACGTAACGATTAGAAAACATTAGCACGTCCAACTCGCGTCTTTGAGGCTAATTGAGCTCGTGGGTAACATATTTAGTCGCGGTTTTCGTTGTGGACCTAAAACGTCTATATCACGCTCCTCAAATTCTGGAGGCGATTAACAGGGGAGCGTCTGCAAATTACCTATTGTTCCATAAGTTGTAAGTTGTTGAAGACACAGGAGCATTATAATGGCTGCAGCAACCTCCATGCAGTTACACAATGTATTTGTGTATGGAAGCCTTATGGCTGATGAGGTGGTCAAGGTGCTGTTGAACCGGGTACCTTCTGCTGCTCCTGCTCTGCTTCCTGGGTAGTAAGTATACCCATCAATTCCTTTTTTTTTTCATGACGATTGCTTTGAGAAGCTCAGTTCATGTATAAAATATTTTGGTACATTGATAAATTCAATTTCACATGTGCCATGTTTCTTAATTGTTTACCAAAATTTCTATGGTTTATAGGTTTACTGAATTAGAGCTCAAAATTCTACTAAACTAGTTATTATAAGTTTGACGTTTTCAATCAAAACGTGCATATTAAGAGATCTGTACAATTGATTGTGGGCTTGTGGAAGGCTATAACTGATTCGCTAGGTAAAGTTGTATGGTACTAGCGAGTGAACTGGAATTTTTACCAGTGAATGACCGAGGATTTTGGCCGTTTGTTTGGTTCAGTTGGGGTTGATGGGTAGGTGTGTCATTGAAATGCTTCGTTTTACTCTCTTTTTTTTGTTCTGTGGAGATGGGTGTAGGATGTGGAGCGGGGCGAGTTTTGCCCTCGTGTTTTTCGATAGTATTTGTTGAATGGAACTCATAATTCAATACTTGTAGATATGGATTTTTGATCATGCTCCACCGAGTTTTCTATTGAAGAGGACAAGGAAACATAGGAATGCCAAGAAGGGATGCGTAGAAGTACCTCCTAAATCCTAGCTACAATATTTGAGTAGGAGAATAGGACTGGGGATGAGGGACTAATGGTGGGAATGCATCCACGTGGAATATAGGTTTTTAACTACAATGACAAACCAAAATTTTGGGCAACCTATCCATTTCCCTCATTGGTGTTTCTGACTGTGATGTCGACGCTTTTCAGCAAGGAGATTGAAGATTCATGTTTTCCTTCTTGGGTGCATTCCGTACTATTTTGTGTGTTTTCTTTTCCATTTTTATCTTGTTTATGGGGATCACTTTATTATGGTATAACGAATGATGACTGTTGGAAATGTTTCCATTCTTTGGTGCATTCCCTATGATTTTATGCTTTTGTTTTAAAACTTATTTTTTCCTTGTTTAAGAGAATGACTTGATTATGGCATAACGAATAATAGCTGGTGTAGAGTTGCAGTCTGAAACTCAGAACATGCATAAACCGTAGAATACATTACATGATTGCGTGGATGCTTATTTTTAAGCTTTGCCATCTGCTTGTCATGTTGTTATGTTTTAGCAATAGATTATGTGCATAAATAAGAATTTCAAGATGAGTTCTAACTAGAACTTAATTAATTAGAATTCTAGCAATGTTTCTTACCCATTCTTGTAAACATAGCTTTCAATAAGAACTTTAATTTTGGAAAATGGGGAAAATACTATTGATCAAGTTATTGTACGGTAATGGTGAATTGATACAAACTATAAAGGATAATTATAGACGTAGAACTAATTAGATCTCGAGACCGTTAATTTAAATTTAAAGGCTAGAAGATGGGTTTCAAACAATATTACAGAGGTAATTAATGTTAGATGTTTAGTCTCTCGTCAAAAATCAGAAAAGAAGTCAAAATTGACAATAAAATTTGATTAAAGTTCTTTTGCCTTTTTTAAATCTTAGAATGATCATGTTTGAGAAGAATGTGAAATCCCTAAGGGCCAGCCTCTGCCAAAATGGAATTTGTGTGGTATGAGCAGTCTTAACCTCAAACAAATAGTTTGTAAATGCAGATTCATTTTGTAAAATGTATGCTTCTAACATGTGGCCCTAAAAAAATTGTGATATGTGGTGTTATAACAAGATCATCATAGAAATGAATCTTGAATTTGAGGTCATTTTATTTTTTAGAAGTTATTTTAACTCAGTAAAATTCATTTCCATGTCTCTGTTGCAATAAGTTTGATTATTTATTGGAGACACTGAAACAACAAGTATTCTGTATTGTTGTATTACTTCAATCAATAGATGTGAAGCACATTATTTACAGAGACACTGGAAGCAACAAAGATTGCACCATCCCTACATACTTACTTATAAAGAGGATGGCTTTTTTAATCATTCATTCAGTATGAATCATTGTATCACCAACAATACTTGTTCACTTAGGCCAATACTACACACAGTTGGAGTTGAAGAAGATGGATGAATAGCATTTAAGGGAGGAAATGATGAGACCCACTCTTGTAATGATGTAAAGTCGTAAATCATTTTACAAACAATACTGACTTTTAACGATCTTAAATATCTTCAATGAAAATTAGTATGTCAACTGAATGAATACCAATGTTGACAATTTGTATCAATATGTGAATGCATGTCAAGAAATGTCTGGTAACTTGTAATGCCCCCTCCTTAATTTTATACCAGGAATGGCGTATTTGCTCTCAGCAAATCACTCTCTACAGGCCACTACCTTGTCTATGAAAGGAAAACATAAGCCAATCAACATTCATTACATTTCATAAAAGAAAACAGTTTTCTAGCAGGTTTGTGTGATTATTCAGAGGGCAGCGCCTCTTTAAGGAATATTTAATATTAATTACATTTGGTTGTTAATAAAAGACATGAGAGGAGTTGCGTCCCTTGGAGGGGAAGGGTATAAAGAGAGTTCAAGCAAGGAGAATTGAGGAAGAATATTAAATACAATTTTATATATCTGGTTTTATCTCCTGTGGAGTGTAGACTTTGTCTTAACAACCTAAGGAAGAAACCCCTCTAGGCCTGAAAATTAAAGGACAAAAACGCTTTTCTTTTCCTTGCTAACTTGGTGGATGAAAACCCGACTCAGGCAGATTTGCAGTTATTTACCAAAGGCATCTAATTGCATTAAATTGCTGCAGACTTCATGAAAACCAACAATTCTATAAGAACAAATATCTGATATCAATCTGAGCAGATTTCTGGATTTTATTATATTTAAGGAAAATTAAGAAAAAATCTAAAAAGGACATGACTCACAGTGACATTAACTACTAACTATCCTCACAATTGTCTTTTTGTTTGATTAATAATTGATTACTGAGGAATGTTTTCTTACCATTCTCCCCAACACAAAAAATTGGGTTTGATAACATATATGTAATGTCCCCTTTTTGACAGAGTGTTCTGTCAGACTCAGCATAGAGGTAGCGTAGATGGGTGTGTTTGTAGTTTCTGTCAGATGGTTAGGACTGAAATAAGATGGGCTTGTGGTCAGTTAGTTTGGTCTGATGTGGACTGGAATACAATGGTCAGTTAACTGTTTGGTTCCTGCATTTTGATTTGGGAGTGGCTTTGACAGTTTGTTTACTTGCTTATTCTACTTGACAAGTTACAGAGTAAACGAAAGTAACAGAACATAGAACATGATATAAAGTACTTCACAACTCATGAAGGATAAAACTTGATTCTCATTCATTCATAGATTTGCAACGAGTACATCAAAACATAATAGCAGTCCCCGACTATGACAACAGGTACATATAAATAGGTAGGCCAATGTTGGTTAAGACTATCAACTCTCTGTAAATACCAACCACCTATAACAACTGTCAGGGACTTAACACGTAAAACCAAAATATAATCATTTATTTATTTACTTGTTAACTTAGCCGACTAAACATTTCCAATTAACTTTTGGCCGACTACATCAACCCCCCAAAAAGAAAGTCGTCTTCTAGACGATAGGACAACAAAATGTGGGGGACTATACAATAAAAAAGTAATCATTGAGAGGAAGGAGTTTGAGAGGACACCCTTGGATGCATGAAGGACATGGGTGTGGTTGTTGCCAAATGCTGTTGATGAAGACATTGCAACCTTTGGTTCACCACCAATTCCTGTTCTTTGGCAGTTTTGACCATGTGTACCGCCTTCGTCAGCTTTGTCTTCGTCTTCTTCAACTCCTAACTCTTTCCCTATAGCTTTGTGTCCCTCTCATTTAACTGGGCATCCCTCTTGGCCAATAGTTTGTCTCTCTTTGCGAATTGAGCATCCCGCTCGACCTATGGTCTGTCTGTCTCTGCCACTACCTGCTCGAGAGCTGTGACTCGAGTACACTTTACTGTTGTCACTTGAGCCAATTGCTCCTGGGACTTGTGTACATGGTCAGCTAGCTCTACTCTAATACTCTTGGTCTGTGCGAGTGCTCCATCTCTCGCCTGTGTAGCCTCCTCAATGGAAGCCATTTGTCGTCACCATTTGAGGAATATGTCTCTTCAACACCTCTCCATGCCATGGAGTGTTGAGAGCACTCGGCTAGGTCTCTCTATTGCCGTAGGTCTAGTTGGCTGCCAAGCAGTCAACATGTCAGCCATCTCTACTTCGGCCAACCCTATGATATAAAGCATCTAAATTTTTTTGCTTCGCATCCCATTTGCATGAAGGCCAAGATCCTCTCTGCCTCTTGGGCAACCGACAGATCATGTCCAATTCTAGTTGCTAAGATATCTCCCCTACCTCATACATTACTCTCGCCATGGATTGTAGCTCTCCAAAATATCTATGCACTGTGTCGAGGGAGTTGTATGCATCCGACCAACCTATCTCGATGAATACTCCCTCAAACTCATCCTCACTAGACTTCTCCTCGCTTGACTCTGCCAGATGTGGTCGTGAGTCTATGTTTGGTGCTATCACCATAGTTGAGTCTATGGCTGACGGGGTTGGTTGTGAAAGCTCAGTAGGATGCTGTGAGGGTTCTATAGGCTGAGTGTCAAGTACCATGTCGATTGACTCTCGCTCTTGAGGTGGCGCTATGCTCTCAACTATTGCTCTTGGTGACTTTGGTGGAGTGTCTGCTGGTGCCTCCATCTCTCCTAGCCAATTGTCGATGCCCACATCATCTTCAACGTCATCATCGGTTGCAAGTGGCCCTGTTGAGGGTGCTACTAGTACAAGGGGGATCCTGTGTATGCACAATTCTGGTGTTATCCCCTTGAGATATTTATATGTCTAGGAAAATGCATCTTTATATTCCATGAATATCTTGAACACTTCTGCCTTCAATACGGGGTCCCAATCATCCTCAACCAAGATTGTCTTTGGTTTGTCTTCATCCCCTCAAGTTCACCTTTTTCATCAGTGGTTCCTCGTACTTGATTATTTTGTCTCATTTGAACTTGTGGGCTAGCATGTCATCCAGTTTTGCTACCCCTTGTATTCTCCGTACTCAACAGGAAGTGTTTGACTCATCGTGGCCTTGTCTTCTTCTTCCTCGATCTCCCCAATCTATAGCATGTTGCCCTCCAAGTGGAATACCTCATAGTCTTCCATCTGCCAATGGAATATACTGTTGAGAGAACTTGTCTCATCTTTAGAGCAACTCTCGAGGTCAAGTACCCCCTCGTCATTAGGTTCCATAAACTTCCTTCCTTCATCTGTATCTATTTCTCCTTCGTCAGATTCTGACTTTGAGGATGCTAATTCTTCACTTACCACTTGATTCTTTAGGTCAATGACGTACTTCCTTGTGTCGCTCTTGATGGAGAGTGTGTTCTGTTTCAAATTGTGGTCTGCCTTGGTTGCAATCAGCCACCCTCTCCCCAACAGTGCATCGTATGCCTTCTTTTGTAGTGGGATGATGACAAAGTTCAGCAAAAATTGTTGTGTGTTGATTGTCACCTTTTGCGCCATCAGTGTACCCAATGGTTTGATATCGTGTTGATCGACGCCCACTAAGTCAAATGTTGGTGGCCAAAGAGTTGCTCTCCCGAGACACTTCCAAGTTTTCTTCGATAGTACATTGACTCCCAAACCTCCATCAACGATGGTGTTTGTGAGTGTCTTTCCCATGATCTCTATTTGTATGATGGCTGGCTTCCTCTTGATGTTCACCATGAGTAACATTGGATTGGGTTCTTGTTTACCTTAGGGTAGTAGTATTGCTCCATCCTTGCTTGTGCTTCTTGGTCGAACTTGATTGTCACCGACTATGTTTGTGATTGCCACTCTCAATTGTGGCATTGTCTGTAGAAGATTTGTTACCTTGATAGGTACGGTTGTCTGCAACATTTGTTGTGCAATGTTCTTCTCTGACTTCGACCGTAATGATGTACTAGCTGCTTCATTGGAGGTTTTCCTTGCCTTGGCCATCGCTTGTTCTACTTCCACCTTGGCCTCTTGAAGCCTCTCCTTCTCCGTACGAGGGTATGGATACATGACCTTCTTTGTTTGTGCTTTGGTAATTGCCAGAACCTCCTCGTTCTCTACTTCTAGCATGTTGATACCTTTCTACTTCGAGCAATCTGTGTCTTTGTGGTCACCTGGTCCACACCACTTACATAACATTCCTCCTTTTCCTTGATTGTTCTTGCACTCTTTGGCGAAATAACCCCATTCATTGCACTTTCGACACTAGATCACGGGCCTTCCTTTAGAATTGTACTAAATTCAGCTTCAAGGCCCATTGTTATTGTATCGATCATTATTTCCTCTTCTATTTCAGTACTTGCCAAGAGATGCGTTAGTGTTATTATTTTGAGGTTTAGGAGGTGTGGTTGGAGGGGTTGATTGTTCCCCTTGGTGAAAATTACTTGTGTGCTTCTTGTCTTTAAACTATATGGGCATTCAATGATGGAATGTCCCAGTACCTCATAGATGTGTAATGTCCCCGTTTTCCAACTCGCCTCATGGACATTAATTAATTTAATTATTTAATGTTGCATGGAAAAAAAGCACATCAAATAAGGTAATATTAAATAATTAGATTAATGAGGTGTTATAAAGTGATGCTAAGGTAATATTTAAAGTACATTTTTATAAAGTCACTTTATTATAAGAAGTTTAATGTTTTGGGCGGGAAATTTAAAAGGGAATTTTCAGATGGATTTAAAAAGGGATGTGAGCTCATTTCTTCATAATGCTGGTTTATTATTTTATTTGGGTATTCTCGTGGAGCTATTCGGAGTTTGAAACCTGTTGATGCGTGTTTTATGACATACCAAACACTCTAGAATAAAGAGTCCAAAGACGCTCTATCCTCTCTTGAAAAACTACCTTGTATGCTAAGATTGCGAGAAAGATCATACGACAATTCCAATGTTTCGTAAGTTAGGCGTGGACAAGCTCAATGGATGATGTGATGTGCTGGTATCACAAAGGGACCTTTGTCAACAAATTGCTCGGAAGTAAGGACTTAGATTGACTTGACGTTGAATGCTCTATTTTTTTTTTTGAATTTTTTTATTTTAGGATTTTTAAAAAAGGGAAAAAAGGGATGAGGGTTCAGATTTCCTATACTACTCCTATGAAGTCAAGAGACGGTAAGATTAAGTGAAACTAAGGAACAAGACTTTGTTTCGCCACGAAAAAAAAACTACACAAAGCAAGTGCATCTTCTAGAATTTGTGCTTAAGAGTTTCTTACCAAGGATGATACCATCAAGAGAACAATATTATTCAAAGTAAGCAATTGAAGCATCCACATTATCAGCTCAGTCTAACTTTACGCATTGAAAAGAAATCATCCATCCAAAGAAATTATGAGCGAAAGTTCCACCAATCTATACTATCAATCTATCATTCATCTAATTTGCATTCAAATCAAATACTACTTTAATTTACTCTATATGGAAGAAAAATATGGAACCGTGCAACCACTTGATAATAAAAGTATTCAAAGCATCTCATGCAATATGAACTTTATTCTCAAAGCAGTCTTAAGCAACAATTTCATAGACTCTTGTAATGTCCCCATTTTTAGCTCTTCACTTTCCAGTGATTGGTAGCCTATTCCCAGTGTGCTGTCGGCTAGTCAGTGGCAGAATTAGGGTTTTCGACTGTTTGATGGGTTCTCTTGAAGATTCAGGGTTTTGCTTGTTGGAGTTTGGGCGTTTGGATTCTGGATTCCTTCTGGGTTTTCAGAGAGCTTCGTAGAGGTATGACTTGCAACTGCGTCGGGCAACCTTTCCGAACTTACTATTTTTAGTAAGTTATGACGGCTACATCTTGAAGTTTGGGATTTTGGATTGCGAATTCTTTTTGGGTTTTCAGAAAGCTTCGCAATGGTGTCGCATGCATTGCATTCTGAGCAACTTCTCGAATTTAATATTTTTATTAAATTCTATTTTTAGCAGTGGTCCAGTCAACATCAACTCAGTAGGCTTTCCTCTTCTGTCAGTTCAGTTGGTAATATCGTTTTGGCCGTTTGATGCTTTTCCTGGAGAGATAAGTATTTTAATTAAAATAATGTTTTATTTTAATGTTATGACCCCTTGGCCTAGTGAAACAACTTTATGTTGTTTTAAAAAGGGGGACTTTGATGGGTGGCGCCTCATTTGGAGATGGATTTTAATATTCCAAAGGTTGAAAAATAAAGTGGTAAAAAGGGACGCCAACCTTTATGAAAGTTGAATTTTAATTAATTTAAATCAATCAAGTGAAAAGTGTGCCATCTTGAAGGAAGGCTTGGTTAAATCAAACCCTAAAAGCATCTTGAAATTGGGGCGCACCTTTTGGAAGCTTCTGGAGGATCTTCTCAAAAGTTATAAAAGAAAGCCTTGGGTCTTCATTTTGGGTATCTTATGAATTTGCAAACTTATGCTGCCGGATTGGCTTTGGGATTGCTTCGAGGAATGTAAGCC
Source organism: Sequoia sempervirens (assembly GCA_007258455.2). NCBI lineage: Eukaryota > Viridiplantae > Streptophyta > Pinopsida > Cupressales > Cupressaceae > Sequoia > Sequoia sempervirens. The sequence goes on from VDFB02193867.1 coordinate 296,118,910, forward strand.
TCCTAGCTTGGCTCTTCTTCTTGCTTGAAAGACAACTAGTTGAGAGGTTTGAGTGTTATTGATTTGTCTTTCCAGTTATAGTTGATTTCCTATCCTTTGTAGTTGGGTTATATCATTTTCTATCAATTCCAGAGTTGCTGGTCATGACTGCTGAATGTATGTTTTTGTTCACAAGTCTCAAATCATAAACATTCTCGTTCTGGGTATTGTCTCATTGTGTTTCCCTGTTGGAGGCGACCCTTCATGAATATTTGCAGATTTTAATATGAAGTTTATGATTTTATAAAGCAAATTCGTCATTCCTTGAAGGCCGTACTTTCTGAAGTGCCTTGGGATTCGTGCCAGTAATTAATAACCACTTTTAGTTGCCATTTCTTATTACTAAACTAGGCGCCATCATTTTGAAGGTCTATTGCATTAAATTTGAAGTCATTTGGGTGAGAAATGAGAGAGTTATGAGCATATTGATAAGGATCTATATTGCTGGTTATGATATTCATGTTGCTGGTCTGTCAGATCAGATTTGAGAAATCTGCATTCTCCTTCTTGGATTAGTGTTAGGAAATCATTAAAGGCTTTGTAAAAGATTCCTTGTTGTTGCAGCAATTTGAAGAGCTCTAATACTTGATCATGCAGGCATTTAAAATATTCATTGTAAGCTGAACAGTAGTACTGTCATCATTTCTCTCAGTCTTACTTTACATTATGTATACGCAATTGTATTTCTTTATATCTCCGTCATATGGTAGCTCCCATTCCGTCTCGGGTTGGAAAGTACATTCTTGACGTCGAGTACTTCAACATTCTTGCTTATTTCCCTTAATAGCATTGTAATTCTTAGCACTCCACCATATGGTCGCCTCCTTTCCATACTGGATTGGGTAGCACATGCTTGGTGTTGAGTTTGTTTTCAGTACTTGTAGCGTAGAAGATCCTCTGACCATATGTTCGTCCTTCGCGGACACATTCTTGGTTAGAGTTACCTTCAGTTGCATTTTGTTTAAGGCACTGACGATCCTCTTGCCATATGACAGCCTCTCTCTTGTTGAGATTGAGTGCACATTCTTGGCAATGAGTTATTTGTAATCTGCTGGTTTGAATTATCTAACCCTAACGGGTGCTCTTCGCATTGTTATGTACGTGGTAAAAATTGAAAAAAATTGGTTCGGAATATTTCAACTCTCTCCCTCTTATTCTATATCCATGAAATGAGAGAGTGGGGGGGTTTATATAGAGTTTCAAGAATACAATAAACGGCCAAGATCAATTTAAAACCAAAGGCAGAGATTAAAAGTAAACAACCCTAATTAGGGTTTCCCAAAATACAGTTAGTGATGGATAAGTTAACAAGTAAATTGAAGTGAAGAGCTATCCTTGGGGAGGCGCATCCTTATCCTCTTTGGTGGCATTGTACTGGATGAATCTGGAAACTATCGTGCTGACTTCCTTCTCCAGCCTTGCTTTGATAGTGGCGATGGAATTATCCAATTCTTCCACTTCCTGTCCTTTCGTGGTTGGGCCCAAATCGACAGTGGTAATGGCATATTCCTGGGGAGTAATTTCCTCCCTCGACTTGTCAATTGTCGGTACAACAACTTGGATTGTACGATGCCCGACTTCATCTCTTTGGATGGTGGAGAATGTTTTGGCAGGCTTTCTTGCACTGACTGCTTCCAATCTGACCAAGAAATCGGCCATATCATCTTCATCTGGAACTTCTTCTGGTTCCTTCATCTTCAATCTCTCTTTTAGCCAATTGGGGATAGTTGGCTGCTCAGTATCTTGCTCTTCCTGAATGTCTTGTGCGCCAGGAATTTCTTGAATTCCTTTAAGGGCTGAAATCAGTCCTTCATCAAACTCGCTATCTAAAATGTCAACTTCATTGTTAGATTCCAAAATCTCGGTGCCTGTGGGAGATGGAGGTTCATCATCCTCCGGCTGAACAGGGATAGGAGAAGGAATCCTTATGTCTTCCAGAGATTCATCAATGTCTAAAATTTCATTTACGTTTGTGGACACAGTAGAATGAAGAGGTTTTGGCCTCTGCTTCTTCCTCGTGGGTTCTTCATCTGCAATTTCTTTTCGTTTTGTCTCCTTCCTTTTCTTGGGATTAGAGCTCTCAATTGGCTCATCTCCTTGGGATGCACCAGTGTTTGAGGAGTAAGATTCGGCTTCTCCCATCAAAGTGTATGTCAAAGGCACACCCTTTCGTCGTAGTTCCTTAATTTGCTGGTCTACCCACCACTGCAAATATTTGATGACAAGTCTCATGAAGGTGGTCAAGTTTGAGAGTTTCGGTTCTGACCAACGCACGGGAGGAAGAGGCTGACTTTCATCAAAACCTGGCTGTGTATATTCGCCATTATCTTCAAGTTGGTCTGGCACACGGAAGAGTTCTGTCGTTCTGATTAGACTGACTGGCAGTCTGGACCATAATCTTTTCTAGACATCGAATTCATTTGTAGCGTTGGCCCAGTAGTCTTCCAAGTCTACTTTGTGTTTATATTTCTTTCCCTTCACGCCTCTAATGTGATGGTGAGGATCAAAATTGGCTCTGGACCAATACGACGTGAATGAATACCACTGCATTTCTAGCCTGGCGCCTTCAGCTGCCTGTGCAGCTGGGCAAGATTCTTCCATGTTCCCAATGAAGAATGGGAAAGTGATGACTGCTTTGCTCTTCACTCTCTGGAAATTTTGATAAGTTTCCAATTGCCTAAGAACCTCGAGCAGAATCATTCTATGGGTGGGGTAGATGGGAAGCTTGAATGGATTCCCAGTGAATCCCTGAACTCTGATATAAGTGAATCTCAGAAACTGGATGTACTAGGATCCATATTTACTGATAAGGCTTTTAGCTTCATGCGTCAGCCTTTGATGTGTCCCTCCCTGTAGTATCCTTGTGATGTACATCAGGAATGCATCGTGCGCTCTTCTGAAATGAGACTTGGCAGATAGTTGCAACTAGGGGTAGCATTCATACACTTTGAATTCATTTTCTCTATTTCCCACAACACCTTTGCATATTAATCCAGAATATCTATAGGCTCTTGCCAATAGATAGATAACATAGGGACTCATATAAAATGACTTAGTTCTCTCCAAGTTGATCAATTGCTCATGGATGTTATCACTGATCATCCTCGACCAGTTGAACATTTTGACTCCGGAGGTGATCTCATCGATGAAGAAGTACATCCATGTTTCAAAGGGGGCGCCTTGAGGACTACCCATTAATCTGTTCAAGAGCAAAATGATATCACCGTAGTCCTCCTTGAATTCTGTCTGGTGTAGTTTCTTAGGCATTTTCTTCGCAGAAGCCCTTGGCTTTTCCAACCACATTTTGTTGATGACAGTCACACATTGATCTGGCCGATCTTCAAAGATTTTCCTTGCATCCTCCTTAGTTTTATATGAAGTTCTCTTGTAACTAGGGATGCCAAATGCCTCCTGGATAGCCGGTTCTCCGAGATGTGCCGTAGTTCTTCCATCAAGAGCAACAATTTGTCTTTCTTGTGGGTTGTAATGCCTGATTCAACCATCAACTTAGCACATTCGATCACCGGAGGAAATCTAGCAGCTTGGACAATTCCATTCCGCATCATTCGGCGGGCAATTGCTGTTGGCAGAAGTCTATTCAATCCATACATTCTCTTTTTGAATTCCTTGAAGTCGATGTGTTTGAGGTCTGTATCTGTGACGTTCTTCCATTTGGAATTGATCTTTGACTCTTGTTGAACTCCCTTGCTCGCGAACTTCATTTGTGCTTTCTTTGAAGATTCTCTAGGGGTGGTCATCAACCTGCGAGAAAAGAAAATACATTAAATTTAAAAACTTTCAATTATGATTTTAAAAAAAATTTTCTCCTTGAAAATTCTAACTTTTAGCTTGTTGAAGATTAGACTCTACGAAAAATCAAGTTGGAAGTAACAACACATAGTAAATTTTGTGACGATAAAGACAAAGGTAAAAATGAGGAATTCCATCAAACTTCGGAATTATACTTTGTGGCTGGCAATTTGAAACTTCGAGAATTGTGTCTCTGTTGCCGAAAAAGCAAGCTATTCCTCCGAAAATTTTGACCTTCAACTCAAAGTTTCTCTTTCTCTTTGTTCTTCACCTCGACAAATCACTCAAGAATTTCTATCTCTCTTACGAAATTTCTATCTCTCGAAAAATTTTGGAAAATTTTCTAACTCTTGAAAATTGGAGAGAGCTTAACTTCTTCAAATTGAACTTGTGAAAATGACTTGTTGAGACACATTATAAAGTTGAGAGACTTGATTTATTTTAGTAGTTTCATAGTTTTTCTCAAGTTCGATGAACTTGGACTCGTTTTTTTCTCGCTTGTCAAGGAAAGTTTCTAAATTTTCACTCTTGCCATCCTCATCTTTATCCAAAATTTTAAAGTTTATCTTTTGAAGCTCGAATTTTTTCAAGTGTTGAAGGTAATTAAAGGCTTATATATGATTTTTTCGATTTCTTTTCAACCTTTAATTTTCTTATTTATCCATGTATTATTTTTAATTTGGCAATTTTTTCTAATTTCATGGATTTTTCTATCTTTCTCCTTCATGGCAGATTTTCTCATGTCTTTGTCATTTCACAATTCTCCTCTAGATGTTCCATGCCTTAGACAAATTTTATCATGTCCCTTCTAGCAAAGTCGGACCTCAAACTTTTCCTTCCACTCTTCATCTTAGCATGGCGGACTTCATAATTTTCTTTTCAATTCATCTTTCTTCCCATGGTGAACTTTCTTCTTGGATTTCCATTGCCTAAGGCAGACTTTCTAGCTTCTTTTCCATACTTTTCCTTGACATTTCCTCTTCCAAGTGTTGGCGGACCTCAAGAAATTCCTTCCACTCATCAAGGGCGGACTTTGTAGAAGTTTTTCCAACTCCACATTAGGCTTGGTGCACTTTATGTCTTTCTTGCCAAGTCTTGAGATAGGCGAACTTCCTTGTCTTCTTGCCATTTCCTAGGTCGGACTTACTGGTACTAGTATGGGAGACTGGTACCGGTACCGGTATGACATTTTTTTGAAAATAGGAGATGGGGGTACTTGGAGACGCCATTTTTTTTTAATATAAAAATTAATAATATATAGAAAATCTGAAAATATAATGACATTGAACTTTCAAAACAATAGTAGTAGTAAAGTTTAAGAATGAACATTAACTTTAAATACACAAAATTCAAATCCAAATGTCATTGTCACATTGTGTCAAAGAGTCAAAGAGTTCATACTTCAAATTCCATAATCATAGTTTTACTTTTAACTTCTAAGTTCACATTTGACATTACATATTCGATTACATATTGAAAATCAGAAATATTGATAGTTCGATTGGCTGATATGCAAACAAAAAACAAAAATCAGAAATGTATCTGATATCTCATATCATCTACATCACATCAATATCATCTATGTCAAGGTCCTCAGTTATGAGGCTATCCAAATACTCATCACTCTCTAACTCAGGTTCCTCTGCTGGTAGTAGAATTGGGGGTAAATCAATAAGGCCATCTGGTTCAACCACTTCATCCACTATGGCTGCAACATCTTCATCAGGTGAAATTTGGTCCCATTTTGCTGAAGGACCTGCTTTGTATGCAGGATCTACACGAGAGAGAAGGCGAAGTGAGCTATGAATGTACACCAGGTTCTCTGCTTTCTTTGACCCCAATTGGTTCCTCTTTAGTGAATGAATAAAACCATAAGTCTCCAATTTCTCTCACAAGATGAAGAGCTAGCTACTTGTGAGAGTAATCTTATTGCAAATGATTGCAATTCAGGTGTTTCACTTCCATGGTTCCACCACCACTCTATAGGGTCTTTCTTTGCTCGCATATCATATAAAGCTTCCACAGAAGAAAAGTCGCCATGCCCACGTGAAAACTTATTCCATTGACTCCTTATAACTGATGCTTCCTCACCTCGGCCATATATTTTTTTTATTGCAGCCCAAAACCCCTTCATTACCTCTCTATCCTCATATGGAGCCCTCTTATTGGTCTCTTGTATATTATGCCATTTAGGATTTAAGGTATAGGCAGCACAATGAAGAGGTGTGTTAAGTTTGTTCCATCTTCCATGAAACTTTTCTTCTATCAAAGGATATAGTGGAGGATCTTTTGCATCTATTATTTCCTTAATTCTTTCACACATGGAATCTATTTCTTCATAAATTTCCCCCAAACATTGCTTGTCTGAATCTGCAAATTTGATCACCTCACATATGGGCTGAATAAAGTCCACAACAAATTTAACTTTAGCCCAAAAACGGTCATCAAGGATCATACCTCTCACCTCAACTGCATCATTTGATGTAGATTGCCTCCAAGCTGCCCATGCATCACTAACAACCGTGGAACACAAAGCACCTTTCACTTCACAAAGACGGTGAAGAAGAATAAAATAAGAAGCAAACCTTGTATCAGCTGGTTTGAGAAGCTCCACCTTGGCAAATTTTCGATAAATAGCTTGTGTTTGGTGATGGTTGCATATAAACATTTGAATTTTTCTGCCCTTTTCTATGAGAGCTGAAACCCACTCAAACTTGCCAATATCTTTGAGTGCATTATTCAACGAATGCACACAACATGGTGTCCAAAATATATGCTTGTATTTCTTTTGCACCAACATGCCTGCTGCTTTACAAACAGGGGCAGCATCTGTAACAATTTGGACTACATGTGATGCCCCTACCTCCTCAATGCCGTCACATAGCTGGTTATAAAGATACTCTGCATTTTTTTCATGCCCCGAACAATCCAATGCCTTCAAAAAATAAGGCCCTTTGTTGCATGTTACCATGATATTAAGTAGTGGATGGTTTCTAGTATCCATACACCCATCCATCACAATGTTGCATCCTTCTGAAACCCACACTCTTTTCAATGGTGCAGTTTGTTGCTCTAATCAAATTTTTTCTTTATCAATTAGAGTAGTGCGAAGCTTTTCATACATAGGTGGTCTATATCTAGCTGATGCATTGCTGATTGCTTGGACCATCTCTGTATAGAAAGGTGATCGGGCAACATTAAATGGTATTCCATTGGCATAAAAGAAGCGTGCAATTGTTGCATCAACCGCTTCTCGACCTTGCACATCAAATAATCTGCCAATGGGGTTTGAGCTACCAATGTGTGGCCTCTTGTGAGAACTTTCTGTTGCTACATCTCTTGAAGACACATCCACCTCTGCCTCTCTATTGATATTCTGATTTTGATTTGCAGTAGTGTTTGTTGAAGTGTGAGAGCTCATATTAGAAACTTTACCATTAGCCCTTTCTTCATCCATCACAGCCTCATATCATTCCACCTCATTTATACAAGGATCAACACCTTTTCCAGGTATGTGAAGGAAATGAGCCCTCACCCTCGTGGAAGTACCTTGCCATGACATTGGGCATAATTTGCATGAGATCGTGGCTATTCCACCTGAACCCTTCGGCCCCTTAACACGATCAACATACTTTCACAACGGAAACAAGCCTTGTTTGTTTCCCCCACTCGCCATTCTTGATTCAAATTCTACACAAAAACAAAAAAAAACAAAAAGACTAAGACATCATGATTAGAGTTTAGACACATCAAATATAGAAAGAAAAATTTAAAAAATTCACAATGCACACAGCATAGTGCGCACTTTTAATTTTTAAAGTTTGTTCTTTAAATCTTTATTGTTTTATAATTTAAAATTTTATTTAGCTAAACATAGTGTGAACACACACAATCACTGAATCGCACTCATTTGGAACTGTATTTGGCAGAAAAATATGAGAATGACCTTGACCGAAATATGACATAATAAAATTAATTCGATTATGCAACAGTGGTAAACAATGTCACAGGATAATATTCAGAACTCACGATTATGTAGCAGTAGTAGAATAATATTATAATATCCATATCACACAAACTTAGTAGCAAGCCTGTTGACACAGATTGCACAAGAAATCCCGTGCTGAATACAATTATTAGGGCGTGTGTTTTGATCCAGTAATCTCCACAAGAGTATCGCCCCTGTTTAAAATCGTGGAATTTGTAGATTCCACGATTTTATACAGGGGCGATGCTCTTGTGGAGATTACTGGTGACTAATCTGGAGATTATTGGTGCTGCTAAATAAAACAATCTGAAAAATACGGCCTGCTTAAAAAAAGAGATTCAAATTACTGGTGGCGTCGCCATCGGCTTGTATGAGGGAATGAAAATTTTAAAAACTAAAAACAAATCAAAAATGAAAAATATCACTTACCAAAGCCCAGTCGTTGTCATCTCCAGTCGCGTGATGAAACAATGAGGTCCGAGACTTCAAAAAATCACGTTTTTAGATATATTTGTGTTGTTTTCCATGTTTGACCCTTTGACTGGCGGGAGACTTCGCGGGAGACGGAGGGAGACGTCGATTTATTTTTTGGAGACGTGAGAGATGGCGGGAGACGACTGAAAAGTCTCTTGGCTTGACTAAGGAGTTTCTGGAGATCGGTACAGTGCCGGAGACGCGTCTCCGTCTCTAAGACACGTCTTAGGGGACAGGAGACGTGTCTCCCAACTACTATGCTAAATAGGGAGGACTTTTTTGTAGTGAATTATGGATTATTTTTCTAATATTCATTAAGGCTGCATTCAAAGCTCAACTTTGGCAAATTACTACAAATTTTTTCACATGAGATATGCATTGAGAAGTGAAGAAATTTTCGTTAAAAAGGACCACTTTACAAAGAGGAAAGTAAGATAAGCAATTGAGATTGGGAAGCATCCAAATTATCTAAATAAAGATGGAAGATTGGAGCGCTTAGTGACTCATTGAACCCTGTCACCGACAAGCTTAGAAACTAACTATAATATAATAATAATTAATGTGAATACAATTGGTTGAGTGTGGGGGAGATGGAGCTGTAATGTTTAGAGAGCCATATGAGGCAACTCCCCATCATAGGACAAAAGAGAAATAATTTTTAAACAATTAGCATGTAAATATGTAAACATGACTAAAAGGGGTACACTAAAAGCTGTTAAACCCCAAAATATTTGGTCCAAGTATAGGTATAAATAGCCATGCAAGTAAAAGACCCCTAATGGAAAGGGGAGTTTATGAAGACCAATATAGACATAGAGGTAAAGTCTGAAAACTAGTTACACACTTGTAGTCAATCAAAACCTTCAAATTGAAATATTATGTCGTATCAACCATTAACTGTACCTTAATGATGTTTATGACCATGGAAATCCATTTTCGTGGATTTCATTAGGTTTATGCCACTTTTCAGCACTGCATCTTTATGGTTGTGTGTTCATTTTGTAAAATGACAACCTTTATGCCATGCACCACAGTTGGAATGTAATAATATTATATTTTTATAATATCACATTATTGTAATAATTATGTTAATAAGTTAATGATAATAATCACATTATTATTATTGTTAGATATAGTAGTTGCTGGGTGGTTAATCAGTTTTCTCTCTCACACTGATTATTCTCTTGTATATATTGACTGCTAGTTCATAATAATATTATGCATTGCTTCTCAATGATTCAATTACCAAGCCAACTGATTCTTCAGATGTAGCCTGTATTGTTCATTAAACATGTCTAAAACAATTTTGTACAAACAGTCATTGCAGCATAACTTTTTGAATCATTTTTTATCTTCATTGTGGAAACTTTTTGGTTGCTCATTGGAATTCTCCACTTCATTTCATTTACGTGATGGCAAGACCAAGTTTGTTAATCTGATTAGTATATCTTACTCGATGGTCTTTGTATCTCATCTATGGAATAGGTTGTGGGACGACTAGCCAGTTGAATGAGGGGGAGATGGAGCTGTAATGTTTAGAGAGCCATATGAGGCAACTCCCCATCATAGGACAAAAGAGAAATAATTTTTATATTTTAATAGTAGCCAAAATGACCAAAAAAGGGTACTGAATGGTACATGCTGTTGCAATAGGGAGGTTCTAGGGTGACATGAAATGTAGATGTTTAGAAGCAAATAAATGCTAAAATCAATTAGCATGTAAATATGTAAACATGACTAAAAGGGGTGCACCAAAAGCTGTTAAACCCCAAAACATTTGGTTCAAGTACAGGTATAAATAGCCATGCAAGTAAAAGACCCCCTAATGGAAAGGGGAGTTTATGAAGACCAATATAGACATAGAGGCAAAGGCTGGAAACTAGTTACACATTTGTAGTCAATCAAAACCTTCAAATTGGAATATTAGGTTGATCAACTATTAACTGTACCTTAATGATCTTTATGACCATGAGAATCCATTTTCATGGATTTCATTAGGTTTATGGCACTTTTCAGCACTGCATCTTTGTGGTTGTGCGCTCATTTTGTAAAACAACTTTTATGCCATGCACCATTGTTGGAATAATAGAGGAAAGATTGAAGGCTTTGGAGAAAGGTATGCAAGCAAAAGGAAATGTCCACAAAATTCAGACCCTTGAAGAAGCAGTTAAGAATGTGTGCATGGTGGTTGATGCTGTGATGAAGAAAGCAGTTATGGCTATTGTTTCAGGGATGGTAAAAATCAAAAAACAACAAAAGAAGAAAGCAACGGGTGATGATGAGGACTTAGCTGGTAAGATGGAGTTGAAGGCAACTGTGCACGACACTGTTGAAGATCTGGTCAAAGCTTGGAAGTTGATCGAGGATGCATAGCCTAGTTGCTTTGTTGTGCTAGTTTCTTTTGTTTTTTGATGCTTATTTCTACTATGTTTAATAGAACTGTTGCTACTGGTTATGGCCGTGGGTGCTTGAACTTAAATTTCTATAATGCTGTGTATATTTTAAGTAGGAACATTATGATTGATGTTTATAAGTACTATAGATGGATAGGGAAGGGTGCTACTGATGCTAGTTTTTGGTTTTTTGATTTGTATGATAGAACTGATATGTTTGATCGAAAAGGGATTGGTTAAGCATTTTGGTTGGGGGAAGGGGAAGTTTGGTGGGCTCCCTGTTTTTGTTGTTTCTCACCACTTGCTGTTCTTTTTATGATGTACTTTTTGTTTGGGTCAGGGCCCTTTTCCCTACTTAATCAATCAAAAACATATAGTAGTTGCTGGGTGGTTAATCAATTTTCTCTCTCACATTGATTAATCTCTTGTATATATTGACTGCCATTTCACAATAATATTATTCATTGCCTCTCAATGATTCAATTACCAAGCCAACTGATTCTTTAGATGAAATATACTAATCAATTTTTTTCTTGAAGATTTACACACATAACCAGCACTAGCCAACTTGATTAGCGTTAGCTCCAAATAGAAAACCAAACTTGAAAGAACTCACACCAAGCATGCACACTCAATCCCAAGGAAGGATAGGTGTTGTCATATGGCGGAGGAGCTAATTGAAAAGTACTTGAATTGAACAAACTCCACGTCAAGAATGCGCACACAAGATCCCACTGAGGGCGAGGTGCTAACATATGATGGAGTGATTAATTGAAAAACTGGAAACTAATAGGCGGATAACAATCTAATTCATCCACTGCGGCGGGCATCCACTTGAGAGTGGGGATTCACCACTATGAAAGTGGGTACAAAGAGAGTTACAATCAAATTATCCACATTGGCAGTAAACCATCCAGGGGTACTTATGTGAGAAGGAGAAGAATTAATTGCAGCGATTAGAACTGGAACAGTACTACTGTTTACAGTCTTACAAATAAAGAAATAAGCTGCAAATTACATATGAATTACAATAGTCTTCAAGCACATGAGTAATAGATGATCTCATACAATTATTTATCTCTCTAACTGCTGATAATGAATAAAAAATCAGAACTTTTAAAGTTTGATACAGAAAACAGTAAACTGAAAATGTCAATCAGCAACTATGAAAATCAATGAAGTATTCATAATTCACTCATTTCACCTCCAAATCGAATGAGATTGAATGCAATGGACTTCTGGAAGGTAGGCGACCATGCTAGGATGATGAAACAGCAACAAAACTTGGTCTTTTATTCCTGACACACTTCCCAATGCAAGCTAAGTGGTACGGCCCTTGAAAGGGGCGATTTGCTTCTTAAAAATTGGAATCTCCGAAATAAAATCTGATACTTGGTGGAAAGGGGCACCCATGGCAAACAAATACATTTCAAAAGTACCCAGAAGCAAATAAAAATTATTCAAAGAGCTGCATACATTTTACACTTTCAGCTGTATGTGAACCAACAACTTCAAAACTGGAAAATATCATCAAAACTTCATCTGTTGAGCTCAATCTGCTAGTCTGATTTTGAGAAGCAGCAAAGGCCAATTAGGTGTTATCTTTCAAACACGAAATTGGATAGGAGGCTTGGAGGTAAGCTTTCCTCGAAGCAATAATTCAATTGTCATTTCGACAGCATAACTTTAACATAAATTTCATGGATCCGAATGCTGAAGCAAAGCATTCATTTTATAGAAGAGTAGAAGACTCTTCAATTCGTCAAGAAGGTACGCCAAGAGTCACATGAGACTCTTCAAATTTCCAAAATAAAATAAACCTTCAAATGGCGTCCCTTTTGCAAGAATATAATTTTCACTTTATTTAAAACAACTCCTCAAAGTGTGGCGTCCTTTTTCTTCCCAAGGCATTTAATACTTTAAAAATAATATTTAAAGCATATGAAGGCATCCCCCTTCATGACCACCTTTTAACACAACTTTATGAAGTTGTTCTCTCCTAGGCCAAGGGGTCAACTGCAATTTAAAACATTAATGCCTTTATTTATGAAATTCACCAAATAAACTTCTAGAAGCCAAAACTTGAATTCAGATAATTGCAACAATTGGAAAAGTGTTCCCGAAAGATGACAATCTTCATACTGCCAAAATTAGAATTTACTATAAATAGTAAACTCCCTGAAAAGCCATAGAACCTCAGAACTGGAAACCCTCATTTTTCCTCAAATGAGCCTACAGGCTTCCGGAATAGGCTGATGAGTGATGGAAAAGATTACTGATGAGAAGGGGACATTACATCCGATGTAGCCTGTATTGTTCATTAAACATGTCAAACAATTTTGTACAAACAGTCATTGCAGCATAACTTTTTGAATAATTTTTTATCTTCATTGTGGAAGCTTTTTGGTTGCTCATTGGAATTCTCCACTTCATTTCATTTACTTGATGGCAAGACCAAGTTTGTTAATCTGATTAGTATATCTTACTCGATGGTCTTTGTATCTCATCTATAGAATAGGTTGTGGGACAACTAGCTAGTTGAATGAGGGGGAGATGGAGCTGTAATGTTTAGAGAGCCATATGAGGCAACTCCCCATCATAGGACAAAAGAGAAATAATTTTTATATTTTAATAGCCAAAATGACCAAAAAAGGGTACTGAATGGTACATGCTGTTGCAATAGGGAGGTTGTGACCTTTTCACACATCGCCCCATTCAAAATGGGGACCCCCTAATTTTTGCTCCATTCTGGTCTTGTGGCTTGGGTTTCTCTCTCTCTCTCTCTCTCTCCCTTTGTCTCTTTTCTGACGTCTGCCTTTCGAGGATTGTGCCCGTCATTGAGCTTAAAGCGTGAAATTGGAAGTCTGAAAATTAGGGTTTCATCTTTCTGGTCAATCTGAGATCGAGTAGGGTGAATAAATTGAAAACAGAGCTTAACATTGTTGTTAGTATGCTTCCAGCAGGATCTCAGCAAATTTTCATCAGATTCTGAAGTACTTACTATTTTTAGTAAGTGTGCAATTCTGGGCATTAAATGCATTTTGAGATTTCATCCTGCGCATTGAGGAGCAATTTGCTGCGAGAATTTGAGCTGAAGCAGGCAACTTTCGATCCTCCGGTAAATTCGAGGGCTTAGGGAGTTTCTCTGCATATGCGCATATTCATACGGGTTTTGAGACCTTAATGGTATAGCATGCAAAACAAGGCGACAACTTTCGAGTTCACCTTCCGAGGCTATTTTTAGGGTTGCATGTCAAGGTTTTCTTTGCATGCATATTCCTTATGGGTTTTTCGAGAGCTTCGCGATGGTGTGACATGCAAATGGAGATAATCACTTAGTAAGGAACTTACTATTTTTAGCAGGTGCGTCCTGGCAGTCGCTTCCCAGCACTTCAGAATCATGAGCTGATCGCTATGCAACAGAAACGAAGACAAACAAAGATCATTTGATATGCATGCAGAGCAAATTAGGGTTTCCAGCTTCGGGGCCTGAAAAGAGGGGTAAAAAGTCAGAATTTTCGGAAACTGGTGTAAACCACCGCGATCAGCATCCTTCAGGCTTTCTGTTGGTAAAATTTGAAGACAAACGGAATACTTACTATTTATAGTAAGTCATTTTGGAAACAAGCTAAAAATAGCAAATCAGTTGCATGCGTCGATGCCAGCAGTAAGGTCACGTGGTGAGGAACACGTCATTCAAATTTCAAGTCAATTGGAGCAGTGGAGCTATCAGAAGCAAGCAGTTACTATTTATAGTAAATCACCTTCAGAAATGGACTAAAAATAGTAGGCCAACTAAAAATAGCAGTGTCAATAGGGTAACAAGGTCGTGAGGATGCAGTGTTTAAAATTTCAAATCGTTTTGAGCTTCAGAGACGCAAAAATTAGAGGGCTTACTATAAATAGTAGGACATGGATAAACTGGTGAAAATGAGGAAAAATTGACTTCATCCTGCAGCCATGGCAAAATGCGCCCAAGTTGATGAAGATGTGATAAAAATTTCTAAGTATGAAAGCTCGTCCTCCTGCCTAGGCAAAATGCACCCAACTCAAGGTGAAAGCATAAAAAAATTCTAAGTATGAGACTTCGTCCACCTCCTAGGCCAAAATGCGCCCATGCTTGGAAAGTCAAAGAAAGTCAACAATTTTCACCCTGTAGCTATGCCAAAATGCGCCCATCTTGAGAGCTGATAGCAAGAAAAATGGCTAAGTGTAGAACTCGTCCTCCACCACCCTCCAAATGTGCCCATCCTGCACATAGGTGGAAATGCGCCCAAAAAAAGAAGTCAAATGAGTCAAAGTTTTTCATCCCTCTCCCTATGCAAAATGCGCCCAAAAGCATGCATGTAAAAACAAAAAAGGGAAGTTGAAAGGTCACAAAGGACGTGGTTACAAGTTTCATCCTCCTCTACATGAAAAATGCGCCCAAAATGTAAAAGGTCAAAGGAGTCAACAAATTTCGTTCTCCTTACATGCCTAAATGAGCCCAAAAGAGGGCATGTGAAGACGAAAACGGAGAAGTTGAAGAGTCATCCTCCATGCAAGCCAAAATGCGCCCAAGTTGAAGTTGTAAAAGTGAATGTAAGGAGGGTAAATGAGGTAAAAGGTGAATAAAACACTCCAAGGCGTGGTCAAAGCAAGGTAAATGCTAGGCGTGGTTGTTATCCCTCTTCAAGTCCTATATGCGCCCAAGGTGGTGAGTGAAAATAAATATTGCTAAGGCGTGTGAGGTGAAACAAAATGCTAGGCGTGGTTTTAATTTTCTTCAAGTATGCTATGGTGGTGAGGTGAAATATAACATGATGTGATGAATTTTTCCTAAGGTGTTGGAGCTTCAAGTGAAAATATTTTTCAAGTGTGAAATAAAATGCAAGGTGATAGGCGTTGGAGTTGCAAAACAATAAAATTTTTCCTAAGGCGTTACAGGTGATGGAAGTAAAATATGATGTGCTTGTAGGAAGGTCTTCTAAGTGAAATAATTTTTTTCTCACATGCAAAGTGATCAAAGTTGAATATAAAAATTTCCAAGGCGAAATTTCTCTAAGGCAAAAATTTCAAGATGATTTAAAATTTTTCTAAGGCAAAGTATTTTCTTCCTTAGAAAATACGCCTAGAGCTCAAGGTGGTGAATTCTTCTTCTTGAAGCATGAGCAAGTTTTTTTTCAGTGACAGAGTCAAAATGATGACAATGCAGGATGAATTTAAAAATTTCTCAAGTCAGAGCTACACAGGATGATCACAAATGAAGAACGGATTTAAATTTGTGGAATAATATTTTTCTAAGGTTCAAAATTTAAAAAGAAAATTAAATGAACCCGTTCGTTGTGTACCCATGGATTCATCGCGTTTCAGAAAATTTTTTCTTCTAGGTACTGAACATCTGTGATGAGGATTGGATTTCTATATCTTCCACACTTCGCCAACGCTTTTTCAGTGAAGAATTCAATCAGTGCTCAAATTGTGAATTTTCCTAAGGGAAAATTTTAAATTTTAAGGCAAAGTGAATAAAATGTGTTTTCAAGATAAGTTTCTCCAGACAACGAATTTGAAGTGAATTGCCTAGATGATTTCGATCGAATTCTTCACAGATGAATTGTCCAGAGCGTCAGAGGTGATTCAAATTTAAAATTTTCAAGTGACAGAGCTTCGGCTGGGGAATTAAATGGATTAAAAGATGAAATTTAATTAAACATTTTCGAAAGCAAATTGAGACATGCCAGTCAAAGTTGGAACTTCTAGAAGATTGAGATTCTCGGACAAGTGTCAGAAATACCAGAGAGGGAAATTTGAATTCTTGAAGTGGAGTAGTGGAAATTTAATGCAATAGCTATACTTAGCTCCTTCTAGAATTCAATTTTTGCTATAAGAGCTGAAGCTTATTCATTTCTTCTTCACAACTGGAGAAGTGCGAATTTGCTCTGAAGATTGAAGCTAAGTATTGCTGAGGCTTGAGGAGTTCGAAATTTTTTGCTAAGGCTGAAGTGTTGCTGAAGTGTTTCGATTTGAAGTTGAGAAGGACGACTTGAGTTTGTTGTTGAGTTCCAAAATCTGAAGTGAATGATTGCTAAAGAAATTCGAATTTCAAAGAGGAATTTGCTGAAGTTCGAACTTGTTCTATTGCTGAAGCTGGAGGGGCACACTTGCTAATTGCTGGAGATGGCTGAGGTAAGGGCGACTGGCAAAGACAACAATGGTGCATCCAGGCAAGCAGTTATAAAGAAGCTGAGCAAGACATTTATGCCAGAGTCAAAGTTCATTTCGAAGTTGGGCAAGCTGACAGATACCAACTTGGGCTCCATCAACCTTGAGACTTTCAAGAACAGAGTGTTGGGGATTGGTAGTCATCGACCTTCAAACACTTCGCATATTATTGTTTGAAGCGGATTATATGCAGCTGCTAGTTTCCCACCAACCATTCAGTGTTCGAAGCTGATGATGGAATGCGCCAATTGCTATGAGAAGGATCACAAATCGATCATGTCACCAGATGGCCAAGTGCTAGCCAATCTCACTCCTGCTGCCATTGGTGAAGCTTTCGGGATCCCGGTGCACAGGAATATGGTTTACAAGTCTAGAGAGCGAGCTGAGCAAATGTATGCTTCTGCATTCAAGAGATGCACAAAGACAATCAACACTCACTGGATGAGCAATCCCAAGCCTTCTCGTACAAAGTTGCCGAGGCAAATTATAGCGGATGACTTAAAACAGGAGTATTGTGATCTCATTATGATGCTGAGTCGAGTTGGAGGCTGCCCACAATCATTTATTTTCGAGCCATGGATATTCTACTACATCAACCTCGTGCTGGAAGGAAAGGACTATGTCAACTGGGCCGCAATGATCAGTGACAATTTGCACGAGCAGCTCCTGAGCCTGAGAAGAACGAAGATGTTCTATATGAGCTCTTACATCATCTAAATGCTGGCTCGTATGACGAAGTATCAAGGAATTTCTTACAAGGAACTTGTTGGTTGTGGCTCTCACCAATTCAAAATCCATGAGGCTTGTCCACAGTTACACCTGGCTAGTACCACTCATTACAAGCGTGTCAATGACGCCTTCACCATGCATATCATGAGATTGCTTCAGGAGCAGATGCATCACAGAATCTTGAGAGAGGCCCAGGAATTGATTGAAAGGTATGGGTGCTGGTTTATACAGTTTCCGAAGTTTTCTTACATAAGGCTGCAAGGTTTTTCATCATATCCATATAGGCTGCCTAAGTACCCAACCAATAGGATTTTAATGTTAGAGATATCTAGGCAATTGGTTGCCTACGATAAAATTCAGAAGAAGAAGAAGAAGGGAGGTGTTGACTTCCCTATTGTCATGGGCAACTCGGATGAAGTGTGTCCTTCATTACAGGCAGCCAGAGAAGCTGAGAGTGAGTTTCAATTTTATCACTTTTCATATCACACCAGCCGACAGCACTATGGTCCGCATAACAACATCAAATGGGTACTGTCAGAGGAGTTTAAACACAAGGCAAATATTGAGGACTATTGGGCTGATGCATCAGATGAGGTTGAAGTCAGGAAAAGAATGTTTTCTCGGTTGCCAATTAACATGATCAGGGAGTGTGAAGTTGTTCCGGTTCCAGACCAGGTGAATGAGGATATGGACGTTGTCCATCTAGATTATGCAGCAGTGAGAGATACTCCACTTCCACTCCCGGATTGGTCAAAACCAGAGGTTGCTGACTTAGACACACTTTCTATTCCGGTCTTGACATTTACCAGAGCATGGGTTGACAGGCGTGTGAGCAGATTGAAGAGTAGGTCAATTGCTTTAACTTACAACTTGATGGGAGATCACAAGACACCTACCACCGGCGGGAAGAAGCAAATCACACGAGGTCCAGAATCCGGAAAGAGGGAGCCAGTTCGGCAGGAGCCTATTCAGCCGGAACCTCCGCGAGTTGCAGTTGAATAGCCCACGCCATTGGAGACACGTTCTCCAAGCATACAGGAGGTTTCTTTATTTGCTGATCAGAGGAATGCATTGAATCAGGTGCAAGTGGTACATGAGAATAATCAGCCACCACGGAGAGAGTCGGTTGGCCAGAGTGTCAACGCACCTAGTAGGGTTGATCAGCAGGATGATGAGGGGACTACTACTGACCCTTAGTTTCAGCAAGAGTTAGAGGTGGCTATGGAGGATGATGATGATATAGTTTCAGGAGATACTTAGCCACTTGAGGACGATGAGCCTCACCAGAATGATGTAGAGGTTGAACAAGTTCGAGAAGTAGAGGCACAGGAGCAACAACCCTTTGATATACAGTATACAGTGCCTGATTGGCTCAAGGATAGAATGAGAAGAAGCCCCAGCGAGGAGATCCAGCAGTTGAAATGGAAGAGTTCTTGAACAGGATCAATGCAACTCCACAGAAGAAAAGAGCACGAAAGTTTTTGAAGATATCAACTGATGAGGATGGTTCCCGCACCCTTCACGTAGCCGTGCCACAGGTTGATTGTGACCGAGATGAAGCAGTGCCAGAAAATTATATGGTCACAACTTTGGAGTTAGGACGCCCCACGGGTGCCCAAATTGTGGAAGAATGTGATAACTCCTATCACGCCCTTAAGGACAGGTTATTCAAGAAGGAAGGAAAGTACAAGAAGTTGAAACGAGAGCATAAGGCCTTGATTGGATATGTGCAACAGTTGTCTCGTTCTCGTGGGCAAGAGATTCCAGTGATAGAGCTTCTAGCAGAGATGCCTAGAGAGTCAATCAGTGGCTTGTTGGAGTTAGGAAAGATGGCACATGAGTCAGACAAGTGGGTCACGGGAGTTCGTGTTGAGACAAAAAAGTTTATGGAGGACCTTGCTCTTGCTTTTCAGCAGGCTTCTAGTATTTTGGCACGAATGGAGGCAGTTGATCAGGCTTGGGGAGATGCTTCTGTCTATCAGAGCAAGGTGATTCAGCGTCTTGAGGCTTTGAGGCATGTCCCTTTGCGGTTGCTGATTGATGGAGGGGTCATTCAGGAGAATGACAGGTATGATTTTTTCTAGATGGTATTCTTCAGCAATCACGGGACGTGGTTTCTTCGACGCAGCATAGACGGATTCAACTAGAGTACGAAAGGCTATGGCCAATATCATTGATGGAGTTTAGAATACTTTCGAGGCCATATTTGCTAGGCGGTTGAATCCAGATGAGGTAAATGTTGATAATTTGAGGGGTAGGCTGGTGCCTTTCTTTTTTGAGGTGAAGACCTTCGTACAAGATGATTTCGAGAATACTTCTACTTTCTCCACCTTGATCCAGAGCACGGAGGATTCCTTGGTTGCTTGGAGAAAATCTTGTGCAAGGCATGAGCAGTCTGTTACAGTATTGGAGTTCCAGCTTGAGTGTATTCCACCTATTTCAGTTCAGAAGGTTGAAGCTGTGCTTGGCAGATTCGTTGAGTTTGCAGCCAGAGAGAAGGAGAACGGGAATGCACTACTGGACGATGATCTTCTAGAAGATTGATTGTGGGCATTAATTGCCTTTACTATTTTAGGAGTGAGTGGGAATCTTTGCTCATTTATTGCACCACTCCCTATTCTAGCAGTTTTTAGGGTTAGGGCTGAGGTGGCTTAATCTTAGCCACTCTTTTGATTGTAATCTTAGCCGTCCATTGGACTGGGCTACCTATAAAAGGGGGAATCCCCCTCATTTGTATCTCAGTAGACATCAGATATTAGACTAGCATTAGATTTGGAGAGTAGAGCAGAGTAGACATTTTGCTTGATAGTTTAGTATAGTGTGGAGAAGAAAGAAAGTTTTCCCTTTGAAAACTTTTGTGGAGATTGTTGTGTAAAACTTTCATGATAATAGATCTTTTCATTGATGGTGGAATTCTTCTTTGTCATGGATAGCTAGCAAGGTCTCTTCTTCCTTTCGGATCCAAGTAGCATAAAGTAGCGTAATTTTCATTTCATGCAAGTAGTTTACTTTGGATGTGTGGTGTTTTATTGAGGTAGCTTCATTTCATTCCATACCACTAGCGGCTTGTTGATGATAAGTTCGCCTTGTGTGGTCCACTGGAGATTATCTCGAGTTTAACTTCGGTTGTGGTTTGTATACTTATATGCGTCGTCTTGATGGTATATGTATGCTAAATTATAATTTGAACATCCTTTGCTATCCTTTTGAAGATTGCACTAATTTTGCTGAAGCTGTCCGACTTGAGGCTAGGTGAAATTCGGTTGAAGTCTGCTGAAATTGAGCTCCATACATCCTGCATTTAGAATAGAATATAAGTTTCTTAGGCCCTGCACTCATTTACTTTCTGCACATTCCTGGTTAGCTTTAGGAAAACATACTTTATTGCCAAATCATACGCGCAAAATCCCCTTCAAATCATCCATCTACTGTTAACTGCAAGAATCTTGAACAATTGCGTAAGTCCCCTCGTAAGAACACAACAATTCACATCAAACCAACTGAGGGTATTCTAAGTATTCGGAACCTTGGAGTTGAACGTGCGAACTTTCTCACAATCTTAGCGCACGGGATACTTTGATCAAGAGAGAACGGAATAGCCTTCAAACTATTTTGTTCTGCTGATTGGTGCGGTCATAAAAATCACATCAACAGGAGGTTCTAGGGTGACACGAAACGTAGATGTTTAGAAGCAATTAAACACTAAAAACAATTAGCGTGTAAATATGTAAACATGACTAAAAGGGGTGGACCAAAAGCTGTTAAACCCCAAAACATTTGGTCCAATTATAGGTATAAATAGCCATGCAAGTAAAAGACCCCCTAATGGAAAGGGGAGTTTATGAAGACCAATATAGACATAGAGGCAAAGGCTGGAAACTAGTTACACATTTGTAGTCAATCAAAACCTTCAAATTGGAATATTAGGTTGATCAACTATTAACTGTATGTTAATGATCTTTATGACCATGGGAATCCATTTTTATGGATTTCATTAGGTTTATGGCACTTTTCAGCACTGCATCTTTGTGGTTGTGCGCTCATTTTGTAAAACAACCTTTATGCCATGCACAATAGTTGGAATAATAGAGGAAAGATTGAAGGCTCTGGAGAAAGGTATGCAAGCAAAAGGAAATGTCCACAAAATTCAGACCCTTGAAGAAGCAGTTAAGAACGTGTGCATGGTGGTTGATGCTGTGATGAAGAAAGTAGTTATGGCTATTGTTTCAGGGATGGGCAAAATAAAAAAACAACAAAAGAAGAAAGCAACGGGTGATGATGAGGATTTAGCTGGTAAGATGGAGCTGAAGGCAACTGTGCATGACACTGTTGAAGATCTAGTCAAAGCTTGGAAGCTGATCGAGGATGCATAGCCTGTTTGCTTTGCTGCACTAGTTTCTTTTGTTTTTTGATGCTCATTTCTACTATGTTTGTTATGAAAAACCTTGCACAATAGAAGAATATGATATGAAATATGCTGCAAATACTTGATAATAACTGAGAATAACGAGCCACTTCGAGGGGGCAAACCTCCAAATATCTCTAATGAGAACACACTTCACAACTTGATGATGAAATAAGACTCACAACCTCCTATATATACCTATTTATGCCTAAGATATCACCTCGTCCGACTTAGACACACTTATATAAGTCTTAGGCCGACCTAAACAACTAAATAACAATATACTAATGATAATATGAATTAATAGAGAGTTAAGAGAGCCACAAACCGACTATTCATAACCCGATGTACACTAATATTAAGGGTGTAGCATGCCCCCCTTCTTCAAAGAAGCATTGTCCTCAATGCTAATCAAGTTTGAATTCTTTTGAATGAACTCCTTGTCCTCCCATGTGGCATCTTCAACTGGTAAATTCTTCCATTGGATGAGATACTCAGTGAGAGTTCTATTCGTCAGCTTCTTTGTGCGTGTTTGACGAATGCACTCTGGTTCCAAAATGATTCTTCCTTCTTCATCGAGCTCTGGTAGGGTTGTTTGAGTGGGAATATTATGCCCAATTACCTTCTTCAAATAGGAAACATGAAAAACTGGATGTATCTTTGTTGTTGGTGGCAACTCTAGCTTGTAGGCAACACTGTCGATCTTTTGCATGATTTGGTATGGACCATAATACCTTGGAGACAACTTATTATTCTTTTTTTGTTGCTTTAGTGAGATTTGCTTATAAGGCTGCAATCTCAAGAAGACCCAATCCCCAACTTCAAAACTTCTTTCACTACGATGTTGGTCTGCCTGTTGTTTCATTCGATTTTGTGCCATGGACAAATTCTCCTTGAGTCCTGAAAGTACTTCTTGTTGATGAAGCAAGTGGTCTTCTACTACCTGAACTGTTGGTGACACCTTTATTGATGATATGATGGAAGGAGGATGATATCCATAAAGTGCCAAAAATGGAGACATTTTTGATGAGCTATGAAAATAAGTGTTATACAACCATTCTGCAAGTGGTAGCCAATCTACCCATTGAGATGTTTCTTTGAAGTGAAACAACGTAGATATCCTTCCAAACACTTATTAACAACCTCAGTTTGCCCATCTGATTGAGGGTGGTATGAAGAGCTATGAGCCAATTGAGTACCCAAACATGAGAATAAATCTTTCCAAAAGTGACTAGTGAAGATAGGATCATGATCACTAACAATAACCTTAGGTGTACCATGTAGCTTTGGATATTCTCCAAAAGCTTTTGCCACCGCACTTGTTGTAAAAGGATGTGATAATGCAATGAAATGTGCATATTTAGTGAGGCGATCAACTACTACCATGATGACATTATGACCTTTAGATTTGGGAAGCCCTTGTGATGAAGTCCATGGATACCTCTTCCCAACGCTGGCTAGGAATAGATAAGGGTTGCAAGAGACCGGTGTCTTAATTGTCTCCCCTTTATTCCTTTGACAAACCAAACATTCAGCCACAAATTTTTGAACATCACCTTTTAGCCCTTCCCAAAAAAAATCTTGCTTGACTCGATGATATGTCTTCAAAAATCTTGAATGACCACCCACTAGAGACTTATGCAACTCTGTGAGAATCTTGTGTTTAAGAGTGGAATTCTTGCATAGATACAAACACTCTTTATACCAAAGAGTATCTCCCTTCCAACAAAACTTATCTAAACTACTACGATCACTTTTTAATTGTTCGTTGGGATTACTTGTCGCAACATCATTTTGCCACTCTACTTTGGCTTCCTCCACCCAATTTGCTTGTAATATTGAAAGGGCACACAATAAGGCTTCATCTTTGTCATCCTTCCTTGAAAGTGCATCTGTTACAATATTTTCTTTCCCTTTCTTATATACAATCTCAAAGTCATATCCTAACATCTTGGTGACCCATTTTTGTTGCTCTTTAGAAGATAGTCTTTGTTCCAAAAAATATTTTAGGCTATCATGATCTGTCTTAACCTTGAAGTGTCTACCCAATAGATAAAGCCTCCATTGTTTAACTGCATGGAGGATTGCTAGCATTTCCTTCTCATAAATAGGTTTTAGTTGATTCTTACCCTTTAATTAACGACTCTCAAAAGCAATTGGTCGACCTTCTTGCATGAGCACTGCTCCTATCCCATTTCCAGAAGCATCACATTCCACAATGAATTCCTTGGTGAAGTCAGGAGTGGCAAGCATTGGAGTCGTACACATAGCCTCCTTCAATCTCTCAAATGTTGTATTGGTAGACTCATTCCAATGAAAATAATCCTTCTTCAATAGAGTGGTGAGAGGTGCTGCTATACGACCATAATTCTTCACAAATCTTCTATAGTACCCTGTCAATCCCAAGAAACCCCTCAGTTTCATAATGGGTTTTGGAATAGGCTATTCCATGATAGCCTTAATTTTGTTAGGGTCCACCTTTACTCCATGTGAAACTATGTGTCCCAAATACTCCACCTCCTTAATACCAAAAGCACACTTGGATGGCTTAGCATAGAGTTTATGGTCTTCAAGTATTTGTAATGCTTGATCCACATGTTGCAAATGTTCTTCCCAAGTCTTGCTATAAATCAATATATCATCAAAGAATACTAACACAAACTTTCTCAAGAACTTAAAAATGGAATTCATCAAACTTTGGAATGTAGATGTGCATTGGTAAGACCAAATGGCATCACCAAAAATTCATAATGACCCTCATGAATCAAATGCTGTCTTACAAATATCTTCCTCCCTTAATCCGAATTTGGATAACCAGATCTAAGATCTAACTTGGTAAAATACATAGCTCCATTCAATTCATCTAACAAATCATCAATGATTGGAATAGGAAACTTATCTTTAATGGTGTACATGTTGAGCACTCTATAATTTGGACACATGCGCCAAGTATCATCCTTCTTACGTACCATCACCACAGGTGAGGAGTAAGCACTTTGGCTATGCCTAATAATTCTTGCCTCTAGCATCTCCCTCAACAATTTTTCTATCTCACTCTTTTGTATGTGTGGATACCGTAAGGCCTGATGTTCGGTGGTTGGTCCCTAGAACTAACTGTATGGCATGATCATGATCCCTCTTAGGAGGAAGTCCTTTAGGCATATCTCCAAGAACAATTGAGTGATGATCAATTATAGCTTGTAAATCTGATGAGCATTAGATTGAGAGACTTCTAATGAACATAGTTGGGCCACAAATCCATCCACTCTTTCTTAAGCAACTTTTTCATTTGATGAGAGCTTACCATTTGTGGGGATTTTTCCTTCAAGCCCTTAGCTCTACTACCCATTCCTTCTACATTGAAATCTCATGAATAGTTCTTGGAAGTTCATCTCAATCGCTCCCAATGTAGTAAGCCATTGTACTCCCAAAACAATATTCTGCTGCACTCCATGGATATCACATACATTGGGGTATCAAGTTGATAATCTCCCATGGATAATTTAATGCTATGACACTTCCCTGAACAACTAACTATACCACCATCTGCAATCAAAACCTGAAACTCTGGAGCTGGATATATAAAACAATTTAGACGAGTAGCTAACCTTTTGTTGATGAAATTATGAGTACTACCTGAGTCGATCAACACTGTTACCTTCTGCTTCTTTAAGAACCCCACCACCTTGAGATTTTGTGGAGCACTGAAACCTAAGAGTGCATGACAAGAAATGATTGGTTGAGAATCATGTGATTCCTCATTTGACTCCTTTTCATCCTCTAGTATGGGTTCCTCCTCTTCTTCCTTAGTTGGACCTTCAATATAGAACAATTTCTTTTCACTGCATTTATGTCCTCGACTATATTTGCTATCACAATTGAAACACAACCCTTTTGCTCTTTTCTCCTCAATTTGCTGTGGAGTCAACCTAGTAGGTTGTGTTGAATATCCTCTCTCATGTCACATTAGCCCCTTGCTTCTTAGGAATCAAATACTTCTCCTCTACCCTACGTGCTAAGATAAAAGACTCATTTATGGAGCTAGGGCTAAACATGCTTACCTCATGTTGAATGTGATCCTTGAGACCCCCCAAGAATAAATCATTCAAGTTTTCCTTAGAAATTGTATCCGCTCTTAAGGATAGATTTTGGAATTGCTGAATATAATCCTTAACTGATCCTGTTTGTTGAAGTTTAGCCAGCTAGCTAAAGAAGTTGTCTGTCATGCTATTGCTATATTGTGCTTGGAGTTCCTTCGTAAAAATTGACCATGAAATGGTGAGCCCCTTTTTCCTTCGATGAGTGCAAAGCCAATGATACCAAATGAATTGATCTGGTTCTAGATATAGGGAAGCCATCGTGACCTTTTTTGTCCATTTGGGATTTGGTGTACTTAAAAAAAATTCTCCATTTGGTTTATCCATGTTAGAGGATCCTTGCCATCGAACTTGCGCATATCCACCTTTGGAAATAAATTCCTAGATCCCATAGGAGTACTAAAGCTTGTGTCAATGTTAGCTGACCTAGAATTTTCACCTTGGTCGCTTGAGAACTCCTTTCTTGGTTCAACCATGTAGGTGCTTAACATGTTTCGTATGTCCGATATATCTCCTCTTAGGTCACACATATCCATCTTCATTGAGGAAATGTCTTCCTTGACCTTACTGATTTCCTCATTAGGAGTAATATCCTCTATTGGTACCCCATCCTTATCAGGAGTCTTCCCCGGAGTGACAACATTCTTTTTGCCTCTTGTTGTAGGGCCCGTCATTATGGGAACCACTAATTTTGAAATAAATCACACAAATGAAACTTAAATTCTCTGAATTTTTTACTGTAACTTACTAGGGCCAAAGTAACTCTCACCTACAAAATCCTCCAAGAAATAAGTAGATTTGCAGTGTGGAGAGTGATAATTGTGAAAAATTTAATTTTTCAATAACTTTCTTATTTCTGCTCCAATTCCTCCAAATTTTTTACTGTAATCTCCTTTAGTATGTCTTCAAAAACCCAATAAAAATTAGACTCCAATTCGACAAGATGTGCGAGATATGCAGATTCCAAAACAATTGTGTAGAAACCCTAATTCTGCTATAATTCGCTTAATTCTGCTCCAATTCTTCTGAAATCTAGATTGTAGCTTCTTTAATATGTTCTTCAAAAACCCTTTAAAAATCAGGGAAAAATTCGTCAAAATCTGAAAGATGTGCTCTTCCCAAAATCGCCTCCAAAATTGAGAAAAAACGTTGCCTCTACAGTGCCAAGATCATGCTCTGATACCATTTGTTATGAAATAACTTGCACAATAGAAGAATATGATATGAAATATGCTCAAATACTTGATAATAACTGAGAATAACAATCCACTTCGAGGGGGCAAACCTCCAAATATCTCTAGTGAGAAAACACTTCACAACTTGATGATGAAATAAGACTCACAACCTCCTATATATACCTATTTATGCCTAGGATATCACCTAGGCCGACTTAGACACACCTATATAAGTCTTAGGCCAACCTAAACAACTAAATAACAATATACTAATGATAATATGACTTAATAGAGAGTTAAGATAGCCACAAGCCGACTATTCATAACCCGATGTACACTAATATTAAGGGCATAGCAATGTTTAATAGGACTGTTGCTACTGGTTATGGCCGTGGGTGCCTAAACTTAAATTTCTATAATGTTGTGTATATTTTAAGTAGGAACATTATGATTGATGTTTATAAGTACTGTAGATGGATAGGGAAGGGTGCTATTGATGATAGTTTTTGGTTTTTTGATTCGTATGATAGAACTGATATGTTTGATCGAAAAGGGATTGGTTAAGCATTTTGGTTGGGAGAAGGGGAAGTTTGGTGGGCTTCCTGCTTTTGCTGTTTCTCACCATTTGCTGTTCTTTTCATGATGTACTTTTTGTTTGGGTCAGGGCCCTTTTCCCTACTTAATCAATCAAAAACATATAGTAGTTGCTAGGTGGTTAATCAATTTTCTCTCTCACATTGATTAATCTCTTGTATATATTGACTGCCATTTCACAATAATATTATTCATTGCCTCTCAATGATTCAATTACCAAGCCAACTGATTCTTCAGATGTAGCCTGTATTGTTCATTAAACATGTCTAAAACAATTTTGTACAAACAGTCATTGCAGCATAACTTTTTGAATCATTTTTTATCTTCATTGTGGAAGATTTTTGGTTGCTCATTGGAATTCTCCACTTCATTTCATTTACGTGATGGCAAGACCAAGTTTGTTAATTTGATTAGTACACCTTACTCGATGGTCTCTGTATCTCATCTATAGAATAGGTTGTGGTACGACTAGCCAGTTGAATGAGGGGAAGATGAGGCTGTAATGTTTAGAGAGCCATATGAGGCAACTGAAATATGCTAACCAATTTTTTTCGATGAATTAACACACATAACTAGCACTTAATCAACTCGGTTAGCGTTAGCTCCAAATAGAAATCTGAACTTGAAATGAAAACTACTCAACGTCAAGAATGTGCACTCAAGATCCCACTGAGGGCGAGGTGCTAACATATGACGGAGTGTTGAATTTGAAAACTAGAAACTGATAGGCGGATAACCAGCCATGAAAAGCATTTCCTCACTACCACCAAACAGTGGGGGGAAAAGATTACAATTAAAACAATTCATCCGCTGCGGCGGGCATCCACAGAGTGGTGGGAATACTCCACTTATTCAGTGGGTGAGTTTACAACAATTATTAGGCAGCAAGCCAGCCTTTAAATCCACTCTTCCACTTATTAACGTGGGGGGAATACTGTCCACACAACCACTTATAACGTGGGGGGAAATTACAAACAAGATATAAGTTTATTCTAAAACTCAACCACTCAATTGTGGGAGTGTAAAACAGATATAAAATTGCAGCAAGTAAAGGAAGAGCTGTTAGTACTACTAACTAGCTTTACAAAGAATAAGAACAGCTGCAAATAGAATAGATAATCTTCCAAGAACATTAAACAGTTAGAGTATCACTTCCTCTAACATTTACAATGATATAAGATGAAGAATTGAAACTCAAACCAGCATTATATCAAAAACTAACAAGTCTGATATAAAAATCTGCAATCTGGAAATGTCTATCAGCAAACAGCAAACTCATAAAAATGATCACAACTCCTTCAATATACCTCTGAATTGAATGAAACGAAATGCAAAGTCTCTTTGGAGGATAGGCGCCCAAACTCAAACCACAAAACTGCATCAAAACTCATGATATTATTTTGCACGAATCCCAAAGCACTCTCAAGATGGTACGGCCCTCAAGAGGGGCGATTTCTCTTGCTAAAAATCAAATACTTGGAATTAAATTCTGAAATTCTCCAAATATGATCGCCAT
The DNA here is from genome assembly GCA_007258455.2 of Sequoia sempervirens. Lineage (NCBI taxonomy): Eukaryota > Viridiplantae > Streptophyta > Pinopsida > Cupressales > Cupressaceae > Sequoia > Sequoia sempervirens. The sequence goes on from VDFB02193867.1 coordinate 296,148,331, forward strand.
TAGCATAGAATTGCAAGGATCAAATACCCATAACCAAAATAAATTCACATCAAAAGCTGTAAATGAAAAACACCTTCAGCTGTGTATACATCAGCAACATTAAAACTGAAATTCTCACCAAAATTCACCAACTTTGAAGCACAATCTGCTAGTCTGATTGAGAAGCAGCAATAAGACCAACTAGGTGTTGTCTTTCAAACACGAAATTGGATTGGAACTAGGAGGTAAGCATCCCTCGAAGTATTAAACAAGTTGTCATTTTGACAGCATAACATTAGCATAAACATTGGATAATCAGCTCTTCAAACAGCAGCAATATATAAGCTTTTGTTGGCAAATGAAGCAACAAGAACTCTTCAAATTCCAAGAAGTTGAATCACTTCAACTTCCAAAAAGGACGCCACCTTTTTGCCTTTTACTTTTTGAAATAATAAAATATCATTCAACTTCCCCTTTAGGCATCCATTTCATATTGCAACAATAAAGCATTTATTAAATAATTAAATGCTCACTTGACCCCTTTATGTCCCCTTCTTTAAAACAACTTGAAGTCATCAAGCCTAGGCATGGGGTACAACTTCAAGACATGAAAATTGACTAAGTCCGAAACTCGTCCAAGGAGAAACCAAACCCAAAGCCAGAGACTGATGGATAACAAGATGACTTGAGTTGAACTGTTGATGATGCCAGCCAAAATTAGACTTACTAAAAATATTGCCAAAAATAGTAAGTTTACCTCAAAACCAAAGAAAGCAGAACTGAGCTGGAAGCAAGACTTAATGAAAGCTGACAACTGAACCACTGCCAAAATTAGTATTTACTAAAAATAGTAAATACCTAGAAATGCCACAAACCTCCAAACAAGGAAACCCTAATTTCACTTTTGATCAACCTACGGATTTCCGGAAATAGGCTATCAGTCAAAGAAGAGCGTATGGCCAAAATGGGGACATTACAGCAACTCCCCATCATAGGACAAAAGATAAATAATTTTATATTTTAATAGCCAAAATGACCATAAAAGGTTACTGAATGGTACATGCTGTTGCAATAGGGAGGTTCTAGGGTGACACAAAACGTAGATGTTTAGAAGCAATTAAACGCTAAAAACAATTAGCATGTAAATATGTAAACATGATTAAAAGGGGTGGACCAAAAGCTGTTAAACCCCAAAACATTTGGTCCAAGTACAGGTATAAATAGCCATGCAAGTAAAAGACCCCCTAATGGAAAGGGGAGTTTATGAAGACCAATATAGGCATAGAGGGAAAGGCTGGAAACTAGTTACACATTTGTAGTCAATTAAAACCTTCAAATTGAAATATTAGGTTGTATCAACCATTAACTGTACCTTAATGATCTTTATGACCATGGGAATCCATTTTCATGTATTTCATTAGGTTTATGCCACTTTTCAGCACTGCATCTTTGTGGTTGTGCGCTCATTTTGTAAAATGACAACCTTTATGCCATGCACCATTGTTGGAATATAATAATATTATTATAATACCACATCGTTGTAATAATTATGTTAAAAAATTAATAATAATAATCACATTATTATTATTGTTAACATATAGTAGTTGCTGGGTGGTTAATCAGTTTTCTCTCTTACACTGATTTTTCTGTTGTATATGTTACTGCCACTTCACAATAATATTATTCATTGACTCTCAATGATTCAATTACCAAGCCAACTGATTCTTCAGATGTAGCCTGTATTGTTCATTAAACATGTCTAGAACAATTTTGTACAAACACTCATTGCAGCATAACTTTTTGAATCATTTTTTATCTTCATTGTGGAAGCTTTTTGGTTGCTCATTGGAATTCTCCACTTCATTTTATTTACATGATGACAAGACCAAGTTTGTTAATCTGATTAGTACACCTTACTTGATGCTCTCTGTATCTCATCTATAGAATAGGTTGTGGGATGACTAGCCAGTTAGCATTTGGCATAGCTACAACTAGGATTCCCATTTCTCTACAGGATATGCAACTCTTGAAGTCTGTTATGGATTCCACCCTTTGGCCCCATACAAAATTCCAGTTACTCTTCCAGCACCAGATGCTTTCAACCCAAAGATACAGAACAAAGCTTCTTTCTTTGTGTGGAATTTTGGTCAAGTGCCTTGCAACATTCGAGACATTCTCCAACAAATTCACACTAAATTCAAGCCCCTTTATGACTGTCAACATAGTTATAACAAGCATTGATGAGGTCAAAACATCACTCCACTCTAGCTTGAGTAAGGGGAATGATGACAGAAGGACAAGCCACATGACACATGCCTAGCTGTGTAGTTGACAGAAGCAGTGATAAAAATTGTAACATGTAAGACCAGAAAGCTGAAATTTGACCATTACTTGATCAACTATTAAATTGAATATCATTGTTTTGAAATATGTGTTAATTTGACAATGATGCCAAATATGATCATGATGCAATACCCTAATCTGTATGGGCCATTCTAATGTCATCATAAGGTTTCATTTTTTTTTCTGTTTACTCCTGATGTTTCTCCTAGTGTTTTCCTTTATACTTCCTTGCATGGCTTAACCAGCATTCCCATTTCTCTATAGTATATACACTTTTTGAAGTTTTTTATGGATTTTACCCATTGGCCCTAGACAAGATTCTGGTTGCTCTTCCAGTGCCAGATACTTCTCCCCCAAAGATACAGCAGGAAAGACTTTTTCCTTTGTGTAGAATATGGTTGAGCTCCTTGCAGCATTCAAGACATTCTCTAACAAATTTATATTCATTCATGTGAGACGTTGGATCTAGGCTATAATCTTCTGTGTTTGTGTTAATCATCAATAATATGGATGGGACACATTTTACTTTGTTGTGTGCCTTGTTAGTTTTATGATCAGATTTATTGCACAGAAAATTAATTCAAATTCAACACAAGAACACAGCAGATACCCTGGGAAAACCCTCCTCTTGAGGGAGAAAAACCCAACAACAATATATAACTTATATATTGAATATAACAACGAATGCCGCCTTTACAATGAGCCAATTGGAAGGCCAATAATAAGCATCACAAGCTGATGCACACACAGAAATAATATAATGCAATCTACAGATGAAAAACTCAGCTTCTAACTATGCTGATCTGCCTTGAAGAATAAGGCGCACTTGTCTAGAATGGATGTATATAACTGAATGAATAAACAATGAGAGATGGCAAATATATACACACAAATGAAAGGTCGTCACACTTCAAGATAAGTTGGAATAGGAGATTGCACCCTTTCAATAAATCGTTTCCAATGATCAACAAGTTGGCCTCCTCATAAGTCGTGCCTCTTCAAGGATCGAGCCAATTCACATTTAACAATTATTAACTATTATTTATCAAAGGACATGGCCAATCATAAAGGCGATCTCAACAATTAAATAGCCGATAGGCTATAATTTAATTGTTCTCTTATGCACGATCTGGGCTGGAATATATGACTGACGCTGTCATGATACATCAACTCTCCCTCTTAGCTAGGGAGTATACTTCCAACTGCACAAGACATATCACCTCATCGTGATGTCTACCACTATGGCTACAAGTCTACAACCATATGTGGAAAATGAAGATATCACCTCAACATGATATCAGATATCACCTCATCGTGATATCAACCATAATGGATACAACCGTGTATGGTATGTACAAGTGTTCATCACTTGGGTGATGTTGTCACCTCAACATGACGTTCACCATGGCTCTCCCAAAGGGTGAAACACAAGTACAAGAAAATCATCACGAACTCTCTCACGTGATGTTGTCATGGAGTCACACACATGACATCCACCATGGCTCTCCCAGAGGGTGGAAACAAGGGCTTTCACCTCAAATCTCAAAAGAGAAATGCATTAACAAGGGCTTGCACCTCAAATCTCTCTCAAAGAGAAATGCATTAAAGAGGAAGACTGATACAGAGACTCCTTCTCAGCTAGGGCTGGATTCTCCACCATACCAAGCTTGTCTTGAAAGTACTCAAACTTTATCCTGGAGAGAGAGGCTTGGTGAGAATGTTTGCCGTCTGCTCATCAGTGCTGATATATCTCAACTGTATAGCTTTCCTCATTACCATATCTTTGATATAATGGAATTTTGATCTCAACATGCTTGGTTCTGTCATGAAACACAAGGTTGACATAAAGCTTTACACAGCTCTGGTTATCACAATGAATGATAGTAGGCACCATTGATTGTCCAAACAATCCTGCAAGGAGCTTACGAAGCCACACTGCTTCCTGAGCTGCCTACAAGTTGCAATATACTCTGCCTCTGTTGTACTCAATGCCACAGATGAATGCTTCTTGCTGCTCCAGGAAATCATAGCAGATCCCAAACTGAAGCAACATCCAGAGGTGCTCTTCTGATTAGTGACACACCTTGCCCAATTAGAATCAGTATAGCCATGCAACTCTAGATGCACACCTGAAGAATATCTCAATCCATATCCAAGTATCTCAAGGTATGTTTTACTGCAACAAGATGTATCTTCCTCGGTTCACACATCAATTGACTAAGTGCACTCACTGCATAGTAGATATCTGGTCTAGTGTTGACTAGATACATCAAGGATCCAATCAACTACTTGTGCATCGTGGGATCCACCAAGTCTGAACTAGTTGCAGCCTCCTTCAACTTATGTAGGTTGGTCTCCATGGGTGTAGACATGGATTTGCAATCCATCATACCAAACCTCTTAAGTATATCAATGGTGTACTTCCCTTGACTTAGAATCATCTCATTTGGCTTCTGCCAAACTTCTAAGCCAAGGAAGTAATGCATGAGCCCAAGGTCCTTCATTTCAAACTCAGAAGCCAACTCCTTCTTGCATTTGAGAATGAGGTGATCTTCTCCAGTAAGAATCAAATAAGCAACATACAATACCAAAATCAATGCTTCACCATCAATTACCTTAAAATATAGGTTTGAGTTAGCATCATTCTTAGAGAAGCCCAAGCTTGACAAGTAACGATCAATCCTTTCGTACCATGCACGAGGAGCTTGCTTAAGACCATACAAGGCCTTCTTTAGCCTGCAAACATGAGACTCCTTCCAATGTACCTCGAATCCATCAGGCTGCTCGATATAAACTTCTTCCTCGATCACACCATTTAGAAAAGCTGTCTTCACATCCATCTGATGAATCTTCCATCCTCTAGATGCAGCAATGGCAATGATGGTTCTGACAAAAGTATAGTGAGCAACTAGAGCAAATTTTTCTTCATAGTCAACTCCCTCTTTTTTTGAAAAACCTCTAGCCACGAATCTTGCCTTGTACTTCTCAATGCTCCCATTAGCCGCATGCTTGATCTTGAAGAGCCATTTTGAAGATACCACTAATTTGCCTTTGGTTCTAGGAACGATGTCCCAAACATCATTCTTGAGAATTGACTGATACTCCTCTGACATAGCATCTCTCCAAACCTGTTGAATAGAAGCTTCCTCAACACTGGAAGGCTCTGACTCAATAATCTGACTCATCAAAGCAACATAACTGGAGAAATTATGCGGTCTCTTACTTTCTCTGAAGGTACCTATTGATGTGATTTTTGTGACCACACCAATCAGCAGAATAAAGTGTCCAATGGCTACTCCATTCTCTCTTGATCAAAGTATTTCGTATGTTAAGATTGCGAGAGAGATCGTACATTCAACTCCAAGGTTCCTTCAATGCAATGGAATACACTCAGTTGGTTCGTTGTGATATGCTGTTTTCATGAGGGGACTTACACAATTGTTCAAATGTAGCAGCTGACAGCGGATTAGTGATAGAAGGGGATTTTTGTGCAATACAGATGATTTGGCAATGAGGTACATGTTTCCTATACTAACTAGAAATGTACTGAATTGAATGGTTGCAGGGATTAGAAGATCTAAGTTCTATCCTAAAGCAGGACATGGGATCAATTTCAGCAGGCTTCAACCAGACTTTGCTTCGCCTCGCGTTGGACAGCCTCTACAAAGTCGGTGCAATCTTCATGGGGGTAGCAAGGAGTGTTCAAGTCACAATTCAGCATAAAGACACCATCACAACGACACATGCCAAGACGTGAATTGTAATTGAAGTTAAGCTTATAAAGTGTTCTAGTTGACCACACAAGGTGAACTTGCCGTTAGCAAGCTACTAGTGGTATGGATTAAGCGAAGCTGCCTTGATCAAACACCACAATCCACAACTAACTACTACTTGCATGAAAATGAAAATTACTCTAATCAAAGCTACTTGAAGTAGAAGGGCGAAGAAATCTTGTTAGCTACTCATAATGAAAGATGAAATCATCATCAATGAAACTCTTTTTATTATGATAGTTTTCACAACAATTTCTTACAAAGTTCTCACTGGAAAACTTTCCTTCTCCTTCAAACTATGCTAAGCTATCTCAACTATTCTATCAGTCTCTCTGCTCTATTCTTTGATCTAATCTCTAATGATATACAAATGAGGGGGGATGCCCCTTTTATAGTTGGCCCAGTCCAATGGACGACTCAAATTACAATCGGCTAGATGGCCCAGATTGTGCCACCTCAGCCCTAAACAAGATTCACCCTAAAAACCGCCACCAAGAGGAGTGGGGTAATAAATGAATAGTGGATCCTCCACTCACTCTCAAAATAGCATAGGCAATTAATGCTGACCATCATCTTCCAGAAGATCATCATCCAGAAGGGCATTTCCATTTTCTTTCTCCTTGGCTGCAAAGTCAATGAACTTGGCTGTTGACGTGGTTTTTGTGACCACACCAACGCAGAATAAAGTCGCCAACGACTACCCTATCCTCTCTTGATCAAAGTATTCCCCATGCTAAGATTGCAAGAAAGTTCGTGCGTTCAACTCCAAGGTTCCTTTAGTGCGAATAGGCTCAATTGGCTCGATGTGATTTACTAGTATTTCAAGGGGACTTACAGAATTATTCAACAGTAGAGGAAGGGGGTTTCCACAATTCGACAGATTTATCAATGAAGCATGGGTTTCCTATTCTAACCAGAAAGTACTGAATTGAAATGGTGCAGGGTTAAGAAGGCTCTAATTTACTCTAAGGCATGGGACATGGTGATCAATTCTCACAAGCTTCAACCAGGCTCTGCTTTGCCTCGCTTCGGACAACCTCCACAGAACCGGTGCAATCTTCAGAGGAGTAGCTCAAGGTGTTCAGATCACAACTTATCATGAAAATACCATCACAACGACACATATAAACATACAAATCATGATCGAAGTTAAGTACACGATATTCCAGTTGACCACACAAGGCACATTCACCATCAACAAACACACTAGTGGTATGGATAGACGAAATTTGCTCAAATTGAAGACCACATTCCACAACTAACATCTACTTGCATGAAAATGAAATTACGCTACTCTACGCTACTTGAAGTGGAAGGGATGAAGAAACCTCGCTAGCTATCCATAAGAAAGACAAATTTCACCATCAATGAAAAGATCTTTTATTATGAAAGTTTTACACGACAACTTACAAAAGTTTTCAAAGGAAAACTTTCCTTCTCCTCCAACTACACTATCAATCTATACTAAGCTACTTCTAAGTTGTCTCTCTATTATATGTCTACTGTCTAACTCTAAGCTAATTCTACTATCTCATGAAAGTACAAATGAGGGGGCATGCCCCTTTATATAGCTGGCCAAGTCCAACGGACGACTCAAATTACAATCGGCTGAATGGCCCAGATTGTGCCACCTCAGCCCTAAACAAGATTCACCCTAAAAACCACTACCAAGAGGAGTGGGGTAATAAATGAGCCATTAATGGCCATCATCCTTCTAGAAGATTCCAGCCTTGAAACGCGTTCACACTGTTCTCCTTCTTGACGTTGTTCTTCAACTTTGCTTGAGCTTCCATTCTTTTCTCCATCTTGAGTTTTGAAAACATTTCTTCACTAAGTCCCAACACTTAGCCATTTTCTTGCAACTTTTCTTCCTTCAAGGTTGAAATGTCATCTTGGACTATTTGCTTCATCACTGCTTGGTCCCGACGTTTCTCCTACAAAACAAGCAAGGAGAAGAGCATTAGAACACTTCATAGTATAAATTCACTTTACTTACCTGATTTTCACGCTCTAACTCCCGAGGGTTCATCGTCTTCACTAGCCAACTTTGTGTTCAAATTCTTCATGCCTTAGCCAAATTTTCATATTATCATTCATCCTCTTTAGGGCGCATCTGGAGACTTGAGCTTCCATTTTCATTCCACAGGCCGAGGCGTTCACTCTGGCTCGAGAAAATTGTTTTCATCAGGAATTTGATCAAAATTTTTAAAAATTTTCCCTTAGGAAAATTCATTGTTCAAGTGCCGATCAAAAAACTCCATCTTAAACGTCTTGGCAAAGTGCAGGGGACCTTGAAATCCACTCCTTGTCGACAATCCTCAATACCCAGAAGAAAATTTCTTTTAGAACTCGTCGAATTCATGGGTATACAACGAATGGGTTTATTTAATTTTTTGAATTTTGGACCTTAGAAAAATAATTTCTCATCAAATTTATTTCAGTTCTTCACCCTTGAGCGCATTTCCTTGTTCTGACTTGAAATTTCTCATTGACCCTGTGTAGCTGGAGTATTCTGACTCATTCCTGCCGATTTTATCCATGCCTCTGAAAATTTCATCTCCTCCATCAGACTTAGGCGTATTTTCTTCTAGAGGTGGAATTTAAATATTTATACTTAGAAAAATATTCTATCATTTCATCACTAGCTTGGGCGCATTTAAGCTTTTTTCCTACCACTTGCAAACACTTAGAAAATATTTCTGGCTTCCTTCTCATCTAGGGCGCAATTCACGGGTAGTGCTTCCATTTTGTTAGAAAATTCTTCAAGAACTTCTCTTCAAGGTAGGGCGCATTTAGTACCTCACACTTTCAATTCCCAAGACTTAGAAAGTCCTCAAGTGGTTAAGGCGCACTTTACCACCCCTTCTTCCAACTGGTGACACTTAGAATAATTCTAGCACCTCTCCCTAGGCCAAGGTGCATTTAGCTGGTGATTCTTCAAATTTCAAATACTTAGCAAAATTTCCAAACCTTCAGCTTTCTTTTCAAGCAGAGGTGTATTTGAGGGTGGTAACTTCAAACTTAGAAAAATTCCATGTCTCACTTCTCCTTCCAGGCACATCTCACCATTGAAGTTCCAATTTGCAACACTTAGAAAGTTCTCAAGCTCCATCATCTTGTTGGGGCGCATATGAGAGGGCCAACTTCAAGTGTGCATGCCTTAGACACTTTTCCAAGCTCTCCTTGCAAGTTTAGGCGCATTAGGCAAGGCCTACTTCAAGTCTTCAACACTTAGAGAATTTCAAGGCCTTCCCTCCTTTGTTGGGCGCATTTGGAGTAGGGAGCCTCAAATTTAAAACACTTAGAAACTTTGCTGGAGTCACTTCAGAGTTTGGGCGCATATGACTGGCTGAGCTTTCATTTTTAAGCACTTAGAATATTTTTCTATCAATCTCCAGTTTCAAGGGCGCATGTGGAGGGGTCTTCTTCAAATTTGAAAGACTTAGACAAATTTTCATGGCTTATCCTTCCAAGGACGCATTTACCTAGGTAAGCTCTCAGTTTTCCACACTTAGACATTTTAAAACTTACTTCTCCAACCTAGGGCGCAAATAACCCCTTGTGCTTTCATTTTTATTTGCCTTAGTCAAATTTCTAATCACCTCTTCCCTCTCAAGGCGCATTTTGACCCTAGAGCTTCTAATTTTCATACTTGGGAGAATTTTTTATGCCTTCTTCCCTCAAGGGGGCATTTGGAGGCATGAGCTTCCAATTTTTACACTTAGAAAAATTTCCTCATGGCATCTTTTCAAACCTTGGCGCATTTTGCCCTTGGAGCTTCAAATTTCAAGACTTGGAAAATTTCAAGGCACATCTCTTCTAGCAAAGGTGCAAATCATAGCTTGAGCTTTCAATTTCTCAGACTTGGAAAATTTCAAGGCACATCTCTTCAAGCTTGAAGGCGCATTCAAGATGTTGAACTTCAAATTTTGAATACTTAGTGCAATTTCATCATCCCCCTTTATCCTCAAGGCGCATTCAAGGTGCTTAGAAAATTTTCATCAACCTTCAGCTTTTAAAGGCATTTTTCACTGGCTGGACTTGAAAATTTATCAACTTCAGTGACATTTGTCAATTTTAGAGTGATTCGTTCATGCTAACCCTAGCTTGCCCTAACTTTCTAATTTTAGAAAGTTTCCCAAATTTTGAATTTCAAGCTAATTTCAAGCTCCAAAAGGCTGGATTTTGCTTTGTTTTGAATCTCGGGATGCATTTGTGCTATTGATGCCTGATATTTGTCTGTACCTGCTATTTTTAGCAACTTGCTAAAAATAGCAATTGCTCAGAATGCCTTCAAATTTTGCGTGTAGATTGCCTGAAGGGTGGTGATCATAGCTAGATACTGCATTTATACGATTGTTGTGTTTCGCCCTTGAATTTAGGAAACCCTAACTCCTCTGTACCAACCTGCTAAAAATAGTGTCAGATTTTCCATCCTCTGCAACTCCGTTTGATCTGAAATTCGCACCATAGGGTCTTCATCTCTTGCTTGACTTGTACCCGCTGATGCCTTGCGCTGACCTGCTATTTATAGCATGTTTCTGGAGGTGGCTTACTATTTATAGCAGCTGCTTGATTTTGAGACTTCCACAGCTCCGTTTGATTTGAAATTTGAATGACGTGCTCCTCACCACGTGACTTGCCTGCTGACATTGGCGCCTGCTGCTGAATTTCTATTTTTAGCCCGTTTCTGAAATGACTTACTATAAAGCTCCGTTTGCTTTCAAATTTTACCAGCAGATAGCTTGAAAGATGTTGATCGCAGTGGTATACACTGGTTTTTGAAAATTCTGGTATTTGACCCCTCATTTTGGGTCCCGAAGTTGGAAACCCTAATTGGTCTTGCATGCGTATCAAACGATCTCCATTTGTTCTCGTTTCTGTGGTATTGCGATCAGCTTGTGATTTTGAAGTGCTGGGAGGCGGCTGCTGGAATCTATCTGCTATAAATAGCAAGTTGCTGAATAAGTGATTATCCCCGTTTGCATGTCACATCACTGCGAAGCTCTTGAAAAACCCACAAGGAATATGCCGACATGCAAAGGAAACTCTGACATGCAAACCCTAAAAATAGCCTCGGAAGATTGAATTCTGAAAGTTGTTATCTCACTTTGCATGTTATACTGTCGCGAAGGTCTCAAAAAACCCACAAGGAATCCTCAGACATGCATCAAAAAACTTTGCATATAACCCCTGAAATTTGCCTCGGAAGCTGGATTGCTAAAAATAGTAAGTTGTCTGTTTTAGCCCAAATTTTGCCAGTGAGTAGCCTAATGTGTTTTGAATGTAGTGTGACTGTCGAAGCTTCAAGAACGTTGACAGAATGCCCTGAATTGCACACTTACTAAAAATAGTAAGTTTCCAAAATCTGATGGAATTTGAGTGGAAGTTTGCTGGAAGCACACTGACAACAATGTTAGTCTCAATTTTCAATATATTCACTTTTTTTGACCTCAAATTGACCATGAAAGTATAAACCCTAATCCTAAGACTTGGCCAAATTTCATGTTTAAGCTCAATGGAGGACACAACGTCGGAAAGTCAGACAGTAGAAAAGAGAGACGACAACAGGAAAACAAACTAAAATCAAGCCAAAAGTTCGGAACGAAGCAAAAATTAGGGGGTCCCCATTTGCAATGGGGCGATGTGTGAAAAAGGTCACAACACTGGCCAATATTGCTTCAACTTCCTGAATTGAAATAGGCAGGATATGATCAAGCTGAAACTCAAGTACTGTTACCATCTTCCCATGTCGAGTGCAAGACTTCCTCCAAGTGGTCAATGCATCCTGGGTATTCTGAATCAGGCTGGAGAAAGTCGAAGTGTTATCAAAGTCATCCTGCACAAAAGTCTTCACCTCTGAAAAGAAAGGCATCAATCCACTCCTCAAACGGTCCGTAGTTACTTCCTCCAGTCTCCTAGCAAATATAGCCTCAAGCGTGTTCAGGACTCCATCTATAATATTCCTCATGGCCTTTCTGACTCTGGCCGAATCTGCTTGTGCCGCATCAAAGAATCCTCAGCCTGTGACAACTGAAGAGTACCAATTGGTGAAATCATATCTATCACCCTCCTGAATCACGCCTCCCTCAACCAAAGTCTGTAAGGGAGCATGCATCAAAGCCTCCAGATGCTGAATAACCCTATTCTGATAGATATGAGTATCACCCCAAGCCTAATCAATTGCATCCATTCGTGCCATAATGCTGGAAGCTTGTTGATAAGCATGAGCAAGATCCTCCATAAACTTTTCTGTCTCAGCACGAACACTAGCAACCCACTTATCCGCCTCCTGTGCCATCTTCCTCAAGTCTTCCAAGCCGCTGATAGACTCTCTAGGAAACTCGGCTAGAAGCTCAATCGCCAGATTCTCCTGCCCACAAGGACGAGACAAATGCTGTACGTAACCAATCAATGTCTTGTGATCCTTCTTCAATTTCTTATATTTGCCCTCAGTCTGGAGCAATCTGTCTTTGAGTGCTTGGTAAGAGTTATCACACTCTTCAATTATCTGTGCTCCCGTGGGGCAGCCTAACTCCATGGTAGTGATTACATAGTTCTCTGGAATGGCCTCATCTCGATCGCACTCAATCCTTGGCACAACCACGTGAAGGGTGCGAGAGCCATCCTCATCTGTTGAAATCTTTGAAAATTTCCTAGCTCTCTTCTTTGTTGGAGGCGCACTGATCCTACTCAGGAATTCCTCCATCTCAACTGCTGGATCAGTTTCCTCAACGGGGCTCCTCATTCTATCTCTGACCCAATCCGGTACTACCTGCTATAAATCTGAAATAATAAGTGGCTATTCATTCCTTGCTTCTTCTTCACGGACCTCTTCTCTAACTTCATTCTGACGAGGCTCACCAACTTCCACGGGTTGAGTATCTCCTGAACCTTGGGCCTCCTGCCCTGCAACAGTGTCATCCTCTAATGCTGCCTTAATCTCATGTTGGAAGTGTGTATCTATGGCCGTTTCTTCATCTTCTTCCTGTTGGTTATCTTTGATAGGTGCGTTGACACTTTGGCCAACAGACTCCCTTCGAGGTGGCTGATTTGCCTCCTGTAATCCCTGCTCCTTGTTCAGTATATTTCTTTGATCAGTAAACAATGAAACTTCTTGTATACTTGGAGAATGAGTCTCCAATGGCGTAGGTAATGCCACCTTGACTCTTGGAGGCTTTGGCTAGATTGGCTCTTTCCTTCGTGACTCTGGAGCTCGAGCAACCTGCTTCTTTGTAGCAGTTGGCGACTTGTGATCTCCCATCAAGTTGTAAGTAAGAGGGATGGACCTGTTCTTCAGCCTATTCACATGCCTCTCAACCCATCCTCTGGTGAATGTCAGGACTGGTATGCCAAGTGTATCCAAATCCGCAATCTCCGGCTTTGACCAATCTGGAAGTGGGAGTGGTGTATCTCTTACTGTCTCATAATTTGGATGAAGAACATTCATATCCTCATCTACTTGGTCCGACACTGGAATAATCTTGAAAACATCCTTTTTCTTACCTCAACCTCATCCAACGCACCAGCCTAGTAATCTTCAATATTTGTCTTATGCCTGAACTCCTCTAACAGTATCCATTTGATATTCTTGTGAGGATCATAATACTGCCTGCTAGTGTGGTAAGAAAGATGGAAAAATTGAAGCTCGTTTTCAGCTTCCTTGGCTGCCTACAGTGAAGGACACATTTCATTTGAATTTCCCATGATAATCGGGAAGTCAAGTCCTCCCTTCTTTTTCTTCTGAATCTTATTGTAGGCAATGAGTTGCCTAGATATTTCTAACATCAATATTCTGTTCGTAGGGTATCTGGGCAACCTATATGGATATGAAGAGAACCCTTGCAGCCTAATATAAGTAAACTTCGGAAATTGGATGAACCAACACCCGTACCTTTCTATCAATTCTTGAGCCTCCTTGGAGATCCTGTGATGAGTTCTTTGCTGAAGTGATCTCGTTATGTGCATGGTGAAGGCGTCATTGACTCTCTTGTAATGAGGTGTGCTCGTCAAGTGTAGCTGTGGACAAGCCTCATGAATCTTGAGCTGCTGAGAGCCACACCCAATAGGATCCTTGTACGATATTCCTCTGTACTTCGTCATATGATCCAACATGTAGATAATGTATGAGCCCATGTAAAATGTCTTCGTTCTCCTCAAACTTCGGAGCTGCTCGTGCAAATTATCACTAATTATCACCGCCCAATTAATAAACTCCTTGCCTTCCAACACAAGATTGATGTAATAAAACATCCAAGGTTCAAAGATGAACGCCTGGGGGCATCCTCCAACTCTGTTGAGCATCATGATCAAATCATAGTATTCCTACTTCAAATCATCTGAGATTATCTGCTTTGGCAACTTCATGCGAGTGGGCTTGGGCTTGTTCATCCAACGAGAGTTTATCATATCAGCACATCTGTCAAATGTAGAGGCATACATACGTTCAACACGTTCTCTCGTTTTGTAGATCATCTTCTCATGTGAGGGAATTCCAAATGCCTCGCCAATAGCTATAGACGTGAGGTTGGCAAACAATCTGCCATCAGGTGAGACAATAGACGTTTGCTCTAGGTTGTAACAGTTAACACACTGAATTGCTGGTGGAAAACCAACAGCTGCATAAAGTCCACTTTTGACAATATTATGTGAAGTGATCGATGGACGATGGCCTCCAACTCCCATTATTCAACTTTTGAAAGCTTCCATGTTGAAAGAGCCCAAGTTTGTGTCAGCCAACTTCCCCAACCTCGAAGAGAATTTCGACTCCGGCAAGAAAGACTTGCTCAGATTCTTGATCACAGCTTGTCTGGACGCATTTGCCTTGCTGGATTCAACATTATTTTCCCTGCCAGCTGCTCTTACTTCAGCCATTCTGCAAAAACAAAAGATAGTCATCAGCAATTTAACTTAGAAAAATAATATCACATCGGGGCTGCCAGTAGACTTTCGAAAATGAGAAGCTGTAGCACTAAATTTCAACTTCAAACCTCAACTCCTCCTGCAGCAACTTCGGACTTTCAACACTGAGAAAATTATCTTGCAGCAATACCACTTCAGCACTTAGAAGAAAAATCAACCCAAGCTTGCTTAAGCACTTCTTAGCTTCAAACTTTTTTCACACTTAGAGCCAACTTCGAATTTCTCTCAACACCAAGATTTTTCTCACACTGCAATCTTCACTTTAGAGCTCCAATCGTACTTGCTAGTTGATGGAGAAAAATGAAACAACTTCACAGTTCATATAACCAAGTCGAATTCTAGAAGAAGCCAATTTTAGCCATTTCATTAAATTTCCACTACTTCACTGCAGGAATTCGAATTTCCCTCCTTAGGCAGCTGTAACACTTGGCATTTGGCATCTAGAATACTTTGACCTTCTAGAATTTCAAAATTTCCTCTTCACTGGTCAAGGCGTATTTTACTTTAGTATTTTAAAATCATCTTTTGAAAATATTAAATTCAATGGCTCCCCCTTTAGAAATTTATTTCACCAACTGAGGCATTAGCACTTGATTTCATCCATCTCTGGCTCGAAAAGATTATTCTCCTAAAGAATTTGATCAAAATCATCTAAGCAATCAATTTCAAATTCACCATTCAAGGCATTTTATGTTCAACAATATCTTTTTCCTTCTTGCCTTAGAAAATTTTAAATTTCCCTTAGGAATTTTCATAATTCAGGCGCCCATCAAAAATTTTCAACTCAAAATCCTTGGCGAGGTGTGGAAAATTTAAAAATCCATTCCCTGTTGAATACATCTAGTACCCAGAAGAAAATTCTCCCTAGAAAGCATCAAATTCATGGGTCTACAAATGAAGGGGTTCATTTAATTTTTGAATTTTATACCTTAGGAAAAATATTTTGCCATCAAATTTATCTTCATTCTTCATCTCTGGGCGTATTTTCCTTGCTTAGCCTTGACAATTTTCATCAACCTCATGAAGCTGGCACATTTTGATTCCTTCTTGCCAATTTATCCATGCCTTAGCAAATTTTATCATCCCCTCTCAGGCTTAGGCGTATTTCTCTAAAGGTGGAATTTTGTGCCTTAGAAAAAATTTCATCATTACTATGAACGTGGGCGCATATGAGGGGTCTAGAAGGATTTTCAATTTTTCCTTAGACATTTTCCTCCCATTCATCTCCAGTCATGGCACATTTGAGGGTGTGAGGAAGAATTCCTAACACTTAGCATATATTTTAAAAGCCACCACCTTCAATAACTTTGGGCGCATTTGATGCATCAAGGAGCAATTTCAACAATACTTAACATATTCCCTAGAATCATCTTGAACTTGGGTGCATTTTGCATGTCTAGAAGGAATTAACCATGCCTTAGCACATGTCTTAGCTTCACTTTGAATATGGGCGCATTTGGGACCCTCAGTAGGAATTAGCAATGCCTTAGCAAATTTTAAATATCCTCCAAGGCAAGGTGACTTGGGCACATATGGGGTATAGAGGAGGAATTTACACTTAGAAACTTTCTCACCCTTCTAGCAAGTTGGGCGCATTTCACATGTCTAGGAGGAACTTACCACTTGCCTTGGAAATTTTTCATCATCATCTCTCTTCTTGGGCGCATTTGGCATGTCTAGGAGGAATATCCCAACGCCTTAACTGCTTTTCCTTGATGCCTCTTGAGATGGGCGCATTTTGAGGGTCAAGGAGGAACTAGCAACGCCTTGAAGACTTTTCATCTCCTTGACTTGATGAGGGCGCACTTAGGGGGTGGTGAAGGAAATTGCAATGCCTTAAAAACTTTTTTTCATGTCCTTAGCTAGATAACTTGGGCGCATTTCATGACCCCAGCAGGAATTTGTCATGACTTAACTTATTTTCCTCACCTCCTTTCATGACAAGGCACATTTAGGGGGGGTCCTGCAGGAATTAACAAGGCCTTAACTTATTTTCCTCACCTCCCTTCATGATAGGGCACATTTTGAGGGTCGAGGAATTTTCTTGGACTTAGAAAAATTTTCAAGCATCTTCTCCTAGCTTTACCTTGGGCGCATTTCATAGGGGGTGAAGGAATTTCCTCAGACTTAGGCATTTTTTAGCTTGCTCGCCCCTATTTACTATATTTAAGTTTCTAGTTTTTGATCTTCTGAAGCTTGGATTGACCTGAAATTTTAACCACAGGATCCTCATGACCTAGTTAAGCTGTTCACATTGCCATCTCATGCTGACTTGCTATTTATAGTATGTTTCTGAAGGTGATTTAGTATTTATAGTAACTGCTTGATTTTAGGACTTCTGCAACTCCGTTCAACTTAAAATCTGACTGACGTGATCCTCATGGGTTGACTTCCCTGTTCACATTGACGCCTGCTGCTGACTTGCTATTTATAGCCTGTTTCTGGAGTGCCTTACTATAAATAGTAAGTGCTCGGATTGCCTTCAAATTTCACCAGTGGAATCCTTGAAAGATACTGATCACAATGGGATACTTCAGTTTTCGAAGATTTTGGCGTTTGACCCCTCATTTTGGGTCCCGAAGTTGTGAACCCTAGTTTGACTTGCATGTTGATCAAATGACCTCTGTTTGACCCCGTTTTTGTGATACTGAAGTGCTGGGGGGGGGGCTGCCAGAGTGGATTTACTAAAAATAGCAAGTCCCCGAAAAAGTGACCAACTTTGTTTGCATGTCACATCACTACGTAGCTCTTGAAAAACCCATAAAGAATAACCTGACATGCACTAAAAAGTCCTGCATGCAAACCCCAAAAATAGCCTTTGAAGACAGCTCCTGAAAAAGGTCTTGATCCTGGTTTGCATGTTACATCACTGCGAAGCTTTCGAAAAACCCACAAAGAATAACCTGACATGCATTGAAAAGTCTTGCATGCAAACCCTAAAAATAGCCTCTGAAGGCTGAGTGCTGAAATTTATCATCTCATCTTGCATGTTATATCACCGCGTAGGTCTCAGAAAACCCAAAAACATTCTCCAGACATGCATTGAAAAACTTCGCATGTAAACCCTAAAATCAGCCCTTGAAGGCGTTACTTGCTAAAAATAGAAAGTTGTCAGATTTGGCTCAAATTTTGCAAACAAGCAGATTGATGTGTCCTGGATGCAGTGTGACAGATAGAACTTCAAAAGTGCTGAGAAAATGTCCCAAATTATGCACTTACTAAAAATAGTAAGTTGTCAGAATTCAATGAAATTCTGCTGGGAACCTGCTGGAAGCTTACTACATGTATTGCCAAACTCATATTTAAATTCACTCACTCCATTTGAATTCAAACTGATTGGAAGAAAGCAAACCCTAATTCTTAGGCTTAGCCAAAATTTCATGTTTAAGCCCAAAGACGGGCACATCCTTGGAAAGACAGACAGCAGAAAGAGACAGAAAGAGAGAGAGAGACAAAACCAAAGCCAAAAGACGAGGAATGGAGCAAAAATTAGGGGGTCCCCATTTTAAATGGGGTGATGTGTGAAAAGGTCACAACAATACCTCTTGGAGTTGCAAACCTTTATGCCTCCTGCATTGTTTGCTTAGCCCATAGAGGTCTCTTTTTCCCAATCACAATATTGGTAGGCCCATCAGTAGTTTCCAAGGGTTCAACTGGATCATTATCTTCCTTTGGTTCTGAAGTCTCCCTCTGAATCTCAAGAGTATGGTCAACTTCCATATCCTGAGGAGACTCTTCACCATCAATCTCCATGTGAGTACCCTTGGATCTCCTGAATGCAACATCTTCCTCAAATGTGACATCTCTACTGATCTCGATCAACTTTTGACCTAGAATGTATATCCTGTAGGCTTTTGATGTCTCACTGTAACCCACAAGTATTCCCTTCTTGCTAGAAGGCTCCAACTTTGTCCTCTTTTCCTTTGGTACATGAACATACACTGGACATCCAAAGATCCTCAAATGACTCACTTCTGGCTTCTTCCCAGTAAAGGATTCTTCAGGAGTCATGTTCTCTAGGATTTGGTGAGGACTTCTATTTTGAACATAGATTGTTGTCCTAGAAGCTTCTGCCCACAGGAAGGTTTGTAGATCTTGGTCATGAATCATGGCTTTTGCTGCTTCCACGATTGATCTGTTCTTCCTCTCTGCAACACCGTTCTGTTGAGGAATATAAGGAACATTGAATTCCCTCTTAATCCCAGCTTCAATGCAATAGTTCCGAAAGCTGCCGGAGGTATACTCTCCTCCATTATCGGATCTTAGGACTTTTATCTTCTTCCCGGACAAATTCTCCACCTAAGCTTTGAATTCTTTGAACCTTTCTAATACTTCCTTAGATTCTTTAGATTTCAAGAAATAAATCCAAGTCTTTCTAGAGTAGTCATCAATAAAAAGAATGTAATACAAGAAACCACTCGAAGAAGCAACAAACATTGGACCACATAAATCAAAATGAATGAGATCTAGAATACATTTGGATCTACTTTCTCTACTATGAAATGGAGCTTTTGTATTCTTACCCATTGCGCAACCTTTGCAAGTACCTTCATGCTCCTGGTTGAACTTTGGAAGACCAATGACCATCTTCTCTATGATAGGTAGGGCTCAGAAGTGAAGGTGAGCCAATCTTCGATGCCATAGATCGCACAAGCTGGAAGAGTCATGCACTAGTGCCTACAGAGGGCGAGTGCATAGCCTATAGAGGGTCTCATGTCTAACTCCAATTACTCGAGCTGTCTTGAAGTTGGAATTCTTCGTCCATACAAGAACTTTTCCTTTGGAGAAGGCAACTTGGTACTGTTGTGACCTTTTCACACATCACCCCATTCAAAATGGGGACCCCCTAATTTTTGCTCCATTCCTCATCTTTTGGCTTTGGTTTTGTCTCTCCCTCTCTTTCTGCGGTTTGTCTTTCTGGGGATGTGCTCGTCTGTGAGTTTAAACGTGAAATTTTGGGCAAGTCTATGGATTTAGGGTTTTGCACTTTCCAACCAATTTGTGGTCAAATGAAGTGAATAAATTGGAAACAGAGCTTAACATTGATGTCAGTATGCTTCCAGTTGATTCTCAGCTAAATTTCATCAGATTCCGACAACTTACTATTTTTAGTAAGTGTGTAATTCAGAGCGTTCCTTCAGCATTCTTGAAGTTTTAACAGTCACATTGCATTCAGAACACATCAAGCTACTCACTGGCAAAATTTGAGCTAAAACAGACAACTTGCTATTTTTAGCAGTTCAACTTCCAGAGCAAATTTCAGGGTCTATATGCGAAGTTTTTCAGTGCATGTCTGAGGATTCCTTCTGGGTTTTCTGAGACCTTCGCAATGGTGTAACATGCAAAGTGAGATAACGACTTTCAGAGTTCAGCCTTGAGAGGCTATTTTTAGGGTTTGCATGTCAGGATTTTATTTGCATGTCTGATGATTCCTTGTGGGTTTTTCGAGAGCTTCGCGATGATGTGACATGCAAAGCAGGATAATCACTTCTTCAGCAACTTACTATTTTTAGCAGATGCATTCCGGCAGCCACCTCCCAACACTTCAGAATCACAAACTGATCGCTATGCAACAAAAACGAGGACAAACGAAGGTCATTTGATATGCATGCAAGTCAGATTAGGGTTTCCAGCTTCGGGACCCAAAAAGATGGGTAAAAGTTCAGAATTTTCAAAAACCGGTGTATACCACTGCGATTAGCATCTTTCAAGCTATCCGCTGGTAAAATTTGAAGGCAAACGGAGCACTTAATATTTATAGTAAGTCATTTCAGAAACTGGCTAAAAATAGTAAATCAACGTCAGGTACCGGTGTCGACAGGCAAGTCACGTGGTGAGGAGTGCGTCATTCAAATTTCAAGTCAATTGGAGCCGTGGAGATATCAGAAACAATCAGTTACTATAAATAGCAAACTACCTTAAGAAATATGCTATTTTTAGCAGGCCAGCTCAAGATGGCAGTGTGAACGGGCTAAGTAGGTCATGAGGGTCTAGTGGTTAAAATTTCAAATTGACTCGAGCTTCAGAGATGTGAAAATCAGAGGATTTACTATAAATAGCAGGGCATGGATAAATAGGCAGAAGCAAATAAAAAATGGCTAAGTCTGAAGAACTCATTCTTCACCACCTCCAGAATGCGCCTACTTCAGTTGGAGAGTCAGGAAAAACACTAAGTATCAAGGTTCATCCTATGCCCAAATGCGCCCAAATGAAAGCATGCAAAGAGGGAACAAGAAAGTCAAAATGTCAAAGAGTTTTATCTTGCTCATGTCTCCATTTGCGCCCTCATCCTCAGCCAAGCATGCAAAAGTTTCTAAGTGTTAAATTCACCTTCTACCTCCATTTGCGCCCAAGGGAGGATGAAGATGTTGAAAATTTCTAAGTAAGAGTTTCATCCTTCTCACTATGCTAAATGCGCCCAAGTCAAGTGGGGTCAAGGCAAACAATTGACCTCCACCTTACCCCTTTGAATGTGCCCATGCAAGATTAAAAAGGAATCTAAGGCGTAATACATGTAAGAGAAGATTCCAAGTGTTAAATTCCTCACCACCTTCAAAATGCGCCCATGAAAGCTAGAAAGAAGACAAAAAAAAAAGGCATAAGTTTCATCCTCCAACACATGTGAAATGCGCCCATGCTTCAAGAAGGAAGTAAGAAGTCAAAAAGGTCAAAGAGAAAGGTGTTAATGTGTTAATCCTTTACCTCATGCCAAATACGCCCAAGCTGCATGGTAGAATAATTTTGAAAAAGAATCAAGAGCATGGATGTTTATATCCTCTTCACCATGCTAAATGTGCCCATACCCAATCTAGTCAAAGGAGGTCAAGGATGGCGTTAGAAGTTTATCCTCCACTTGACACTTCAAGATGCGCCCATCACAAGCATGAAAACAAGTCAAGGTGACATTGCAAATGTTTTATCCTTCATGACTAAGGAAATGCACCCAAGTTGATATGAATAAAGGGTGAATATTGCTGGGCGTGGAGAATATCCTTCATGACAAGTGAAATGTGCCCTAAATGCAAGGTGGTGAAATAAAATAACTAAGACGTTAGAAATTGCCAAGTGATGAATAAAGTATAGAGGGCGTTGGAATTTAAATATTCCCCATGACATGATATGTGCTCTCAAGGCATTTAAAAGAAAATTTTTCTAAGTGAATTTCTTCACCACAGGAAGAATGGATTGAAGAATGAATAAAATTTTCTAAGGAAAAAATTCAAAAAAATGCTAAGTGATTTAAAATTTTTCTAAGGCACAAAATGTTCTTCCTTAAGAAAAACGCCTAAGTCTGGTGAAGTGATGAAATTTCCTGAAGCATGGATAAATTGTTGATGGAGAAGTCAGTGGATGCCAGCATTGCAGGGTTGATAAAAAAAGTTTTCAAGTCAGAGCAACAAGAAATGTTCACATATGTGAAGAATGGATTAAATTTGTTAAAAAAATTATTTTTCCAAGGTTCAAAATTCAAGAAAATTAAATGAACCTGTTCGTTGTATACCCATGAATTCGATGCATTCTGAGGAAAATTTTCTTCTGGGTATTGAAGATCTTCGACAAGGAATGGATTTCAAAGTCTTCCATAGTTTGCCGAAGCCTTCAGGATGGAGATTTTTGATGGGCACAGGATTGATGAGTTTCCTAAGGAAAATTTGAAAATTTTCTAAGGCAAGGAATAAAATGTTTTGTTGAAGATAAAGTGCCTTGACGGATGAATTTGAAGTTGGGTGCCTAGATAAATTTTGATCAAATTCCTGATGACATACCAGAGTGAAGTACGCCCAAGCAGAATACAAGATGGGTTGGAAATTTGGCTAAGGCATGAAGAATTTGAGGATGAAGTTTGTTAGAAGAAAAACGATGAACCCTTGGAGATCAAAACATGAAAATCTTGGTAAGTAAGTTGAGTTTATGTTATGAAGTGTTATAATACTCTTCTCCTTGTTTGTTTTGCAGGAGGAACGTTGAGACCAAGCGGTGACGACTTAAAATGATGAAGCAAGTAATCCAAGATGACATCTCAACCTCGAAGGAAGAGAAGTTGCAAAAAGTGGCTAAGTGTTGAAACTTAGTATGTGTCCAACTCAAGTGACAAAGAAGAAGTTGAAGAACAATGTCAAGAAGAAGATCAAGAGCAGTGTGAACGCGTTTCAAAGCTGGAATCTTCTAGAAGGATAATGGACATTAATGGCTCATTTATTACCCCACCCCTCTTGGTGGCAGTTTTTAGGGTGAATCTTGTTTAGGGCTGAGGTGGCGCGATCTGGGCCATCCAGCTGATTGTAATCTGAGCCGTCCGTTGGACTTGGCCAGCTATAAAAGGGGCATCCCCCCTCATTTGAATCTCATTAGAATCAGAATTAGATAGTAGAGTTGGAGACATCTTGTTAGAGGGCTAGCTTGATAGTTTAGCTTAGTATGGAAAAGAAGGAAAGTTTTCCTTTGAAAACTTTTGTAAGAGATTGTTGTGTAAAACTTTCATAATAGAAGACCTTTTCATTGATGGTGAAATTTGTCTTGGTTATGGATAGCTAGCAAGGTTTCTTCATCCCTTCAGCTCCAAGTAGTGTAAAGTAGCATAAAATGCAAGTAGTTTACTGTGGATTTGTGGTGTTTGATCGAAGTAGCTTCTCTTTATCCATACCACTAGCAACTTGCTGATGGTGAGTTTGCCTTGCGTGGTCAATTGGAAATCATTTCAAACTTAACTTCGATTGTGGTTCGTATGCTTGTATGCATCGTTGTGATGGTACATATATGTTGAATTATAATCTGAATATTCTTCGTTACTCCTCTGAAGATTGCACCAATTTTGCTGAAGTTGTCTGATGCGAGGCTAGGTAAAATCCAGTTGAAGTCTGCTGAAGTTGAACTCCACATATCTTGCATTTAGATAGAACATAAACTTCTTAGGCCCTACACTCATTTAATTTCAGTTCATTTCTGGTTAGAATTAGGAAACTTGTGCTCACTTGCCAAATCATTTGAATTACATGAAAGCCCCTCAGTCCGCTGTCTGCTGTCAACTGTCGAACAATTGTGTAAGTCCCCTTGAAATACTAGCAAAATCACATCAAGCCAACTAAGACTTCTTGTGACCTTTTTCACACATCGCCCCATTGCAAATGGGGACCCCCTAATTTTTGCTTCGTTCCGAACTTTTGACTTGATTTTAGTTTGTTTTCCTGTTGTAGTCTCTCTTTCTACTGTCTATTTTTCCGAGGTTGTGTCCTTCATTGAGCTTAAACGTGAAATTTGGCCAAGTCTGAAAATTAGGGTTTCCATCTTACTGGTTAGTCTGAGGTCAAGCAAGGTGAATAAATTGAAAACAGAGATTAACATTGAGGTCAGTGTGCTTCCAGCAAGCTTCCACTGAAATTCCATCAGATTCTGGCGACTTACTATTTTTAGTAAGTGTGCAATTCAGGGCATTCCATCAACAATTTTCAAGTTTCGATCGTCACATTGCATTCAGAACACATCAAGCTACTCGTGTGCAAAATTTGAGCTGAAACAGACCACTTGCTATTTTTAGCAATTCAAGCTTCCGGAGCAGATTTCAGGGCTTAGATACAGAGTTTTTCAACGCATGTCTCGATATTCCTTCTGGGTTTTCGAAGACCTTCGCGACAGTATAACATGCAAAGTGAGATGACAACTTTCAGAGTTCAGCCTTCAGAGGCTATTTTTAGGGTTTGCATGTTAGGGTTTTCTTTGCATGTCTGAGGATTCCTTGTGGGTTTTTCGAGAGCTTCGCAATGATGTGACATGCAAACGGAGATGGTCACTCATTTGGGAACTTACTATTTTTAGCAGGTGCATCCTGGTGGCCGCCTCCCAGCACTTCAGAATCACAAACTGATCGCAATGCAGCAGAAATGAGAACAAACGGAGATCATTTGATATGCATGCAGAACAAATTAGGGTTTTGTTGATGTGATTTTCGTGACCGCACCAATTAGCAGAACGAAATTGTCCGAAGGCTATTCCATTCTCTCTTGATCAAAGTATTCCGTGCGCTAAGATTGCAAGAGAGTTCGCACGTTCAACTCCAAGGTTCCGAAATACTTAAAATACCCTCAGTTGGTTTGATGTGAACTGTTGTTTTCACGAGGGGACTTACACAATTGTTCAAGATTCTTGCAGTTAATAGTAGATGGATGATTTGAAGGGGATTTTGCACGTATGATTTGGCAATAAGGTATGTACTTTTCTAAAACTAACCAGAAATGTGCGGAAAGTAAATGAGTGCAGGGCCTAAGAAACTTATATTCTATTCTAAATGCAAGCTATGTGGAGCTCGATTTCAGCAGACTTTGACCGAATTTCACCTAGCCTCCTATCGGACAGCTTCAGCAAAATTAGTGCAATCTTCAAAGGGATAGCAAAAGATATTCAGATTACAATTTAGCATACGTATACCATTAGGACGATGCATATAAGTATACAAATCACAATTGAAGTTAAACTCAAGATAATTTCCAGTAGACCACGCAAGGCGAACTTGTCATCAACAAGCTACTAGTGGTATGGAATGAAATGAAGCTACCTCAATAAAACACCACACATCAAAGTAAACTACTTGCATGAGATGAAAATTATGCTACTTTATGCTACTTGGATCCGAAAGGATGAAGAGACCTTGCTAGCTATCCATGACAAAGACGAATTCCACCATCAATGAAAAGATCTATTATCATGAAAGTTTTATACAACAATCTCCACAAAAGTTTTCAAAGGGAAAACTTTCCTTCTTCTCCACACTATGCTAAACTATCAAGCAAAATGTCTACTCTGCTCTACTCTCTAATCTCCAATCTCTAGCTCTGATTCTAATTCTAATTCTAATGAGGTACAAATGAGGGGGACTCCCCCTTTTATAGATAGCCCAGTCCAATGGACGGCTAAGATTACAATCAAAAGAGGGGCTAAGATTAGGCCACCTCAGCCCTAACACTAAAAACTGCCAGAATAGGGAGTGGTGCAATAAATGAGCAAAGATTCCCACTCACTCCCAAAATAGTAAAGGCAATTAATGCCCACAATCAGCCTTCTAGAAGATTGTCGTCCAGTAGTGCATTCTCATTCTTCTCTCTGGCTGTAAACTCGATGAACCTGCCAAGCACAACCTCAACCTCCTGAACTGAAATAGGTGGAATGCAATCAAGCTGGAACTCTAACACCGTGATTGATGGTTCATGCCTTGCACAAGATTTTCTCCAAGCGACTAAAGAATCTTGCGTGCTCTGGATCAAGCTGGAGAAAGTAGAAGTGTTTTCGAAGTCATCTTGTACGAAGGTCTTCACCTCTGAAAAGAAAGGCACCAGCCTACCCCTCAAATTATCAGCAGTCACCTCATCTGGATTCAACCGCCTAGCAAATATGGCCTCGAAAGTATTCTGGACTCCATCAATGATATTGGCCATAGCCTTTCGTATTCTAGTTGAATCCGCCTGTGCTGCGTTGAAGAAACCACGTCCCGTGATTGTTGAAGAATACCATCTAGAAAATTCGTACCTGCCATTCTCCTGAATGACCCCTCCATCAATCAACAACCGCAAAGGAACATGTCTCAATGCCTCAAGACACTGAATTACTTTGCTCTGATAAACCGAAGCATCACCCCAGGCCTAATCAACTGCCTCCATCCATGCCAAAATACTAGAAGCCTGCTGAAAAGCAAGAGCAAGGTCTTCCATAAACTTTCCTGTCTCAACACGAACTCCCATGACCCACTTGTCTGCCTCCTGTGCCATCTTCCCTAACTCCAACAAGCCACTGATTGACTCTCTGGGTATCTCAGCTGGAAGCTCTATTACTGGAATCTCCTGCCCACGAGGACGAGACAACTGCTGCACATATCCTATCAAAGCCTAATGCTCTTTTTTCAACTTCTTGTACTTTCCTTCGTTTTTAAATAATCTGTCCTTGAGGGCGTGGTAGGAGTTATCACATTCTTCTACAATTTGTGCACCTGTGGGGCGTCCTAACTCCAAAGTTGTGACCACGTAGTTTTCGGGTATTGCTTCATCTCGGTCACAATCAACCTGTGGCACGGCTACGTGAAGGGTGCGAGAGCCATCCTCTTCAGTTGATATCTTTGAAAACTTTCACACTCTCTTCTTCTGTGGAGGTGCGCTGATCCTGTTCAAAAACTCTTCCATTTCAACTGCTAGATCAATCTTTTCGCTGGGGCTTCTTCTCATCCTATCCCTGAGCCAATCAGGTACTGTATATTGTATATGAAATGGTTGCTATTCTTGTGCCTCTACTTCATAGACTTGTTCAACTTCCACATCATTTTGGTGAGGCTCATCGTCCTCAAGTGGCTGAGTATTTCCTGAAACTATATCATCATAATCTTCCAAAGCCGTCTCTAACTCTTGCTGAAACTAGGGGTCAGTAGTAGTCCCCTCATCATCTTGCTGATCGTCCCTAGCAGGTGCGTTGACACTTTGGCCAACTGATTCTCTCCGTGGTGGCTGATTATTTTCCTGTACCGCTTGCACCTGATTCAATGCATTTCTTTGATCAACAAATAAAGAAACCTCCTGTATGCTTGGAGAACGTGTCTCCAATGGCGTGGGTGATTCAACTGCAACTCTTGGAGGTTTCGGCTGAACGAGCTCCTGCCGAACTGGCTCTTTCCTTCGAGATTCTGGACCTCGTGTGATTTGTTTCTTTTTGCTGGTGGTGGGTGTCCTGTGATCTCCCATCAAATTGTAAGTTAAAGCAATCAACCTACTTTTCAACCTGCTCACACGCCTGTCAACCCATGCTCTGGTAAATGTCAAGACCGGAATAGAAAGCGTGTCCAAGTCAGCAACCTCTGGTTCTGACCAATCCGGGAGTGGAAGTGGAGTATCTCTCACTGCACCATAATTTGGATGGACAACGTCCATGTCCTCATTTACCTGGTCTGGTACCGGAATGACTTCACACTCTCTGATCATGTTTATTGGCAACCGAGAGAACATTCTTTTCCTGACTTCAGCCTCGTCTGATGTATCAGCCCAATAATCCTCAATATTTGCCTTATGTTTAAATTCCTCTGACAGTACCCATTTGATGTTATTATGCGGGTCATAGTGCTGTCGGCTGGTGTGATATGAAAAGTGATAAAACTGAAGTTCACTCTCGGCTTCTCTAGCTGCCTGTAATGAAGGACACACTTCATCTGAATTGCCCATGACAATTGGCAAGTCAACACCTCCCTTCTTCTTTTTCTTCTGAATCTTATCGTAGGCAACCAATTGCCTAGATATCTCTAATATTAATATTCTGTTGGTTGGGTACTTAGGCAGTCTATATGGATATGACGAAAATCCTTGCAGCCTTATGTAAGAATGTTTTTTTGGAAATTGTATAAACCAACACCCATACCTCTCAATCAATTCTTGGGCTTCTCTCGAGATCCTGTGATGCATCTGCTCCTGAAGCAATCTCGCGATGTGCATGGTGAAAGCGTCATTGACACGCTTGTAATAGGTAGTACTTGCCAAATGCAACTGCGGACAAGCCTCATGAATTTTAAACTGATGAGAACCACAGCCAATAGGTTTCTTATATGAAATTCCTCTATATTTCGTCATACAAGCCAGCATGTAAATGATGTAAGAGCTCATATAGAATGTCTTTGTTCTTCTCAGGTTCAAGAGTTGCTCGTGCAAATTGTCACTGATCATTTCAGCCTAGTTGACGTACTCTTTTCCTTCCAGCACGAGGTTGATGTAATAGAACATCCATGGCTTGAAAATAAACGACTGTGGGCAGCCTCCAACTCGACTCAACATCATAATGAGATCATAGTACTCCTGCTTCAAGTCATCTGATATAATTTGCCTCGGCAACTTCGTACGAGAGGGCTTGGGGTTGCTCATCCAGTGAGTATTGATCGTCTCCGTGCATCTCTCGTATGCAGAAGCATACATTCGCTCAGCTCGCTCCCTCGATTTGTAAATCATGTTTCTATGCACTGGGATTCCGAAGGCTTCACCAATGGCAGTAGGAGTGAGGTTGGCGAGCACTTGTCCATCTGGTGACATGATTGATCTGTGATCTTTCTCATAGTAGTTGGTGCACTCCATCATCATCTCCAAACACTGAATGATTGGTGGGAAACCAGGAGCTGCATATAACCCACTTCGAACAATGTTGTGTGAAGTGTTCGAAGGTCGATGATTACCAATCCCCAACATTCGATTCTTGAAAGTCTCTAGGTTGACGGAGCCCAAGTTCGTATCTGTCAGCTTGCCCAACTTCGAAGTAAACTTCGATTCTGGCAAGAAAGACTTGCTCAGCTTCTTTATAACAGCTTGCCTGGATGCACCATTGTTATCCTTGCTAGTCGCCCTTGCCTCAGCCATCTGCAAGACAATAAACATTCATCAGCAAATTAATTTAGAAAAATAAATAAAATACTTTGCAGGGCTGCCAGTCGACTTAAAGAAGTTGCACTATTATTTCTCGTTTGCAAACCTCAACTTCTTCAATAAATTCGAACCTTCAATACTTAGTAAGTTCTGGTAGGTAAACTCAACAACTTCACACTTTCAATAGATTTTCTAAGTTTGATGCAATAACTTCAATCAACAACTAAACTCTTGTAAATTCGAATTTCTCCAACCTCAAATAACTTAGCAGGTGCGCACTTCCTTAGCTTCAGCAACTTCGCTCTTTGAATTCACACTTCTTCAATTTCAAATCAGCAAGTTCGCACTTTTAAACTCTCAGCACTATTCTTTTCAAATCGAAATTTCTCCACTTCAGCTTCAGCAAAATTTTGAACTGCTTCAGCAGTTCAGACTCAACACTGGACTCAAAGCAAATCAAATTTCTTTAGCTGTGAAAAAGAAGTGAATAACTCTCAGCTGTTATAGGAAAATTGATTTCTAGAAGAGGCTAAGTTTAGCCAGTGAATTAAATTTCCACTACTTCATTCGAATTTCCCTCCTCTGGCATTTCTTACACTTGTCTTTCGTCGTCTGGAATCTCATTCTTCTAGAAGTTCAACTTTGATTGGCATCTTTTGAATTCACTTTCAAAATTTTTTAATTTAAACTCATCAATTTAACAATTTCCATTCACCAGCCGAAGTTCTGTCTTGCAAATTTTCAATTTGAATCATCTCTGACGCTCTGGAAAATTCACCAGTGAAGAATTCAATCAAAATCATCTAGGCAATTTACTTTAAATTCATCATCTGGAGAAACCCATCTTGAAAACACATTTTATTCACTTTGCCTTAGAAAATTTTAAATTCTCCCTTAGGAAAA
This sequence comes from Sequoia sempervirens, assembly GCA_007258455.2. Lineage (NCBI taxonomy): Eukaryota > Viridiplantae > Streptophyta > Pinopsida > Cupressales > Cupressaceae > Sequoia > Sequoia sempervirens. The sequence goes on from VDFB02193867.1 coordinate 296,178,623, forward strand.
TTTCACAATTCGAGCACTGATCAAATTCTTCATGCTGAAGGCCTTGGCGAAGTGCAAAAGACATAGAAATCCCTTCCTCATCACAAACGTCCAGTACCCAGAAGAAAATTTTCTCCAAAACGCGATGAATCCATGGGTACACAACAAACGGGTTCATTTAAATTTTTAAATTTCGAACCTTAGAAAAATATTATTCAATCAATTTTAATCTCGTTCTTCATCTCTGTGATTGTATTGTGTTGCTCTGACTTGAGAAATTTTAAAATTCATCCTGCAATGCCAACATCTTCTGACTCCGTCACTGGAAAATTTATTTGTGCCTCAAGAAGAATTTCACCACCCTAGGTCTAGGCATATTTTCTAAGGAAAAAAATATTTTGCCTTAGAAATTTTTTTTTTGAATCACCTTGAGAGTTTTGCCTCAAGAAATTTTCAATTTCATCTTTACTCATTTTCCTGTGTTCAACGTCTAGCACATTATACTTCACTTCCATCACCTTGGGCGTATTTGCTTATCATGAAGGATATACTTTGAATCCACGCCTAACATTTTATTCACCACTTAGCAATATTTTCTCTCATCAACTTTATTCCACCACCTTTACACTCCACTTTAGGCGCATAGCATACTTGATGAAGGATAAAACCACGCCTAGCATACTTCACTTCACACGCCTTGGCAATATTTTCTATCTAGCATCAACTTTATTTTTACCACGCCTTGTATTTTATTCACCCTTGAAAGACATTTAATTTCCCACGCCTTAGCAATTATCATTTTTTTTTCTTTATACTTCATTTTAGGCGCATATCATGTGTGAAAAGGGATAAGCTTTCAACGCCTAGAACATATAAATCTCTCCTCTTTGTGCCTTGGGCGCACATTACCCTTGCTAGAAGACTTCACTTCCAACGCCTAGGCAACATTAATTTTTTTAATTCCACCCCCACACTCTTTATTCACCCTTTTACTTACCTCAACTTAGGCGCATATCACACTTCATGAAGGTTAAAATATTCAATGCCACTCTTAGTCTATCTTGGGCGCATTTCGCATGTGGTGAAGGATGAAACACATTCAAACACTCTTGACTTTTTGACTTTGCATGGGCGCATTTGAGAGAGAGAGAAGAATGAAACTTCAACGTGACTCTTGAGCTTCCTTGTTTCGTCTTCACATGACCTCTTTTGGGTGCATTTAGGCCTAGGAGGAGGATTTTAAATTTCCACGCCTTGCATGTGACTCTTCACCTCCCTTATTTTTGTCCTTACACGCCCTCTTTTGGGCGCATTTAGGCCTAGGAGGAGGATGAAAACTGTTGACTCCTTTGACTTCTTTCTTTTTGGGCGCATTTTGCCATAGGAGGAGGACGAAGTTTTATACTTAGAATTTTTTTTTGCTAACATCTTGCTTGCATGAGGGCGCATTTTGGCTAGGCAGGAGGACGAGTTTTGTTGACTTTCTTGACTTTCTTGGACTCCTCAAGCATGGGCGCATTTTGCCTAGGCAGGTGGATGAAAACTTGAACTTAGAAATTTTTTCAAACTTCTTTATTAACTTGGGTGCATTTTTAGGTAGCTACAGGATGAAGTCCAATACTTAACCATTTTTTCTTCGTCTTCATCAACCTGTTGGCACTGCTATTTTTAGCTGGCCTGCTATTTTTAGCCCATTTCTGAAGGTGGTTTGCTATTTATAGTAACTGCTTGTTTCTGATACTTTCACAACTCCGTTTGATTTGAAATTTGAAAGAGGTGCTCCTCACCACGTGACCTGCTTGCTAACATCGGCGCATGCAACTGATTTGCTATTTTTAGCCTATTTCCAAAATGACTTACTATAAATAGTAAGTGCTCCGTTTGACTTCAAATTTTACCAGCAGATAGCTTGAAGGATGCTGATCGCAGTGGTATACACCGGTTTTCGAAAATTTTGACTTTTTACCCCTCTTTTTGGGCCCCGAAGCTGGAAACCCTAATTTGTTCTGCATGCATATCAAATGATCTCCGTTTGTTCTCGTTTCTGCTGCATTGCGATCAGTTCGTGGTTCTGAAGTGCTGGGAAGCGGCTGCCAGGATGCACCTGCTAAAAATAGTAAGTTCCCAAATGGGTGACCATTTTCGTTTGCATGTCATATCACTGCGAAGCTCTTGAAAAACCCATAAAGAATATGCCGACATGCAAAGGAAACCCTGACATGCAAACCCTAAAAATAGCCTTTGAAGGCTGAACTCTGAAAGTTGTTATCTCACTTTGCATGTTATACCATCGCAAAGGTCTCTGAAAACCCAGAAGGAATCTCCAGACATGCGTTGAAAAACTCTGCATCTAAGCCCTGAAATTTGCTCTAGAAGTCAAACTGCTAAAAATAGCAAGTTGTCCGTTTTAGCTCAAATTTTGCACACTAGCAGCTTGATGTGTCCTGAATGCAGTGTGACGATCGGAACTTCAAAAGTGTTGACAGAATGCCCCGAATTTCACACTTACTAAAAATAGTAAGTTGCCGGAATCTGATAAAATTTCAGTGGAATCCTGTTGGAAGCATACCGACATCAATGTTAGTCTCAATTTTCAATTTATTCACCTTGCTTGACCTTAGATTGGCCGGGAAAGTACAATCCCTAATTTTCAGACTTGGTCAAATTCACGTTTAAGCTCAACGGCGGATACATCCCTGGAAAGGCAGACACCAGAAAAGAGACGAAAAGAGAGAGAGAGAGACAAAAACCCAAGCCAAAAGACCAGAATGGAGCAAAAATTAGGGGGTCCCCATTTTGAATGGGGCGATGTGTGAAAAGGTCACAACAGGTTTCCAACTTCGGAGCTTGAAAAGGGGTAAAAAGTTAGAATTTTCGAAAACCGGTGTAAAGCACCGCGATCAACATCCTTCAAGCTATCTGCTGGTAAAATTTGAAGACAAACGGAGCACTTATTATTTATAGTAAGTCATTTTGGAAACAGGCTAAAAATAGCAAGTCAGCGGCATGCACCGATGTCGACAGGCAGGTCACGTGGTGAGGAGCACGTCATTTGAATTTCAAAGCAAACGGAGTTGTGGAGATATCAGAAGCAGGCAGTTACTATAAATAGCCAACCACCTTCAGAAATGGGCTAAAAATAGCAGGCCAACCCGAAATAGTAGTCTCAATAGGGTAACAAGGTCGTGAAGATCTAGTGTTCAAAATTTCAAATCATTCTGAGCTTCAGAGATGCAAGAATTAAAGGACTTACTATAAATAGCAGGCATGGAGAAGCTAGCAGAGGTCAGGAAAAATGGCTAAGACATGAATTTCATCCTGCAGCACCTAGGAAATGCGCCCTCATCCTCAGCAAGTCAAGAAAAATGTTTAAGTGTTGGTAAAATCCTCCTCCACCTTCAAAATGCGCCCGAGGAGAAAAAAGAAGATAAAAAAAAATTCTAAGTCGTTCAATCTTCCTGCCACCTCCAAATATGCCCAGCAAGTTTTCAAGGTGTTTGAAAAGTTTCTAACATGTTTCATCCTCCTCAGATGGCAAAATGCGCCCAAGTGTAGAATAAGGTCAATAAGTCAAAGATGTTGAGGATGTTTCATCCACCTCCTATGTTGAAATGCGCCCTCAAGGTAATGCCAAGCATGAAAAAAGTTCTAAGTATAAACTTCATCCACCTGCCTAGGCAAAATGCACCCACCCTCAAGGAGAAAATTAAAAATTTTCTAAGTGTTAAGTTTCGTCCTGCTCAAGGGGTGAAATGTGCCCCCTTACATGCAAGCAAAATGCTAAATTTTTTTCTAAGTGTAGAATTTCGTCCTCCTCCCATGCCAAAATGCGCCCAAGTTCACAAAAAGTCAAGGAAGTCAAAGAATTTCATCCTTCACCATGCCCAAAATGCGCCCAAGCTCAACAAGGAGGAGTTAACAAGCAAGTCAAAAGGTCAACAAGGTTCATCCTCCACACATTGCAAAATGCGCCCAAATGAGGGCATATAAAGACAAAACATCTCCATGCAAAGGCATCCATGCAAAGAACAAAAAGATGAGGCGTGTGCATGAAGACAAGGAGGAAAAGGACAAAGGTATCCATGCAAAATTGGAAGAAGACAAAGGCGTTGAAAGCCATGTAATGACAAAGTCAAAGGTGGCGTTTAAAGTTTATCCTCCTTCAAGTATGAAATGCGCCCAAGTTAGGGAGGAATTGCTAAAATATTCTAAGTGAGAATTTCATCCTTCCACACATGTGAAATGCGCCCTCACTTCAACAAGAGAAAGTCAAAGAAGTAAACAAGAATATCCTATTCAAAGTGTGAAATGCGCCTAAGGGGGAGATGAAAATGTGCAAGGCGTTGGGAAAATATTTTCTTCATGACATACAAGTGTGCTAGGCGTTGAAATTTGAAATTTCCTACATGACAAGAGAGGTGTGCCCTAGATGTAGAGGTGGTAAAAATTGCTTAGGCATTGAAGACAAGGTGGTGGAAATTTGAATGGAAATATGCTAGGCGTTGGGTTTTAAAAAGAATACATCCCTCATGGTATATAATATGCGCCCTAGGCATTTAAAAGGAAAATTTTCTAAGTGAGTTGAAATAAAATTTTCCTCACCACAGGTAGAGTGATTGAAGGTGAATAAAAAAATTTCTAAGGCAAATTCGAAATGCTAAGTGATTTTAAATATTTTTCTAAGTGTTATCAAAATTCCACCTCTCTAGAGGAAAAATGCGTAAGTCTGGTGAAGTAATGAAATTTCCTGGATACGAATGAATTTGTCGGAGATGAAGTCAAATGATGCCAGCTGCACAGGGCCAATGAGAAATTTCAAGTCAGAGCAAAGAAATACTTCAAGACTGAAGAACAAGAATAAATTTGTTGAAAATATTTTTTTTCTAAGGTTGAAAATCAAAAAAATTGAATGAACCCGTTCGTTGTATACCCATGAATTCGACAAGTTCTAAAGAAAATTTTCTTCTAGGTATCGGACATCTGCGATGAACGGATTTTAAAGTCTTCCACACTTCGCCGAGGCCTTCAGGGTGAAGATTTTTGATGGGCACCATGTTAATGAATTTCCTAAGGGAAATTTAAAAAAATTTCTAAGGCATGGAATAAAATGTGTTAAAAATACCTTGGTAGATGAATTTGAAAATGATCGCCTAGATAATTTTTGATCAAATTCCTGATGAAAGGATTTTCCTCGAGTCTGAGTTGGATGAAATATGCCCGAGCGGAATGCAAGATGGGTTGGAAATTTGGCTGAGGCATGAAGAATTTGAACGCAAAGTTGGTTGGTGAAAGATGAACGCTTGGAAGTTAGAGCGTGAAAATCTTGGTAAGTAAGTTGAATTTATATTGTGAAGTGTTCTAATGCTCTTCTCCTTGCTTGTTTTGCAGGAGAAACATCAAGACCAAATGATGATGACTTAAAGTGATGAAGCAAATAGTCCAAGATGATAAATCATGAAGGAAGAAAAGTTGCGAAAAATGGCTAAGTGTTGAGACATAGTATAACTCAAGTGACAAAGAGGAAGTTGAAGAACAACGTCAAGAAGAAGATTGAGAACAGTGTGAACGCGTCTACAAACGGGAATCTTCTAGAAGATGGTGGCCATTAATTGCTCATTTATTGCCCCACTCTCCATTATGGCGGTTTTTAAGGCGAATCTTGTTTAGGGCTGAGGTGGCACAATCCTGGCCATCCAGCTGATTGTAATCTAAGCCGTCCATTGGACTTGGCCATCTATAAAAGGGGGAGTGAAATATTCCGAGCCAAATTTTTCGTTTTTCAAATAACAGATTTCCAATTACAAACAGTGCACCCGTTAAGGTTAGATGGATAAACCAAAACGTGCAGGAAAGCAACTCTAACCTGAATGGCGCCGATGATGGCGAGCATTGGTCAGAGGATCTAAATGAAATTGCTTATGCTGAAACTCTAACCAGAATGGCACCGATGATGGTGAGCATTGGTCAGAGGGTCCTCTACGCTAAGTACAGAAAGGAACTCGACGTCAAGTATGTGCTACCCAATCCAATGCGGAGTGAGGGGCGACCATATGACGGAGTGATTACAGGAAACAAAGCTTGAAATGAAATGCTGAAAACAGGAAAGAGCTCGACACCCAGAATGTGCTTGCTGACCCAAGATGGGAAAGTAGCTACCATAGGGCGGAGACTTAACTATTACAATAACTTCGAAGGAAATAAAGCATTACAACATAGATTTTGGAAAGCTCAATAAATACTGCCAGTACTACTGTCAGTTTACAGAATGAAGAGCATATGCTTGTCAAGAGATTAGAACTAGAAATAATCACCAATTACAATGCAATAATCATTCCCTTGATTTGATTCAAGAGGCCACATCAACTTCCCACAATGAGTCGGAAATATTAATTCTGTTTTCTGTTCTTTTTACAAATCTGTATTATGCTCATAAAAACAGCAGCTTAAGAAAACCTTCAAATGCTCACAACTCCCTATCCACTCGCTCAAATGACCTGATTCTTAAACCACAAGACTCCCAACAAAATGGCGCTCAAGATGATATGAAGAAACAGACTCTAAACACTCCAAATAATTAAATGCACAATTCCCAATGCATGAGAAAGTACGGCCCCAGCTGAAGAATTCGATTTGACTTTAAAAATTAAATACACAACAATAAAATCTAAGATTGGAGACAAATATTCGCCCTTCCTTGACACTACTATCAATGCAATACCCAGAACTAACTCTTTTGTATTTTTTGAGTTATGAATATAAACGTGGATCTGCTGTAGCTAATCTGCACTTTTAGAAATACCTCTAATATGCTGAAATCAGATCTAACTAATTACAATGATGATTACAATGCACAAAAACAAAGGCAAACTTACAAATGATTGAATCACTCATAAGCATGCTAAAATCTCCACTAGATGCTATCTTTCAAGCATGAAGTCGAGCCCAGACTAGGAGGCATTCATTCCTCGAAGAATTCCCGCAACCATTTCGGCAGCATAACATTAGCATAGTCCAAAGATGAAGAATGATGCACTAAGACTCCTCTTTATAATCCTTCCGTTGACTTCGCAAAACCCTAAAATCTGTTTTTAGGTCAAAACCCATCCTCCTCAATGATGGGCGTACTTTTGCCTTCAAGCTTTTGATTTGATATTTTTAATAAATATCATACTTTAATTAATGCGCTCAACAAGCTTGCTCAGACTTTAGAATAATTAAAATATTCATTAATGAGGCGCCACCCTCAAATGACCACCTTTTTAAAACAACCTTAAGTCATTAACTCTAAGCCAAGGGTCAACGTTAAAATATAATAATTAAAACGTGACTTTTTAATTTAAATGACTTAACTTATTTCTCCGAAAGTGCCCTGAAGCCGATACTGATGAAGTCAACTGATCAATCTGAAGCCGAAAGTCAACCAACCTGAGCTCATCTGGAAAGCTGCCAAAAATAGAATTTACTAAAAATAGTAAATTCCAAAAAGTGCTCCGAATGCCGAGATGATCATACCACTGCGAAGCCCTCTGAAAACCCAGAAGGAATCCGCCATTGAATCCACCATCTCTGAGCAATGACCTCCTCAAAATTAGGAAACCCTAATTTTAACTTCCGACTAGCCTTCGGGTTCCCAAAGAAAGGCTAACGGTCACTAGAAATGTCAGGCTTGAGAAGGGGACATTACAGGGAGTCCCCCTCATTTGTACTCAGTAGAATTAGAAGTAGAAGTTAGACAGTAGAGATTAAAATAGAGAGACAGCTAGGTGATAGCTTAGAGTAACTTAGTAGAGATTGATAGTGTAGTTTGAAGAAGAGGGAAAGTTTTCCTTTGAAAACTTTGTAAGAAATTGTTGTGAACACTCTCTCAATAAAAGAGTTTTTCATTGATGGTGAATTTCGCCTTTGTTGTGAGTAGCTAGCAAGGTTTCTTATTCGATTCAAATGGTATCGTAAAATAGTTCAAAGTAGTATAATTTTCATTCCATGCAAGTAGATGTTAGTGTGGAATGTGGTGTTTGATCTAAGCAACTTCGTCTATCCATACCACTAGTGTATTTGCTGATGGTGAATGCACCTTGTGTGGTCAACTGGAAATCATGTACTTAACTTCGATCATGATTTGTATTTCTATATGCGTCGTTGTGATGGTATTTTCATGCTAAGTTGTGATCTGAACACCTTGAGCTACTCCTCTGAAGATTGCACCGACTCCGTGGAAGCTGTCCGAGGCGAGGCAAAGCGAAGTTTGGTTGAAGTTTGCTGAAGTTGAGCTCCATATCCCGCAGTTAAGTTTAGACTCCCTAAACCCTACACTATTTACATTCAGTACCTTCTGAAACAAGAACTTTATTGATAAATCTGTCGAATTGTGAAAACCTTTTCCTCTGCTGTTGAACAATTCTGTAAGTCCCCTTGAAATACCAGCAAATCACATCAAGCCAACTGAGACTATTCGCATTAAAAGAACCTTGGAGTTGAATGCACGAACTCTCTCGCAATCTTAGCGTGCTGGATACTTTGATCAAGAGAGAATAGGGTAGCCGTTGGCGACTTTCTTCTGCGTTGGTGCGGTCACAAAAAACACATCAAGACTATTCGCACTAAAGGAACCTTGGAGTTAAATGCATGATCTATCTCACAATCTTAGCATGCAGGAAACTTTGTTCAAGAGAGGATAGAGTATCGGTTGGGAAACTTTATTCTGTGTTGGTGCGGTCGCAAAAATCACATCAACAGGTACCCTTTATCTTCCAAGGCTGAAATGGAAACAAGATTACACTTGATGCCTGGAACATAAAGAGCATCACTTAACTATAGTGTAATGCCGGAATCCAAGTGGAGAGTAGAGGTCCCAATTCCTTTCACCGAGTAGCTAGCATCATCTCCAATGATAACTTCTTCACTAGAGTCTCTCTCCACCAAGTTTGTTAAGTGCTCCCTAAAACCAGTGAGGTGTCGAGAGGCACCACTATCAATCAGCCAAGTGTTGGTGTCGGTAGGTACTGTTGATGTGATTTTTGTGACCGCACCAATCAGCAAAACAAAGTATCCGAAGGTTACTCCATTCTCTCTTGATTAAAGAATCTCGTACGCTAAGATTGCAAGAAAGTTCGTATGTTCGACTCCAAGGTTCCGAAAATGCTATGGAATACCCTCAGTCGGTTCGTTGTGATTTGCTGTTTACACGAGGGGACTTACACAATTGTTCAAAAGGTTTGCAGCTGACAACAGGTTAATGATCGGAAGGGAATTTATGCAATACGAATGATTTAGCAATGAGGTACGTTTTTCCTATACTAACCCGAAATGTGCGGAAATTAAATGTGTGAAGGATTTAGAAGATTTATATCCTAATTTAAGTGCAAGAGGTGTTGAGCTTGACTTCAGTGAACTTCAACCGAACTTTGTCTTGCCTCACGTTGGACAGCTTCAACAAGGTTGGTGCAATCTTCAAAGGAGCAACGAAAGGTGTTCAAATTACGACTCAACATGCAAATACCATCAAGATGATGCATACAAACACGTGAATCACAATCGAAGTTAAGTCTGAAAAGTATTCCAGTTGACCATGCAGGACAAACTTACCATCAGTAAGCTTGCTAGTGGTATGGATTAAACGAAGCTCACTTAAATCAAACGCAACCACCCACAACTAACTACTTGCATGAAAATGAAAATTACTCTAACTTAAGTCCTACTTGAAGTGAAAGGATGAAAAAACCTCACTAGCTTGCTCATAACAAAGACGGATTCACCATCAATGAAAGCTCTTTTATTATGGAAGTTTTTACAACAATCTCTTACAAAGTTTTCAAGGGAAAACTTTCCTTCTGCTAAGCTATTACAACTACACTACAAGTCTCTTTGCTCTATGCTCTGATCTCTAACCGCTAGTCTAATAATGTACAAATGAGGGGGAGTCCCCTTTATATAGCTGGCCAATCTCAATAGACAGTCTAGATTAAATTACAATGGACGGCTCAGATCGAGCCACATCAGCCCTAGACTAGATTTTTCCCTAAAAATCGCCAAAAGGTGGAGTGGTGCAATTAATGAGCACAAAATAGGCAGATTCCTCCATTGACCACTATGGGCAATTAATGCCCACTATCCTTCCAGAAGATTCTCGTCCAGGATCTTGTTCCCATTGTTCTTCTCTCTGACCGCGAAAGCAACAAACCAGGCCAGCATTGCATCAACTTCTTGTTCGGAAATAGCCAGAGTAGATTAAGCTGGTACTCAAGGATAGCAATTGTCTACTCCTGCCGGATGCAAGACTTTCTCCAAGCCTCGATGGATTTCTGCGTGCTCTGAATAATAGCGGAGAATGTGGAGATATTCTCAAAGTCCACCTGAGTAAATACTCTCATCTCAGAGAAGAATGGCTGCAATCTTCCCTTCAATTCATCCACCGTCACCTCCTCAGGAGTTAGTCGTTTTGTGAACAATGCCTCCAGCGTGTTGAAGACGCCCTCCTAAATATTTCCCATGGCCTTCCTGATCTTGGTTGACTCTGTCCTTGCCGTGTCAAAGAAACCTCGGCCAATGAATGCAATAGAATACCATCCTAGAAAATCATATCGATCTCCAGCTTGAATCACCCCTTCTTCAATCAAAGTCTGCACTGGCATACGCATCAGAGCAGCTAGGCGTGGGATAGTCTTATCTTGAAATATGTTAGTATCATTCCATGCCTGCTCAATGTTCTCCATATGGGAGAGGATGCTGGAAGCATGCTGGAAAGAGGAGACAAGATCCACAATGAATCTCTCAGCCTTAGCACGAACACCACCAATCCACTTGTCTTCATCTCCTTGAGCCCGTTGATTGACTCCTGTGGAAGCTCAGCTGGAAGTTCCATTGTTGGGTTCTCCTGAGCACATGGACGTGCTAGATGCTGCACATACCCAACTAATGCCTTATGCTCCCTTTTCAGCCTCTTATATTTTTCTCCTTTTCAAAGCAGCCTATCTTTTAGTGCCTGGAAGGAGTTTTCAGCTTCCTCAATAACCTGTGCTCCAGTAGGGTGCCCCAATTCAACCGTAGTGATTGTGTAATTTTCAGGCATTACTTCATCTAGATCACATTCTTCCCTCGGAACTGCAACATGAATAGTGTGAAAACCAGACTGGTCTGTCTCCATCCTGGAATACTTTCTGGCTCTCTTCCTCTTAGGTGACTCGCTTATTCTATTAAGGAGCTCTTCCATCTCTATTGCTGGGTCAGTTTCGTCCTCTTGATCTCTTCTTATTGCACTGGTGAGCCAATTTGGGATGTCTTGTTGAGCGCTACAGACGACAAGCGGCTGCTCTTCTGTTGCTTCTACTTCATGAAGTTCCTCTTTAGCAACATTCGGTTGAGGCTCATCCATTTCCATGTGCTGACTATCCTCTTCAAGACCTCAAACTTCAGGCTCCATAATGTCCTCATCTTCAAAGGCTGCCTCGAGTGCATGATCCAAGCGAGTGTTTGTTTCTGTTTCTTCATCTTCATCCGGCTGGTTGACACTTCTAGGAGCATTAGCGCTCTGACTATTAGGCTCCCTAGGCAATGGCTGGTTAACTTCTTCCATTTCTTGTTCTTCATTTACTCTGACCCTCTGACCTGCAAATATTGACACCTCTTGTATGCTAGAAGATTGAGCCAACAATTGTTTAGGCGATGCCTCCTTCGTCCTCTGAGGCTCAGGCTGAATTGGTTCCTCCTCCTGTGGCACCACAATTTGGGTGGTCTACTTTCTCTTCTTTATTGACATCGGTGGCCTTCGATTTCCCATGAGGTTGTATGTGAGGGCAATTGATTTTCTCTTAAGTCTGTGAACATGTCCACCCACCTAGCTCCTCGTGAAAGTTAAGACAGGCATAGAGAAAGTGTCCAAGTCTGTGATTTTCGGCTCCGCCCAATCAGGTGGTGGGATTGGTGTGTCCTTTATTGACTCATAATCTAGGTGAGTAATGCTGGCATCTTCATCCAATTGGTCCGGAACTTGGACAACCTCACATTCTCTGATCAATTTCAGAGGCAATTTGGAGAACATCCTCCTGATTTCAGATTCATCTTCTGCATTTGCCCAAAAATATTCTACATGAGCCTTGTGCCTATATTCTTCACCTTGTACAATTCCAATCTTCCTTTGAGGATCAAAATCCTGTCGGCTGGTGTGTAGAGTGAGGTGATAAAATTGTAACTCATCCTCCGCTTCCTTGGCTGCTTGCAAAGAAGGGCACTCCTCAAGCGAATTTCCCATAACAATAGGGAAGTGCTAACCTCCTTTCTTCTTCTTCCTTATGATTTTGTCGTAGGCCATGAGTTGCCTAGACACTTCAGGCATCACCATCCTATCCGTGGGGTATCTTGGCAGTCGGTAGGTATATGAATGGAACCCTGACAACCTTATATACGTGAACTTTGGGAATTGGATAAACCAAAACCCGTACTCTTCAATCAACTTTTGTGCTTCCTTGGATATTCTTTGCTGCGTTCTCCGTTGAAGAGTCCTTGTAATATACATAGTGAAAGCATCGTTCACTCTTTTGAAGCTGGAGGTACTTGTCAAATGCAGCTGCCTGCAAGCTTCATGGATTTTAAATTGACCATAACCACATCCAATCGGCTCCTGGTATGTCAGCCCCTTATACTTTGTCATTCAAGCTAGCATATAAATGACATACGAGCTCATGTAAAACGTGTTTTTTCTCCTTAGGCTTCTGAATTGTTCATCTATGTTGTCACTGATCATCTTCGCCCAATCTACATATTCCTTCCCCTCTAACACCACGCTGATATAGAAGAACATCCAAGGCTCAAAAGCATATGCCTGTGGGCTGCCATTAACTTGGCTGAGCATCATGATTAAATCACAGTATTCTTGTTTCAGCTCCTCTGAGATGATCTGCTTTGGCAACTTGGCGCCAGTAGGCTTTGGCTTCCTCATCCATGCTGTGTTGATTCTCTTAGCACACCTAATCAAAAGATGAGGCATACATTTTATTAGCCCTCTCTTTAGACTTGTACAACATTCTGTCCGTAGCTAGAATCCCAAATGCCTCGCCAATAGCCTCAGGTGCGAAGTTGGCCAGCAACATGCCTTCTGGAGAAACAATTGTTCGATTGTTTGGCCTATCGTAGTTTGCACATCCCATTATCAACTCAGAACATCAAATTGCTGGTGGAAAACCAACAGCTGCATACAATCCACTCCTCACGATGTTGTGCGAAGTCACTGATGGAGGATAACCACCCTGCCCATATATTCTTCTTTTGAATGCTTTGAGGTTGAATGAACCAAGGTTGGTATCAGTCAAACCTCCCAGCTTTGACACGAACTTTGATTTAGGAATAAATGACCTCTTCAACTGCTTGATGATTGCCTGCCTGGAAGAATTCTCCTTGCCTGCTTCAGCATTTCCGGCTCTGCTTGCAGCTTTGCTTGTTCCAGCAGCATCTCCTCTTCAAACTTCAGCCATCTGCAAGATAAAAATTCAAACATTACAATCCTAATTTAGAAAATAAAATTACCGCGAGATGGCTGGCAAGTGGAGTTAGCTTCAAAAATAAAAATCTTCAGCATTAAATCGCCAACTCCAAACCTCGAGAATTATAACACCGAAATTCAAACTTCGAGCTTCAACAACTTTCAGCAATATCACTTTCAGCACTTCGAAAAATCAAGCTCAACTCCCTTACTTCAGAATTTTCTTCTTAGCACTCACTTACTTCAATTTCAGCACTTAGAAAAAAAATATTTACTCAACTCAGAAATTTCTTACACTCAGCAATCACTTTCAGCACTATCACAATCTCAACTCTGCAACTTGTGAAGAAAAATGAATAGCTTTAGAGTTTATATAACTGAAAGCAGGCGCCCAGTTTAGCAGTTGTCATTAATTCACTCCCCCACTACTTAGAAAATTTCCAATTCGGGAGAGAATATGCTCAGTCGTCATAGGAATTTACTATTATTGGAGATTCTTTCCTCGTTTGAAAATTAAAATTTCTCTCCTTGACTGCAAGTCACTTTCAATTGATTGAAGCATTTTTGAGAAATTAAAATTACTCCAGCATAAAAATTATCTCACCCTTGAATAATTGGCGTATTTATTATTATTAAAATTTAATCTCAATGCCTTAGAAAATGTATTTCACTGAACTTTATTTATTTCCTTTGCCAGCGCCTTAGAAAAATCCATATTTCACCCGGAAAAAATTTCATCAGTTGTGAGTTCTAATATTTTAAAATCACCAGGCGAGATTATTTTCTTTCCAGAACATTTTTAAAATATTTCCCCCTTGATAAATATTCTTCAACTTCAAAATTTCATGTGTCTAACCGAAGGGGGACATTTGATTTTTTAAACTTTGGAAAATAATTTTAATTGAAGTTTATTTGATTTCTCAGCATGGGGTGTTTTTTTTTGTTAGAAGAAATTTCATTTTATTTCCAACGCCTATGAAAATTCCATCACTCAATCTTGGGCGTATTTATCAACTAAATTTTTTTTCCATTTGATCCTTCCTGCTAGGCGCATATCCTCTTTTGAACTTTTAATTCAAACGCCTTAGAAACTTTTAACCACCCTCCCCTCTTCCTAGACACATATGGAGTGTCCAGTTTCAAAATTAAATGCCTTAGAATAAATTCAAACTCTCTCAGCTTCTTGGGCGCATCTAGAGTGGGGAGCTTTCAATTTAGAACACTTAGAATGTTTTCAGCCTTCCAACTTCTTGGGCGCACACAAGGTATCTTAATTCCAGCTTTCAATACTCATAAGATTTCAAATTTCTTCTCCAAATCAAGGGCGCACTTAGGATAGTAAGCTCTCAGTTTTATGCCTTAGAACTTTTCATTGACTTCTTCCTTCTTCTTGGGTGCATATGGAGTGATGAACATTCAATTTCGATGCCTTAGAAAAATACTTAACTGTTCCTCCGAGTCAAGGTGCATATGACCCCTCAAGCTTGGAGTTTATTTGCCTTATAAATCTTCAATATTCATGTCTTCAAGGCTGGGCGCATACAAGGGGTCTTCAAATTTAAAATACTTAGAATATTTTAAGCCTCTTCTTCCAGTCAAGGCGCATATGGAAGGTCAAGCTTTAAGTTTGCAACACTTAGCTAAATTTCTCACTCCTCTCCATGTTAAGGCTCATTTCTATGGGTGAGCTTTCAATTTGCAACCCCTTAGAATGTTTTTAACTCACCCTCTTCACCTTGGGCGCACATAGGGGGCCATTCTTCAAATTTACTATACTTGAATTTTTCCAAGCTCTCAATGAGTCAAGGGCGCATATGGGGGGTCTTCCTTCAAGTTTAAATGCCTTAGAATATTTTTAAAGACCTCCTCTTCTTCATGGGCGCATATGAGGCCTTGAGCTTCAAATTTTCAATACTTAGAAACTTTTCCAACTCCTCTCAAGTCAGAGGCGCATTCAAGGGGTAGAGCTTCAAGTTTCACATACTTAATAGATTTTCAAGTCTTCTCCAGGTCCAAGCACAAATGAGGGGTCATACTTCAAGTTTTGGCACACTTAGACAAATTTAAATCACTTCCTCCTCCCTTGGGTGCATTTTGACCCCAGAGCTTCTAATTTTGAGGACTTAGAATTATTTTTATCAATCTTCAACTTCAAGGGCGCATTTTAGAGGGTGTACTTCAAGTTTCAAGGACTTAGTAGAATTTTAATCACCCTCTTCTTCCCAAGGCGCATATAAGAGGGTGTGCTTCAAGTTTAGAACACTTAGCAAAATTCTTACCCTCTTTCCTTGCTAGGGCGCACATGATGGTTGGAGCTTCCATTTTTCTCATACTTAGAGATTTTCACCTTACTTCCAGCTAGCAAGGGCGCATTTGACATGGTTAGCTTCAAGTTTTCATTGCCTTAGAAAATTTCAAGGCTCCAAGCTTCTAGGGCGGATTTTGATGCTGGAGCTTTCATTTTATCAGACTTGGATGAATTTCAAAGCTTTCGTTCGATTTGAAGTGGTTTGTTCACGTTGCCCTCAGCTTGCCCTAACTTTCTATTTTTAGAAAGTTTCTCAAATTTTGCATTTTAAGCTGATTTCAGGCTCCAGAAGGCTAGATTTTACGCTTTGCCTTGAACCTCGTGACGTGACTAACCTGTGGCGCCTGATGCCTGCCTGTACCTGCTATTTTTATCAACTTACTAAAAATAGTAACTATTCAAAATGAGTTCAAACTTTGTGTGCTGATTGCCTAAGGGATGTGGATTGTGACTGGATGTTGCTTTTGTGTAACTGTCGTGTTTCACCCTACATTTTAGGAAACCCTAATTCCTCTGCACAGGCCTGCTAAAAATAGTAAGTGCTTGATTTTTCGAATCTCTGCAACTTCGTTTGATCTGAAATTCGCACCATGGGGTCCTCATCACTTGCTTGACCTGGTCACACTGGTGCCTTGTGCTGACCTGCTATTTACAGCCCTGTTTCGGAAGTGACTTACTATAAATAGTAAGTGCTCAAATTGCCTTCAAATTTTACCAGCTGGTTCCTTGAAAGATGCTAATCGTGATGGGATACCTTGGTTTTTGGAAATTTTGGCGTTTGACCCCTCATTTTGGGTCCTGAAGCTGGAAACCCTAATTTGACTCGCATGTTGCTCAAATGGTCTCGTTTGACCCCGTTCCTGTTGCATGTCGTTGTGTTCGTGATTTTGAAGTGCTAGGCAGCTGCCGAAGTGACCCTGCTAAAAATAGTAAGTGTTTGAAAAAGTGACCCATCAGTTGCCGGATGAGTTTGCATGTCACACTGCTCGAGAGATCTCAAGAAACCCAAAAAAATTATCAACATGCAAGCGTTGGCTAAAAATAGCAAGTTCCGGAAAAGTGATCAACTTTGCTTTGTGAAGCTCTTGGAAAACCCAAAAAGATTATGTAGACATGCGTTGAGAAATCTTGCATGCAAACCCTAAAAATAGCCTTCGAAGCTTGAATTACTGAAAGTTATCATCCCGTTCTGCATGCTATATCATTGCGAAGGTCTCGAAAAACCCACAAAGAATCTCCAAACATGCATCTGAAAGTCCAACATGCGAGCCCTCAAAATGACCCTCGAAGGCAGAACTGCTAAAAATAGCAAGTTGTTTGTTTCAGCTCAAATTTTGCAAGCAGGCCGCTCACAATGTTCAAAGTGCAGTGTAATCGTCAGAATCTGAAAATCCCAAGAAAATAGGCCCCAAATTGGTTAGCAAGTTATTAGAATCCAGTGAAAATTCAGTGGGAGCCTGCTCGAAGCATCTTAATAGCAGTGCTAAGCTCAAAATTTGATTAACCAACTCAATTTGACCTCAAAATAGCCTGAAGAATGTAGACCCTAATTCGTTAGAAAAACCCTCCAGACTTAGCCAAAATTCAAATCCAGGTCAAATGACAAGTACATCACCAGACGAAAAGAACAGACAGAGAGAGACAGACCGAAAAACCCAAGCCAAAAGACCCGAATAGAGCAAAAATTAGGGGGTCCCCATTTTAAATGGGGTGATGTGTGAAAAGGTCACAACAGGTACATTGCTTGATAACGCCGAATAGAACAAGTATTCACATGAGTCTTTCTAAGGGGAGGCATCATCAACATCCGCAATGGTGGCCTGTTGCTTAGGCCTGGTTGGACAGTGCTTAGCAAAGTGGCCATACTTATCACATCTAAAGTATTGGACTTTGGATAAGGCCCTCTTCTTCTTAAATGCAGGAGCACCATCATTTCCTTTATCTCGATTCCTCTTGAAGAATCCTTTCTTCCCATCTTTCCCTTTCTTCTTTGAATATTGAGAGGTGAGAACATGAATGTCTTCATTAGTTGAACTTTGACCAATGCCTCTAGCCACCAACCTAAACTCCTCTTGAATGCAGTCTGCCCTTAAACAATCAAACTTAGGAAGTTTTGATCTTGCACTGATTCCTTGAATGTAGGACTCCCATGATGAAGGAAGACCATTAAGAGCAAGCATGGTGTTGACGCGGTTTTGAGGACCGCGACCAACACAATAAAAGTCTCCAACCGGACGCTTCTATCCTCTGAACAAAGTATTCAACATGCTAAGATTGGCGTAGTAAGATCATGCTCTTAACTCCAAGGTTCCTTGAGTGCTAATAGGCTCCGCTTTAGCTCATGTGATATTGCTGGTATGTCATCAAGGGATCTAAGTACAATTGTTCGACGGCTAACAAATAAACAATAGACTATGGCTGTAGATTCAAATGATTTGGCAGGAGCTAAGTTTCCTAATTCTAACCAGAAATGAACTGAATTTAAAAGAGTGTAGGGTCTAAGAAGTTTATATTCTATTCTAAATGCAGGATATGTGGAGCTTTGTTTCAATAGACTTCAACCGGATTTCACCTAGCCTCCGTCGGACAGCCTCAGTAAAATCGGTGCAATCTTCAATGGAAATAGCAAAGGATGTTCAAATTATGACTTAACATGCATACACCATCACAACGACGCATATAAGCATATAAACCATAACCAAAGTTAAACTTCAAGATAATGCTGTCCAGCTTTGACTACACATGCTTAATCTCGACATCAACAAGCCGCTTAGTGGTATGGAATAAAGCTGGGCTATCTAATGAAACACCAGTAAACTACTTGCATGAAATTGCTACTTGGATACCTAAAGGAAGAAGAAATCCCATAGTATTTCACCTACAAGACTAATTCCATCATCAATGAAAAGATTCATTATCATAAAATGTGTTACACAACAATCTCCTCAAAAGTTTTCAAAGGGAAAACTTTCTTTCTTCTCCAAATTATGCAAAATGCTCTACAATGCTACACTATCTAGCTCTAATGCTAATGCTCTCTCAATGTCTACTATTCCAATGTCTAATCTAATTCTAATGAATTACAAATGAGGGGGACTCCCCCTTTATATAGCTAGCCAAGCCCCAAAAGACGGCTAGGGTTACAATCAATAGAGTGGCCAGAATCGTGCCACCTCAGCCCTAAATAATATTGCCCTAAAAACCGCCACAGAGGAGAGTGGGTAATAAATGCGCCATAATGTCCACCATCATCCTTCTAGAAGATTCCATTTGTAGACGCGTTCACACTGTTCTCGATCTTCTTTCTTGGCGTTGTTCTTTGATTTCTTCCACTTGAGGGTCTTCATCTTCGCCACTTTGAGTTATACTAAGTCTTAACACTTAGCCATTTTCTTGCAAATTTTCCTCCTTCGAGATTGTAACTCATCTTCATCGTGCTTCCACTTCAAGTCATCGTGCTCTGGCCTCAACATTTCTCCTGCAAAACCAGTAAGGAGAGGGGTTAGAATACTTCATGATATAAACTTAACCTACCCACCGATCCACGCCCAACTTCTGCCGCTCATCGCCAGTCTTATGCCTAAGTTCATGCCTTAGACAAACTTCATCTTTGAGAAATTCATTTCACCTCGGGCCGGAGCTCGATAACCCCCGACGATTCATTTCCTCGGGCTCAAGTAAAACTATCTTCACGAAGGATTGAAGCAAATTCACCTAGGCAGCTTCTTTCAAATTCATCGTCTGGAGGATCTTACCTTGAAAACACATTTTCTTCATTTTTGCCTTAGAAAATTTTCAAATTTCCCTTAGGAAATACATCAACCTGGTGCCCACTTAAAATCTTCATCCCAAAATTCTCGACAAGCTGTGGAAGACCTTAAAATCAACTCCTCATCGATAATCTTCGATACCCAGAAGAAAATTTTCTCCAGAACGCGTCGAACCCATGGGTACCCAACGAACGGGTTCATTTAATTTTCTGGAATTTTGAACCTTAGAAAATATTCTTTCATCAAATTTATTCTCGTTCTTCGATCCCCTCTGAGAATTTTGCTCTGACTTGGAAAATTTGTATCAATTCTGTGCAGCTGGCAATCACTGACTTCGCCTCTGGCAACTCTGCTCATGTTTCAGGAAAATTCCATCACCTCTCTAGACTTGGGCATTTTTCTAAGGGAGAAAATATTTTGTGCCTTAGAAAATTTTTGAATCACTTCGAAAATCTTGCCTTAGAAAATTTTATATCCAACTTGATCAACTTTGCCTGTGAAAATATCAACCTCACTTAGAAATTTTTTTTATGAAGGCGCTTAGCACATTTTATTCTCTAACACCACCTTGCATTTTACTTCACATTTGGAAAAATATTTATTTGAAGCCCCAACGCCTTAGAAGAAATCCTCACCACTTCATCTTATACTCCACCTTAGGCGCATAGCACACTTTGAGGAAAAATTAAAAACCACGCCTAGGCAATTTTCTTGTGTTCACCACGCCTTAGCAAATTTTTCTACGCCTTAGAAAATATTTAAAATCACCTTAAGACTCCCATCTCCCTAGGCGCATATAGCATTTGAAGAGGAATTTAAAATCACGCCTAGGCAATTTTCTAACACACACGCCCAGCAAAATTTCTCTAAGGCCCACCACCTTGGGCGCATTCTACACATGATGGAGGAAATTCAAAAATCACGCCCAATACTCTCCTTCACCACCTTGAGCGCCTAACACTTACCATCTTTCACCACGCTTTGGCAATATTTTTCACCTTAATTACCACCCTCATTCACCATTTACTATTTAAACATGGGCGCATTTGAGCCTATCCACTGGATGACTCTTCAACTTCACTTTTTGTCTTTATATGGCCCACTTTGGGCGCATTTTGCCATGCAAGAAGGATGAACTTTACTTAGAAATTTTCCCTGACTCTTTTATGAGGTGGGCGCATTTTGCACATAGAGGAGGACAAAAACTTTTGACTGCTTTGACCATTTGCTGCATGGGCGCATTTCTATGTATGTGCAGGATAAACTTGGGCGCATTTTGATGCATGAGGCGGATGAACTCCTTTGACTTGCTGACTGCCTCTTGGGCGCAAATAGCATGGTGAGGTGGATGAGATTATAACGCCTTTTGACTTCTTTTCAAATCTTTGACCCTTTCCTTGCATGGGCGCATTTAGGCCATGGTGGAGGATGAAATACCAATGCCTTAGAAGAATTTTCAACAAGAAGCTTGAGGTGGGCGCATTTCTTGCCATGAGCAGGATAGAAAACTTTGACTCTCCTTTGACTTTTACACCTTGGGCGCATTTTGCCCCTGATGAAGGATGAAGCCCAACACTTAGAGAATTTTCAAATCAACTCCTCAAGGATGGCGCATTTGGAGGTGGGTGGCGGATTTTAATGCCCACATTTTTCTCTGCCTTTGTTGTTTTCATGCCTTACTATGGGCCAGTAAGCCTCTTTAATTTTTACACCTCTCGAGCCCTGGAAGACTTGAAATTTTGGCGACCGCATCCTCATGACCTTGTTGTTCTCGCCGACACCGCCATTTTAGTCCACTCCGCTATTTTTTAAATTGTTAAGGTGGCTTTTACTACAAATAGTAAGCTCATGTTTCTCGGGAGTAGCTCCCAAGCTCCGACGAAGTTGAAATTTGAATGAGGCGTATCCCTCACCACGCGCGACTCGCTAATGCATTAATCGATGCATGCAACTCGATACTATTTTTAGCACGCGTTTCAATTTGATCTTTACTTTATAAATAAAGTGCTCCGCTTGACTTGAAATTTCACCAAAGAGATAGCTTGAAGGATGCCGATCATGGTTTAATCGATTTCTAAAATTTGACTTTGATGCCCATTTTAGGCTCCTGAGTTGGAAACCATAATTCGCCCGTGACAGCGACAAATGAACTCGCTTTGTTCACAAGCTCGTTTACATCAGCGACGCCTCGCGGATTCAATTGCCGAGGCCGCCGTCATACCCCAAAAATAGCAGTTCCTATCGAAGTGAGATCTCCATTTCGCATGTCATACCATCTAAAGCTCTTGAAACCCATCGTGAATCAACACCGACATGCAAAAGAAACCTCACATGCAAACTCCTAAAAATAGCCTCTAAGGTCAACTCAAAGTGGTCATCTCACTTGCATGTTACATCGCTATGGTCTTGAAAACCTGCATGAATATGCGCATATGCAAGAAAACTCGCGATCTCTGACCCTCGAATTCGCGGACGGAAGCCGCATCACAAAAATAGTAGTTATCCTGGCCAAATTTGGCAGGCATGCAAGCACCGACATACACTCCGATTGTGGTGTGACTGTCGGAATCTCAAAAATGTTGACGAATCGCCTGTAATTTCACACTTACTAAAAATAGTAAGTACCTTAGAATCGGATGAAAATTTGCTGAGAGCCTGCTGGAAACATGCTGACAACAATGTTAAGCTCAATTTTCAATGTATTCACCTCGTTTGACTTCAAATTGGTTGGAAAGACTCAAACCCTAATTTCAGACTTGGCCAAATTCATGTTGAAGCTTGCAGACGGGAACGTCCCCAGGAAGCAGACCATAGAAAAGAGACAGACGGAGAGAGAGAGAGAGACACAAAAACCAAAGCCAAAATGACCAGAATGGAGCAAAAATTAGGGGTCCCCATCTTGAATGGGGCGATGTGTGAAAAGGTCACAACACATGGTCAAGTCTTTATCATCAACCACATGACCAATTGTAGAGAGCGATCTCTCAATTCCGAAATCCTCATGAAGTAAGCAATCACAGTTTCTCCTTTCACCATCTTCACATGATGTAGTTGTTGCTTCAATGCAAGAGCCCGGCTAGTGTTGTTGATTTCGTACATCTCCTCCAAGGTTTTGAACATGTCTCTTGGCGTCTTCAACTTGGAGACAATAGGAACGATATGATCCTTCACAGAATCAACTAACATCTTCTTTGCCTTGATATCTTTCTTCCTCCATTGAACTTTCTCTTCCTCATCCGTAGGTTCTGGAACTTTGCTCTCCACGAACTCAACCAATTCGTTTTCCTCCAAAGTGAGCATAATTTTGAATCTCCATGAAGTGAAGTTTGATGCTCCTTTGAGTCTATCCTCAATCTTAAGACCATTCGCCATCTTGACGAAGAGATAGAGATAGACAATAAGGAGAAAGAGAAAAGAGTATCGCTGTAATAATAAATCTGATCATGATCTTCTTCAAACCCGCTTTGATACCATGTTAGTTTTATGATCAGATGTAATGCACAGAAAATTAATTCAAATTCAACACAAAGACACAGCAGATACCCTGGGAAAACCCTCCTCTTGAGGGAGAAAAACCTAGCAACAATATATCACTTATATATTGAATATAACAAAGAATGTCGCCTTTACAATGAGCCAATTGGAAGGCCAATAATAAGCATCACAAGCTGATGCACACACAGAAATAATATAATGCAATCTACAGATGAAAAACTCAGCTTCTAACTATGCCGATCTGCCTTGAAGAATAACTCGCACTTGTCTAGAATGGATGTATATAACTGAATGAATAAACAATGAGAGATGGCAAATATATATATACAAATGAAAGGTCATTACACTTCAAGATAAGTCGGCCCTTCATAGGAGATTGCACCCTGTCAATAAATCGTGTCCAATGATCAACAAGTCGGCCTCTTCATAAGTCGTGCCTCTTCAAGGATCGAGCCAATTCACATTTAACAATTATTAACTATTATTTATCAAAGGACGTGGCCAGTCATAAAGGCGATCTCAACAATTAAATAGCCGATAGGCTATAATTTAATTGTTCTCTTATGTGCGATCTGGGCTGGAATATATGACCGACGCTGTCATGATACATCAACATGCCTAAAGTGTATTTATTTCCATACAATTCTTATGAATGCTCATTTGCATGTTCTACATTTAATTCTTTGTTCAATCTGTGGTTTCCTAAGTTGATGACATCAGTTTTACTGAAGTAATGACTGTAGCACAGAGTCTCTTCTTCATCTGCTTCTTGAATTTATTTTGAAGTTACTGTCTAGTGTTCTCTTTCGAATCCAAGTCCCTAGTAATCTCAATTAGGTGCAATTGTTTTCTCTTCTTCAATATTCAAATTGTTTTGCAAGCATTTTACAATAGTCATTCCTCCCCTTGTACAAGGTTGAGTGTCTTATCAGATTAGACTGTTGACTGTTCCTAGTTTAATTATGATATTATCAGCTACAGAATTTGTACCCATAGGCCTAATTGAGGCTTTGGATGCTCTAGAATTAAGTCTCTGTTGATTAGGCATTTAAGTTGTTTGCTTAATATCCTTTTCATGATGTTTTATTTGATTGTAAACTTAAGAGAATGAAGCAAGACAGAAGATAATGTTCTCACTTGAATAAAATACAAAGATATATATATATATATCTTTGTATGTATGTATGTATGTATACATACATGCATGCATGCATACATATATATAGACACTCCCGCTCTCTCTCTCCCTAGCCCCCTCTCCCCCCCTCCTTAAGTACTTGTAGCAGATAAAGTTAAAATTTAATTTAATGTAATGATCTACTATATATCATGATTTTGGAAAATAAAATAAACAAAATTTGAAAATACTGATATCACACTTTTGTTATGACAGTCAACGGCATAGTATTAGAGGACGTGTATATCCAGCTATTATTCCTGCTGAGAAGGATAAAGTCAATGGAAAGGTTTGACTGCTTTCTTTGAACTTGTTGATTTATTTTTTAGAAATTTTAAATCTAAGATTACGTCTTATTTCAAAAACACAATTTATCTAAATCTCTGTGAGAATTTGGCTGGTACACATAATAACCATTCTTAACTTGAGAGCTTACAAACGAATCACATACCATGCTGGGTGAAAATTGCTCTTGTGTGTTTCTTAAATGTAGTTCTTTTGGTTTTGGAATACATGAGCTTGTGAAGCTTTGATATACTTCATTATACAGAAAGGTTCTGTTATGGCAATATTTTAAATATTGCCAGTAATTGAATGAACCTTCTTATTAGACGAGCTCTTATGTGGGTACACTAATCGTCTATTCAGTGGATAGAGTGTATGTTGAATCACTAATATAATTAAAGCTTGCCTATATTATATAAAAAACCTGCAAATGTTCATTGCCATGAAGCTGAGATACAATTAGTATAAGATTAAAACACACCTTAAATACTGAACTACTATAGAAATAAAAGCCCACAATCTAAAAATTGTTTACTCCTTAAGACCTCTTCTTAATGAATGTCGAAATGGACCAATTTAACATAGGCAATGCAAAAGAAAACTGCTCAGGTTTTTGAAGAGATCGTCTTTCAACTGTAAATTATAAACTAGGATTAACTCAATTTGAGTACTCTTATACTTTAGGATAGGAAACACGCCAAGAAGACTAGTCTACTAAAACAAGTCCACAATAAAAACATGGATAGCTCTATTGTAATGTTATCATCTAAGTAAAGAAAACAAAATTATGACAACTGTCTGTAAGGCCTTCAAGAATTAGACCTTTTGCATAAGGAAAAATAAACAATTATGTCATGCCTCTGCCATGTTAGGCAAGCCTCAGTATTACAAACTTTTGATCTCTGTCCTTACCCTTAGAAAGCTATCAACTACATGGCAGTGATTTATTTTAAAAGAGGCCGACTAAGACAAAGAAATTAAATAGCATCAATTTATTTGAAATGTGCTGGCTAAGAATAATTAAGGATTATTAGTGGGCAGGAATTAACAAACAACATGTAAATAAATTAACCACTAATGGCAGCGCTTAAGTTATGAAGGAATGTATCCCTTGCAAAGGTTATGTCTCAATGAAGAGTATGACTCCCTCTCATTTAAGGATATAAAAAGGAAATAACAAATAATTTGGAGGATGATCAATTCAGCATATCAATCAAGTGAAAAAGAGAAATAAATAGCAAAAGGAGGCAGTAATAAATATACTGCAGAAAATAACAGCAATCATTGATTAATGCATAAAATTATTATTATTGGGTTGAAGTTTCAATCCATCAAGAAATATTAATCAGCAATAGTCTAGCAAATACATCAAGCTATCAATTGTGAATTCTAGGTTACTTGCAAACCGGACGGGACCGGACGGGGTCCGGGTTCATAGGGTGAGCTAAGGTTTGGAGGGATAGGGTGTTTTCCTACCTTTGACATTCTAGGGACGAGGTCCTTGGTATTGTCACTGTTGAGTTAGGGACAGGGTCCTTGGTATTGTCATTGTTGAGTTAGGGACGAGGTCCTTGAATTCAGCAGATTTGCAAAGTTTGTTGGGGAATTCACGATTTGACTCCTTGAGTATTGTGCTATGATTTATTGATCTGGTTACTAGCAGAAATTTATTGATCTTGGATAAAGCTATTGCCATATTTTGAGAAAATATTGTTGTTTTGAAGAATATCCCTGTTGATGTGATTTTTGTGACCGCACCAACACAGAATAAAGTTGCCAACGGCTACCCTATTCTCTCTTGATCAAAGTATCCAACACGCTAAGATTGCGAGAGAGTTCGTGCGTTCAACTCCAAGGTTCCTTCTAGGTGGTGGATAGTCTCAGTTGGCTCGATGTGATTTGCTGGTATTTCAAGGGGACTTATGCAATTGTTCAGCAGCGGACAACAGACAACAGATTAAAAGGTTTCACGTGGTTCGAATGATTTGGCAGGTAGGTGCAAGTTTCCTAACACTAACCAGAAATGAACTGAATTTAAATGAGTGCAAGGAGAAGAGATGCTATAATTCTACTCTAAGGTGTGGGACATGGTGATCAATTCTTGCAGACTTCAACTGAGCTTTGCTTTGCCTCGCTTCAGACAACTTCCACAAAATCGGTGCAATCTTCAGAGGAGTAATCAAAAGTATTCAAATCACGATTTAGCATGAAGACACCATCACAACGACGCATGCCAACTTATAAATCATAATCAAAGTTAAGTTCACAATGTTCTAGTTGACCACGCAAGGCGAACCCACCATCAGCGAGCCCGCTAGTGGTATGGATAAGCGAAGTTTTGTTCAAATTGAGCACCACATTCCACAATTACTAACTACTTGCATGAAATGAAATCTACTTTACTTCAAGATTCTAAGTGAATTGAAAGGATGAAGAAGCCTCGCTAGCTACTCAAAACAAAAGAAGAGATCGCCATCAATGAAAACTCTTTTTATTGAGAGAGTGTTCACAACAACTTCTTACAAAGTATTCAAATGGAAGACTTTCCTTCCTTTCAATCTAAGCTAAACTATCAAACTATGCTACCTTCTATTCTATCAATCTCTCCTTATTCCTTCTCTGCTATTCTAATTGAAGTACAAATGAGGGGGGATGCCCCTTTTATAGTTGGCCTAGTCCAATGGACGACTCAGATTCAATTACAATGAAGGGCTCAGATCGAGCCACATAAACCCTAACCCTAAAAACTGCCACCAAGAAGAGTGGGGTAATAAAAGAGCAATCAATGTCCACCATCTTCTAGAAGTTTCTTGTCTATAGATGCGTTCACATTGTCCTTGTTCCTATTCTTGACTGCAAACTGTATGAGTTTGATCATCATGGCTTCTGTTTCTTGGACTGATATGGAAAGTACGTTCTTGATTTAACTCCAAGGCAACAACTTCTTTCTCCTGCTCGATGATGATTTCCTTCTCAACTGACATTCTCTAACTCTGAACTGCATGAGGATGATTATTTCTCCACCCTTGATCCTGAAGGATTTTCCTATCTTGGAGTTGAGCATTTCTTCCTTGCCACCCGCCTTCCTGAGTTGAGTGCATATTGGGTCTTTGAGAACAAATTCCAACACTTAGCCATTCCTTCTAACATCTCCCTTCATGATTTTATCATCTTGGACTATTTGCTTCATCACTTCAAGTCATCGCGTTTTGACCCTGGCGTTCATCCTGCAAAACAGATAAAGAGAAGGGCATTAGAACACTTAATAATATAAACTCCCCTTACTTACCTGATCTCCATGTTTTGATCTCCAAGGTCTGCGTGATCTCTGGATCTGATAGGGTTCATCATTTCCCTCTAGCAAAGGTTGCCTTCTTCATACTCCATCGTAGGCGTACTTTGACCATGTATTCTCCTTGATGCTCATTTTTTATGCCCCAGAAACTTTCATCCATCTTGAGGGTGCGTTGAGAGGGTGTTTTTTGATTTCTCTCTGCCTTAGAAAATTTTCCAACCAACATGATATCCCCTTTAGGGCGCATCTGGAGACTTGAGCTTCCATTTTCATTCCTTAAAGAATTTCACCCATCTTATACTCCTTGGGTGTAGTTCTTCTTGTTGTGAACCTTGAAGTTGTGCCTTAGAAACTTTTATCCAACCTGAGCCTTGGGAAATTTATCTCCTCTTTGCCTTAGCCAAATTTCCAACCCATCTGCCTTAGAAATAATTTATTTCCTCTAGAAAATTTCATCAACTAGGCGCCCGAGTAAAATCTCCATCTTAAAGTCTTCGGCAAGGCGTGAAGAATTTCAAAATCATCTCCTTGTCGAAGATATCCAGTACCCAGAAGGAAATTCTCTTCAGAAAACACCAAATTCATGTGTCTATAGATGAAAGGGGTACTTTTAATTTTTGAATTTTGTACCTTAGAAAAATATTTTCGTCAAAGTTTATTCTTTACTCTCCTCTTCTCTTGGGCATAGTTTCCTTGCTTTGCGTTGGGCAATTTTCTTCAACTTCACGATGTTGGTGCATTTTGACTCATTCTCTGCCAATTTATCCACGCCTTAGTGAATTTCATCACCTCCCTCAAGCTTAGGCGTATTTCTCTAGAGAATGAGAGACTTCAATACTTAGAAGAAAAAATTATCATCTCCATGAACATGGGCGCATATAGGGGGTCTAGGAGGAATTTTGAACACCTTAGACAATTTTTCTCCCATCCATCTTTCTTCACTTTGGGCGCATTTTGCTTGGGGTGGAGAAACTTCAACAATACTTAGAATATTTCCTAGAGCCACCACCTTCAATACCCTTGGGCGCATTTTGCATGTTGAGGAGGAATTAATGCCTTAGCACATGTCTTAGCTTTACCTTGACTATGGGCGCATCTAGGACCCTCTGCAGGAAGTTTCTAACACTCAACTTTTTTTTCCTTGATGCCTCCTGGGCTAGGGCGCATTTAGGGGGTGGAGGTGAAATTAACAACTTAGAAACTTTTCTAAAGCCATCACCTTGCTTCATAATGGGCACATTTGACTAGTGGAGGAGGAACTTCTTGTGACCTTTTTCACACATCGCCCCATTCAAGATGGGGAAACCCTTTTTTTTTGCTCCATTATGGTCTTTTGGCTTTGGTTTTGTCTCTCTCTCTCTCTCTTTCTGTCTCTTTTTTGTTGTCTGCTTTCCGGGGATGTGCCTGCCATTGAGCTTAAACGTGAAATTTTGGCCTAGTCTATAGAATTAGGGTTTTGAGTCTTCTGGCCAGTTTGAAGTCAAATGGAGCAAATAAGTTGAAATCTGAGGTTGGCAACACAGTCAACATGCTTCCAGCAAGTCCCCAACAAAGTTTCATCAAATTCCGGCAAACTTACTATTTTTAGTAAGTACCAAATTCAGGGTGTTCTCTCGGCACTGTTGAAGTTCTCTCAGTCACATTGCATCCAGAACATGTCAAGCTGCTCGTCTGCAAGTTTTGAGCCAGAATAGACAACTGTCTATTTTTAGCAAGTTCAGCTTCAGGAGCAGATTTTAGGGTTTATATGTGAAGTTCTTCAATGCATGCCCAAAGATTCTTTCTGGGTTTTTTGAAACCTACGCAGTGATATAACATGCAAAATGAGGAGATGACTTTCAGTATTCAGCCTTCAGAGGCTATTTTTAGGGTTTGCATGTCAGAGTTTTCGGCGCATGTCAAGTGATTCTTTATGGGTTTTCAAGAGCTACGCAGTGATGTGACATGCAAAGCGAGACGATCAATTTTCAGAGATTTACTATTTTTAGCAGGTCCATTCTGGCAGCTGCCTAGCGCATCAGAATCACATACAGGGCAAAGTGCAACAGAAACGAAGTCAAACGGAGGTCATTTGATAGACATGCAAGTCAAATTAGGGTTTCCAGCTTCGGGACCCAAAATGAGGGGTAAAATGCTAGAATTTTCGAAAACCGGTGTATCCCACTGCGATCAGTATCTTTCAAGCTATCCACGGGTAAAATTTGAAGGCAATCGAAGCACTTACTATTTATAGTA